>JAUEPU010000009.1:1200000-1800000 GCA_030435615.1 Armillaria luteobubalina | reverse complement strand
TCCAGGGCCTTTAGGCATGTTTCCCCGTTATATTCCCTGGATGCATTGAACTTCTGACTCCCATTATTTCAAGAGAGTATGCTCAATCAGGATCCGCACGTCTTAGCAGCCGTCATGTTCGGGCACGGAAAACCCCAGGTCGGTGTTCTTATTGAACCAGGACCTCAATTTTCCTTCGACCCCGTGGACAAAAGCAAGCTTGTTGAATTCCGAAACTTGATTTGGTACCTTCGTGCACGTTTGTTCGTTTTCTGCCTCTGATCCCTTATCTGAAAAGGCCTACGGTCAAGAAGATCAATCAAATCGCACCACAGCATTCGCGTTTGTTCAAAGAAGTAACCAGGTAATCCAGTACAACAGTTAACGTCTGCTCAAATATTTCCCGTAGATGATCATCGTGACGAAGCCAGGTCGACCTGTGGCCTATACAGCAAAAAATACAGTGAGGTATGACCTTTTGTGGATTCAGACGAGGACTGCTAGATCACGATTCGCAGACGTCAGGTTACTTTGGATAACTACAGCGAAGACATCGAGACTTTATACGAGACCGTGGAAGGCAGCACGCAATCTGGAATCCTCCCGCCTTTGGAATGGGACTACACATCTACCTATGAATTTGTTCGGAATGTTGTCTTGCAAACATTTCCCCACCCGATCCCCGACAATGCAGACCTTTTTCAGCACGGCTGTGACAGGTGAGATTTCCGTGGTACTTACTGGCGGCGTCTATTTACTATATCTTTCAGTATACAAGCGATATGGATTCGAAATATCCTATTTCGCGCGCTACGCGATTCAGCCGATTCCGACACTCGTCAAATCTCGGAAAACTTCGTTTATTCTAATCCTAGTATAACTCAACTGGCAAAGTTCCTGGTTTCAGTTGCTCAAGGAACGCTAATATCTGCCGGTGCTGATGTACCTTCCCGGGTGGATGCTATGCATCAGATGGTGCAGAAATATTCTAAGAACTTCCCTGCCATACTCGCCGGGAATCGCTCCGGTACGCTTACACTGGGGGTAGACAAAGTTGTGCTTGTGACGGGTACAACTGGAGGCCTTGGGTGCCATATCTTGGCGAATCTTGTCTTAGACGGAACCGTCAAACACATATACGCAGTGAATAGGCCTGGTGCTGTACCTGTAGCGAGAAGGCAGCAACAAACATTCACCGACCATGGTCTGGAAGTCGACATGGAGAAGGTCACCATGCTTGAAGCTGACCTGTCGGTGGAAACTCAAGTTCTTGACCAGGCAAGTGCACGCCATCTTGGGATGTTCGAGACATTCATCGCTCTAATGCAGATCAAAAATTCTGTGACGCATATCATTCACAATGGTACGGAAGGAATTGACTACTTTCTTTATACCCTTTGGCTAGTCTCTATTCCAGCATGGCGTGTGGATTTCAATCTTGGATTGTCTTCATTCGAGCCCAACATTCGAGGACTTCGTAAGTTGATTGATATAGCCCTGACTTCGCAAGCTCGGCTTGTCTACACGAGTTCTATTGGGGTTTTCCTGAGTAAGCTATTGGTATGCTGCAAAGATACAAAGCTCTGACAAATCGCCTTTTCACTGTCAGATGCCACAGAAGACCATCCTCTTGCTGAGGTGCACGTTGACGCCACGGTTGCGCAAGGAATGGGGTATGGCGAGTCCAAGTGGGTTTCAGAGGAACTGTTACGCTTGACACCGAGTCTACGCTATTCCATCATTCGTGTCGGGCAGCTCACCGGAGGACCGAAGGGGACATGGAAAATGAAAGAATGGATTCCATCTATGATCCAGAGTTCTACAGTCCTTGGGTTTCTGCCGGATGATAACAAGGTTGACGAATTTTTATCCCATAATCCACTTTTTGAACGAAATTTTTAGTGTGTATCATGGCTGCCGGTGCACATAGCTGCACAGCTCCTTGTCAACCACATCAACAATTCGAACTCAATCATGCATCTGGTTCATCCGAAACCCGTTTTATGGTCCCCGTTAGCCCGCTTCGCTTCGCAGGAGCTGAACGTCAAACTTGTGTCATTCACACATTGGCTAGAGGCGTTGGAAAATTCTGCCTTGGACGCGACGGTATTGCCGGCAATGCGCCTACTTCCGCACTACAAGCACACTGCGAAAATTATAGGACGAAGTTTAAGGAATCGAGAGGCGTTCGGGTTGCCTCGATTGTCTACGACTTTGACTCAGGACACCAGTATTCCTTCCTTGGATGAGAATGAGGTTAGGAACTGGATGCAGTACTGGTGCGACGTGAAGATGCTTAATTAGTGAATCCAATTTTTGTTTACTAGTACATCTAGTTGAATGAAGTGCGATTCTTTCAGGCGCGAAAGACATAGGTAGCACAACCTTTGACTGATGTTCAATGTCTATATGCTTCAAGAGGAGAAAGAGTGGATACAGAGACACCGCAGCGATGGCTTGGATCAATATTAATTTCGTCTCGTGTGGTATTACAAAATTGGTAAACAACAATCCTTCATCCATACATTATATATAATATCTATAAGATGAGTGATAGTCCAAGGGTAGTGTAAGCGAAATATCCAAACAGCCACAACATCCATTGAGAAGTCCGTATGTCGTAAAGCGTCCATCACCATCGAAGTAACGTCCTAGCGAACATCATACCCCCAACCGCGAAGGCAGTCAACAATCCACTCGCACGGAGTCCAGTAGCTCCATTCTGCGATCCCTTACTTGTGCTTCCTAGAACATCCCTCATACCACTGTGTCCATTACTCGTTGATAACACCGCCTGGTCGACTGTTGCAGTATTTATCGTCTTTGTCACGGCAGTTGTGGCAAATGTCATGGAGCTCGCCCCATCCGTCTCCGTAAACGCTTCATTATTGAGGAAGACTAACGCGAAACCAGGCGCCGGAACAGTGATAGGGCAGGTATTGGCGTTTTGGTCGCACGTTACAGTTTTGATGTCTTCCTGACCCATAAGGCGGCCATCCGATTCAAAAATGTTTCCGAACGTCTGTCCAGCCCATCGGAAATTATACTTTTGAGATACGGAATCCGCTAGGAGATATCTGGACACGATACGTTTTAGCAAATTTTCGAAGGGAAAAAACTACGACCTACTTCACTTTGACCTGGGCAGGGGTACCATTCGTTTGGCCAGTCTCACCACCTCCGATGGAAATGGAGGCGGTATAAGTGCTAGCACCCGAAGGGTCCGTTATGTAATTGAAAAGCGCAACCCGAACAGGATTCCCATTTTCGTAAATGGCATAGACGGGGGTGAAGATGTTCCCGCCGTTGGCATTCAAATCTAGAATTTGAGAGACATTTGACGCGCCCATTGCTTCCGCCATGATCAGTGCAGAGTAGTATATCGGGCCGATCGTCCATTGGTGGAAGGTTGTCTGATTGGTCGGAGGTGCTGTAAATGAGTGTGAGATAAATCCTTCAGACAGACTGCCTGGTCATCTTACGAGTGAAAGGCTAATCCATAAGGCGACGAGTGAGCTATGAATGACATCGCTAAAAAGAACTTACGTTATAGAAAACGTTTTGACCACCAATGTGCATCATAGCACCGGAGAAGTTGGAATACGCCATTTGCATAGAATAATCGAGTCCCCACAAAGCAGCGCCAAAAGAGTCACTGATACCTGGGAAACCTCCACAGGAAGCAGTATTTGTCTCGAACATCAGCAGTTTCTTGTTCTTCTGTTGAGCGTAGTTGCCGGAATTGACGTATGCTTGAACAATGGCCTGCCCCGCCGAGTGATTCAAGTAAGTAGGGAACATGGTTTGGGCGTCGCGAGGTGTTCCAGATCCGTAAACAGCGTAACAGTTGTCCGTTGGGTAGCTATACAGATATATGAATGATAGGTATCAGAGTGACGAGAAACGCACTGTTCCACTGCGAGAAAGGCCAAGTTCTCGCCGTATGTGTCAACGAAACCTGTCTCCCAAACATCCTCCGGAACCCAGTCCCCGGTAGCAATGTTGGGTCCGATAAGAAGGTTCTTGTTGACGGCATTGGCATCGTTGCTCATAGCCTGGACGAGAGCACCAAATTCGTTTCCATAGTCAGAAGGTCCATAAGGCTAAGCACCTCGTTAGTGGGCCAAACTAATTGTATCTTTTTAGCGCTCACGTCAGTCCTGTGGCCGTGGCGCACGTAAAGATCAGGCTCGTTACCAGCCTGAAGGCCGGCTAAGAAGTCGCCAAGAATGGCTTGGCTTTGTTCGGCAATGGCGAGTTGAAATGGATTGACGTTGAAGAATGGGATGCCCAAGAACCATCGGACATTGACGAACTCAGATATACCCCTCATGAGGTGAAAGAGATCATTCGTGTAGTCTAAAGGTGGGGTTTGGGTCTAGCAAAGTTGTGTAAGAGAGTACGGAAGAACAAAGAAATAGTTAACCCACGGGATTGGTCGTGTTCGCGTTATCCTTTTGAATCATCTTCCCGTCCGGCAAGCTGTCTACATGCACTGCCGTTTCCTGTGTATTTCCTCCAACTCGAACGTACACCCTGCCCGCACGCTGCTGCAGATTGGCCATAAGATTAAGGAAAGGAACTTGTATATAACTAGAGTTTTTTCCGACTGTCGAAGAGATTGTGAGCGGTAGTACTTCGTGAAGGTGTGAACACTCACGAGCTTGGTTCGCTACAGACATTTCTATAGAAAATCCCACAAATGAGCCCGATTGAACGATAGAAACGCCCGTCGTGCCACCGTTCTGTAGTTGTATTCCGAACTGCATAGGCGGGAGCGGGTCCGGGATTGGTGGTGGGTTGAGTACCGTGGGGTTGTAGGCCGCGGCACCAGTGTATGAAGCGGCATCAGCAGAGGAGGTAGTGGTCTGAGCATTTAAGGGCTGCTGTGAATACACGGTAACTTGGGCACGAACGACACTGGCGACGAAGAAAAGAGAAAGGAAGGTTCCGAGAGGCCCCATGTTGGAAATTCAAGACGACGCGCAGCAGGTCCGATGATGCGCCTGTCTTTAAGCGTTTTTGACGCGTCTAATATTCAGCGAAGAGAAAACGTCGCTGTTCAATGAGAAGAGGGGAATGGAGTTCTGGTGGTAAGTGAACAAGACGATATTCTTTGCCAAGTCCTTCTTATGTCTATATCTGGAAGTGCGCATGGATGTCAGTGACAGCCACCACTTTTCGTCATGCATACACCGGAACTGAAAGCGTTCATTTCTATCCTATAATATAGCAAGTAAGGACCCATGCGTGTTCTGTTATGGTCAAGTTTCCGCAGAAATGGACACTGAAGAGTACGATCCAGGATTGATCAAGGATGTTGTCTGAAGGCAGGCGGGCCGACAACCACACTTGTTCGGATCTAGTGCCCGCCGGCGTTTCTGTGGGTCAGTGATCACAAGACCATTTCTGCCGATGCTGATGAAGGTCTATATTGGTTATATTGGTAACCCGTAACACGCCACGTCATGGGCGAAGACGCGTGGGCACGGTACGCTATTTAGGAGTCTACCGCTACTCATTTGTTGCTAATCTATCTTGCTTCTCTATAGTAGGTGGGATTCTCGTGTGTAGTATCGTTCTGGTGATTCCAAATTCTGATGTCGCGTTCCATAACCATCTCTATCGTCATCCCGTCCTTTCTCCCTGATTTCTGGGACTCGGCTAGCGATGCGCCACAGTTACAGAGACGGCCTTTCCATTTTCTGATTCGTCCAGACCTTCTGACTAGCATTGCGGACGCTGACGTTACCTCGCCACATAACCAAAAGTCTGCGAGATTTTCATTTGGTACGACAATCTCAATGTATATACAATTTTTCAAACTCCCTGATAATATCATGCAGCCCCCATATCTGTTAGTCCTGTCAATGTTGTAACAATGGAAAATATACAAACGTAGTGACTGAATCACTAGACTCGACTCATAGATAATATATAATCTGCTACGATATCAAATCCAGAGAATCCGAGAATCCTCGTCGAAGGTATGGCTCATGATCATAAAATCACCAATAACTAACGACGCCATTAGAAATCTTATTTTCGTCTGTTACATGTAACAGGTTGGCGTAGAAATCCAAAGGCTGCTGTCCACCTCCGAAAGTGAATGCGTCGAACGATCAAGTCAATGGTACAAATCTAGTGTTATATCCTGATCTATGTGTAATGTATAATTGAGCTACATCTACTTTAGCGTCAAATCGTGTGAAAAGCCCATCATTCCTGCAAGTTAATATCTGATGAGGACCAAGCATGTTTGACTTCGGAGAACTGATGCTGCTCGCTCACGATATCAACCGACTATTCCATTCATCAACAGGTCCAGGGTTGATGCCGGAGATATCGGGAACTACGGCTAAGCACTTTTACGGCGCTGTATCGACATTCGCACCTACTTATGTGAATGCATGGTTCATTGGTCGAAGCAAGTTCGTTTAAAGACTGGTTCAATTCGGTTACAGCTAGATTCAGCGGGTCGATTCTCCCGCTGTAGCTTCGGTTCATGAACACTTGTTACTGTCTGTGATGCTCCAGCTGTATCCAATTTGATGTCTTTTTCAATGTAATGTACCTCAGAAACAAGGTGAAAAGTGCACTACATTCCCACCGCTGCCGCTATCGATGGATCATTTACCTTGCCACAGATGTACGACTGGCACCTGGCTGACTCTGCTGCTCGTTGTATCTTTGTCTACGCACGCGAAGATGGCTCAGGATGGTCTGCTACCGGAGGCAATTGCGGCCATATATACTGGTGCTTGTTTAATGAAACAAACCATCCTCTGCCAGACATAAGCCACCGGTAGTATCTTGCCAATATCCGGTTTGTGGATTCCATGGTAGTCCATGCACCGGGCTAGTGCTTATTCGCGCACCAGTTGAACAGATACAATCACTTTCGAGCCAACATCCCCAGCCATACTTCCTACGTCCGAGAACCTGTTCGTGTCGGCCCGAGCAGCACAATGCGATGTTACTTTTTGTGTGCCATCCTTTTATCGAGGTGAACAAAACTGTCTCACCAAAATCTCATCTCGCAGTGCTTAGGCTTGGTCTCGATGCCCCGATATGTTGAATGGTTAGCTACGCACTTGGGTATTGTAAGCACCAGTATGTTCGGAACCTGTGCCTGTCTGCGTTTCTGTGAGTGGCAATTGAGCCTAAGACCATTTTCGTCGTCATTAATATTCCCAAGCTTGCTCCGTGACTTGTGGGCTACTCGTTGATTTCTGCAACATGTTGGGAGCCTTCTGCAGCTTGAAACAGCTCTCTGATCAGCCTCAGAGAGATGTATACCGCCATTGAACGACACTCAGAATATCTTTCTATCAACTGTTTGACCGTCTTTACCAACATTTCATCGTCATTTCCATTTTGTACAGCGGTCTGAGAACATATGCATGTCACTGAGCGTACGGATTTATTGTGACTTCTATCTGGAACTTCTAAGTTTAAGCGGGCACTAAATACTCATATCTAAACGTTGAATCTAATTTCTAGGGCATGTTGAAGGCTATAAGTGGCATCTCGAGTACTAGGATACGCGTCGCAAAAGATTCCCATAGACTGAAAATTTCAATTCAGGCCAGGAATCAATGTTTCTGAACGTATGCCGATCGAGCAAGGATTGTGATGCCCGCACTAGCAATCATGCAAACCTGGTCTACGATTAGCTTACACAGTACGGGCCATCTGATATGATTCAGCGTACCGATGCAAATGTCACCCCCTTCCACCAAGCGGACGGTGTGCCCATGATCGCACCGATGATAGGATTTCCTATGAGGGCAGCGATACCGATTGGTATTGAGGCAATTCCGAGAGACGCTCTGGAAATTGGTCAAACGAGCAGGACATGAATGCAGCAGGAACCTTACCCCATGTTGGCCTCTCTGGGAGTCAAAGTAGCAACAACAGGCATGTACACCGATATAACTACATAGCTAAAGTCAGAAATCCGATATGCACCCCAGAAGTCAGCAAAGAAAGGTTCACCTCCACCAAAGAAAAATCCGTATCTTCAACGATAGGTAAATAGGGAAGGCTATCGCTGAGTCAGAGGAAAGCTTGACTTACAATATACAGAACAACACCAAACCGACGACACTATCGCTCCCGAGCATGGCGAAACAGAGTGCCCCTATCGTCCGATATGTGACAACACAACGAAAATGGAGGAACAAATCCTACCGCTCAAGGCTTCACATATGGACCATACTTCGAGGGAACCCCATTTGTCAGCGGCATAGCCGGGTAGTGACCTCCCGACAATCCCAGCTCCGTTCATTATTGCGAGAGAGTAAAAGGCTAAAGGGTTTGAAATAGAATGCTCTACAGCGAAAAGCTGTATGTAGAATAGAGGGAAAAAAGTTCCCAGCTGTGCGACAAATCCTGAAATAATAGTGAGGGTATAAGGGATGTTTTTGAGTATGGTTTTATTCTGCAATTGTGGCGGCTCTATCAAGGATTGTGCACGTCTTGAAGGGACAGATATGAGGATGTTACCTAGGACTAAGCATCCTAGGGACAAAAATGCAGCAGCTCGCACTGCCCATTGGAAGCCAGGGCCGTAATGAATCAGCTGGTTGAGCAGGACTATTGACTTTAGTTCAGATTGTTCTAGAGGACATGGGAAGATCGACTTACTTGTGAAAATGAGGGTTCCCAAAGGTCCACTGGACGAAAGGATCCCCTTGGACCTAATCAGAGAATGTCTTTTGATATACACGTAACTCATACCATTGCCAAACCTTTTTTCACCCGAAAATGATGAGAAACTAATGTTATGGTTGGCACAAATATCAGAGAGACACCTAGTCCCATCCCCAGACCCTGTGCGAGAAAGATCTACGACATCATTAGCGATAAAGTTAGGAGGCATCTAACCCTTATAAAACCTGGTAGTATCGTTGCTCTTGTACGAGTGACAACATGAAAAAGCTAAGTTAAATCAGCTCAGTGAGTGTGAAGGATGATGGCATATACCTGAATGTCCAAAGAACGGAACCAGAAAGCAGGACAGAGTAGCAATAGCCCATATCATACCTGTCTCCAAGGTCAGAGCCCAGATAATGCACCGAGTAGGCGAAATATTTTTACAGTTTACCGCCAATAACACCAAAGGTTAGCTCCAAGAAGAGGCCAGTAGATCCTATCCAGCTTATTTCGGATTTTGAGTACTGAGAAAGCCATGTTACTGTGTAAAAGTCTTGAAAGACGCCGAATGCTGCGATCTAGAATGCACCATATCTTGTGAGTCAAGACAGCGCTACGAAACTGTATTGTGACACAGACGGGACCAATCGTTGCTAGCTGCAGTAGGACTGAACCTGCGACTGAAAGTCTACGCATAAGCTAATGTAACACTGAATGAAGATGAAGGTTGGCACCAGAGCACCAGGCCTTTCGGGCGCCAAGCGTGTAAATACTCTCTTCGGGAGCAACTTCTAAGGCTGTACCAGCTTTGTCCGGAGGGTACTTCGTCTCCATTGCGAAAATGAAAATAAGGAATGGACACTGCCTGGGGGATAGAAATACGAGACGGGAGGGAGGTCCGAGAGGTTGTAAATTGACCGAGCAGAAGACAGTCCTTCTCGTAAGTTCACGTCAACTCATCAAGTATCAAGAGCTTCTGAAACGGACGGTCGGAGACTGCGAGCCGTCTGGAAAGGTGCCGTGTGTGCTCCAACGTGTCTTATAATTGCATAACCTATACAAACACTCTGTACTCAATCAAATTAGCCCTAGAAATCAGGAGAAGTTGATGGAATACCATATGCTGACATTCGTGAGAGGTATTCTAAATCTAATAAAAGGATGATCGGATGCACAAATATCTATATCATCGAGCTTGAATTACTATGTTGAATGTACAAGCCACTCGTCTCGGTTTGTTGGTGCTGGCGTTGATGCCGGCGCAAGCGCTCAGCCTAGTACATGTTGTGGTGCGGAGTTTGAAGATCACGGTCGGAAGACCAGTCTAATGGCCGCAATGTTGACCGAGTCCGCCGATTACTAGTAGTAGTTACATCAGCTCAGTAAATAGAATTGAAAATACTCCTGCAAACCTCGATCGCTCATTGCAAAGGTAAAGTCGTAGCAAAATTACTATCTACTAGTGCATGAGTTGAGGTGACAGTTTGCTGTCAGTCTGAGTCACGGCGGTACGTTTGGCTTGAAGGCTCCGAGAGCCCACTGGAGCTGTGACATTGTCACGACGATGCTGATTTTTAACTGTCGAGGTGTTCGCCTTACTAGGAGCCGCCTGTTAATATCTCACTCATTTCGTGGTCCTGAGCCTCGTGATTCCGAACTTAAAGATCCTTTCAGAGTATGCGTCGCCGCAATCTCGATTGTCACAGACCAACTGTGCTTTGTTGACATCAAATGGATACTGATGACGGCCCGTTCGAAACCCTTGCGTGGCCCATAACCATTCTCATTGGCTAGATCATGAAGTGCATCAAGGCAGCTTCTAAGACAGTAAGACTAAGGATCCGATAATCCAGCGCTTCAGCGGGTACTCATTGCCTGCCTGCCCTTGGGCCCCGGTACGTCCGTTATCAGAACTTTATTACACGCTGGCTGTACTGCGTCGGGTCGAGAATTCGGGCCTATATATGGTACGGTAAACATCCCTAGAAGCTTCAACCACCCACAGAGTTGACGACGTGTTCGAACGTGGTGTCAAAGAAGGAAGGTGGCTAAATAGCGAACATCGAGGGAAGTTTGCCTTGATGAATGATGTTGTATAAGTGTCATGCAATTGAATCTTTTGGGTCGACCGGATGGTAGTGAGCTCGAGGATTGCGTTTGGCGTGCCTGAAGGTAAGGCGCCGTGATACTGATGAAATGAAATCAGAACTGAGACGCGTTCCAAATTTATACAGATACCCAGGGACATAGATTTTCGAAGTTCAAGATCCATTATAGTATATGGATCGACTATTGACGGTAGATGATCAACTTTCATAGAAGACTCTGTTTTCTGTCTTCGGAACAGTACCTGCAAGTTCGATAAAGTGAGAATTATTAATCACTATAACTATACGTAGTCTGTAGGTGACGGATCTATAGGTTTAAAAAAGCAAGTATCAATCTACCAGCAACTGAATATTCTCCCGCGCCAGGCTCGGCTTTCGTACCTCCGCTGAAAAAGCGATGGCAAAGCTAGCTAGAACATGTTTACACCGCGCCAATACTTTATCCAATTCTCAACTTCATCCGAGTCCAACGGTGATAGCTCCTCTCCCTTGTTTGAACTCGTTACAAGATGAGGAAGTCCAAATGCCTCTCGATTTTTCCATCCCAGCGCCAATGCATTGCTTCTATAAAATGGAAGTAGACGTATTGCTGGCAGTGATGTCGGATGAACAGCCAAATTTTCCAGTGCCTCTAACCAATGTGCGTATGACACCAGGCTCACGTTCAGCTCTCGCGAAATGATGCGAGCTATGATGGGCCATAGGATAGGGTTTGGATGAACTAGATGCATGATATGGGACGAGATATCGACGCTGTCGACGATCATCTGGGCTGCCATGTGCACCGGAAGCCATGAAACAAGCTGAAATCATGAATACCGAACGTACAGTATAGGGTGAAAGCACACCGACCTGTTCATCATCCGGGAGACAGCCAAGTACCGTAGAGCTTTGGATCATGGACGGAACCCATTCTTTCGGGTTCCATGTTCCTCTCGGTCCACCCGCGAGTTGGCCGACACGAACAATGAGATAACTCAAGCCTGGGACTAGGCGTAACAATTCCTCCGAGACCCATTTAGACTCGCTGTATCCCGTACCCTGCGCGATGTGGGGATCAATGTGGGTTTCAGTTAATGGGTGATCTTCTGCTGCATCTAGGACGTTCTCCGTTCTAAGCGCATCTACGGAAAACTTAGACAAACACTTACTCTGGAAAACACCAATAGAGCTTGTGTAAATGAGTCGGGCATTCGAGATCAAGGCTAGTTCTATCAAATGGCGCATGCCTCGGATATTTGACTCGAATGAAGATAACCCTAGGTTGAAATCTACGCGCCACGCTGGAACAGGGTCAAAGGAATTCATGAAAATTATCGAACTGCTTACCATTATGGATGATATGCGTTACACAGCTTGCGACCTTGATAACACGACTTTAAAATTTTACAGTACGACAATGACATCCATACCTCGTCGGATAAAAGTCGTATTTCGGACGACAGATCAATTTCCAACATTGTAACCTTTTCCATATCGATGTCTATCCCATGGTCGATTAAGGCTCGTTGCTGTCTCTCTTGCACAGATGTCTTCCCCGGCCTGTTCACAGCGTATATGTGTCCGACGGTCTGGTCCAAAACGAGATTCCCTAAGATGTGACATCCAAGCGCTCCCGTTGTTCCCGTTATGAGTACAACTTTCCCGGTTTGGGGGATTACCGAGTCAGACTTCTTGAGTGACACGACCGGGAAGTCCTTTGAGTACTTCGACACCATGGCGAGCATGCTTTCTACTCGAGAACATAACCCAACGGGTGCATGGGTGCCTTGGGCGATGGAATGCAGGAATGTCGCTAGTTGAGAGATACTTGGGTGCGAGTATACGAAATTGTCTGTCGTTTGACGTGTATCAAAATCAGCCGTATCACGCAACGCACGAAGCAGAGTGTTTCGAATCCACGTTGCCTGCAAACTGGAGAATGATTCATGGATCAGCTCAGGGTGGATCAATCCAGGAGAATTCAACTCACCTGTCGCAGCCATGTTGGAATAGGTCCTCGTCTTCAGAGATAGAATGGGAAAGAACTTGAAAGACGACGGTATGAACGAACTCCCTCGTAGATATATCGTCCCATTCTAATGGCGGAGGGATGTTGGCTTGGGTGCTTTCCTCTACAGTTTCGTAGATAGCAGTAATTTCTTCACTATAGTCATCTAATATCGCTTGTCGGCTACATACCATTAAAACAATTTATCTTGTCATAGTTAAACCCTACCGTGCAGTATTTTTGGCTGTGTACGTGAACGGCTTTCTGGGCTTCGCTACGAGAATCATCTGAGTCACAGTCAGTACAGTGTCAATCTGTGTATTTAGAAATGGCTGACCTCTTTGAACAGACGAGAATGCTGTGGCGCAAACTTATTGATCCTTTCCACCGTAGGCCTTGAAGAATCAGATTCAGCACAAGTTTACGCTAGCCCGCATAACACACTACCATATCTTGTTTCTGAATTCAGCAAGCTGGCTCTCGTCATTGGGATCGAAGGCAAACCGGGTCTCGGGTTCGATGAGGACACCCGCCTGGAACTTTCCCCGGCCAAAAAAGACCGAAGCCAAGACATGAGGGTCCTGATTGAGCATATTCTCTACAACCCATAATTTAGAATCCTTCGCAGGCTAAATAGGTATGTTCGACTGACCCAGAGGTCCTGGGTTTGTCTTGAAATTTCACGGTGAAGATTCAGTCTCCGGCTTCAATAACCACATAAACTACTCCCACCTTTTCTCCTGTGTTATGCATGATTTGATCGTCGGTACGACCAAATATCTTCCAAAATCCAGCCTTCGTTGGATGAGGGATGAAAAGATCCGATGTTGCATACGAATCGTTGCCGTCAACCTTAGTATTTATGACACTAGGTCGGCAAAACTTATTTGCCTAAAAGACGCATAAACTCGAGAGCAGATAAGTGTGAAGAAAAAACACTGCACCACCATGACCAGTTCGTATGCGTTATTTCCACTAGCTATCATCTCCGGAGTCACCAATTTGGGGAATTCAAAGTACTCCCAATCATAATGTACTTGAGCTGCAAGTGCGGGATAAGTATAATATACATGGACATATTGATAGTGACACCCACAAGGTAAGATAGGACTCATAATCCCCCCTTCAGTGCTTTGCTGCAGGTTAGCTTCGAATTCAGGTTGAAACGTTTTGTAGACTTACGATCCGTACAGGATAAAGATGGAAACACCCTTAGAAGTCAGGTGGTCTCCGGCTTCTTTATTCAATGGTCCACCGCCATAGAGCTGAAATAAAATTTATCGCGTGCCTAGTGGAAGGTGAAGGTGCATACCACCCCCGAGCGTGTGGCCAGCCATTCAACATATTCAGGTCTTCGGGCCCAGGCCTAAGCATTGCATCATGAGGTCTGGATAGCGTACAGTAAGAAACTTTGGCGGAACGGAATTCACCTCAATGAAGGATGGCACACAAAAAATGACATCGCTTTGTGAGGCTCGGGCCGATACGAACAGGTTTTCGGGCGTAGGAAGCGTAGCGGGAGATTTTGGCTCGAAAGCACTCACTACCAATCCGGACGAAGCCTATGAGATAGATTGGTCAGAGGAAACTTGAAGCGGCTCAGCAAGGTTGACTTGCCGTCCAGCACAGCTGTAAGACTCCCATTCCATGATACATTGGCATGACATGCAAGGAGAAAACAACATTACAGAGGTCTCTGCCCCCGAACCAGGGTATGAGACATAGCTGCACGATGCGATGACTACTCCAAGGAATCGGCTTCGGATACGCCGTTGAACCTATAATGGATATCAGCCAATGTTTCTACCAATCGAAGTAAGACACCCAAGTTACCAGACGAATGAAGATATAGAACAATATCATCCGGATCCATACTTGTTAAGGGAAGATCATCGGATTTGGAGAGTCCATCTTGCCAATGTTGCAGGAAGAGTTCCTCAAAGACTGGAATAGGAGATAGAGTTGGAAGATCATCCAACGAATACGAGTATTGAGACTTCAATACATCAAGCGAATCCCGAGCAAGGTCTTGCATGGACGCATCTCTACCGACTAGAACATATTGTACTCCAACTTTGTGAAGGAGATGGGCAACGGCAAGTGCTGAATTGCGGGGAGATACGGGGAAAAGGATCAAGTTTGCACGCAGCAAACTCATCATAGTGGTGAAGTACGTGATCGTATCTGCTTAACAGTACTAAGCACTAGTTCGTACACTGTGCATGAAGAAGCCACTGACCGGACATTGACAAGATGGCTACTACCGGACGTTTATGTCCGGCAGAGATGCGGCGTTTAATCAGACGAGCGCCGGTATATATAGCCGCAATAGCCTCGGGCCAGCATATTGTCCTAGCACTACCATCGTTGCGTGTGTAGACAAAGATACGGTGATTAACAGAGTTAACCAGATGCCAGTCGTACATCTGTTGCAAGGTAAATGATCCACCAATGGGAGGCGACCGGAATGTGGCGCTCTTCTCGCCTTGTTTCTGAGGTGGGGGTGGAATAAGACGCTGTGCTGAGAAAGACATCGAATCAGATACTGTTAGAACATCGCAAAAAGGGATTCTTTATGAAGCAAAGCATATTGCGAGAAGATGGTCACGTTGAGTCCTAGATCAAGCGACTGGATGATATCTGAAAATGGACGAACCGCTTCAACATCGTCTGCGACCAACCGAACCATGCATTCAGATATCTATCTGTGGATGTATCCTTAAGAAGCAACGAATGCCGGTAGGGTGGGAAGAACTCTCACGCAAATGAATCTTATCTGGTCTCCGTTATCCCCGACTCCGTGCGTTACGACTATCTGTGATAGTTTCAACTCAGCGCATGTGCGAAGTTCTCGGATAATAATCCTTCCTTCTAAAACAGCTGATGATCAGTAGATTTTAGGGAATGATGGACTTCCACATGACTAGACAATGCTGAAGTAAACGCGATTTTGTTATTTAAACACGTTCAACGAAACCTTGTGCGCAGTCGCCAAAACCATGCAGGTTCCTCTTGTTTCCGTCAACCTTGCGACTGTGGCAGTCGAAAGCTTCTTATACGGAATCTTCTTCGTTCTCGACCTGACATCGATAACTTTACTTTTTGTGCGACGCTCCAGAGGGTCTCGGAACACTGTTGTGTCGGTCATACAGCGACCCATGTTCATCGGGGCTGTTGGTTTATTCATAACTATCACAGCGGTAGGTGCGAAATTAAGCTCAACAAATTTTTTCCTGACCGGAAAGCTATAGCACTGGATGTGTACAATTATTCGATTATTTGATGCATTCGTCACTTTTGAAGGTGGAACACAGCCTTTGGAATTCTACGCCAATCTGTCGCATATAACAGAGGTCGTTAAAACTGGATTTCTGATGGCATCGTTAGTTATCGGCGACTCTATGATCGTGAGCCATACCCTTTGCTAAAGATTCTTCAAACTAATTTCACAGCAGATATATCGTCTATGGGTCGTCTGGGGATTTAATTACTACGTTATCATATTTCCGCTGTTAACGTTGGCTGGACTTACAGGTACTTGTTGCAAAATCCTTCAACATGACAATGATTTTAGTAAGATAACAGTATGTGGTATCGGAATCACCTACCAATTCACACAGTATTTTCCGGGTCTGGACGTCTTTGCTTCGGAGGCTGGTAGATGGATCACAAGCGATTGCGTGTTTACACTCCTGTAAGTTTTCTACACAGTTTCACACGGACAATGCGATGAACACTAATATTTACAGGACTAACATCTATAGTTCCAGTGAGTGCGATACACCTCAACTTCATACTATACTTACAAAGCCTACCTATTCATGATTGGCAGCTATGATTGCATGGTACATATGGAGGACCCATATAAAATCAGCAACCGCTATTGGCGGAGCTAGCTTGCTGGTAATATCAATCTTTGCTTCGAAGAGGCTCGCAATGCTTATACACACACCATTTCCAGTCTGTTCTTGCGATGTTCATCGAGAGTGCAGCAATATACACGTAAGCGAAGGTGTCACTGTGGGCTGTTCCTCTCTAACACGATTCCTTATTAGGTCATGGACGATTTTCTTCACTGCATCGTATCAATCCAAGTCCAATCTCCAATTTACTGCTGTCGACAACTGGGCGGAAGTTGCAGGTATCGCCTTTAGTTTGATCAACGTTCGCGTAGGGCTTGGTTGGGCACAGAAGGCAGGACCTTCGTATTCTTCAGCTGGATCATCAATATTTCGCAGCAACGCACGCGGTGGTTCTGCACCTGCCACAGAGATTCCATTGCGTCCGCTGACAATCAACATATCACAAGCAATGGTTAAGGACTCTGATGAGGAGCGGCTTCCCAACGAAGATACAGGTCGAAAATCAGGTGTCAAAGGGACGGATATACATGTGTAGACGGCAGGATATTGAAGGTCATTATTTTATTTGATAACGACGGTCTTAGTTATTTAAAAAACTAGGCCCGGAATTTCGCTGGATCAAATACTGTATGGAGCTTTGTCGATCTGATAGTCTACATAGCTAAGTACTGTTGAAATCAAAATGATGTTAAGCGACTCAGAGGAGCTACAAAGCCTATCACTAGTCGAACCTGAGCATGATGGCATGCAGCGATGTCCGACATAGGGTTCCGATGAATGAGGCTTGAGTAGTCTTATTATTTGCAAACATATGCGCAACTGTGACTTTGATCCAGCGAAAAATCAGCAAGAGAGTCAAAAGAAAGCACTAGCGGGACAGCAATGCTGGATTTATGTCAGTAGAAGATATAACGACTTACACCCCGCGGCTGCGGTCAGCAACGAAGAAGGAAATGAGACCTAGAAAGTCACTTGAATTAGTTCAGCGGAGGTACGAAGGCCGAGCCTTGCGTGGAGAAATTTTAGTCGCTGATAGATTGATACTTGCTTTCTTTTTTTGGAACCTATAGATTTGTCGCCTGCAAAACAGGGTCTTCTATCAGAGCTGACCATCTACCGTTATTCCGTAGACATGTTGCCAAGTAGTATGCGACTATCGGGCCCGGGGATCACGAATGACCAATCAATCCAGTCTTCCATCTTCCAACTGCACACCAACATATTCTTCAAGCGTTCCGAGTCGCGCTAATGTCCCGAGAAGGAAGGAGTACTTATCCGAGTCGATTTGCCAGGGACGAGTTACACAGTAACCCTTAATACTCGATTTTCCCTCAAGAATCTGAAACCAGCCCGGCAAACAATGTCTTACCCACTGCCCCCCCTCGAAAACCGCAGTACGTGCTCACTCGCAGATACCTTGAACTCACAGCATCCAAGCCATGCTCCCTTTGGTGGTGATGAGGACTACTCCTGCCGCCGCTTCGGCGCTGCGACGTTGTTGCAGTTATTACTTCACGATGACAACTCCTGCCGCCACTTCCGTGCTGCGACGTTGTTGATTACCGTAGCCTGCGCTGCCGTTGAAGAATGAGACTCATTCACGCGCTCATGTAGCCCAGTTACTTCCCCTGTTCATGTTGTTCTTCGTGGCTTGCGTTCCCTTCCAATTGTTTCGATGAAAAGGAGGAAAAGGAGGTCAACTTCTGCCGTTGCTTCGGTGCTGTGACGTCGTTGTTCCTTGTTACGTGCTGTTTCTATTCCTCGCTTCCCCCCGTGGGCTGCCCAGTCCTGAGGCGCACCGATGGTGCCACCAGTATCTATCATTGTTTGCACCCTGGTGCTCGTCATCGTCAGTGGGTCCGTGCACTGATGTGACATCTATGTGTGCAATGTGGCTTGTTTTCGTCGTACCCTCGTCACTAGTGTCACCTGCGGTCGTCACCGGTGCTGCTGATCTTGTGGTTTACACGTCTGTCTCGGGTCCATGCATTCAAGCGACGTCACTGTGTCTCACCGACTAATTTGTGGTACTGTCATCATTTGTATATCCCCTCGTTCTCACTTGTATCAATCCCATTTTTCCTGACATGCTGTCCTTTGTGTTAAATGGATTGCTTGTCGAGGGTATAGTCAGCTCGTTTCCGTCCAGCTTGCAGGCCGTGCCGTCAACATTGCATGTTACACAACTGCTTTTGGATGCCAACGATCCAACGATTCTTTGTCGCTTCGCTAAATTTGTTTTGGATATTTTTCGTGTATTTAAGGAAGTCCCTGTCTTGTTAGCGTAATGATATCATCGTCATTCTATTATACTGGCTGGGAACCCCACGAAGACACTCTAACCCGCGATACACACTCAACAGTGTGATTGAGACGGCATGAGCCTTTGTGGCCGTAGCACATGGTACGCCATGTCAGGGCTGCGGACCCGGCCGTTCCTTATTGGGACCTAGCGCCGGTAACACCACCACCACCACCATCCATTAACGAGTTCATGCGTGCTTATGTCATCGATAGAAAATAGTGTGCCGTTACCGTGACTGTTACTAGGTACGGTTATCAGTCCGTTTCCGCAGAACATCGCCGTCAAATGTGGCTGAGCCGATTCCGTACTTCAAGCTCAACTTGACCGTCCTCCGAGTAAACCAGTGCATCAGCTCGGTACTCTCTGAAACAGCGTTCTCCGATGAGCACGCATACTACGAGACGCAATCAGATTTCTGCCTGGACAATTCTCACCATACTACTAGAATTGTCACATTTAGCCCAATCAATCCTCGAATAATGGACCTCTTTTGACATTCCAGATATAAAGCTCCTGGTTACAGGACTTCCACCCGTCTCTGTATGTTTTGACGATGGTAGATCTGCACTCAACTTCAGGCGCAACAAATTGTGCTACTGCTATTGTATGTCCTTCTCGGTCCTCTGAAAACACCGTTGAAAGCTAACGTAACTTGAGGTTGGAATATCTGTCGAATTCCCTGGTGGACCGATGGTTTCTGAAAACCTAGACTATGCAAATTTCTTCGAGTTTCTTTTGAACCAGAGCGAAGCATATGAAACGATTCCTGTGGAAAGGTTCGATATCAACGCGTATGTTGAAAACTCAGTCTAGCTTTTACCTTTCTGATATCTGCTACTTCCTAGATGGCATGGAACAAAGACTGGAGACGTGATAACGAAGACGGGCACCTTTCTCAAGTCGATATCCCTTTTCGATCATATCGAATTTGGTATCACATCTCGAGATGTTGCATCCATGTCCGTATCCACACGGAAATTGATTGAACATAGTTTTTTGGCGCTCTTGGATTCAGGAATCGATTATCGAGGGCGGAATGTTGGGTGTTACATGGCGTCAACCATGGATACGTCATTTACTGCTGATCCTGTACGCTCTTATTGACCGACACGAAGATTGTTATCTAATTTTATGCACAGAATAATATCGAGGCAGCCGGTTCTTTTGCTGGCTATCCGTACATGACCGCAAACAAAGTTTCATATCACCTGGATCTCAGAGGTCCCTCTATACCGACGACCACTGCTTGTAGTTCCACTGCATCGGCGCTATACCTCGCTGTTCAAGCGCTTAGGCTGCGAGATTGCGAGTCGGCAGTAATTGGTGGCTGTCAGCTCAACTATCGGTAAGTCGCTCATGACCATCTGATCCACTGCCCTATCTGACTTGTGCTGTTCTTCATAGCGTAGAGGATTGGGTTCAGTACAGCGATGGAAAAGTATTATCCGTTGACGGAAGATGTAAACCTCTCGATGCATCAGCCGATGGGTAAGAGATTTGAACCACTTCAGCCCCATATTTGTTTATCTCTTTCAAAGTTTCTCTCGTGGCGAGGGTGTTGCTGTATTGGTCGTCAAGCGACTGGACGATGCCATTCAAGATGGGGATCATATCTATGCCTCGGTCTGTGTACTTGCACATAAGTATAAGTTATTCTCACAAATGTCTACAGATTCTTGGCATAGGTGTGAGCTCTACAGGCTCTGCGGGACCCGTCAGCGCTCCTGTTGCAGACACTCAGACTGAAGCAATGCGTCGAGCCTTTGCAGGAACTGGCCGGCATCCGTCGGAAGTTGACTTTGTCGAGCTACATGCTACAGGTGTGTTGCCATGCAACTCACAATTCCGTTGAACTAAGATTCGCAGGTACCGCAGCTGGTGACCCCACAGAAGCGAACTGGGTCAGCAGAAACTTTGTGCGCGATGACATTCTACCGGTCGGAAGTGTCAAAGGAAACATCGGGTAGGTATCATAGAATGTTACCTTATTTTGGTCTAACTGCATTCCCTAGGCATCTTGAAGTACCGTCCTTCTTTGCCGCTGTATCAAAAGTATGTTCAATGTTCCAAACTGGGCTCATTCCACCGACTGTAGGCATCCGAACTCTCAATCCTGCCATCGATTGGTCAAATATCAACGTGCCGACCAGTGTTTTCTCCGCTGAGAGCCCGTAATCCATCTGGTCGCCCTCTAGTTGCTATCAACACCTCAGGGATAGGTGGGGCCAACGCTCACGCTGTATTGGAAGGACCTCCACCATTCGGTGACCCGAGTAAAGGTGGAAGACTAGGTGGCCCTGTCCTTTTCGTAACCGGAGGATTATCACCCCGTTCCGCTTCATCTAATGTTGATGCTTTGGCTCAAATGGTTTCGAGAAACCCCGATTTGGCACGTCAATTTTCAACCACCTATGGCAGACGATCTCGTCAGATGACCTGGCGTTCTTATGCAGTTTTCGAACCCGAAACCGGTGCCTTGACTTTCTCTCCCCCAGTATTATACCCTCGCCATTCGAATCGTTCCCCAGTCGTTTTTGTCTTTTCGGGACAAGGACCGCAGCACATTGACAGTGAGCTACACATTTCTCATCTATGCATGTAGTTCCACTGAGTCCTTCACAGTGGGTCGCGATCTCTTCAAGACGTATCCAACTTTTCGTGAGAGTGTTCTTCGGATGGATGCCATCTACAAAGAGGTTGTGGGCCAGTCATTAATATTCCAGACCGGTCTTTTCTCTGGCTCAAAGAAGCCTTTTCAGCGTGAGGGCGGTCTCTGGCCCATCACTATCACTCTACCCTCGCTCGCTATCTTACAGATGGCTCTCGTCGATCTTCTTCAAAGTGTTGGTATTGTCCCTGATGCTGTATTCGGACATTCGGCAGGCGAGTCCTCTATGCTCTACGGCGCAGGGGCCGCAAGCCAGGAAATGGCCCTTAGACTTGCCATCGCCAGAGGACAAGCGCTGAGTCTTGCTGAGCGTGTTGATGGGTGTATGGCTGCCTTGAGCTGCAGCTCCGCTCAAGCAGAGAGGTTTATTCAGACTGCCAAGCATGAGTTACATGCTGCATCTATACTCGAGATCGCCTGTTTCAATGGGCCTGACGCTGTCACAATAAGCGGTCACACATCTGTAGTCGAACGTACGGTCGATATAGCTCGAGCCGAGGGAGTCTTTGCTACAAAGTTGCGTACCTCGGTGCCAGTTCATTCCACGCTCATGGAAGTGTGTCGAGACAGGTTCGAGGATCTGGTTTCTCGAGTGTTCGACGCATATCCAACTGCGGCCGCATCTCTACCGGTATATTCGACCGTCACAGGTGCTCAGCAGAATGAACCCTTCACATCAGAATACTTCTGGAAAAACACTAGGCAGCCTGTCCTGTTTTCCTCTACCGCTGCACTCGTCATGAGGGAGCATCCAGATGCAATATATATCGAAATTGGTCCCCATCCCGTACTAGCTACGTACCTGGAAAATCCACGAGCAAAAACAGTGTTATGCCCATTAGTCCGACCTCGCCATTCTGATCTCAAAACGCCCAGCGAGCCTTATACATTTCTGGACTGCCTGGGTCGGCTTGCAGTTCTAGGTTGTAAACACGCGAGCGTCGACTTCAAACAATTAAATATGCACTCTCGGTCTCCGGATAACATGCCTACCATCCCCTATCCATTCCAGCGCAAACATATTCCCTACTACCGTGGTCCTTCGATGTTCGGCACCCTTGAGAGCAACGCACGGAGAACACGTCATGGGCCTCTTGGCCAGAGCGACATGAATATCAGTGCCTTCACACATCCAAGTCTGGTTGATCATGTTATTCGTGGTGAGCCTATTATGCCCGCTGCTGGATATGTAGAAATGGTGGGTCAAAGTCGAGATCTCTCCTCAATTATTTATTGAACGAACTCCCAGGCACTTGCGTCAGGTGGCCGAATCTTATGGGATGTATCCTTCGAAGCCATCATGCCGCTGTCCAAGAATACGCGTCCAGTTAAACTCCGATTTGAAGATTGCCAATGGACTGTTTCGTCGGTCGTGATCAGCTCAAAGGATTCGGTAAATTATTCAATGTCTTTTCTTTCGTAACTCAATTTACCTTTCTGTAGGTGACGCAAAGTCACGCTAAGGGATATATGTCAAAGGCTAGCATACTGCGACCACCAGACCTTGACATCGGCGCGTTTCAATCTAGAAGTGAGAAATCAGACGTGAAGAGTAAGTCCATTATTTCTGCTCTTCCCTATAAACTTATGATTGTTTCAGATTTTTATGAAACAATGACCTACTTTGCACAGTACGGCTCCATGTATCGACGAGTAATAGCATATTGGAAGAATAAGCAGGAAAGTCTCATCCAAGTCATGGGGGCCGACGAACAAATGATGTAGGCTTGTTCCTTGCTACTTTTTCTTACCAACTGATTTGTCCCGTCACTGCAGATCTGACGGATATGTTCTCCACCCTGCAATCTTAGATTCATGTATACACTCTGCAGTCCATCATCTTTTCACAGGAAACATGGATCCGACTTCATATTTTCTTCCATCCAAAGTGGATGTTGTAACGCTCTACGATATACCAGCACCGGAAAGCCTTCAGAAACCCTTCTACGCCCATATTGTTCGACAGAAATGGTCACCAGGTAATTTGTAATTTAGTTTCCGTTGGCATAAATGACTAACGATGTGGACAGACGCCATCACCTTCAACGTTAACATCGTAGACAATGCTGGCCAGCATGTCCTTGGGCTTTCAGGTCTTCAAGTAGAACGACATTATCTCGCACCTATCAAGCCACCGTCCCGATGCTTCGATATGATCCACCAGCCACATGGACTTCCTATGTTGTTAACATGTTGTGACGATGATGAAGCACATATAGACGACATCGACCAGATAGAAGATGATATCGATGACATCGTCAAAAAACTGCGCCGTGTCGTGGACATGCTCACCCATAGCAGCAGTACTCGAATTCTCAGAGTCTTGGACCTTACCAGTGCAGGAGAGTCTGGTCACACGGCACTGTCGTCGCAGATTTTGCGCCTAATGGACGAGAGACAGATTTTCTGTGACTACTCGATCACCAATCCTAGACACACTTCTTCCAATGATAGTGAAGATTTCTCTTGTCATACCGTGGAATTCAACTGGAATGCAACTGCAAAGCATCAGTATACTTCCAGACACATCTACGACGTAATCGTCGGCATCAACTCTGAAATGAAGAGTTCACATATCGCTACTCTACATGACCTCCTAGTCCCAGGAGGAATGGTCATCGTCATCATCCCGAACCAAAACAAGGGAATAATACCGGCAGTCCTGGATCCATGGCGCGCCTCAATGAGCAAACATTTTTGTTCAAGCAGCGTCATAGCAAGCCGTGGATATTTCATTATTGAAGCACAAAAGGCAATTTTGCATCTCCCCGACATCCAGGACAACGGCCACGACAAACAGGAGTTCCCGATGCTGTCATTTCGCTTGGGCGGAGAGTTAGGCATGCGAGATGAAATCTTGCAGTTACAGAGCTCTGATACGGCAGTCATCTGGATTGAAGCAACCATGGATGTATCCGGCGCCGCTGCGCGTGGCTTTTGTCGATCGCTGAGGCGAGAAGTTGTCGGAACAAACATTCGTCTTGCACTTTTTAACGAGACATGGTCGACACGAGAACGACGCGGATATCTTCACTGGCTGTCAGGTGTGGATGGCCTGGAGAATGAATCAGAATTCCTTGTGGAGCATAACGGGCAACTCCTTCTTCCTAGATTGGTCCCTTCACCGTCGTCTGAAGTCTCACGAGGTCCATCCATTGATTCCCTTAGGTATTGGACTATAACAGCTACAGGACAGGTTGCAGCAAGCCCTCGCCCGCGTGTTCCGCCGAACCATGTCCTTTTATCCATTAGTCTGATGTCAGAAACCAATGGCAGCGTACGGGGTCTGTATGGAAAAATCGTCGATGCGGGTGATACCCAGTGGTGCATTGATTCCTACGTTACAGCAATCATTTGTGGCCCGCTGTCAAACTTCGCCATTGTCCACACAGGACAGATTCTTTCTCCTCGATGGAAAGATCAGCTCGGTGCCTTGGTTCCAACCTTCGTTGTCAGTTCATTCCTTGGCTTCGGATCACTGAAAGATTATCGCCGCTTCCAGAATCGAAGAGCAGTGCTGTTGTTGGAAATGACGATCGGTCAGGGTTTTCGGGAAGGCTTACTGAGGTCTTCAAGTTTTTTGGCGTCTCTACTATTATTGCTGTGGATGGAGCTCCCCAGCTTCTAGGGCTCATCAAGCCAGGAGACTTGGTTCTTTGGAACTATAATGCGGATCGAAAAAGCACGCGGAGCATCTGCGATTTTGTTGGTGCATCGTTGTATCTTTGGGATGATCCAGTGAATGGAATACTAGAGGAAATCCGAAGGAATCCATGGAAAGTTTCAGATACCTTCAACGTACTCCGGGATACCAACTTGCCGCCGTCAGTACTATCAGGATCGTCTCAAACACCTTCTGATCTTGCTGGGGTGCGCGCAATCAAATCTTGTCTCTTTCGTGAGGACGTCTTCTATCTTTTGCACGGAGGAATAGGATCGCTAGGTCTACAAATCGCCCTTTGGATGTATCAGGTTAAATTTTCCTACGGCCGAAGTAACTGTTTATCTGATTCCTGTGGATTTTGCAGAACGGCGCTCGAAAGATAGTGCTAACATCTCGTACCGGAGGGCTGACGTTGTCTAGGAAAAACCCTGCGGCCTTCAATCTTTTGACATATCTTTCGGAGATGCAGGACTTGGAACTACATTTGGAATGCTGCGACGCCAGCTCTGTTTCGGACATGCAAAAGCTGACATCGAAGTTTCCAGGCCGCATCAGTGGATGCATTCTACTTTCGGTCATTTTAGAGGATAGGTCATATGCAAATCATACCTTGGAGACCTATAATCGTGTCTTTCCTGCCAAAACCGAAGCATTTACCGTCCTAGAGAATACTCTCCCAATCGAACAACTCGAATTCCTCGTAACCATATCATCTGCCGCTATTTTCGGGAGTGCAGGACAAACGAACTACTCTAGGTAAGCATACTGAACCCGAATCCGAGGGGAATCCGATTTCTTAGTCCTTACAGTGCCAATACTGCCGTCGATTTTATGATTCGTCGCTATCCTAATGCATTCGCCTTAGTGGCGCCTGCTATCATTGATAGTGATACTGTCATTGACCCAGACTCATTACTCCCTCGCCCACCTCTGAAACGATGGGCCCCATGGGCGATGACCAGTCAACGTGAGTAATCGCTTTGGTTTGTCATGCTCCTCCTAAGCCACTGATGTAACTGTAAAGACCTGTGCGCCTGCCTGGAAGACGGCCTCACAAGAATGCGGAATCAATCATTCTGGCTATATATTCCAGATTACAACTGGAGCGAGTTTCAGAGATTTTGCGGGCCATCGCCTCTATATGATCATCTCATTCCCATGCAATCTAAATCTGTAATGGAATCCCAGAGCGAACAAAGGGTTATTCCTAAGATCGAGCAGCTAGTCTGTGATTCACTCGGTTTATCCATCGAAGAGCTTTCCCCAGATGTTCCCCTCACCGCCTACGGATTGGATTCGCTTTCTGCTAGTAGACTATCTGTATCATTGCGCCATTTCTTGCCCATCACACAACTACAACTTCTCGGAGATATCAGTCTCTATGACATCTTGGCGTTGATACGACGCACGAGTAATCCCCTAAATGACGACAGGAAGCTATTCGATTGGCGCAAATTAAATCTCCCCGGAGAAACTGTTGTCAAACTGGTTGACATGGAGGGAATACCCCTTGTCATCATACATGGAGCAAGCGGAAATGTTTTGGCTTTCAAAGACATGCAAGAGGTCTTTGACACTCCTCTTTATGCATGCCAATTCACGCCCGATACACCCGTGTCCTCGTTACAGTCCATGGCGCTGTTTTATTTCCAACAAATCAAGTCGGCTGTTCCGAATGGACCTTATCGTTTGGCTGGGTACTGCGGTACTTGCCTGCTGACTTTAGAAATCGCCCGGTATTTTGAAAGCAACGGAGATGAAATCGTTCAACTTGCTTTCCTTGATTATTCTCCTGCACTTTACACTTCGTCCACTCTCTGGGAATTTGATGCGCAGTCCCTCCAAAATAAGGTCGCCAGCATCCCACTAGTAAACAAGCTTCTCGACCTCATGCTGACATTGTATGAAAATTCCACATCAAAATTACATCTCGATATCGCCAGGGATCTCAGGAAGGTCGCTGCTGGACATGTCGAGCGTGAGCTCATGATGAGCTACTATCAAATATTCGGCGATATCTGCAGGACAATCACATGCTTTTTGATCGAATTAGGGGAGACTGACGGTGTCTTTTCATACCACACATTACAAGTAGAGCTGACGAAGTTGGTGAGGAGCGTAAAGGCGTGCTCTATGATGACTGTGTTCATGGCCTCAAATGGCATGGTCCAGAGTTTTGATGAGCCTCGTGAATGGAAAGAAGATCTTGGATGTAGGTCAATCGTCCCAGAGGCCCAGGTCGTCTTTGTGGAAAGCGACCACATGTCGATCTTAAGTCAGGCTGTGGTTGCTGATAAATTACAACAGGACTGGCGCAATGTCTAGATGTTATCTACGCTCTGTCAGTAGTACGAAGTATTTTATGATGCAGCGTTTTCTGCTAAGTTCGAACAGGACCTCTAAAATAGGCGGAAAAACTCAGACTCGCCAACCGTCCAGCCTCGTAATGTCAACTCCTTATACAGTTCTTTGATTATCTAGTATGGCTTGACATGTTTTGAAGTCTCAAAGCGATCACGCAGTACCTGGCCAAACCGAGCCTATGAATTCGGAATTTTTTGATGTCTTCAAAGTTCCGATGTTTGAATACCTTTCTAGACGCCCATGCTATTCTGTAAGGCCAACACACGTTGTAAATATAATTCCAGTAGAAACAGAAACAGCAGATGAAGTTTTTCCGCCTTTGCAAAATGCAAAACGCCTACAATCACATATACGACATGGCGAGTCGCTTCATAAGATACTCGGTGGACTTGGGGAAGACATGTCAGTTGATAGAATCTGGAAATCACCAAATGACCTACATCGATAGGTTCGTATTTCTTAGGTACGGTCTCAGACCACGTCCCAGGAACGCTATCGATAGTCGTAGATTGGTTCTGAGAACAATGACAAATACAGTAATCCTTTGATGCTTGAGAAAGAGAACGTACTGGGGCACAGAACTAAACATTGGATGGAGAGGTAAGATAACCCGCGGACAACCTCAAGCCAGTGCTCACGTAGGGAATAGAGTATCGTTCCTGGGTCATACAATCAGAGCCATACATATGCTTTGGTGCACGGACGCGGTGAATGGTGCTTCGAATGGTGTCGTTGGACCCTGTTCAGCGGATAAGACCTGTAGGAGGGCAAAGGATATCCATGACATACATCGCATCAAAAAATCGCCAGCATTGATCACGAGAGCACCAGGAATAGGTGTCGCCGCCTGTTGAAATTCAATTATCCGATGACGCTGAAAGGAAGGAAAGGACAAAGATACTTTGAATTCGCCCGGGTTATGAGGATCCTCAACTTCGAGACCACCGGCATGATCTTGGAGTAACATAGTCATGCTACCGAAATCCGAATGCGCTCCGATACGGGAAGTCAACCCTTCCTCAACATCTTTGACAGGAACGCTGGGAAGCGAGCACCAAGATGACTAGAAGGGAGAACCAAGTCCACAAATCATACCTGAAATAATGCAAAATACGAAGTTGATTGTCAGCAGCTGTGTGATACCCGGTGAAATAATCTTCGTTGACACTCAAGCCGAGAGCAAGAGCCCTGAAAATGTTCAATTCCACTTCGTAGCAGGTCTATGAATGGAATTCTTCAAGTTCACACATTGAGGGAGTGTGGGGGTATAGCGCACCCAGAAATAATCCAAGCACGCCTCCTTGAATCCGGGTAGAATTCCATCGGGCAACCAGATGTTCGGCATGACTTTGTCATTTTCTCTTCCGGATTCGAAATTTTCTTTTGCATCCGGAGTCCTCTTTCTGCTTTCAACAATCTTGTCGGGATCATACTCATGCTGGATGATCTTCTCGAGCCCAGGTGGCGAGTACCCTAAGAAGCCTTAATTCACTTACACAATGAAATGAATGTGTTAAACTATACCACGGTGATGAGTACCGATAGGAGGATGTGGAGCCAGCATCTTTGTTTCCATGGGAAGAGCGAAAAACTTCTTGGCCTGTTCGAAGTCTCAGAAGCTAGATGGAAAAGGATGGTACCATCGTACCCAACCGATAATACCGTCCATCGTCTCTTGGGATATGCCATGATTAACTAAATACACGAACTTTTCATTGTGATTAGTCACAGATACAGCAAAGCTACACAACACGTACCCCCACTTCCTTGAAAGACTTTAGGACAGCATCAGCGACCTCTTGTTTCCGAGTCCCGTCCCGGAATGGCCCAAAGTCGACAACTGGAATTCCGCTTTCATGGTCGTAGTTAGCAATAGAGGACATGCTGGACCAGGTCAGACAGAGACTGATACTAGATAGGCCGTAACGGCAAAGCCTGAGATAACTAAACAGCCCACGTGCCGAATCCAATGACTTGAAAGAAGCGTAGGTAAGGTCTTGGTACGATGTATAGAGCTCTTGGACCTTGGCAGACATCGGGGGTTAACGTGAAGGCTATATCTCGAGTCTCGACCGACAACTGGACCTACTAGTATTACTAAGTTTTCCTTCCACCCAAGACACGGAGAGAAATTAGAATTGATGGTCCGTAATCTTCAGTCCAGAGAGTGTACAGCAGAGCAGGCAGGTAAACGTGAAAGGCTATCCTATTTTGGACTGACTTGGTTATTGCATTGTACAAACTTGAGAGTCAAGACGAGTGAGACGAACCAAGAGACGACGCCGCCGGCATGTCAAGGGATACGGTCCGCATTTGCCGTCGGCTCGGGTCGGCTTCTTGCTGAGTCGTCGCGTCGCTCGATTGGGGGAATGGCCGCTAGTTCTTACGTGGTTGCTGCTCTCTGGCGGGGCCGGTCGTTGCACTTTATGTTTTCGATAATTGACGCAATCCTTCGGCCAGTGTCAACTAAACATTCGGATTGTTACAACTAAATCCAGCTTCTCGGAGATTTCAGTACATCTACCATCTTACTCTCTTCGCTGCCATCTCCTTCGATACCAAGATCACTCATGTACTCCCATCGTGCCTCCTCAGGTAGACTGGCTAGCACATTCTCGACCTGTACACCGGGAACTGCCAAGCCAAACCTCGTTCCCCTGTCGTAGATCAAGTTGAACTCGACATACCGTCCCCTACGGATGAGTTGCCACCTTCTCATTTTCAGGGTCCACCCAGTGCTGAACCGGTTGGACAGAATCGGGATGTATGACGGTATAAAGGCATCTCCTAGGCTGCGGATAAAATCAAATATCTCCTGGGCAGTCTGAGGACGGGGAGCTGACACATCTTTCAACAAGGAATGCGGTTCATCGCAGAGATCATCAAAGCGCAAACCGCCGATTCCCCGATGTTCATCGCGATGTTTCAGGAAAAAATACTCATCGCAGTTCTGTTTGAACGCGGGATATAAGGCTGATCCGTATGGATCACATGCCTCTTTCAATGTACGGTGAAAGTGCCGGAAGTCATCCTCAAAGAGGTATGATGGTGTGAGGTCGGTAATACCTGCAATAAATAATAGCACAATTATGGCCTTTTTACGTCGATGCACATCGTACCTCCGAACCACCACGTGTGGGGGGGCATCTCTGAGCCTGTCCCTGATTCAATCTCAAAATAACGGTAATTGGCGTGGGCACTGGGCACATTGGGGTTTCGAGGATGAATGATAAGACTGATACCAGCCGCAAAGAACGGCAAATCGGAACTGGTATCTGTTGAATAGCTGACAGGTGCATGCTTCATGGCCATCTTTTGGACGGCAGATGGAGGCAAGTTGCCATGTATTATGGATATGTTCACAGCAGCTTTCTCGAGGATGCTGATGGTTGATGATGTCGCAAAGGTGCATGCTCGTCCTTTGCCGCCTTCATCTCGAGACCAGTCGGCGATGTCGAATGGAGGTGCGTCATGGTCTAATTCTTGCAGGACGTTGACGATCCTTCTCTGAAGATTTTCAATGTACACAGTGACCCGCTCGCGCATTGGAGGGTTCATAGCATCTGCTAAAACGAGTAATTGAAGCAGTACATGGGAAGTCCGCTCAACTCACCACGATAGATGGATAGATGGAAAGAAAGGTTCAGTGACAAACACGATCAACAAACTTTTGATCGTGATTTGAAATGATTTGGACCCTAAAATTAAATATAATTCGCTTGCTCAGGGCCGCAACAAATGTTTCGTGTTGAATGCTACTCCCGGTACTTTTCTCTCTTGATGATCTTTCTGCATCTTTCCAGCTTATGGTGCCGACTGCACACCATTATAAAAGTCTGTTTGTCAATCCCTGAGATCTCTCTGCCTCACTGTCAACGACTTTCGAGATGGTCGCGCAAGCCACGAGCTTGTTCCCCCGGGCGTTGGAATTGCCTCCTCCTGGCACAAACTATATCGCTATTATCCAGCCGACATTGGCTGGTGTTCCCATCGCGCATTCCTTTACGGTCGTACTCATACCCCTCCTAATTGCCTTGCTGTACCTATCTACTCCGCGAGGACGCCGCAAGCCAATATTTATACTAAATGTTATCACTATATCTTTGGCTTTCACCACTGGTGTACTACTAGACTATCGTGGTGTAAGTTATCAAACTATCTCGACGCGACTCCTCAGACTCACAAAAACGCAGATTCGCACCATCCTATCCCCCGACAACCCCCCAGAATTGGCTTACAATCTTGTCGTGGGCGTCTTTGGTTCTGTCCAGTACATTTTAATCGACACTATTCTTCTCCTCCGGCTGCTGGCTGTCTATCCTCTGGCATACATAGGTACCAGAAGATATATCGCGCTCATTACGCTACCGGTCCTCCTGAAGCTCGCGCGCGTAATTAATCTCTTTATTTTTATCGGCGTCCTTGTCAAGGCAACCAGGAACCCTGCGACTGCAAGTCTCCGGGTTTCTCAGGTGTGGTTACAGGCGCCGTATCTCAAGATCGAATGGTGAATGCAACTTGTTGATAATATGTGAGAACAACCTGATTGTATTCTGAAAGCTATCTCGATTTGAATCCCTGCTTATTTAGGTATGCTTCCATATTTTTTCTTTGGAGGCTGGTATTGCGGAGCAGAGAAAGTGGGTCGCCGAGTCCATCAATGGTATCTTCCTCAACGAGTAAGTGGCTCCATCGCCATCAGACCACGATGATAACAGCATTGACATCTGATGTGGTCAGTATCATTCACTGAACGCCTCAAGATTCTTTTTTGGATCGCAGTCACCAATTTCGTCGTTCCGACGTTGTTTTCTGTTGCTCAGATCATCGTTGTTTACCGTGGGGTGACATATGTCGCTATCAATGACATTGTGCTTGCGAACACGTCGGCTGCCGTTATTCTCGTTGTATTTGCCACCGTCTGGGCCGGTTCGTCACACTGGCAAAGGGCTACCAAAGTGTCGAGGCAAACGGAAGAGTCTTCCGAGGTGCCGGGAGGGGTCACATCGAATATAATCTTCCATCCGCGCAGCCTTCAAAGCTTGACCGAGGGTGGTATTGATGAGGTTCTTCCTGTAGAAGAGTCGTCAGAATGTATATCTCGGGAGGATTATGCTGAGAAGGCTCACTTACCGTCTAAATCTGGGACAAGATAAAATATAATCCGGATTACGGTGTAGCTGTAAATATTTATGCCTTTTTTTGCTTGCTTTGGTGAACGACTTTCCCTTGGAAAACGATGCAATGTCAGGGTCTAATGAAGCTGCCAATGCCAGACAGGTACACACGAGGACTCACGGTATGTATTTTACGTGTTCGGTGCATTATGATACATTCCACCTGGCGTAGAATAAGATAGAAACACCACGCAGCGTAAGTAAAATCGCATAATTATTTGTTACTTAATCCATAACGTTAGCATATGTACACATGGCTGACTTGAGATAAGTATAGTAAATATTTTATATATTACAAGGATGTCCATGCCAGTTGCAGTCACCATTGACTCTTCAAGTTACAAAATGAAGCGTAGATTCGTATCCTAGACGAAATTGATTAAAGAACTCCAGCAAAAGCTGAGCACTCACAGTATGATGAGAACTACCAAGTTGAGGTTTCTGACTGTACTTCGGATGTAAAATCTTCCTATGAAGATGAATCAAAGTTGGAGGCATCAACGGAAGAAATTTGTTAGAGAGCGTGCGACTTCCTTACCTGATTGATCGAAGTAACTGTTGATAAGATTGCTCAGGAGTCTTCCTGAGTGATGTGATGAAGGCCTGGTGCCTCTGGTCAGAGAAAATTTGCTAGGTGTCAAGTAAAGCACTCACGTAGCTCATAGCGCCCACGGCTACACCTCCCTGGAAAGTGTCTGCACTTGTCTGGTCATCTTTACTTCCCGACCACGATATCTAAGTAAGTTATACGCAGTTTTTCTCAAGTAAAGGAGGGGCGACGTACCACATCAGCAGGAGTAGATTTCTTTTTTCTCCAACTCCTGGATACCATCTCTTTCTTTAATCGACCATCAGGACCGTACTTCGAGTTCGTCCATCAGCCAAGCAGGAGTTTGATGCAACGTTGCCATGTACTCACGACATAAGGTAAATCTAAAGGAGGGGAAGATAAGGACAATCTTTGACACTAGCACACGCACATACCCAAAGCAGTTCCGGAGTGACAACACTACGCGATCACAATAGCTTATTAACAGTACAGGCTTTGAGATTCTCGGACTTACATCGAACAGAGCCTAAATTCCGATAAATCAGTGTTTCAATTATTCAAAAAAGTACGTACCGTCAAACGGCACCCCGAAGGAAGAGGCTTGACCATGATCGAGTGCATTTCCTGTCCAGATGGTAAGCAAGAAAACAATAAGTCAGAGAATTTTGAATTCACATCATCAATGATCTGCCCATTACGCTTAAAGTCGACCGGAAAGATGACTGGAAATCAGAGTCAGAGTGTACGAGGTCCAGGCACAATTGAAGGCACCTTCGTCATATCCATCAACTTCATCCCCATCTAGGTCTTTTGTTTGTCCGCCATGTCCTGAATCTACATAACAAAGAGTGAGAGGGGAAATTGACCGCTTTGCAGTAGCATTACAATGAAAGAAAAGAGAGTCGTGTGGTTGAGCGTTCTTGACAAGCCAGCGCATTCCGTCGAGTATGTTCTTCCTTGTCGGCTGGGAACGGGGATTGGTGCTGTCATCGGTAAGCATCACTATATCTTCAGACTTATATTCCCAGTGACCTGTTGTCGCTGGGTCAGCATCTGAAAAGAAGACCATAAATTCAACCAACGTGTTAAAAAGTCTCGTATATGCTTGGCATCATTAATGCACCCCTTCAGTTCATGGGGTTGTCCGCGATAATTGATTCCGATCTAGTCGCTGAAGGTCAGCGCTTAAAAATCCGACTCTGAGGGGAAAGCTTACACAAAGTGCTTTTTTACGTCCAGTGCACTTGGAATATGCGAAACACTGATGAGGTGAGGACTGAGAGGATTGCGTAGGTTGTGCGACGGGAGCGGTGGATGCAGGGTGTGGGCGACTGCTGCTACTACTATGATGGTGACTATGATGGTGTGGTCTGCTGGTGCTAACAATGATATGCTGACTGCCACTATGGGACATGGTAGCAGGGCGCTCGGGGTTAGAATGGTGCCGGTGGCGGCTACTGCTACTGCTACGATGGTAGTGATGATGATAGTGTTCTTCACGGTTGCTGAGTGCCTTGGGCGCTCCGGAGGGCACATTCATGCTAGAACGATGAGTGTTTAATTTCTTGAAAGGGCTCCTCAAGTGTGTGTACGTACTTTGGGACGGTTCTATATGGCTTGTGCTGAGCGCGTCACAGGACGACAGTATCAAATTGTAGACTTACAAAAAGGGACTGACAGGGGCCGGAACCGAGCCGTAAGATGGGGCGCCAGGGTATGGGTCATGGTAAGAAGAGCCTGGAAATGCGACAGGTTCGCCATAGCCGGGCTGACCATATGCACTACTTACGCGTTATTGACCTGTGTTCCGCATTGCTAAATAGCTACTCACGCGGTCGGAAATCTGCATGGTTTTTTTTCATCAACACAGGTCGGTGGAAAGATGTTCTGTACTCACGAAGGAGATGGCATGCTATATGCTGATGGTTGAGGTTGATGATATCCATTGGGGGGAGGCTGAGGGGGGCTGTTTCCACCAGAAAAATCCCACATCATCTTGACGGATTATGGACGCAGGTTGCGAAAGAAGAGAGGCAGAAACGATAGTGCTGTTACAAAAAACAGGCTGTGGAATGAGAGGTGATGGTAAGAGAAAGAGCGGTCAGCTGGCTTGTGCCAAGATTAAACCCAGATCAATCGGTTTCGAAACTTTGCCGAATGGCCGGCACTCCCGTTCACAGGTGGCGCCCTTTTTCACTCGGATCCTGGCGCTTAGCGCTATATGGCACTTCATCTGAGCGCGACATTCTCGTATCCCCGGCACGGAATTCCTGATACAGATTTCTGTCACTGTTCTTTGCACTGCAGTGAGAATGACTGACAATGGCCTCGAGTCGGAGATCATGTCCGATCATGATCGACCTGATCCATTCAAGTTCCCCCGGCGCTATGCTCATCTTCAAGTTTGCTCTATTGTGAAAGTAATATAGAAGAGAAGTCTACTAATATACATGGAGGAATACCCCGAAAGCCTTCAATTGCGTCATGATACAATTTTAATTACTTCGCTTCGCCAGAACCAGGCAGGTTCTAGTCGGAACGTACACCTGAAGCCGATTAATTAGCCCAACAGTTCCAGCACAACAACAGAACGTGCCAGAAACAAACCTGGACCCAATTCTTCCTATTGTTCCATTCCATAGGAGTGGTAAAGTATTGCCCAGCCAACTTGACGTTGTCGAAGCCGCCGAACCGTCCTTCATCACTTGTCAAGACCACGCTGTACTCCCCTGCTTCATCAACCCCAACTCGATAGTCCGTGAAACTCTGTGTCGGATGGAAATTGAATACAAAAAGCAGACCCGCACGTTCGTATACAATCACTTTGTCGACCTCGTGCTTCAGTGAAACATAAGCCTAGCACAGCGCATGTGTCGTCAAAAGCATCTCGTACCATAGAACTAGTAACCCTTACCGGTTGAGCAGAAAGCCAGCCGTACTTCTCGTCTGCATGATTCATTGCGCTGTCAAAGCTGTTAAGGTACTTGTACCGAAGTAAAGGGTCGTCGACCACGTTCCACTGGCGACGCGCATAGTGGAATGAATTTCCATTACCATCTCGGGGAAAGTCGAGCCACTATATTAAATCAGCTCAGTCACATCTGTAAATCTATGGACGCACTTCGGGATGTCCAAACTCGTTCCCTTCGAAATTCAAGTATCCTTCGCCGCCCAGGGAGTGTGTCAGAAGTCTACAAAGCGTTTCATCTTCACGTTGATGATACAATATATGCACTGTTGGACATACCGAATCATCTTATGCAGTGCGATGCCCCGAGATATGACAGGCGTCATTGGTGTGAAGTCCGACATATGAGTATCTGAAATACGTATTAGATCCTCTTAGGGTTAGAGGATTTTTGAGGCATACACATTTCTTTATCCATCAACCAGAACGCGAGGGTTTTGTCTCCCACAAGAGCCTGGTCATGGCTCTCGCAATACGCCACACTTTTCTCCCCATATCTCCTGTTCGTAAGAGTATGAACAATATCCCCCATATCCCACTCGTCGTCCGTTTTGTGTTTCAGTAACTTGATCCACATGTCCGGAATAGCCATGGACAGGCGATAATCGAATCCGACACCACCTTTATTCACAGGGATACAGAGCAAAGGCATCCCAGACACGTCCTCGGCTATGGTTATGACTTTCGGGTATAACGCGTGCATGGCGTCGTTTGCCTAGAAACAATCAATCTCGCCTCGAGAATAATCTAAGTGCACATACCAACATGAGATAGACAATTGCTTCAAGATCGGCAGAGTCACCAAAATATTCATGATACCCGCCCGAGAACCCAGCTCCAATTCCATGATGCGTATACATCATGCTGGTCACACCGTCGAACCGGAATCCATCGAACTGATATTCCTCCATGTAGAATCGGAGATTGCTCAAGAGGAATCGCAACACTTCATGGTTGCCGTAGTTGAAGAGACGGCTATCCCAAAGCTCGTGTCGTCCTTTGCCTCCCTCATGGAAGTACAGATGATCAGTCCCGTCGAACTCGTTTATCCCGTCAAGGACGTTCTTGCAAGCATGGGAATGAACAATATCGAGAAGAACAGTCAGTCCCATGCTATGCGCTGTATCGATCAACTCCTTCAGCTCTTCTGGAGTTCCACATCGTGAGCTTATCGCGAAGAAGCTAGTCACCTGGTACCCGAAGGCTAAAAAAGTATCAACTTCAGAACTGCGAGTGTATGCGGCAAGAAAAGGGCGTACATGCGTAGTAGGCATACTCCATGATGGCCATCAACTGGATGACATTGTAGCCAAGATTTTTGATGCGTTGCAGGACATTCGCCGTAAATTCTTTGTACGTCCCCACCCTAGGTTCAGAAGTCGAGATACCAACGTGCGCTTCGTAAATTTTTGCATCCCTGGGGTAGGGTGGACGAGGGTTTTTGAACTTGTACTTCTCAGATTCGGGTGGATTCCAAAAACGCGCATCATAAATAGGCGAAACGCTGAGCTCCTGAGTGACACGCTTGATCCATGCTGGAATACGTTCGACACGTTCTCCAGATGGGAGAATCATTGATATCTGATAAAATATCAGCATATATGCGGAATTTGAGGGTCAAACGCGGTGCCTTGCCTTGATCTTAGAATCGTGTGGAATGGCGCAGATACCTGGTGACGACGGAGGAACTACAATCTCCCAAACACCAAACATCATTTTTCTTCATCGGATGCGATGTCCTGTTCCAGTCATCTAGAAGCTTATCAGTGAACTAACTGTCTATCACAGACCGCGTACTCACTAAAGTCACCGATCAAAAATGCCTCTCGTGCATTTGGAGCCCATTCTCTGTAGACGACCTCTCCATTTGATCCAACATTCAGTCCAAATTTCAGATATCCCTTGGTGAAACTGTCATATCCTCCTTCGTGTTGCTCAATGTCGTCCTTAAACTTTCTGAACAAATCATGTCTTTTCACGATTTGGTCAACGTTTGGTTTTAGATAGCCATCGATGGCAAGGACATTTTCAGGGGAAAGACGCTCTTCAGGCATGAAAAGAAAGAGATGATTCGAGGGGTGGTGGTGGTGGTGGTAAAGGAAAGAGATGTAACATTTGGAAACCCAGCTCGTCGCCTATGACGTAGTTCATGATTGTAACCTACACCGCCACAGAGATACGGCCTCCGTCGCGTTTTAGAGTTTATTGCTGTATTATATAATAAGAGCGTCGTACTCAAAAGAGTTATACCTGCAGAATCGCATGGCTCAAAGATTTAACAGGTACTTGAGACAGGTTCCGAGCCATGATGTCGATGCAGTTGAAGGTGAAACTGTGTAACTTTCGTTAACCTCGAAGAACTAGATTTGAACTGCATTCTGGAAGTGCAGCTTGGAAGTTAAAGTATCCAGTCAAGTTGATATGCTTATTTGCAAGCTATGAAATGCTGCATACTACTAGTGAGCCGGCAGCCATAAATGTAGGCATGAATAATCTGTCCTGGGAGTTCCGTCGGGATATCCGGACAGGGGCCTCATGCTTACTATGTCACTCAAAATAATAAAAACCACTACGTTGTTCACGAATGTGTCTGTCGACCTAACACCTTCTGCATAACGCCACGTCTAAGAATGGGACAGCCCACTGTTCCCGTCCTTCCTAGCTCTCTTACATTTGATGGAAAGACCGCACTCGTTACTGGTGCTAACGTCGGCCTGGGCCTTACCACATGCCTCCATCTCCTGCAGCATCGTCTTCCCCGGCTCATAATCGGTGTCAGAAGTAGAGGCAAAGGCGAGGCTACTAAGTCAAAGCTTCTCGCTGACCCTGTAGTTGCTGCCTTCGAACAATCGCCGGATATCTTCATCTACGAGCTAAACCTCGCGTCGCAGCAGTCCGTAATCAACTTCGGGGCGGCCATTCGAAAAGATATACCTAAATTGGACCTCGTCGTCCTCAATGCAGGCGTATATCTCTTCGTATTAAAGCTATCACCAGAGACGCGTCGTGAGCTGACTTTCCAAGTCAACTATGTTTCCAATGCGCTCCTCGCCATCCTCCTCCTCCCCCTTCTTAAATCCTCATCTGTCCAATCAAATACACCTTCCCGCCTATCTATCGTCGGATCAGAGATGGCGACTATCGTAAAGCCCATGCATATCCCTGTACAGTCCGCGGTGTTCGACTTCATGGCCAATAACGAGAAATACGACTCCAGTAACCGATACTCGCAATCCAAACTCTTCGTGGATATGTTCGTTCAACAGCTAGCCAAACGCGTGGACCATACGCAAGTGATCGTGAACTGCATGTGTCCTGGGACGGTCATAACGAGCCTTGCTAGGGAGTCGCCTTGGTATTTGAAACCTTTCCTGGGTGTATTTTTTGCTGTGAAGGGCGGCAGGACACCAGAAGTGGGAGCCAGGCTAGTCATCAAGGCATTAGCAGCAAGTCCCCAGAGCCACGGGAAGTTCATAGCGAAAGATAGGTTGACACAGTGAGTTTCGACACGATATCAGGAACAGTTGGCTAACAAGACGTCCAGGGTCCCGCTCATGGAAACTGAGGATGGGTTTCAAATCACAGCGAAGCTGTGGAAGGAAACTCTTGAGGTTGCAGAAGATATGATGCCGGGCTGTACCTACACTTTGTCAGACTAGATGCCGTCGTTGGAATATCACGTATTTAAATAATTGGGCTGATGCCGAGAAGCAATCCTCCTCGTTAGCTGCAGAGAATTATGAAGAAAACAAGAAGAGAATGTCTCCCGGGCCATCGTGAGAATTGTTTTCTCACGTACCACGTCGGCACGTGCATGCGGCACGGTTGATGCTTCAACTTGAACTTCGATGTCTTCTCCCCCGTTTCACCATAAGCCGTGCCATCGCCTCTCATCGCTCGTATTTCGTAAACGCCAGACCGACCCCTCGGCGTACAGTACGTGTCGACAATGTCCATGATGACTATGACGTTACTACTATCATCCAAACGATCCATGCTAGCCCGGTGGAGAAGGTAGTTGCAGAGCGGGACCATTTACTGGTTCAGTTTTTCGGAAACTACATGGCCGAACAGTGTATACAGAACTATAATGGCCCTCCCCATTTGTCACTAAAGCTGGATGAAGCCCCTTCACTGCCTTTACATGCTGCAACAGTCGCGGCCATCGGATACCTTAATCTGTCACGTTCTCTCAAGATCGAGAATCTTCCTTTGAATTTCAACATCATCGAAAACGACTGTTGGAAACGGATTTTTGAAGACAAAAGCGTGGAAAACTCCCGAATCCATCACTCCAGTACTAGAAGCAGCGCCGAACTTTATATGATCGATATTCAGGGAGCCGTCAACGTACGCGGAACAAGATTCAGAAAGAATTATGTTAACCTGACTACAGCCCCATAGATGGTCAAACTTATCAAGGGTCTGGCGACTACGGAAACGTCTTTCAAGGGAACCCGGGTGTCCTACACCGGCGGGGCCATCAAATACATCTTTCCCGCATGGTACAAAGAAGAATGCAAGGTTCATCCTCGGACAATACTCGTTCCTGTGACTCCGGAGACATACAGGCCTCTTCGAAGTTCTATAATGGAGTTCGAGAGAACTCACCCGACTTTGTTAAACGCAAACGTAAATCGGCAACAAAATGTGAGTAAACGACTTTGGCGCATGAGTAGGCATATAACTTGTGTTTCTACTCTCAGACCATGCTATTGCGATTTGCTACACATGACTCTGCCCAATTCTTCGGGAGAGTGCTCCAATCGCGGTCGGATGAGCTCGGACTGAAGCTTCCTTTCACATACAATAATCACTCGGACCTTGTCTCTGACAACGTGATTACTGCTGTTGCCTTGGGTGCGCGCCGCACTATTATTCTTACTATCCCTGTCGAGCGCTTGGTGGAACAAAGCCGATATCATCTCTTGTTCAGACAGTTCGGGAGCATTTCCTATGTTTCTAAACGCGTCAGGTTTGTCTTCGCGCTATTGTTTTTCCCAGGCAATCCTTGATAATTCTTTCATCAGCGAAGGGCTCCCCGGAGCATCCATACGGGTTCAATTCGAAGATATACGCTCAGCTCTGAAAGCCGTTTATCTACTTTCCTTGCGCGAGTCTCGCAATGATATGCAGGGTTTCCTTCAAGGTTCTACAGTGTCTTTTTTAGGCGCTCTGCACCTGCAACCCATTGAAATTGACTGATGGAGGCTGTTGTCACTCAACATCATCGCAAATCTGCGGTATGTCTAGACCATGACTCTCAACGATTCGTCTAAGTTTGGGCACCATGACTATGACCAGAATTCAAATAACGAGAGTAACGCCGACACCTCATAGCATGGCTGCAGCGACAAGTGATTTTCAGCAGTCGTGTTAGAAGCTTTAAAGAGAAAACTAGATGATATTGCTGGGGTGGTAAAGGTAGCTACAACGTCTATACAAGGCTATGAGGGTAAGTAGAATAAGCTATGGATACAGAGGGATCTCTATGAAGAGTGTCAAAGTCATGAAGGTGAAAAATGCAGTCCCCGGATAGCATAGAAAACAGGGGTACGGGCTCGCTCAAACGCGGCGCCTCCAGCTGTCGTTATTGTCTGGGCCAAGCAACACGCGCGGCGAAGACTTTTTGGTGGTAGCATGCGGACCAAGCATAACACCACCTGTAGCAACAACGGTAGATCCTCCCTTATAAAGGTAAGTTGCGATGGCTCGCTTGGTCGTCGGCGTTTGCCGGGGGAGATATGGCGTGGAGCGGGGCTTGGAGGATCCCTTCGACGACACGGAGGTCATGGATTCGTCGGACGCAGACGAGAAACAGGATGACGACGCAGTAGACTCTGTATCTGAGTCACAATCCATATCTGCATCTACCTCGCAGGAGCTGAGGTCAAGAAGGGTAGGTATAAGAATGGGCAGACGAGCGCGAACGCATGGTTTGGGTTTCGCCAAAGGTCGCTGGCGGGCGATGGAAGGAATATTCGATGGACATAAATCAGTATCTGCGTCCCAGAGGGCAACCCTTCGGGTGGAGATGTGGGCATATACGTGAAGGGGTGTGATAGTTAAATGGATCGGCTGGTTCCCAAGCAGGAGTATCCACTGGGCCCATGGCAAGCCAGTGACGAGGCAAGCATCATATATGGGACGTGGGGGATGGGCGTATGGAACGAGTGACAGTGACCGCACTGAACGGAGGGACGTCATAAGCTGGAAACGAATTTTCTGGACCATTACGGATGAACAGTAAGGAATAAGTGCGTCGGTAAGAAAAGAGATAACAGAGGAAATGGCGTTCATGTCGATGGCCTGCATGGCAGAATGGAGTCTTCCTCTGAGGCGACCGTCCTTTTATGACATATCGGCGGGTGAATAGTAACCATCGTCGACAGCGCAACCATTGTACAAGTACAAGAACAAGAGACGCCTGCATTGTTTGCAAATTCTATTGTGCCACATTGCCTTTTTCGTGTGTTTGCGCGTTGGCACCATCCGATCCGAAGGCCGGTCGCGCTCGTTCCTGAGAAATTCGCGCTTTGCTTCCACGAATGCAGCGAAATTTTTTCTCTGCCCTGGCTCGCTACCGTAGGGCTCCTCAATTCTCTTCCGTTCGTACTGCCAGTACAAAACCAAAATATAAAGGCACTATCTTTCCTCCTGGATACAGCAATCGAACCGTACGCGTCGACAATCTTCCTCAGGAATACGATCTGAACAGTATTCTCAATGCCATCCAAGCCAACCCAGTGGAAAGAATAATAACCCGGCATGATCATGTTTTGGTCCAGTTCTTCAGCGAGGAAATGGCACAGCGCTGTGTCCGCGACTACGAAGGACTTCTGTCGTTGGCAATACATCCACACCCATCCCCTCCGTTGTCCTGCTTTACCGTTGCTGCTATTGGATACCTTTCGCTGTCCCGAGCCATGGAAATCTCTGATATACCGCCTGACATAACCGAAGACATCTTCCAAGACGAGGTTCATTGTTCCTCTGTACGTGTTGATAGGTCGGAGTCAAAAGCTCGAGCTCGACTGGAGTTCCTAGACGTACATGATGCTATAAAAGTAATAACAACGTTTTCGCGACTTCAAATAAAACTCTGACAAGTATCTGTAGGCGAAGACGACCCTTGTGCGCCTCGAGTCATTCCAGAACGCGAAAATTTCCTATGTAGAACGTCCAGGGAGATACATGTATCCTTCCTGGTTCACACCATCAGTAGATGACGCTCCAGATGCGCAACGAAAAGTCCTCATTGAGAACATACCCGATGGTGCCTGCCGTGGTAGAATGTCGAAGGTGGACAAATGCCGCTGATTCGGTAATGCCAACGGTGTTGTCATCCGCTCGTTTTTCTAAAACTCAAGTAAGAAAATCCTTTCGATCTCCGTACACTCACCCCATTTGCTGTACACAGGTATTCGTTGTCAGTTTTGGTACTGCTGAATCTGCCCGAAATTTCATTGAGACGTACCAACCGCGAGCCAAAATTCGAGGCATGAAAATGTCGTTGGCACAAGATAAATCTCAGTATGTTGATCGTAATATCCTCTCAGCAAGAGACCTGGGTGCGAACCGGAAACTTCACATACATATTGGTCGAGAACACAGAAGAAGCGACGAAGATTACGTGAAGATGTTCAGTCGCTATGGGGGTATAGCATCTATTGCGGATAGATTCCAGTACGTGCCGTTCATGATGCATGTGATTAACGAGTGCTTATCTGTCCGCAGAGACGGTGCTTCGCACGGGACACTTTGGATCGAGTATCAAAGCGTGCAGGGCGCCATGCGAGCAGCCATAGCTCTTTGTCATGGTGCTAACTTGTCAAAAGCCTTACAAGGCGCTGACTTTGGGTTCTATAGTACTCAGCATTTGAAGCGCATGGAAGTCCCTCAAGCAATGAAAGTTGATTCATAGGAGACTATAGAATGACTACTATCTACATTTGTTGCACGCAGCAGATGGAGGGTGATGAGTCAAACATTCTGACCAAAAACGATTCATTTGATGAGGAGAAGGGCTATTTAATACCTTCACTACCCCAGATTACCCCCTGGCGCTGTTTGATACTGATGATATGAATACAGATTCCGTACCAAATGACCCTAGATGACTTGACGCCCACCCGGGGATAAAGATTTAATTACCGTGATGTTTTAATGTTCCAAAGAACCGGGGAGAAAGGCTGAGACGGTTGCATATCGGACAATGCCTGTCGGCACCGAGCTAAGTCCATCGATGCTCATGTGAATTGAACGGCAAGGACCATAGAGCGCGACTAAGAAATGGTGGCGTGTGGAGGAGATTTTGGACTACCACATTACCTATCCAGGGACACTGGTACAAGGGTCCCTGATGATCGCGTCGTACTGGGGAAACAGGCTCAACCAGGAAATCATCCATTGTATTCAATGCGTTTAAAGGCACCGCATGCGCCTACCACCGGGTCCAAAATACGAAGCGCACGGCGAAAATTCGAAGGGCGATTGAGCAGGGTAGCGCCAAGGCTAGAAGCGACCCACAGCCTGAACCACTAGCGTGGATCGCATCATCAAACCTCGGATGCTTTTAAATGTGCCCGCAGATTTGTATTGGTAGTGCCTTGGGGCGGGGCCGCAGTCTGGAGAGTCGGTGATTCCCAAAACCAGGCCTAGAAGGGCGGTAAACAAATGCACGGCGTGCACATAGTTTTCATTTTAGCGACTATAGTACTCCAAATAATGGCTATACTCTTAAGGATGATTTTCATTTTGTTGATTGATGCCGACGATGGCAAATACTCAGGGCCCTGAGAACGATTCTGGACACCTGATGATGGCCTGAGAGAATAATCAGACATGGCAAAGAAGCATGAACCTGATGATGATGACGGTAGTAGGACTTTCACGCAGGACCGGGATACACCACCATGGGGTGCTAACGGAGCCGTTGTATCGATGATCCAGTGCCAGCAGTCGGAATAAAAATCAGAAAGGCCAGGCAACGAGTCAAGGCCAGAAGCTGAGAAAGGAAAGTCAGGGTTGCAATAATTTGATTTCTGGCTTCCTCAAGCGGAAGGATCGGCGTCCGGGCCGTCAGAAAGGGGCTCTAGCCTCGGGCATTTCATCCGGCATTCCTTTCCTTTCCATACGCCAACCAGGCCCACGCCAGGTTGTCTTCCGTCTCTCACCTCTTCCTCTCTCTCGTCCATGCAAGTTACTATTTCCTTGCTTCCGGTTTCTCTTTCCCTCGTCCAGATACCCCGCTCTCGCCTCTCCCAGCTATCCCATCCAGTGCTGCACCACGTTCTGCAGCCGAGCCATACCTTTCTCAATATCACCTGCAATGAAATCGAGCTCAGCCTCTTCGCAGACCAGGATATTCTTCCGTCTTTCGAGCCTATAGCCCGTAAAGACAGACAACGAAGGCAACGGTCGCGCTCTGGCTCTAACTCCAGTCGAAAAAGCGTCGATGCGCTTGAGCCCATCGAAATTTCGTACGAAAAATGGTCTGTCTTGCAGATCGACTCGCATAGTGACCAGCTGGGTGAGCCCTCATGCAGGGTCTTCTACCGTACTAGAATCTCACCTTTTTTCAGATAAATCTGGTGCTCGTATCAACGAGCTGTCTGCGCTATTAGCAGACGCCGGAATATCCATCCTCTACCAGTCGTCGTACATGTGCGACTTCATATTTGTATGTCGTCGTTGCCGTCTTGCCTATGCATGTTCCTCACGTTCGTCTGTTTCAGGTAAAAGAATCTCGACTTCCCGAAGCCTTGTCGATCTTTTCGGAAGCGGGATTCGATTTGTACTCCCCCAACTCTCCTCCAGCGTCCCCTACCGCCAAGGTTCTTACCCGTGCGAATTCCCCAGATCGCCCGCCAGCTCCGCCTTCCCCCCGACAAAAATCTCAGTCGCCTCACGCCGGTCAGGTCAACGTCTTGACCTCAGACTTGACATGCGTAGGCCTCGCGGATGACGGCGCTGAGCAATGGTCGCTTAAAATAGTCAAGCTTATTGCTTTTCCAGACCTTATAAAACCTTCACCCAAGAACAAAGATTCGACATGTTACCCCACCCCCATTACCCCGTCGTCGTCGTCATCTGACGGTGGCTCTGACACTGATGAAGACGGATATTTTTCACATTCCCCATCAAACACATCTCCGGTGACTAGTACGAGCAATGCCTCACGGTCGACAGTCAGATCTCCTGTCCACTACGCCTACTATTTCCTTCAAGCCACCCTCCAAGCACCTAATTTCACCATTGACCCCCCTCCGTATTGATACCACCCCTTTACCGCAGCCCGCAACAGCACCCTCACCCCCGGTTCCTTTTTTCAGTTTTACCCGTACATCGGAAGGTTCATCCTTAACCACAGACGTACATCTTCTTACCGCACTCTTCCCGAGTCATGAACGATATCTCATATCTGGCTTCGACGACGAAGCAGAAGAGGGCGAGGAGGAAGATTCTGAACGTCTTTTCAAATGCCTTCAGATCGACCTCCGCCGGTTTGGGCTCGACAAGCATGGACTCGTCAACCGCTTCTCACGCGTGCTCGAAGATGCGGGTATAAACCATATGTACAGTTCGACCATCAAGACGGCTAACCTACTAGTGGAAAAGAAGTGTGCTTTGAGGGCTCAGGCACTTCTTAGGGCATGTTAACGACCGCATGACCTTCTTTTTGGATTATCCTTATACTCATGACCCACCTCATTTTCGTACATACTGCATAAAACTGTTGTACTAGCAATGTAGCCACTGCCTATTTATCGAAGGTACCCGACCCACACTCATATGTAGTCTTCCATTCCGATTCTGCTGAGATAATGTTAAAGATGTCTTCCGAAACGGAAAATGAGGGTCCGAGAACGCGATCACGCCTTCCCTGTCAGCCATGAATCGATTAAGCTGCATTCCTTTCCTGCACTGGCTTTGTTATCCTCTTAATCATGAAACTATGACGCGCCGGATATAGTACGACACGTCGGCTCATTTACGCGTCACCTCGATCGCTGCTGTTACACTAAAAAATTTGAATAAATACTTAGCCTTTTTTCTACCAGTGAAATTAACTCGGGATATCTTCCATCTGTCCTGTTTCCATCTCAGGAAAAGCTGTCGAGTATCTAAGAAACCCCTGTACTCGCAGTATGTTTGGACCATCATTATCTTTTAGGAGCCCCACCGCCTCCCGACTGCAGATCCCGAAAGCGTCGGATATCTTCTACGGTTCCTTCGTGCTTTGTTGATAAGTATACATCAGGCTGTTTTTGAGGACAATGAAATGCTCTATCATGGAGCAGCCGTCATGATCAGACAGGAGAATTCCAGCGCGCGATCGTATACACGGCGCGCCGGCGGATCTGTCACTAATAATCCTCACCCATGCGCACAAGTACTGTACCCGGTGACCTCCGGTGACTCTGACCTGCTATACTGGGCAGTACAGACAGACTGATGTTTTAAAATCAGGGCATACAACGCCGTTTTTGAAATCGAAACAAGCCTCGTTTACTGCTATGTTCTACTACTAACGAGTCGTTCCTTAGACTATCCTTTGCCTTACTCTCAAAATGTCTAGCATGCACCGAGTCTCACTTCCTCCTTTTCTTTCCGAGTACTCCCTTTCATTGCGTTGAACATTGACTACATTGAGTTCCATTTAGGATCCAACCGCGTGCAGTAAAAAAAGCAAATCACTTTCATTCCAAACGTTGACGCTGAACACTGGTTTACGGTTTTATTAATATGTCCGAGTATGATTGAGAGTAGATAGAAAACAGATATAGTAAATGATACAAAAATACAGAAGATAATGTCATGGATGAGTAGTTGTACAAATGGAGGTATACGCAATGAGGGTATCGAGAATAAACAAGATAGCAGAACCGTAAAGGAATAGGACACGAGATCATCGAACTTGCACTCCGTTTCTTTGTGCAATTTGTTGATACCAGTCGTCGAACGGAGGTAGATCGTCGTCGTCCTCATCTTCCCATGCGTCCTCATCCTCCTCCTTAATGGTTTCCAAGTGGATCGTTCTTTCTTCCTCAGGCGTTCCAGGCGGTGTCGTGTCTGGCTCTGATTCTTCGTCTCTATCGCCCTCCTGATCAAAGGCTGCCCGTAAAAAGTCAACATCATCGTCGGATTCGCCTGCGGCTTCCATCACGGAATGATCATCCAATAAATAGTCTTCGTCGTCCCAATACCCCACAGAAGTTGGCCCTGAGACAGTTAACCATTCAGGATATTGTGGTCCTATTTGATTACCCCACGCTATCCATGGATCTTCAGGTGGGGCAAAAGTGATAACGATATGCGGCGCCCTGAAGGGACAGATCGAGTCAAGGACCAGAGTGCGGAGGGTGTGAGAGTGGGACTGAAGAAGCGGGATAGCAGGGTCTGTCCATTGATACTCGTCAGGGTCCTTTATGGGATCAGAAAGCGAATGGGAGAGGAGCAGGGCTTGAGCAGCGGCAACATGCGCCTGGAGAGGATTCAGTTGGACCGGAAATGGGAAGGTCTATAAGTACATACCACGGCTTTGACAAGGTGCCGCTGCAACGCAGTTACAACGTGGAACATTATGAGACGCTCTGTAGCAGCGGCCTCGACCTGACAGAATTAAACTATTAGACACATAACGGCCCGCTCACAAGATACTCACTACCCGAGTCAACTTGGCTGGACTGAAAACCCTCTTCGCTTCATAAACTACCAGTGTGTCCCCGCCAGGAGGTTCGGGTATGTCAGTTTGGTCATCGTGTGCAATTGGATGCATCATTTCTTGGTAAATGTATGTTGGTGGTATACATAACCATCCGGGCCACTGAAAGTCTACCCGGTTTCCCCATGCGATGTAGTCATCGTATGGCGTCCCTTCGGCCGGTGTTATGACGATGTGTGGGGCCTTCTCGGGATTGACGCAATCGACAACTATGTTTCCCGGGGTTTTAAACGCCTTTTGAAGGAGTTTCTGTTAAAAGCAGCTACATTAGACTGCAGGTGAAAGAGAGTTAAGGGTGAACCGTACGTCATCAGCCGATTTGTCGAATACTTCAATTTCTTCTGGGCCTTCGAAGGCATTAGAAGTCTGATTCGACAAATTGTCAGTGATGATTGCGTGGCGGAGTCAAAAATTTATCTGCACCATAGTAGGGATATAAACAAACTCTTCTTCTTCAGAATAGTCTGACAGTTCGAGTTCATCCTCGGGTCCAAGAAGTAGACGCTGAAAGTCTGGGAATTGCTGACACGCGGTGGCATCATGGTCAAGGTCCGGCTTTGGGGCGTCTAAGACATTTATACTGAATTGTGCAGTGGCGCTGGTTGAGGTCGATACGGGTAGAACAGGTTCAATCTGATCATGGTTGATTACGACGATAAACTGAAACGAGGGGAATATACGAACCTCGCCATACACGTTTTCGTTGCTATCGTCGATGCCGAGTACAGCTGTGGCAACGGATGTGAGCACGGCGTCTTTGTCGGTTGGTCGTGTGATAGTCGTTTTGAAGCTCGTGCTCAACGTTTCCCACGATGCGGCCCGTGACGCCTTCACCGTAGGGCATCGCGACAAGATGCTTCCCAAGTTATATCTGGGCGTAGAATTGGTGCAACGGCCAACGTCCATCCAGCGGGCGGCGTGTGCAAGCATATTTGTAGAAGATAAGTCGTCGTTGATAGAGGGTGATGACTGCTTTTGGGTGTGGCGACGCGTCGACCTTGATAGCGCGTTCAAATGGAGTGGAGACGTGAGTTATGTGGTGGGAATGAAGCAGGACGATGAGGGAGGTAAGGCGAGAGGGATGGGGTGGTGGTAGAAGTGTGAAGGTTGTTTGTGTAGTATGTGGCTCACGCTGTGGCAACAGAGCCTGACAGCCTTTGTTTCGTCTGTTTGTGCCTGGTATCAGTGGGTCTACTTCCTTGACACGGTTTCTTTGTTCGTGTGACCTCCGGACGCGTCGAACAAAGGCTTGTTAGAAATGTGGCGGTGTCCCGAAGAACAAGGGCAGCTTCCCGTGGATATGTCCAGAAGGAATCGACGTGAGGGAGAGAGAAAGAGTAGTCAAACCGAGTGAAATTTGCAGACCAGAATTGTTTGCGGCTGAGTCGATTAAAAAGAACAAATGTGGCGCTGAGCAATGGTGGGTGTTGCTGCAGTGATGGGAAAATGACAGCTCGGGCAAAACGGCATCAATTATCTTATCAGATACAAACACACCAGCCCTACATGACATCATCCCAAAATTAACTCTTCTCGGCAACTTCTTCGTCCGCCCGGCGACCAGTCGTCTTCATAAAATTGGCGGTTGAGTCATCGGCCCCGGTGATCTGCATGGGCTAAGCTCTTGGCCACTTTTTGAGAAGTATACGACTCACCCATTGACAAAAATCCCTTAAGAAACTAGGCAAATGCTGGAGGAGCGGCATGAAATTTACGTAGAATGGCAGCATAACCGTCTGAGAATGTTGATCGTCCAGCGCACTAATGATTTTTTTAACAACAGTAACTGGCGGAACGGCTGGCATGAAGAATTTGAAGATCGGAGATGATGACGTATTGATGCTCTGGAACAGAGGGGTGAATATACGTCCTGAAACAACCAAAGTTGTCCTGATGCCGGGACATTTGTATCTGTTCCGTGGTTCAGCAAAGTTCAAAAGAATGAATCTGAAACGCACAACTTGTCCAGTTCGTATCGAAGAGTTTCGTTGAGGGAGATAAGGGCTGCTTTAGACGCAGCATAGTCCGCTGAAAGGGGTCAGCTTCCAGAAGGGCAACACAGAGAATGACAACTTACACATGCGAACGACCCCACCATATCCCAAGGCGGACGACATGGTAACCTATAGGTCACGGTCGTCAAAGATTACCGTGTAGAGAGGTGAAGATATCTTACGATATGCCCTGTTCCATTCTGAATCATACCAGGAAGGAATGCCTTAAGCGTATAAAAGTGTGCTAGTGTATTTACCCCGAATGTCCTGAAATCCAATTGCAATGTTTGCCTGGGGATAAGGAAAGACACTTACTGTTGAACATCCTCAGGCTTCAAGTCCAGGATAGGCTTTCCTTGCACTACGCCAGCGTTATTGATCAGGACGGTCGGTTGACCAATCTAAAGTTAATGTAAGGAGATATTCTGCAGACATGACGACAGCCACACCTCATCAATGACCTTCTTCGAAACAGCATCCACCTCCTCCCATTTGGAGACATCACACTGGTAGTACGTGATGTTGTCTTGAAAGGTTACATTTCAGTCCATCAGTAATCGATGATAGCACCAGAAGCTTACAGTTCTCTGTGGCAATAGGATTGAGATCCAGGACTACAACATTAACGTTTCGGACGGCAAGAGTGTTGGCCAGGAGCTCTCCGACACCAGAGGAACCTACTGTATCATTAATATCAAATAGCAAGATGTAAGCGAGTTAAATACCTCCGGTTATGACCACGATTTGTTCACCCCAGTCAAGTCTCGGAGGAGCGAACAAGATGTCCCCCTGATTCCGGTACAGTAGTGAGCACCATTTGACGAGCCCTGTACGCTTTTAGATGAAATTCATCGGTAGTGATGGGGGAACCTACAGAAGAGCGAAATGATGACATAGTAAACCCCCCAGCCGACGATAATTGGATCCGTGACTTTAGAACCTTGGAATAAATGGAGAACAGGAATAAAGAAGATAAAGAAAGGACCTAAATTACAAGTCAATCTGGAACTGCGGTCGAAAGATGAGACGTAATACGCACTGAAGGCCGTATGAGATAAAACTTTAACAACTAAGTCTACGTCAAAACTATCGTAGATGGGAGAGCCGTCTCGGGCTCTGGAAGACATTGAGAAGAAAATTCAGGCGCAGCCTGGTGAAAGTAGAGGGGAATGGTGACAGCGAAGATTTCGATCAAGCAATGATGCCGGCGTGTGTGAGTATTACTGCTTTTGGCGACAGTGCGGGCTGGCCTCTCGTGTCCTTCTGTCTCAATGATCTCCTCAGGCATTGTTTTTGAGGATAAAACTCTCATCCTGCCAGTGACATAGCGTTAGCTGGATGATAAGGATGTACTTCTTGGCTCACTTTTCGGTTCCTGTCGTCAATCTTTCGAGCCTCCAAGTTGGCGCGACAGCGTCACGATGAAAAGCGGGAGAGCGAAAGAGATAGGACGCTGGATTTGTTAACCAACAGACTTTACCTTCAGCTCGTATGAGAAGATACACAAACGTTCATGGAAAGGACCGAATCGGGATTTATGACATTATTGCCACGTTCTAGCGCGTCTCAATGAGCTTCGAACCTGCTTCAGCACACGCCTGTCCCATTTCCCTTCCAGTACATCACGACTAGCATCTTTCTTGGGCAGTCACATTTGTCTCCTCTGACGACAACAGTTTCTTTCTCTTGGACGTCTTCGAGCATCATTCGTGACTTTGTCAACGACCAACGGCCTACCTGAACATCCCCTGAGTCGAGGAGATACCACACATAACCAAAACGGCACGAAACACGCTCTGAATACCATGGTGTGTACATTTTTTGTCTTCTCAGCTACTCTTGCTTATTCGATATACCAGAGAAACGATACCAACGGCGCGACAGGGCGTTCTTCGCCGCAGGTACTACCCTTTGATTGTGCCTCCGCCTTCTTTGTCTGAAAGACTATAGGTATACCTGGAACCCGACACAGTGAGGGGAAACGGCCGAGTCCTCGTTAGAATGTCTCCTTCAGATGAATGGATGGCCGCATCAGTATGTATAAAGTACTCGTCGTGAAGTATGCTCTGCGTACTAATGAATCTTAGATGCAAAATCATCCAAGCAGTTGTTCTACCCACGCAGAGCTTGCTGAAATGTCCGGGCGTTTTCCCGATGCCTTCTTACCAATTCACCTCGCCATCGGGAGCCAACCGAATCTTGTAGCCCCATATGTATCCAGCAAACATCTCAAAGCACTCCCGGAGTGTACTAGTCCTGACATTGTACGCATATACTCTGCATTTCTTGATGCAATAGGTTGATTTATTCGCTGCAGCGTAAGATCACATCGTCGATAGAGAAAATCAACATTGCCCGTACCTCTGTGACGGACGCTGTGCCGAATCCATCTGAAGTTTCATCTCCATTATGCCAATCCAATGTCTCCCGTACCGAAGAATCTCCCGCTAAACGCTACGCTCAGCTGCCTATCCTGTCATCTTATGCTGATGCAACTAATGTATCTTTATTCCTTCTTTCATGATTTAACCGAGAGCTGATATTGTATTAGTTTGCCGCCCGTTTTCCAGAACTAGCATCTGAAGTCTTATCGCGTCCCCTGAAAGTAACCCCCACCTCGGGCTTTGCGAACGTAGAACAATCTGCCCTTATGGCTGGGCACCCGAAGATGCCTGAGCACACCGCTGATCGTCCCAATTGGGCTCTAGCACCAGAAGTGACGACTGACTCGAACGATAGTGCCAGTATAGCACCTGACGAGGTGGAGGTTGACACGACTCCCGATGTCTGTTTATCCGATTTCAGACAGACAAAGGTTTCCATCCGAGCGCCAGTAGAATCCAACAGCTTCGATCCTGAATCTCCCGAGCAGTCGAGAAATAAGCGAAGACTTCTGCGAAGTGCTCCATGTCGAAGGACTCATGTGAAGGCTGCGAATTCTCATAACCGCTTTGGTGGCATGCGTGGCTTTGGAGATAATACGCAAGAAAAGTCTGCAGACAATTCTTCGTACAATGCTTCCTCGCCTTTTGATTGGACACCAAATATCTCTCGTCACTCTTTACCAAAGGCTTCGGATTTATCGAAACATCCCGGCTGCAAAGAAGAGGGGCCGACTTCTTGTCACGCGTGGGACATCATTGACGATAGGTCTCCACGGCCGAAATCTGGTGATGAATGGAAAAATCCGTCGGTGGAGCCTTCCTGGGATATTATGAAAGAGACAGTGGAATTTACTGACTCACAGCAAGGACCACGAATCGATAGGTGGAGCAGCCTGATAGCACATGTTTCCTGGGATTACCCCTCATTGGGGCCTCCAAAGATGCTACAAAGCTCTCAAGACCTGCTGTATCGTTCACCCGAGCCTTCCCAACAGCCTCCGAAAGAGTCAATGCAGATTAGCAGCGTAAAACAGCCGCAGACACGGCCGTTTGTTGGATGGGTGTCTCCGAGCAACATCAGAGGCGGGATTGCATCGCAACACCATACCGAACCTCCTAGAAGTCTCCAACCTCGTCCGCAATTTGATGGTGCCAATGAATGGCATACATCTCTACCATTGAGACGGATATTGCCTGGTGATGTTGGACGTGCTTCTTCTACGGTCGTGGACAGCCGTCTCAACGATAATTCAATTTCCCCTCTAACTACACCATCTGCCAGGAAGTCTTTTGTTAGAGAGGTAATCAGCAAAGCAGAGCAGCCGTCGGAGTCTCCCGCAGACATCATTAAGACTAGAATATTCACGCAATCCGTCCCGCTCTCTCCACGACCGGTTTTGTTCCGAGCTGATTCTTGGAATTCGGCGACACCATATACAGCGCTTGGAACCAATAGAGGAGAGGGAGACACAGCTGAGAAGGAGCCTCCCGTATGGGACACCGCACAGACTGGTAAGCAGTTGGTGATGCCCATCGAACCGTCGAAAGTAACATGTTTGATTCAGAGGTGCCAGAGGTCACCCTCGTCACAATTGATAGCAATTTGCTTATGAAATCGGCAGGGCATTCGAAGCAACTTGATGTGGTTGTCACTCTGGCCCCATCGCCAACACCTGCGCTCGGCGATTCGGCATACCGATCAAGCAAGTCTGGTGCCAATACAACGTTCCCTACAGCCGGAACATTAGAGCACGTACCAGGTATGCAGACGCATACTTTGGAGCGATAGGAGGAACTGAATATCGTTTACGTTCACAGAATCAGAGGTGGAGTCCAGTGTTGATGGGACAGCACATTTTCACATCCTTAAACCCAAAGAGCAAACCATTCATTCATGTCCTGTTGTGTCGCAGTCTGGTTTAACGCCTAGCAAGAAACGGCAACTTTCCTCCGATAGTGGCGATCAGTCTAAAGGACCTCTAAATGCATCACGCGACCCCGTAGAGCCTCTCGCTATGTGTGAAGCCCCGGCGTATCCACCCGCTGCAGAAACGCCAGGTGAAGGAATGGGCGTGGTCGATAACGGTCTTTTGTCACAGGGCAAAATCTTCTTGGAAGATCCGGAAGCACGTTGCTTCTCCGACATAAAAGCTTCTTCTGCACCTGAGCGCAGTTCTGAAACGCTAGACGATGGTCCCGAACAGCACTTGGATGGTTACGCTTGGAGAATGGGCAGACCTGTCTCCGGCTGGAGGCGTGGACTTTTAGATCAGTCCTTGTCCCAAAAGTACATACCTCCCCCGGCTAGGCTTTTTCCTCCTTGCACGTTTAGGGAAAAGCCTGGCCTCCCGATTTCGGAACAAAACAAGATCTATACGTTCAAGCTTCCACCTATTGCACCGGTTCCTAGATCGTCCTCCCAAGACGTCAAAGAGGCTCCAGAAGCTCAGGTGAAACAATCCGTATCTAAAGTGAAGTGGGAGGCACCGCAGCACACCAACGCCACAAGCGCCGGACACAACAACGGCACTTTCACTACAGGTGTATCATCTGTACCAGAGATAACCGAGGTCACAGAACCACGCCGGCCGTCATCAGACGAGCATACACCCTTTGCACTTCGCGTAGCTTCACCACTAGGCAATATCGACAATACCGATACGGATTTAGCTTCAAGCAATTGCTTCGAATCATACAAGTCTCCGGTCATGTCATTTTCCGAAAGAAACGTTACACCTCTTGAACATAGGGCGATATCCGGTACTCTCCCGAGGGACCAGGTTGAAACATCTGACCTTGCTTCACAAAACAGCTCTTCGCTTCTGATTGCTTCCCGATCTATGGGCAAGGAAAACATGTTGGATGGCGTTCCTCCTTCTACGCCTTTGTCTAACAATCATATGTTGTCTGCTCCTCATCCTTCGCCGAATGGTGTGGATGCGCTACAGTGGCCTCCTCCTTGTGTGGGAATGGCTTCATCCATCCAGGAACATATGTTAGCGCGTCAAGATTCGATCGCTGTAACAGATTATTTGCATCACCCGTCGCAGCCTCCTTCCAGAAGCTCTAACCCATACATCCATTCCGCTCAAAATCAGCTTCCGACAGCTTTTGTGCATAATTCAACATTCGCGCCTATCCAGGGTTATCACTCTGGAATGTCAAGTGTACATCCAGAAGTGTACCGCCATCCCCCTATGCCATCCTATTTTCGTCCGGAACTAACGCAGGATTTGGTTGGTGCATCTGGGTGGATCGTATACCCGAACTTTGATGGTGACGCTCAGTACCTCATTGACGAAAGAGGCGCCATTGACAATACCACCCTGGCTCCACAGAATCATAGCAGGACCGGATGTCTTCCTCGAAGCGAGCACTCACTTATCAACAATTCACCGTCACAACATTCTGGTTCTATGCCGCCAATCTCCTCCCGTCCAAATGTACCTTCTGAGATTGCTCATCACCCCGATGAAGAAGAAGCCCCGTTTCCATCTAGTGGGAAACAGTTCGTTAGTCCAGGGTACCCGATCGCGCCGTCTGCCCATTCCTTATCATCGTATGTTGGCCAGTATGACATTGCCTCGCAAATCGACCAGAAAGAATGGTCTGAATGGTCTATGGCTAACTCTCGTCCCATCCATGCACGCCAAAATGGACAAGGATACTCTAGTCAGAACTTTTAGATTCAGGCTCCCGTTTTCTCCCTTATTCATTGTCTCGGGTTCCTCGCTCGTACGTCTTAGCTATCAATCAACATTTGCATGGGACTATTTTCATTATTCATATAATTTAGATGACACTCGTCGCAGACATATTGGGAAAGCGCAGCCGTAATGAAAGTTTTCATCCACTTTTTGCACCGCCTAGAGTACGGTCGTGGAAAATGTTATCTTCCATATCCACTACATCCATAGGACATGGGGACCGATCAGATTCGGAGCACCCAACGGACGCCAGACATGTTCTGCAGCAATTTACCGACTACTCCCACTTGAGAATAAATAAGAAAGAGTCAGACGAAATGGCTGTTACTCTGTCAAACAACCTCGATATCAAAAGGAGGGCTATCCCCCAGTGGCAGGTTTGCAATGCTTTAGCAGGTGTCTTCAGGTGTCTTCATCACGGATTCCATGCAGCGGTAGGTGGTAAAACAGCAATGACACAACATGCGCGTAGGCTTTTTGACCGACCTTGGGCATACTGTACTAGACGACCGACAATTGACCAGAAAGGAGGGATCGGTTAGTACAATGTCAATCTGTCATACATCGTTCTCACCTCCATTGTATGGTAGGGATAAATGCGTTGTCAATGCTGTTCACGCCATATATCGGCCATGCTGATCAGGCTCTCATCCAACATCTACCGGTCCTCGATCTCAAACTCTCAACCTACCGGCATACCAGATATTCAGGATTGTTGCTCTATCGCGCAGAGCGCTGGAATGGGGGAATCAAGGCCCCGCTTCTCGCTGAAGTGCGTGTTACCATAATAGACTCGAACCAGTCTCACCACTCGTCGACGACACTTGATCAACCCGTGTGATTGTCTTTCATTAACTGGAGCAGAGACTGGCTCGAGCTTCAAGTTTTATATCACATTTGGCAACGGACAACACGAAATATTTCTAATATGTATCAACCTACGCGATGGCGCCGACTTCACAAAATTACCACTGAGACACATTCCCAGCCAGAGTCCTTTGTGGGGTGCCAACTGAGGCTGTCAAGTCTTCGCTGCTCTTTCTACAGTAGTCAAGAGGACCGTCGTCAAAGATAATGATGGACGTGGTGGTTTGTACCAAGCTACTCTCAGATGGAACGAGAAGTATAGTAGATGCCTCTCTAGCAATAACGAGGTGCGTTGCATGTTCTTTCGGGACGTAGAAGCACTTCGGCATCCCTCTGTTTAGGGGTCTCTTCCTTCTTGATGGAAAGCACCTTTACGTCTTTGAATCTAACCACCACCTTGAAGGCGTCCTGATCCTGATTCCTAATCGAAGAGGCTATCGTTTATTTTGTTTTTGACTTACTGGCAATTGCAAACCGTGCTCCTCTGAGGCCTGGATCACCTGTCTGCCCAAGTTTGCCTTAGTATTGCTATTCGCTGGACGACGTATTCATATGCGCGGGGCTGGAGCGGGGTCTTTCCTCAGCTCCGTCACCAGAATGGCATCATTGATCTATGGTTGCGGGAGAATGAGTGCTGTTGCTCAGTGTACCATTTGCATTGGAACGATGGCAAGGCACTCTGTTACTATTGGATCCACTAATATTCAGGGCTTTTCTCTTGGAGACTTCGATGGCCGAAATCTGGCATTTGGCCAACATATACAGTCTACGCTCTCGTTCTGCTCGAGCAAGCTAGACTAAGCTCTGAGCACGCGACCTTTATCGCAAATATGATGACTAGGGTCATGCATGACACATGTTGTCTGCACTGTCACCGGTCAGATCGTATCCAATAACTGGTAGGTCGTTATACATCTCCCATAATTTTTACGTCCGTGCCTAACCAGGCGGTGAGTTCCGTCTATCATGATTGGTGGTGTCTTCATGGGCCTTTCGATGACCATCATTCGGATTCTTTATTCTCTCCCTTCCCTCAACCGTACCGGTCAGTATACCCTAATCGCCTTCACATGTATGTATCTCATTCAATGTACGCTGTGTACGAGGTGGTTTTCATACACATCCGTGTATCCTAACTCCTGCATACACACATGAACGTTGGCTGGGGGAGTGGACTTCATGGCCGCATGTACTATTACCTCCGTATTCTTGGAGCACGTTTCCTCGGGATCCTATTTCCTGCAGGACACCGCAACGTGGTTTACAAATGCATGCCGTACGGTATTGGAGAAGAAGGCCAAGATCTATCATTGAGGGTCAGGGTCCTTGCGTGAGGTTGCAGCATGGGAAGGATAAAAATAAACTGGAAATCAAAAGACAGTGACTGTGATATTCGAGACACCGTGGACAGCTGAGAATATGGATGAAGAGGCGCTTTGAAGAAGAATAACTATGTACCACACATTGCAGGCCTTTTTTGATTCACTTCATTTTTGTCATATAGATTTCATTATGGAGGTTATAAAATGAAACATTCCGGGGATTAGCACAGATTACAGCAGGAAGGATCCGCAGTTCTGGACCTACGAGGACCTATAGCGAGTGCCTGTTTCGTCTTGCGGCATTCGGAAGTGAATTATTCATAGTTGGATATCTCCAGTCATCGACATGTGAACAAATGTATTCTTCTTATTTAGAATGTTAAGAAATGCGCCCAAGTCAGTCCGATTTGCTACTTAATGACAGTCGGAAAGCCATTCCTATTCATCGAATTCATTAAATGAAACCGGGAGCTTGGAAAGTTGTCTACTATGAAACCGGTTTCATTATAGAGAACGACTTGCGCGCAGGTTTTGTGGTTTTTTCAATATACCTGAGATGCGGACATCTCCGGTTAGAACTGACTATGGGGAGTCGCTGTTTCGTGACTAGTAAGATTTGCAAGGATGTCGGGGGTCATTCTTTATCTTCATTAAGGCAAGTTCGACGCCGGATTGCTGACACCTCAAGACTAGTTAAAATGTGGAGTCGAGGTTCAGGGCAGGTGCCTGGATCTTTAAGCTTCAACGTTCGACATCCTTGGCAAACGGATTTCAACAAGATCTGAAGGAGGTAACGGACGTACCTGGTCAACTTGAAACCTCGTAAAAGGACAACAAGTACAAGGTATTGAACACTAGCTAAGCTCAGAGCGACAACAAGCTAAAGCAGATCAAGAAAAGGTGATCAAGAAAAGGTGATCAAGAAGTAATGAGGTATACACATGATCTCTGGAAGTCACAGACAGTCAGGACCGTGGGAACAGGCTGGCGTCCAGCGCGGTCTGATAAGGAGAAGAACTAGACACGACTGTGGAGCAGTGAGCGGTGCTTCATGGCCAGCGTGGGGATCATACGAGGTCAGGCTTGCACATTGTCCCTAGATGGTAAGATATCAGGAGAAGGCCTCCAGAAATGAAAACCGAAACGCACGTAGCATCGCCGATGACATTGCCCGGCGGGTTGTATAAACAGACTATGAGCGTCTGCGAACCCCCACTGTCGAAGATGCCGTTACAGGCCGTATTCCGTGCACATCCCAGCTCCGTCGTAGACTTCCACACTACTTGCGTGAAATGGTTCAGGACATCAGAACCATCGGTGTAGTCCGCTATATTCAACATATGGCGTGAGCGCCCGGATCACCAGGTAAGAAGAACGTAAACGTGCCTTCATCAGCCACGAACGAAGCGACGGCGGTTTCAATGGAAACCTCCCCGGAACCCGCTTCTGTGATTTCGCCGTACGAAGTGTCGAGCAGCTGGCCATCGGTCGCTCTGAATTCGCACTGATTGACCCATGACTGAGCTGCGTCAGCGAGAGTGTAGGACCATGTCAAGGGGCTAGCACCATGCTGGATACGGATGGCATTATGGGTGGAAAGAAAGGTATATGCATCGGACCAGGATGTGTCCCGTCTCGACGCATGGCGCCTCTGGATACGGGCAGACACAGCTGGTAGATAAAGAAAAGACAGAATAGTAGCAACGGCTACGATAAGGAAGGAACGTTGGGCGATGAAGATCATGTCGGGTGTAATGAACGTAAAGGGCTGGCTCGAAGGCCGCTGTGAAGGTGGTGTGAGGACAAGGTGTGGAAATTTGTTCTCTTCGCCTTGGCCTGAAGGCGTGTTGATCAAGAAGTCATGTGAGGAACAGTACTTCCGAAAAGATTAATCCAGTTGTAACTTGTTTCCCTGGTGATGGTGGATGATCGTATCGTCCGCCTCGCCCAGGGCCCGGATCCGGTGGATAACTAGACCGACGCCCCACAGAAAGATAACACGAAGAAAGAAGAGGTTATTTTGAGGAAGAAATCGCCCCTCCGGACAAGGTTCACCACCGTGAGTGAACGACGTTCACACGTCATGACGACGGATGCAATACAGCGTTCTTTTTCACCGCTTTGAGGAACAGAATGTCGAGGAGTAACAGGGATAAACATTGGCAGTATGTCGGTGATTCGAGTCAAAAAAAATATGCGTCATTCCGTAACATACGCACGAACACCTCGACTGAGATTGCATTGGATTTGTGAGCAATGTGTAGCGATAGATTGATGTCAAGTTTACGGTCCAGCGACAGGTCTGATTTTGTACAATTCTTTGAACGCGTCAAGCTCCTTCTCTTTTGTTTTGTACTGCTCAGCTAGATTACCCACGGCCTGAAGTATCTGTCAAGTCGGAGTCATCTGTAAGCTGTCGTACCAGCTGTAAAGATAAGACATACCCCATCCCTATTCATAGTAAGAGCAGGTACGACATCCTTCACGGTCCGTTCGACGAGAACACCACCGATAAGGCGGAAGCATTTGCGATCCGGTTCCTCCGTAAGTGCTTCATTAAGAGTTGTTAGGACAAGCCTGGGAGAGCACAATTAAGATCGACAATCTTGCAGAAGGACATCGCACGTACCCATGCTCATCAGCCTCTGATTCCAGTTCACCAATTTTTCCTGCAAGGTTTCGAAGATCACTCTGGTACCGATTAAACGTCTGCAGAATCTCTGGCTAATCCACTTTAGTTATCAGCACAGAATGACAGAACCGTAAACGACACACCCTGCTCCGATAGCTGGGAAGACTTCGTTTTCGCCTTGTTGACCGACATGGTGGTCCTGGTAAGAGATAGGCTGTTGATGAATTCTGATTACACGATTGGCTAGAGTCACGTCACGCGCCGTGACCCTCAGATTTCCGTGTCACTCTGGGTCCCGGAATTGCAACGTCGACCATGTCCTTCGCCCGTGGACGCGCCTTTGCTGCCCTTCAGTCTTCTGTCAGACCGCTGCAGGCGTCCTCCTCGACGTCTGCTCGTTCTATACCTGTAACTCGCCGGCTCCTGTCGACAACGGCATGTGTTCGCCAGCTGCATGGCCTCAAGGCCAACAATACCGACCTCGAGAGCGACATGAAACATCTGCACCACCATCGGAGCCACGACCCAAAACTATTCGATGAGGCTGGCCGTGACCTCAATCCGTACCGACAGGGCCCCAGCGCCGTTGACAAGGCCGTGCATTTGTTCTTCCTTACTGAGATCGTGAGAGGTGCGTTTGATAAATGGGAAATGGGATATTCACTGACGGTCGCTTAGGAATGTGGATTGTAATGGAGAACTTCTTCCGTCAACCGTACACAATCAAGTATCCTTTTGAGAAAGGTCCGCTGTCACCGAGGTTCAGAGGAGAACATGCTTTACGTCGCTACCCCAGCGGTGAAGAAAGGTGCATTGGTGAGAGGGTCCTTCGTCTTCCATTATAACGTTACCGACTTCATGTCCGAACCAAAGCTTGTAAGCTTTGCGAGGCCATTTGTCCCGCCCAGGCCATTACCATTGAAAGCGAGACTCGATTGGATGGGTCAAGGCGAACAACGAAATATGGTCCGTAACATCCATGGATCATAACCTTGTTTATACTCACGCTCCGCTCAAAAAGATATTGACATGACAAAATGTATCTACTGCGGCTTCTGTCAGGAAGCCTGTCCGGTGGATGCTATCGTTGAAAGTAAGTTTGGTTCGTTGCTCTGGATACCCGTCATTTGAGCTTAATGTCTATGAAGCTCAAAACCAAGAATTTGCTACGGAGACGCGCGAAGAGCTATTGTATAACAAGGAGAAGCTTCTTATGAACGGGGACAGGGCCGAGGCTGAGATTGCTGCCAACTTATACTGTATGTTCATATGCCTTTCTTGACCATGCCTCCTCTTATGTGTTATTCAGCCGAGCACGTCTACCGGTGAAAGCAGGTCTTGTCCGACGGTGTAATGTGGTAGCTAAGGTGGTGTAGTCGTAATATATCAATCCATGAGGATACGGGACAGCTATTGACTGATGAGCACACCTTTCTCGACGCCCAATGAACTGAGATCCATGAATGGGAGTTCCGCGCTCTGCTTTCGGCGACTAAGTCAGCCAATCAAATTCAAGGTAATGCAATTGCCGTCAGAAAAAATGCCGCCGTCAATTTATTTTTCCACACTTGCTCACCAGACACCAATCTCCACAGCACCACCGCCCATTATCCCTATATTCATTCAGGGCTGGACCAAACACTAAATGGTTCAATTCTAACGGAATCATTTAATCATTTCCGTCGGCTAGACCCGACAGGCACTACCCTAGGTATCTATTTATTGCATTTTGCTGTAAAGAAATCATTCTGATGCGTTCGTTTCTCTCATGCACTATCAAGTGTGACTCGTCGCTGAGCTGGAAATTTTCATACATAGCCTGCCGTGCTCTGGCCTACCTCAACCGATATATCAGACATGTATGATCAACTCGACCGCGTGTATACCCGCCCTAATTAGACGAGTAGTTGCGGGATGCCAAACACTACGGCTTCCCAATATTCTTCGGAAGAACACCGATCAATGATACGTGGTATACGCCACTGCCTGGAGTGGGAACCACTGCGTCGATGATAGACAAGTTCGTCACAGCTCGCAAGGAGTAGATTTCATCTAGGTTTCCAGTCTCACCCAAGTATGCTTTGAGACCTATGGCTCCTTTACGAGCTTGGAGTCATTCATATACGACCCAACCACCGCCTTCTTGCCCACCACATACCGCAAATGGACTTGCACCTCATTCTTGATTCCAACTCTATAGGGAATGCAGAGAATCCGTCTGTGAAGAAGTTCCGAGGTGTCAAGTATCACAAGTACGTCCCGTTCTCTAATATAGTATGTTATCTATCTCCTTGTTCAACTCAACCTGGACAGATCTTCCGTAAAGGGGAGTTCTCGCCGCCGAAGTCTGCGTGCCCAAGAATCCATCCCCGAATACTCCAAGCTATCTATCAGGAAATCAACTCGTCGTACGCGTGCTACGATGAGCAGTCCCCTATCAGCACAGCAGAATCACAATCCATTTGACAGTGGGCATCCCACGCGCACTACTAATAGACCCCATATGTCACGTCTTGGGAAAGCCTCTGGTGTGCAGTCAGGTAGTACTACTAGCATCCGTTCCGTAACACACGATCGAGTATCGTCATCGGCTTCTCCTCCATTGCCATCCACCGCCACCTCTAGTGGTCTGTCCCGGGTCCGTCAACAGCTAGAGCGAGAAACAGCCCGCCTCGGTCGAAATCTCTCCATTATGGATTTCGTACTAGATTCCCAATCTCCCTGGGTAGATTTCTCGGAGGAGATGCTCATGGAGATTGCGATTCGAACACATCTGTACACCCCTTCGCGCCGCGAATACGCGCTCGGGGACGAACATAACTTGAAGGCGTATTGGGATGAGCAGGCGTTGATCTGGACCGGCGTTCAAGATAGCCAGACCTTCTTTGGGTCAACTCGGTTTCCGGATTCCTGCGAGCGCTCCACTGTTTCTGTTAATGTCGCCAATGGGTAAACATTGTATCTGAGGCACCAACTGTACGGGACGGGTCCTAGCTAGATATGCGAATAGTACGGCCGTAGCTTCGGTATTGAGGAGGGCCACCACGGAATGTCATATGTGCTTCTCTGTGCTACCAAAAGGGTGTCCTGGGGTCTTGTCACTAGTCTTCGTATCGTTGTTCCATCCGGCTACTTACTCAAGGCGAGTGTACCTCGCTAAATTATCGCAGAGTCTAGACTCGGACGTGAGATCCTGCGCTGCCATCGGTTGTGCCGTTTTGTAGTCGCGCCGCTCGTCACCACTGCTCGGCCGTAGCGTGCCTCCAACGAACATTATGATAAATGAAGCTGGTGCTATTACGCCACACTACTTACAACGTCGTGGCCATAAGGTTTTTGAAGTGAAAATGACGTTCGTGGGTGAAGGGAATAACTCTGCGACGGTGTATTCAACCCTTTGTGGAGAATAGGAAATGAACTTTTGAAGATGTACATACTACAGAAGGATTGCACGACAACAAAAATAGAAAGACAGACCCTGATTATCGTACCTAATGTCCAAACGGAATCGTTGGAACTTGGAGGCTCTCAAGGGCCCATACGGTCCTCATCCTGGTCCTCGCCGCCTCGTACGCGCTCCCTGTGATATCGTTTGGAGTTCCTATCCTGTCCAGAATAGAGCCCTCCCATGGCAGGATCGTCAACTTCCATCATGTCCACACTTCTTCGTTTTCTAGCATCGAGCCTAGCAGAGGACCTACCCTGCTCCGGAGGTGCATAAACGCCACCGCCACCTCCACCGCGATCTCTAGACTGTGATCTTCCGTCTTCATGTACAAAGTCCAGCTCTTCCTGAGGTGGAGCTGACGGCGGTGGTGCTTGGCTGACGGGGCGCAACCTAAACGATCGCGGCCGATCGTGCTCGTAGTACTGGCCGCGAGAATCCGGACGAGAAGGACCGTCAGGTCCGCCTATGCCAGAGCCAGAACCACCTGATCCTGAGCCAGGAGTCTCGGACCGAGAGTGCATGGGATACCCAGGACCCGCGCTCGCGCTGCCACCTGACATTTCATGGTAATACCCTGGTTCTTCGCGCATACGCGACGTGTGATGGTCTGCGTATTCCATGGAGTGTCTGGAGGACCGATGGACTACTGGGGGCGAGTGCATGTGAGCAGGACCCAATTCAGGCTCTCGGCCTCCACGCATCATGTCGCGACGGTCACGTTCTCTTATCTCCCACTGCCGCTCCGTATCGTAGTCAATCTCGCGTTGACGGTCCCGATGATCCTCTCTGTTGATGTACGTACCGGGACCGAGACGTTGGTGATTGTGCACTCTGCTGGAGGAAGACCGGGTATCAGACGAATGCGAGCGAGGAGATAGCGGCCCCATAGCATGATTATGTATATCGCCATGTGGAATAGACAGTTCATGCATATCTTGACGTCGGGAACGTTCGCGATCTGACGGCGGTGGCGGACTGAGCAGGACGTGGCCAACTGGTGGGAGGCTGTCCCCTGGGTATGGGTGTGGCACATACGGAGTCGGAGGACCCCTCCGGGAACTTGAATGCGACCGTTCATGCGGCGAGCTGACATGAGAATGGTGGACAGTTGGGCTAGTCGTATGTGAGTGAGAGCGGGTCGAATGGCTCCGTCCGGGTTCCATTGGGGGCTGCATGGGAGGTAAAGGGGGTATTGCACCAAGACGCGCGTCGTGGGCTGGTGGAACGCCCGCTGAGCTGCGCCGTGTCGAGCGCATCGAGGAGGTGGCCGGCGCGACTGCTGAGCCTAACGACGGATCAGCAACAGGCACAGGACGACCGTCCGGGCCAGCGACGACTCTTGTACTGCCATGGATCCTCATGTACTCGACAAGAGCAGGATCATGGTCTATTGGTGGCCCCTCACGATGATGGTGGGAGCTGGGCAAGGGCTGGCCCTGAGGGGCGATAGGAGGGAGCGGCTGGCGATCCTGCAATTCTGGCGAGTGCGAGTTGGGCGCGACAGAGAGGCGTTCATAGAGAATTCTGATAGAAGATTTACGGAGGAAGATTTAGACATACGGAGAAAGGAAAACGGAAAATGAATATTGTGACTCACGCCCTCTCGAGCTTCATCCTTTGGATATTTCGCTTCGCCTGCATAACCTTAAGCTGTAGTTTATCATTGTCCTAAACGACAGGTCAGCGACGGAAAACATATGAAACACGTTTTAGCACGCACCGACTCAATTTCCTTGACTTTTCTTTTCAGCTCCTTGTATTTGTTGTGGTACTTGGCATCTTCTGCGCCAGCAGTGATACCTCCAGAGTATGGTTTTGATTTTTGTTGTTTTGCAGACTGTATTTGCCCTTGAGTTGGGTTAGAGAGATGTGCATTTCCTGGTGAGGGTTGTCTGGACATGATGGTTCGAAAAAAAGAACCAGGGCCAGATTGCTGGCAGGTGATGGATATTTTCGGCGCCAAATTCTCGCTACGAAGGTGTTGTTGCCTTTTTTAGGAAGAGCTTAGGGCCAAAGACTCGAACTGATGGTGTAGCATGACGAGTCCCCTTGGAGTCTCATCCGACAAAATATCAACGCTATTATGTGTACTGATAACCCCAAATAATAACCCGGCAAATGTAGCCTACCGGTCGCTGTTCTTTGGACAGGTGGCTAGCCCTGAGGAAATTACGAATTCGAATTCTCGATAATGATTACGCCTTGAAACTTCGGCCACGAGTTGACCACAAACCGCTTCAATGCAAAATCGTAAAAGCTCTTGGCTGACCGAGGTGCCAACGCCATGATACATATCTCAGCATGCAGGCCAGCTACGTACAGCTGCGTATGCGACTGTTGCCGCCGTGCGATTGATACGAATTGCATTCCGACGATGATTCCGTACCGGCAGATCAGCAAATCAGACGCGGCAAATTTCGGAATCTGTATCTCGTCACATCACTTGTGATTTCTCACGTGACCACAAGGTTAACCAGTTACCACCACCATACTGCTGTCGCTTTAGCAGTTGCCTATACAGCCAGTGAGTTTAGCGCTGCCACTTTACATTGCTAACATTCTAAAAAAACTTTCTAGTGTCGATCCCATATAGACAGTATGCGCATGAACAGGCACCATTATAATCAACTCTAACTCTAGCAATAGGGATATGCCCCCAGCGGGAGGCTTCGAGTCCGTCAAGTACAAACGGAACTTGCCTTTTCGTGGACCCGGAGCTCTCGCCATTCTGGGCGGTGTCACGCTTGTCTCCGCGTATGGCTTCTATCGATTGGGTAGAGGAAATCTGGAGAAACGGTATGTGACTGTTTGTGCTACTTCCACCGAAGTGCAGAACGTCAGCTGAACGTGGAACGTGTTCATTTGGGTCCCGCTCGTCGATAAACGTGTGGATCCGTCCGCCCAATGGAGCGTTTATCTGCACTGGATCGTCCGGTCCGTAATGAAGGGGCAACAGGATCTGATTCTTCTTATTATTGTTTCTTTATTGTAGGGAGCTAGAGAGAGAAAAGGTCTGGTCGCGCATCCACCTAGTTCCCCTTCTCCTGGCCGAGGGTGATCGCGCCGCGCACGCTCGCCACCAAGCGGATGTTGCTTTAGAAAAGGCTATCATGAAAGACGTGGCTGGTTGGGAGGTACGTGTCTGCCTTTGAACCGATGAAGCCGTGATTGATTTGCGATCCGTCATTTCCGAACGGCACTTCTAATCGCTATTCATCTTTACCCTACTCTTGCGCAATTCGGGCAGCCTGGTAAAAGCGTCTACAACAACACGAAATACGAATCGCCACGGATTAACATATCGTAGTGATGTATTTACATCCGAACATCGATGCGTTGACGTCTTCCATTAGAGCCTGAAATTAAGAAAAGAGACTCATGGCTGCGTATCAACGACGTATTGTTGATCTTGAGTGATGGCTGGATATATTCGACAGATTCGATGCATTTGATGCAGACTGTCCGAAGGAGATAGTCCTATGAGGGACAGAAGGCCGAGGCGTCGATGTCCAAAAACAGACAGTGGCCATAAGGCCGGTAAAGCCCGAACAGCAGGGTCAAATATACCAAACTGGGCGAAACCGTGGGAAGAGAAAGTACGGGTTTTGCGTTTCTTCCGTTTCAGCCACACTTGCACTAGTCTCCCTGTTACTGAATTCGCGGCATCTGGACGTCTGGTGATTTGTGTTCGGCGCCTGGTACAGCATCCAGGAAACTCAAAATTCGACGGTAAGGCTCGGACATCGGCGCGGAGACGGGCTGCTAATTGCATGTCAGGGATTGTGTTCGGGGAATTGTAGGTGTTACAATTACTTACGGTGACTTGCCGTCACTGGCGGTTGATTGCTGTTTACGCTGTTTACTTGGTAGTGTTTACACTATCGGTATTTATCTGGATCTATCACGCGAAACAGCCCTCCGGACACCGACATATGCTCTGTCACCTCGCATCAGTTCGTGCTAAAATTGGGACTTTTCTTCGATATCCTGATCAGGAAACGGTGAGAAGCAACAGGACCTCCTGTCTCCCCTTCCTTACGCGGCTCGGGGGGCAATCTTGGCTTTTATCGTGACTGATTCATGTCGAGTCAGTAACATACACAGGAATGGAAACATTTCGAAGGCCGCTCCGGATTCCTCATAAGCTCAGCTTCCGACTGCTCAGGGCGTTTTCTTGTGCCCGAACTTCCTCTTGTGTCACTGCGCCACGTATTTTTAAGCGCTACAGCCTGCGGTTATCATCTCCCCCCCCTCCTCCATCCCCTGCCATGCCTGCCCCCACTCTACCTCGCAGACAGTTCTCCCCCCTCCCCCGGAGCACCTTGTATCCGGGCGACATACCCATGATGGACGCGAAACCACTCGGCTTCGACGACACCAACTTTGTGAACCAGGATGCGGACCAGATGCTTTTTGACTTTGACGACGTGTCGTTTCATGAGCATTCCAATGTCCAGTTTCCCTGGGACCTGCACGATATCGACATGGACTCCAAGCCCGTGTTCGATATGCACACTTCCCCGCGTTTCGGTTTCCAGCACGCCCCCGCCGACACCATGTTTGATTCCACGGGCTTTTTCGCACCTGAAGCCCTCGACAACTCGCCGTCGTTCGACAACAATCTGTATTTATCCAACTGGGTGCACGACACTGACTTACCCTCGCCGTCTTCTCCCATATCTATTCCCGCTTCTACCCCGTCTCCGCCGTACATTCCTTTCGCTGAGCGATCACCCTATGCCGCAGACAAAGCCTACTCACCTGCAAACTTCGCCGCTCTTCACCATCTTCCTTCTGCTTCCCCCGCCTCGTCCTTCGAGGACATCCACTCCTTTGAACGCTCCCGTGTCGATTCCATTTCTCCCAAAGAAGTTTCGGCAGTGACGCCTGACTGGGCTTCCCAGCTCTGGGATGCCCCGAGACCGGGTCACATTCGCACTTCGTCCTCTCGTTCGCCCATCCGCCACTCTCCCCTCTCTCCCACCAATACCCAGCGATTACGTATACCCAGACGCGACACTGTCTCTCCGGTCAGTCTCTTCCAGTCCGCGAGCGCCCCGGCCTTGACCCTTGCGCCGGGCATGGCTCGGGCGTACAGCAGTGGCAAAGCCGAGTCAGGCGGCATCACCGACCGTGACGCGACTATCCGGCGGAAGAGAAAGACGTCAGATCCCGAAGAAATAGAAAATAGACCAAAGGATAGCGACTCTCGTATGTCATCTACTCCCGCAGTGGCTGTTTTGGCGAATGATTGACACTTGTATCTAGCTCCGTTAAAGTCCGTACTGCGTCCCCCGAAGTTAGCTCCTTCGGCTTGGCAGCTGTATTTCACGGACTGGATCCAAAGGCAGCAAGCATCTAACACACGTAAGCTTAATGTTGCACAAGCTGCTAAAGAAGCCGGGCAAGAGTATGCAGGGCTGAGTGCTGAAGAGAAAGAGGTGTGATCATTATTGTCTGACGTCATTCAATCTAACAGTCCATTAGCCCTATAAGCGACGGTCTCAGGCTATGAAAGAAGCCAGGGAGCGGGAGCTCGCCGCTTACATGCGAACTCTCACTCCCGACGACATCAAGCGTGAGAATGCTTATCGTGCTGCCCAACGCAAAGCCGGGAAATCGCGAAAGAGCAACATCAAGGATCCTAATGCGCCAAAGAAGCCTCTCTCCGCATACTTCATGTTCCTTCAGCGTATTCGGGCGAACCCGCACTTGGTCCAGGAGATCTTTGGTGATGAGACGGAGACGACGAAGCAGAGTGTTCTCGCTGCAGCCAAATGGCGATCGATGACCGATGATGAACGCAAGGTGTGTCCAGCTTGATGTTCACCGATTATTGTGACGTTTTCTCATTACGGCGACTTGACAGCCGTTCCTCGCTCAGGCCGAGCAGGAGAAGATGGAATATGAAGCCGCACGTAGGCTTTACGAAGAAGGGGCACCAGCCTTCGGAACGACTATCAATTTTAGCATCTTACCGGGCAGCCCTGCCTTCCGATCTGTCAAAGTGGAGTCAGAGAGTGAGAGCGAGGGATACACGGATGACGGTGGCTACGAGCGATACACTCGATGATGGTGTTCTACTTTTCTTTTTGATGATATATTCCCTGTGTTGGCCTATGGCCTGCTGACGACCTTCATGCCCAATCTATTATACGTACGCCCTTCGAAACGATCTTTACTTATCGGTGTGTTTCGAGTATTTTATTGCTTCGAACAATCTTCGGACAGCATTGTATAATGGGAATACCTATGCACCCCACTTATGTATTGTTAGCACATATTGCATCTCCGTATATCTGACGAATCCAATTTCATTCAATCAGAAGACTTTGGAGCAATCAACGGGAGTTGAAGGACCATCTTCTGATGAGGTTCACCATCCTCATCAAACTCGGCACCCTAAAATGATAAGATAGCCATGAGGCGACACCGGAGAAAGACGACTTCTTGACATACCTCTGGTATATACCCAAACCTGGAAGAGGTAATATATTAGACCTGGCTCCGATGTTCGGCGGAGACTACCTACTTAGCGTAAAACCCCTTGACAGGTATCTGAGAATGGGAGACGACAATCGCGTATACGTCATGCTCGGGCATAGTGGCCATGGGACTCGCGTCAATTTTGACCCAGTCATGCAAGCTCAAAACGAGTTCTCTCCCAAACTTGCACTGTCGATACTTGTCGAGTACAGCAAGTCTACCAAGCTTGTAATAATTATCGGATAATCTGACTCCACGGATAGTTCCGGCCGGTTGGAGAGAAGGGAGGATCCGCAGAAGGAAATGGGTTGCAGCCTGAGGGCTATCGAACCTGTTGGAACATCATAGTCAGAGAAGTACGGTACGGTCAACTAAACGAAGAGATGTAGCAACTCGTCTATTTCGGTTTCAAGGGGAAATTTTTGCTCGTGATGGAAGACCTGAATTCGAACATCAAGGCATTGCTGAATGTGTTCCTTTGTGGTGGCGATGATGATTTCGTGGTCTAGAACACTGTCGACCGTAGGCATAGTCGGTAGACGTCGGAGTGTGGAGTGATGGTGATCTGTACGGTAACAAGAGGCCAGGGGAAGTATGTGCGCCGCCGACACTGTTCGACCTCTCGTGTAGGCGATATATGGGTAGCTATAGCATAAGTGTGAATCCGTATCCGAGCGGGTTACATGGAGACCTCAAATACCTAAAATTAGAATATAAATTGGGGGGCACGGGGGAAGTACGGGGCAGAGAAAGAAGACACCGGGACAGTCGAAGGTTAGCGTAGAGAAGACTGCGGTAAATATGAGCTATATGAAGTTCATGAACAGAAATGAAAAAACCGGGAGCATTACACTGTCAGAAAGCGGATCGAAGCGGGCAAATCGCGTCACATCACGTGATGCTCCGAGTGACCGTGACACAGTCGTCCTTTCTCAAAGTTTTCTTTTGCAATCAATTGCCGAATATACTGGTCATTCGTTCAATCACCTCTCACTATTCGCCTGCAGGTATTCCAGCCACTGTTTCTATTACATTTGCCACACTTTCTAATAATGGCTCTGCAGATACTCGTCTATCTAGACGAGTGGGTACATGCTGGAACCCGTTGCAACCGCACTTTTCACTTCTGTCCTTGGTGGCCATATAGGACAGCCGTCTGCGTTCCAGGCTGCTGCTCGATCAATGCGACGTTCTTCGGCAAATGCTTTGACGTCTGATTTCTTTATTCCGCAACCAAGACGCGTCAAGGACAAAGGGAAAGCAAGGGCAACGGGGGTCCAGTTTGGGCAACACGAGTGCACCCCGGATCGTCTGTCGCAATGTCGAGAATGGTCGTGTATGGCCCGGCACTCGATATGGTGTTCAAGTGAGTCCGGCGGATTCTTCTCGCCTGCTAAATTCTCATCTACGCCATGTAAGATCACCATCGACGGCTTCTGATGAGGGAGTTCCCTTTGGTTGAAGACGTTCCGTCCAGAAGTCGTATCTCCACGCGAATTCCCGCCACCCTACATTCATATTCTTCTCGTCGTGTCGCTGTTCGTGCTCACGATGGGCAGAGAAGACATGTTTCGCGTACTTCGAAGACCGGACCGCCGTCTGAAGACTCCGGAGTTTCTTCTGTCGCCGACGAAGGTTCTGAAGCTGTTGATGCATCCCTCACACATCCGGAGGTGGCGTCTGAGATTCCATACGACTCTTCCGATTCTCGGTGGGTTCTGCCAATGCTTCTCCTTCCACCGGATAAGAGTGCACAAGTGATACATACCCTTCACCGTATTGCACTAAAGCCTCCAGATGACTTTGACATTGAAGAGACCTGGACGGCGTATGAATCAGTCGTTGAGGAACATGCAGAACATCTGACAAGTGTCTATCTTCTCCTACAAATTGTGGAGAGCATGTTGTGCACGACAGAAAAATGGTACGACTCAAAAACCGGACTAGAGGCGCTTCATCAATGGGGGGATCGGATAAAACATCTTTTGCAAACCCTAGAATCTCGGATACTGTCCCCCTCTCGGTTTCACTATACACATTGCTGTCTAGCCACACGTGCACACGCTTTAACCGGTGAATACGAGCTCGCGGCGCAGTATCTTCAATCGGCGCGGGCATACAGGGAATGTTCTCAAGTGGAGCTCATTGCGATGCACCAGAGCATAGTGCTATCAAAGTTTCGATATTTTGATGTGCCTCAAGCAGTGGCATACCTTCTTGCTGAATGGAACGACGTAAGCGCCTATCTTGGCGTGCCCCCACGCAGACCATTTTCCCTCGACCCTGTCCAGCGCGCATGGACGCTGTTTTTCTTCACCGTGACGGACCTGCTGTGCCGCGTTCCGGATGCCAAAATACTTTTTGCCCCGGAAGCGCGTCTCGACATTATCCAGAAGCAGCGTATAGGTAACTTATTTATCCAAGCGCACTGTGCTCATCAGCGACCTCTGCATGCTTGGAACGTGTTCCGTGCGATGCGCTCGCACGGCCTGACCCCACAGCTGGAGACACACTTAGTCCTCGTCCGTGCTTTGACGAAAGAGGAAGCGATGGGTCCTGCGAAGGAGGCCTTTTCTCACCTTGAGGAAACACGTGCCAAGCCCTATCTGTCTACTGCACTTTACCTGTGTGCCCACGATGGTGACTTCGAACGCGCGGAATACTTTTTCGACCAGCTCTCACATGACGATCTGGTGACGAAGGAAGATACAGCAATGTTGATGCATTCGTACGCCGTACACGGCAAAGTCGAGCAGGTGCTACACTTGTTCAATGAGTTTTTTCCTTCTTTTGTGAATAGCCGCGGGCAACAAAGGCGAACGAACGATCCTCGGAATCTCCATTACGCTACCGTGTTGTATGCTTATGCACGTAGTGCCGACCTCAGTGGCCTCGATCAGTGGTTGAGGGTCATGCGAGACGCGGGCATCAGGGTCAATGTGGTCATGTACACCATGATCCTCCAGGCGATGGCCGTTAAGGGTGATCTGGAAGCGCTTGGACTTACGATGGAGCGCATGCAAAGTTCTGGCATGAAGCCAACTGTTGCCACATATACAGCTCTCATTTCGACCATGGCCAGGATGCAGGATCCGCTTACTGCTGAGAAGCTTTACAAGAAGGCTTTGGAAGACGGAATCAAGCCGAATTCTCGGATGATCAACACACTTATGACTGCTCATGCTGAAGCAGGGTCATGGCGAGGCGTAATCCGGGTATTCGACTACGTCCGTTCGATTCCTAATACGCCACTGACTATCGACGTCTGCAACATCTTACTCAAAGCCTATGTACGGATTGGAGCACCATTTAGGGTTGTAGCACGGCTATTTACGAAACTCCGACAATCGTCTATCACTCCCGACAAGTACACTTATGCGCTGGTCATCCTCGCTGCGTGCGATGCGGGCCTCATGCCTACGGCCACGAAGTTGTTTGAAGAGATGGACCGCCTGGTTACACCTGCCTCAGACATTAAAGTCACCGTCCACGTCATGACGATGCTCATGGGAGGCTGGCTCCGGTTAAATAAAAAGAAAAAAGGGAAAAGTGTGTATGACAATATGGTCGACCGGGGAATCCAGCCCAATTCTATCTCGTTTGGGGAGATCCAGAGTGCGTATGGTATGGAACGCTCGGACGAGGGGCTCCAGCTTGCGGAAGAATTCATCGAAACTCTAATGAGTGCACCGTCGGAGCACCGGACCTGGTTAGTTCCTCCGCGACAAGGCAAGACCTCCATGGACCACATCTATGCACCTGTGCTGTGGGGATACTCACGTAAGGTCCAACCCCGGGATGTAGAACGGGTGTACCAGCACATGCTTGACCACACTGGGACGCCGACACTGGGGATGGTCACTGCGTTGATGGACGCCTATAGGAGATCGAAGGATATCGACGCTGTGCTCCAGGTGTGGCCCCAGGTGTTCCAGCTGGGTTTGCAACTTACTCAGCGGACAAGCGTCTTCGGGCTGGATAAGGATGGTCAGGGCCAGGTCAGAGTCCGCGGAGACGTGCTAAGTATCCCACTGTCGATATACATGGACGCTCTCTCCCGTGCCACTCTTTTCACGGAAGTTGCAGCGATCTGGAAGCGCTTCCAGGATCACCATTTCGTATTCACATCGCAGAATTACAACCATCTCGTGGTCGTTCTTCTCCGCGCGGGAGAGATCGAGCGTGCATTTGAGATCGTGGAGAAGGTGATTTTACCGTATCAGCGCAAGTACAAGGTGGTGGTGAGCGAGCGAGATGACCACCCAGAGACACCTTTATTGTTTGAGCAATATGATAAAATATTGGAAGGGGAGCGAAGAGGTGACTGGGGAAGGGAGAGGAGGGAGTCGGGGAAGATGCATGTCGACATGTTCAAGCGGGAACCGTGGACGGAACAGATGATGTCGGAGAAAGAGGACGACTACGCGCACCCGCTTTACATCCTGCAGCAGGTCTCCCCGGGCTGGAATACATGGCGACCTCACCGGGTGACGATGACCGCATTATTGATGGCTGTGCTAAGACTGCAAGCGGGGCTGCTGCTGGAAGCTATGGCTCTGCATAAGCGCGACCCTGACGAGTTTCCGGTGCAAGGGCGTGAGGAGCTTCTGGCTGAGCGCCAAGAGAGCGAAGCGCTTCTGAACAGTTTGCATGCACAGTTCCCCGACACCATGGAAGAGCTGAGGGTGTTTGAGATCAAGGAGAAGAAGCGGTTAGCGCGTGGCTTCGATAAGAAGTATAGGCAGTTCGTTCCCAGATGATTGGGGTTTGTTACGGATGCGCTGTTGAAAACCGGCGGGCTTAGGGCTCGGACTTGCTCAACGACTTCCGAGCTGATCATCCTGCTGACAATGCTTGCGAGGCGATTACGCCTCGGCTGTCGGTCGAGAGGAGGTCAGGCGGTGAAGCTGAGAGGTGAAAACTTGGAGGAAGGCTTAAAATTTACTTGTAGAAAGGAAAAGTAGCGAGTAGCAATACGAATAATCTACTAGTCGAGATGTACATGCGTACTCGGGAAAATAAGTTTCTCGGTAAAGAAATTTAGATTTGCTCATGTTAGAGCGTCTCATCACAGCAGTGTATGTTATGAACTTAAAGTATATATTTTTGTATACATCTTGCTGACTGTCAACCGATAATAGTGACTAACATCCCGAGGCACTGCTGGGGATTACCGGGATGGTATATTTGGACAGAATGACTAGTAACTGTGTATTAGTATACATGTTAATATGATGTTATTCAGCATATTGCTTTGCAAAGTCATTCGCATGACAATTAATGATTCGCGTACCTTGACTAGTCGCCGGATAATGACCTAGAGTTTAGAGTTGGATTGGCGCAGCACAGATGAAACACTCCAAGGATATGTCAAAGGCCTTCTGACCAACCATGTTTGCATACCTTTTCCCAAGTTTCCCGGTGGCGGTACGACGATGGGCCGTTAGTCTATATATAGGCGGATCTGCGCTTGCATGATGAACATCTGCCTCGTGTTCCTGAGAATAGCGCAGCTCTACTCCGTATGCGCGCCCAGTTCCTCCGAGCTATGTTGTGACGTTTATCAATTGTCTGTGCTGGGGTCCTTGTGGCCCGACAGCGGAAATTCCCGTAGAGAGCTGTGGTGGACTCGGACTGCCATAAGCGTTACGAATAATGCGTTTCCATTCTTCATGACAAACATCTGTGTTTGAATTAGTAGCATGAACAGCAGTGATATATTGAGTGTGCTATATTGATAGTAATTCATACATGGAGCCGCCGGATACGGGCATCAAAAGCAATAACGTCACAGTACATACAGTCAGGAACGTCGGCCAATAGCACCCTTGTCAAAAACGATCACGTCAAATTCGGTACTGAGTCAATTGGAGGTTGGACGGGAGGTGGACTTACAGCCATGCCTAATGCGCCCGGAACAAAAAGACTGAATTGAAGAATACGGAGGTGCTGCACATGGGGATGAAACATCCCGCACTAGAGCTTCTCCCGGACAGTGACGGCGGTAAGGGCACTTCACCACTATTTCGCTGAACTCCAAGTCCCAATTACATAGCTTGTCATGTCGCTTACTCGTCCTCCTCCATACAGAAGAGGCCGAAGACGTCGGAATTTAACTCTTCCCATCACGGCTGCTTTCCACACACATAACCTTCGCGGGCGGCCCAGGCGGGACCTCGCTACTTCCCCAGCTCCTTCGACAAATCCCGGTCTGATACCCACTAGTTTGTCTGAAATGCTTCTTTGCGTTCGAACTCTACCGTGATTGGACGGACCTCAAGACGGGGCTTTGTGGTTGCCGGAGAACGTTCGCCTATGTTCGCGGTTGGGTCATTTCAACTGACGTGGCATGTTCTCGATCTGCATGACCTCATAGTAGAGTCTGGGGTAAATGTCCTCCTTATCGGAGGGGCTGGACTCGAGCTCGGACGTGCACTAAGCACTCCCGGGAATGCGTCGAGTCCCTTTGCATCGGCGATTAATCTATTCGCCCCTTTTGGGAAGTTCGTTCATGGGATCTGGGACTTTGCCATTGCTCATGTGTATAGCGACTGAGTAGGCTTTATTACTGGCCTGGATGCACTCTATCGTCTTGGCTACCCTGCCTCTGCGAACTAAACAAAGTAGATCCGCACGAGTATTGACTCCCTCCAAAAGCCGGACCGGTTGTTAGCTGCAACGGGAACAAGGAGGATACAGGTCCCTACAAGGTCCGACGAAAGGGTGCGCGAGAATACTATCAATATCAACATCAAATTTGTGCTCTAAGGAGGGACTGTTTATGCGAATCTCAGTCGAGGAACCTGAACGGGAATGCGCCTCATTCCGAGCAGCGTTCAAGTTCTCTCGCTACCACGGGAAGACATTTCAGGGAAAAGCAAGCGATTTTCGGAGGGATTAAAGCGTAGTGGTGAGAAGAGAAGAGCTGCGTCCGAGTCAAACACTGGCAAAAAAGGTGAGATGGCACTTCTCTCCACTCCCGAGGGAACGAAACCCTTAGTGTCGGTACATTTTCACTACCAGACGTATGCAGGGGCAGGGGAAAGAACCCTCATTCAAATGCGGTTTGAATATGCTCGGAACAGGTTTGAATGTGACAGAGAAGTTTACAAGGTGAGAAAATAATTCTATCTGAAAGCACAACTTGCAGTCGTATTCGATTCCGTACGTGGACTAGCACTCGTGTCCTTCACGGTGCCTTTGGTGTGGCAGAAATGCGTTTTGTATTATCCCAAGCGAGCAGAAGAGGAACACAAACGAGTCAAGCTAGCCGCTAGTGCAATGGAAGGACAAAGGTCGGACTAAATCCTGAACGACATTCTGATGCGGGGTCATAGGCTTTTTCAAAGAAGAGGGCGCCACCCACTGCCTGTGAATATGAGTCCAAAGGAGGGAACGATTCACCTGTTTGTTGCCTGCCAGTGGAATATGGGACAACTTGTGGTAAAGCTACGTACAAGACTTCCCAAGTGCGCATTCCATAACGCGGATGCTAGGTTCGGTTCCGTCCGCTAGCGATTGCGCGAGAATCATTGAAGCACTCCATACTCACTCTGCGCTTCGAAGGTTCGCTTATCTAGTATCTACGGCCTGAGGAAGCAATTTTCAAAGGAACATTTATCAAATGCGGTCTACTAGCTGTGGTAATACTAACCAGACTATGACAAACCACTACATGACAATACCAGAACAAGTCGAATTTCGACTTGCATCGATACGACATAAATCACCAAATATAGGGAGGTCACAATTTACAAATACGAGCAAAAGGGGAGTATGCGTAATAGGCAGGCGAAACAGTAGAACGCCGCTAGGTGTGAATATCCATTGTACCGGTACATGTGGTCGAGGAACAGGGACGGGCTCAAGGGTCGCAAATACAGGGAAAATAATGCGTGTGCTTCAAGTATGCAGGCGAGAAGGTAAAACAGAGCAACCTCGCCGTTGGGTATGCATCCCACCGTTGCATATGGTCGAGGAAGCGGTGGAACGGAACCTAAACGCGTGGAAAAAGGACCTGAGCTGAGGGATTCCAGATTATGTAGCCTACGAGACGGTTCCCAGCACCCCCGAGGCGGAGGCCGGTCTTCATTCAATTGCGCGGAGCCCAGGAATTTAGTTGTTCCTCCGGTTAATTCGGTATGTGTCCTAGTAATTCAAGGCTGGCCGGTATGTTATTATTGGAAGACACATTGAAGAGAGGCGGTGTACATCTGATCGAGCAATGAGAAGATACGCGGCGTCTTTTTGGCGAGGTTGTTACGTTTGTGAGGCAGGGGTGCGGTCTGGGGTGAAACTTCGATGATTTAATGGAGGCGAAGTTCCATGAGCATCGGAGTCCTCCTTACCTAAACCTATTAAAGGCCTTGTTCAGAGTGTGAACAACCTCACTGAAGGCGATTATGTTCTGATGAAGATTGGGAAGCATTGTCAATTGCAGGCGGGTGAAACTTGCGAAGCGGGTGTTTTTTTCGGGACAAGAAGCGATTGGTTGCACTGTCTCAATGTATTTCTTCTTGTCCGAGGGTAGGAGTTTTCTGCTGAAACACGGAGGAGCCCGTATGAGGGATAAGTATCGTTTCTATGCACTTGGGTCATGGCGGTCAATAGATTTTTCGTTTCTATTAAGCGGGGTTAATGACAAGAACATATGAGGGTGAAGAACAAATAAAAAGAGATGGTGAGATAAATATTGCAAAAGATTTCTAAGCGAGGTTTTTTTAGCAAGAGTTGGGACAAGAAGCGGGTACTTAGTCTCGATGTGTTATTTCTTGCCCGAACTTAGGGATTTTTTGCTGAAACGCGGAGGAGGAGACTGTCTGGGGGATATGTACTGCTTTCACGCGCTTGGGTTATGGCGGTCAACACCCTTTTTCGTTTCGGAGAGGTTTTCCTTGACCTATTAGAGGTCTCGTTCCAGAGTGTAAACAATTTCACTGAAGGCGATGACTCTGTTCTGATGAAGAGTGAGAAAGGTTGTCAATTGCGGGCGGGTGGGACTTGCGAAGCGGGTGTTTTTTCGGGACAAGAAGCGATTGGTTGCACTGAGTCTCGATGTATTTTCTTGCCCGAGAGTAGGGATTTTTTGCTGAAACACGGAGGAGGAACCCGTATGGGAGACAAAGTACCGTTTTCAATCGCTTGGGCTCTGACGGTCGATAACTTTTTGGTTTGTTATAGGCGGGGTTAATGACAAGAACATATATGGAGGCGCAAAATCAATTGAAAGATATAGTAAGAGAAATATTGTGTCTAATTTAGTTGTCCCAATACTGCTGAGAAGAGAGCAACAACGAAGATATCCAGAAACGAATGGCCTTGGTTAAGGATCGGCTGCGGTTCGATGCAGCAGGATGCTGTTTGCGACGAGGGTCGGGGGAAAAGATATCTAAGCGGTGTTGCTTTTTTTTTTTTGCGAAGAGTTAGGACAGGAAGCGGGCAGTGAGTACTTCTCAATGTGTTATTTCTTGCCCGAGAGTGGGGACTTTTTGCCGACTCGGAAACGCGGAAGAGGAGCCGTATGGAAAATAAGTACCATTTTCATGCGCTTGGGTTTTGTTTGTATATTAAGCGGGGGTTAATGACAGGAATATATGATGAGGCGAAGAATATATTAAAAGAGACGGTTAGAAAGATATTGCAAAAGATTTCTAAGTGGTGTTTTTTTTTTTGCGAAGAGTTGAGACAAGAAGGCAGTGAGTCTCGATGTGTTATTTCTTGCCCGAGGGTAGGGGTTTTTGGTGGAACGCGGAGGAGGAGCTTGTAGGGGATAAGTATTGCTTTCACGCGGTCAATAACTTTTTTTTGGTTTGAATATTGAGCGAAAGTTAATGACAAGAACGTGAATATATGGACCACGCATTGGCGAATCCCATATTATTGAGCTGAGAGCAACAACGAAGATACCCAGAAACGAATGGCTTTGGGTAAGGATCGGCTGCGGTTTGATGCAGCTGAATGCTGTTTGCGACGAAGGTCGGGAGAAAAGTTGAGTTTCGAAGTGTTATTTCTTGCCCGAGGGTAGGGATTTTTGCTGAAACGCGGAGGAGGAGCCCGTAGGGGAATAAGTACCGGTTTCAAGAGCTTGGGCTATGGCAATCAATACCTTTTTTTTCCGTTTGTATATGAAGCAAGGTTTAATGATAAGAATGTAGATATATGGACACGCATCGGTGAATCCAATATTGTGAGAAGAGAGCAATAAAGGTGATATGCAGAGACGAGTGGCTTCGGGTAAGGACCGGCTGCGGTTCGGTGCAGTTGGATGCTGTTTGCGACGAGGGTCGGGGGAAAAGATATGAAAGCGGTGTTTTCTCTTTGCGAAGAGTTGGGACAAGAAGCGGGCAGTGGGTCTTATTGTGTTATTTCTTTCCCGAAGGTAGGTATTTTTTGCTGAAACGCGGAAGAGGAGCCCGTATGGGGAACAAGTACCAGTTTCAAGCGCTTGGGCTATGGTAGCCAATAACTTTTTCGTTTGTATATGAAGCAAGGTTTAATCATGATAGGAATGTAGATATACAGACCACGCATCGGTGAATCCAATATTGCTGGATATCCAGAAACGGATGCTTTGTCTTTGGGTAAGGATCGGCTGCGGTTGGATGTATCTGAGAATGGCTTGGGTAGTGCGATGCAGCTGGATATTGTTTACGACGAGGGTCGGGCAAAAAGGTACTTCGTCGGTGATATCGCTGTGGATGAACGCAGTGACATCTGGTAACGCGATTCTGCATGGGGTAGTTGTTGAACGTATGAACTTGTATGCGCAGCCGCTGTATTTGAAACCGGCGAACTGTTGAACTCGTGTGCATGTATATTGGAGAGAGGCTCGGATGTACGGGCCATTGAAGCCGTCTAATTGGCTGAAGGTGTAAAGTGGCCGTGGCGTAAAATCGTGTTGCTTTCGTGAAAGAGAAGCAGGAGACATGGGGGTAAGGTGTCTTAAGATAGGTGTAGTCTGGATGCCAAGGATTTCTATGTGTTGTTGAACAGAAAAGACGTGTCGACGTCGGTGATATCGCTGGGTGGATGCTGTGACATTTGGGAACGCGGTTCTGCATGGGGCAGGTGTTGAGAGTGCAGCCGCTGGATTTGAAAAACGGACAGGTGTAGAGTTCAGACATACGGGCGATTGAAGCCTAAGTACGTTTGATTGGCTGAGATGGTGTAACTCAATTGCGGCGTAAGATTGTGTTGTTTTCGTGAGAGAGAAACTGGAGACCTGAAAGTAAGATGTCTAAGATAGGTGTGGTCTGGATGAGGATTCAATCTGTAAATGACGGAGAAGTGAAGAGCCTGAGCTCGTGTACACCGGGGGACGTTGAATACCATGGTACCACTGAGAAGAGAAAGCAGCCAGAAACGAATTACTTGGGGTAAGGATCGGCTGCGGTTGGATGCGTCTCAGAACGGCTTGCGTAGTGCGATGTAGCTGGATGTTGTTTACGACGAGGGTCGGGGGAAAGGGTACCTCGTCGGTGATATCGCTGAAGGTGGATGCAGTGGCATTTAGGAAGGCGATTCTGCATGGGGTACGTAGTTATTGAGTGTATCCACTTGCACAGCCGATAGATGTGAAAAACGGCGAAGTGTAGAGTTCGTGTGCACGTGAGGCTCGGATATAAGGACGGTTGAATCCTACGTTTAATTGGCCGAGAAGATGTAAATCGTCTGCGGCGTAAGATTGAGTTGTTTTCGTGAGAGAAGACTGGAGACTTGGGGGTAAGATGTCTGGATATAGATGTAGTCTAGATGAGGGTTTGTATGTTAACGTTGAGAACTTAAACGACGGGGAAGTGTAGAACTCGCGAACACCGCCGGGAGAACTTGAATACGATACTGCCGGGAAGAGAAGGGTACCTAGAAAGGGATTGCTTAGGGGTAATGATCACTGGCCTGCGATTCGGTCCGAGTCGGGGGTGAGGATAACTCGCCGGTGATGTTGCTGGGTGGATGTGTGGGAGTGGTTGCTAAGAGAAAATGAGCTCGCGTTGGACAGTCTGAATGTACGAAGAATGAAGTTAGCCTCGGGCGTATTTTCTGCATGAGGTCTCTTGAGTTCGAGGTGGTGGTGAATATATGAGCGAGAGACGTCTGAAAATAGTTGTAGACTAGAAGTAGAAGAGAGACTTCTTAGGAACACAGAACGAGATGGTCCATTCTACGCGGGTTATCCGTATGAGTGGTTAGGAATGATGAAGTTCCGGTAATCGATTGTATTATGTTAAGGTTTGGATGATTGACGTTTCTCACAGTGGTGAGATAGCGATGGGCCACGAGGGTTTATGTTGAGAAGAGTGAATTTGAAAATAGACAGATGGTATGCGTGAAGTTTGGATTGAGACTAGGGTAGGCACGATAATTGGCGGTATTTTTAGAGATGAATACGCGTTCAGACCCCATGCTGTGTGTGTAGAGTAATTTGTTAAGAAGGATGAATTTGAAAATGGACAGAAGATTATATGGGCGAAGTTTGGATTGAGACTAGCGTAGACGCGATGATTCACGGTGTCTTTAGGGATGAATACGCGTTCAGACCCCATGCTGTGTGTATGAGTAAGATGGACTGCGGTTAAATGCAGTTCTACGACGAAGGTCGGGAGAAAATATATCTCCCCGGTAATCCATATGGGTGGCTGTTGGGAATATGAACGAAGGTGATGAATTTGAAAACGGACAAGTAGAGAGCTCATGTACACAGCCCACGTCTGATTCGAAGGTGTAATGTGACCGTGGCGTTAAGATTTGAGTTGAGGCATGCGCTAGGTTCGCATCGACGAGTGGATGTCTGAAAATAGATGTGGCCTGGATCAGACATTAAATTTAATAACGCAGAGGAGACGTTCCATTCTGCGTGGTAGCTCGTGAATTTGAAGAAGAACGAATCAATTCCATTAAGGTTTCGATAGATGGGCTTCTCACAGTTGTGAGATGATATCAATGAAATGCAGGTTAAACGCCGCACCTTGTGAAATTGAATATGGACGCAGCAGGATATGCAGGGAAGGGTTGGAGGAATAGGTGATGGATGGATCGTCGGAGATAAAGTTGGAGATGGCGTAGGAGTCTAGGCATCCCGGAAAGGCAAGTGGTGGTTTGATTTCTTGATTCTACCGTCATGGACCAGACAGCTGCCAAAAAGACGCTGCAAGAGCTTGTGAAGCGGGAGGATTTGGGGAATCGGGTGTGTGTGGATTGTGGGAGCCCGAACCCGCAGTGGGCGTCAGTTGAGGTGGGTCATCCTATCTCGAATGGTGCTGTGACTGAGGATGTAGCTTTGCGGTGTTCATGTGTCTGCAGTGCGCAGGGATGCATCGCGGGTTTGGAGTTCACATAACGTGCGTGGTTTGTGTTTAGTGGGTTGGTTGGGGCTGATGGGTAGCAGGTTCGTGCGGTCGCTTGTCGATGGATACGTGGCAGGACGACCAGCTGAAGCGTATGCAGCTTGGCGGGAACGCCCGCTTTCGCGAGTTTATGCGCGCGTACAGGCCGGTGGAGCAGGGCGGGTACAGCGATGAGCTGGGTGTGCATGATACGTATCATTGCTGGGCGGCGACTCAGTATCGCCAAAAGGTGTGTGTTGTGTTAGCGCGCTTACCATTGCTGATGTGGGTGTAGTTGATTACGAGTTGATGGATAAGGAGTGGGCACCGTCGCCGCCGCCAGAGCCCGCCTCGCCTGCGCTGCGCAAGTCCCGGAGAGGCGCGTCGTCGTCGCCTGCGCCGTCCTCGACGCCACCGCCCGCCCTTCCCCAGAAAGAGGCTAACGAGATGTACTTTAACTCCCTCGGTCAGGCGAATGCGAGTCGTCCAGACCACCTCCCTCCATCGCAAGGCGGCCGCTACCAAGGCTTTGGGAGCACGCCCCAGCCATCGCAGAGTGCGCCTTCCACCACTCAGGACACCCCCATGGCCGCGCTGAGCAAAGGCTGGTCGTTCCTCTCCGCTGCAGTCGTCGGCGCGTCCAAGGTCGTCAACGAATCTGTCATCCAGCCCGGCATGGAAAAGGTGTCCGACCCAGAGCTCCAGCGGAACGTCAAGGGCTACCTGGAGGGTGCGAAGAAGGGCGCAGTGAGCGTGGGGAGCTCGGCGAACGCGTGGGGGAAGAATCAGTTTGGCGTCGATGTTGCGGGGAGCGTGGGGGAGGTTGTGGGTAAGCTGGGGGGCGGCCCGTCGAGGGAGGGTTATGGGGCTGTGCCGACTGGCTGGGAGGGCGAGCGGAGGGCGTTGTATGCGGATGACGAGGAGGACTTTTTTGAGCATGCGACGAAGGCCCCGACGCCGCCGCCGAAGAAGCCGGGCGATGGCTGGGACGACGACTGGAAGGATTTTTAGATTAAGCTATTTATACAATTTATTATTTATGTCGTCATACCCCGCATTCATCCCCGCATCCGCCATGAACCGTATCATTCGACTTGGACGGCGAGGGTACCATGCCTCTGTCCTGCCTTCGCGTGTATTGTCTGCATCGCCCGAGTTTGTAGCCAAAGCACAGGCGATGGACGAACTCGTCACGGATCTTGACGCCAAGCTCGCTAGGGCAAGACTTGGTGGAGGCGAGAAGGCTGCAGAGCGAATGAGGAGCAGAGGAAAGCGCGTTCCTAGGGATAGGTGAGCTCAGTGTATCGTAGACTCGTTCATCTCATCTCTCAGTAGCTCAATCTCCTCCTTGATCCACACACGCCCTTTCTCGAGCTCTCGCCGCTTGCTGCACACGATGTTTACCCCGGCGACTATGTCCCTGGCGCTGGTATTATCACAGGTATAGGTAGAATAAAGGGACGAGAGTGCATGGTCGTCGTTAATGACCCGACTGTAAAGGGCGGCGCGTACTACCCGCTTACCGTCAAGAAACACCTCCGCGCCCAAGAGATCGCCAGGGAGAACAACCTACCCTGTATCTACATCGGTACGCTTCCTTACCCTTTCCCTCAACACCTACCCACCCCATCCCAGTCGAGTCGGGCGGTGCAGCCCTCCCCCATCAAGCAAACGTCTTCCCCGACAAAGACCACTTCGGACGGATCTTCTACAACATGGTACGCGTCCCTCCCCCTCCTCCTACCTTCGCTTACGTCGTAGGCCCAAATGTCCGCCTGGGGCATCCCGCAAATCGCCTCTGTGCATGGGATAAGCGTTGCTGGAGGCGCGTACGTCCCAGCGATGGCCGACGAGAACGTCATTGTGCAGAACCAGGGGCGTATTTTCTTGCGGGGCCCCCGCTTGTGAGGGCTGCGACGGGCGAGGAGGTGGGTGAGGAGGAGCTGGGCGGGGGGAGGATGCATGCGGCGGAGAGCGGGGTGGCGGATCATCTGGCGAGGGATGATGAGCATGCGATTGAGGTTGTGAGGGGTGTGGTGGGGGATTTGGGAGGGGGAGGGGAGAGGGGGGTGGATGCTGAGCCGGAGGAGCCGTTGTATGATGCTGGCGAGCTGGGTGGGATTGTGGGCACAGACGTGCGCCAGGCATTTGATATACGTGATGTCATTGCTCGTTTGGTTGATGGGAGTCGGTTTAGGGAGTTTAAGAAAGAGTATGGGACGACGATCATCACTGTGGGTTTGTTCTTGTGTCTTGATTATTGCTCATCGTGTAATAGGGCTTTGCGCATATACACGGCTACCAAGTTGGCATCATCGCCAACAACGGCATCCTCTTTTCCCCTTCTGCCCTGAAAGCGACGCATTTCATAGAGATCTGCGAGCAGAGGGGTGTGCCGTTGGTCTTTCTCGTGAATGTCACTGGTGCGTACGCTTCGTGTTGCCGAGATACATGTCATTAATCAAGACTCTAGGCTATATGGTGGGCTCCAAAGCGGAACGAGGGGGGATAGCTAAGGATGGTACGTAACCCTGCGTTTAATTGGGTGAGTGTTTCCGTGATTCGGGCGTGCTAGGTGCAAAGATGGTCAGAGCCGTTGCCTGTACGACCGTGCCAAAGTTTACGGTCATCGTCGGTGGCAGCTTTGGAGCGGGTAATTATGGTGCGTCCATCTTATGCCCGCGAACTTTGTTTATGATTTATCCATTAACACAGGCATGGCCGGTCGAGCGGTAAGCAACCCCATCCCCGCATTTGACACTTGACGTTAACAGGGACGCGTCGAAAGTATTCTCCGCGGTTCCTGTGGATGTGGCCTGTACGTTATTCATTTCTGTGCGCTAGTACCTGCTGATGGAAGAGTAGAATGCGAAAGTATCAGTGATGGGTTCGGCACAGCTCTCGCAGGTCATGACGTCTGTGTCCAAGTACGTTCATGTCCCTCTCCTTCCCCTTCTCCCCATCCTTCTCACGTTATCGTCTCGCTAGGGACCCGACGCAGCATGCGGCACTCAAGACGAAGATTGAGGAACAGAGTACAGCGTTGTATTCGACGGCGAGGCTCTGGGATGATGGGATCGTGGCTCCGAGGGATACGAGGGACGTTTTAGGCTTGGCGTTGGGTGTCGCGGGGAGGACGAGGAGGAGTGAGGGTGAGGGTGCCCCTGGGTTTGGGGTTTTTAGGATGTAGATGGGGAGATGTCCGTATGCGCGATTGGTGTGGTCTTGTCGATGCACAGGTTCGTGTATTTTTACAACCACGCGTCGGGTATGAAATCCTACTATTCGTCGGTTCGATGTTTGCAAGTTTTTGGTGTAAACGGGACAAGATCGGTGGGCATCTTGGCACTACGGCACCACAACGGAGTCGGAAAACAAATTGGAGACTTGGAATGATTTGGCCTTATGCCTCCCCATGAACTCACCAAACATACACATCTGGGCGCGCGTCTCACACAGCTCGGCCCGCTTCGTCGAGGTGCACTGGGTTCCAATTTTTGAAGAGTATTGAGCTCAGTCTCCAGCTGAGTTGAGCGGACTACTGCCCAACTGGGACAGGCTCAGTTGAATCTCAGTGTCGCCAGCTTCCTTACGGCAACATGGCCGAGCGGTCTAAGGCGCCAGAATCAGGTTGTGTTATTACATAATCCTTACCGGATAAGGGAATCTGTTAGGGTTAGCTATATGTGCATTAAATGGAGCTATAGTGCTTCCTCGTAGATTTTTTTGGGCCAAATTTCGGATCCAAATATGAGAGTATATGGTCAGTACATCACCATCGTCGGTGAGATGGCCGAGCGGTCTAAGGCGCCAGACTAGGGTTGATCCGTCGATCGATCCTTAATAAGGACCCAATCACGTGGTGATTACGTAATATCTGGTTCAGCCCAAATTTCGGGTCCAAATATCTAAGGCTATTTTACTACAGCATGCGCCCATCCATTGTACCCCCGTTCCTCATCTTGGGCCCATGCGTCTCCTCCCTTATCTGAATGCAGTACCACTGATCCACGCAAGCCGTCAAAATGCAGGTTAAAATGGGTGATCCTCCCAGAGGGGAATATGAGAATGTCCCAAGGCTTAAGACGCCATACAAACCCAGCCTCGTACAAACACAGCTCACCACCAGTCCACTCTCCAAATGGAATAACACAACATACCAACTTGTCAAACGAATCTCGATGTCCATCCGTTGCAACACCTACATTGACGACAAAGCCTGAAAACGGATATGCCGGACTGTGGTCATTGAGCGGCAGGTGGTTCACAAACACGGTAAGATCCTTGTATATCTCAGGCAGCAATTTGCGGATCTATTATGGCTATTAGCACAGAACAAGTCTCAAATAAAACATGTACATGTTCATTCACATATAACATCACATCCTGAAAAAGCCTTGCCAAGAGATCTGCTTCTCCGATATCCTGGAGAAACTCTCTTGAATGTCCAGGTGCACGTCGCTGCACATGAACAGTTGTGCACCCTTCCTTGAGGGTATAGTAAGGACTTGCACCTTCCGGAGCGTCATAACCCTACACGTCAAATCAGAACTGTAGTGACCAAGTAAACATCACACATACACGTTCAGAGTAGCGATTATAATATGATCCATGCCAGGAGTAATACCGATAGTCTGGGCGTTCAGAATGGTCCTGTACGAATTGACCAGGCCATGTAGCTTGTAGCTGCGGAACGATGCTACGTTGCACACGAGGAATATTGTTGGCCATATTGGGGATCACAACCGCAATCGGGTGTGAGTGCACGTCTTTAATGATTAGTGTTTGACTGCGATTCTCTCATAAGCACCGTCAACCAGAGGGTTTAGTAGAGAGGACATACCCTTCACAAATGTCCGTATCAATTAGAATATACGAATCAGGATCACTCTTCTGGCCCTTTTCATTGTAGAATCCGTCCAGTTGATCTTCCAATTCAGCGAGACTCGACACAGGAACAGCATTACGTGCTGTCTCTCTTTCACCTGCAGTCCAATCTGGAGCTTCTTCAGTGTTGAAAGGACAACGGTTGATGGGAATGCGGAAGTCGGTCCTGATTGTATGCACAGGCGCTATATTGTAGCTATCAATCTGAGGATCTAACATCGGAACAGGTGTAAGATCTGTCCAAATATCTGAAGGCGGTGGAAGGTAGAAAAAGCTTTTTCCATGTAAGCACAGTGTAAATCTTAAAGAAGACAAAGCTTACTTGACGTCAGATCTATCCAGGGCGTCTCGAATAGGTACAATATCGGAAAAGTGCCGCCGAGTCCAGCAATGGTTAACATCATCCCAAAATGACAGCCTGAACCACGGCGCATCGGGAATCAGATCAAGGAGGTTTTGCAAGCGAGGGAGAATCAGGTCTTTCACAAGCTTGTGGCATGGACCAGTGGCTGCGATTTTGGTAAGATACGGACTTGTATACAATAGACTACTCACTCTCTGGGCAGCGGAGTACCAATGCAAATCCTGAGATGTCTTCCATACAACTGCCTTTCGACCTGCAAATATCCACCCTCATTTGCGTGGCGGCAAAAAGTAAAAGAATAAAAGGGGTCGCTGTGATCAATGTTAGCTGCTAGCACCCCAAATGTACTCCATTACTCACCAGCGGAGGCTAGATATAAAAGGCGTGATCCTTGGGAACGCCATGACCGAAAAATGGTGGCTGTAGCACCAACTTCATCAGCCAATTGATCCACTGTCGGGGCTTTGTCGCCTTTCCAAATCGCTTCCCTCTCACGCCTGCCAACATCAGAAACTGGAACATTGAGCACGTAAATGGCTTACCCATCACAAGTAAGCATCAATTGGAGGTAGGAAAGCATAAGCTTGTAATCGTGGAGACCTTCACACTTTTCAAGCGTGCGGCACCATTGGCTGATAGCTCCCAAAGACATATCGTCCCATTTGAGGGAATCCGTAGTAGGCTTGGATAGTTGGGTGGTTATTTCCTGCATAGCCTGCATGAATTCTTGCTGCGAAGATACCAAGGAGAGGCGAGTGAGAAGGTGCAGAGAGTTTGTCGTCGGTGGTGGCAACGTTCGAGCCTTTGTCCAATTCGGTTTCCCTTTCTTCCCTCTCCCCGCCGGCCGCTTAGGATTAGCAGCCTCATCCTGCACAGGCTGGCGCTGTGAATCCACCTTCCGCTTCTTGTCGCCCTTCCGCTTGCATTCCCATGGGATACGTGCATAGGCCACTCTGATTCCTGGAACGTAGTTGTCTCCGACGTCTTCGTTGTCTTCGTTGTCCCCCATGCTGTCTATGTCCGGTACATCTTCATCATCGGCCTCAGCGGTGTCCATATCTTCCTCTTGGTATTCCAGGTCATCTTCTGTCTGGCCAGCACCTTCCAATCCCTCCAGGGAACCCTCATCTTCCGTGGCAACGCTGTCTGACTCCAAACAATAATGTCTCCTAGATTTCTTCAAAGCAGGACCTTCCTCAGGATCACGAACGATTAGATGAACGCGCCGAACGCGTGGGCAAGGTGTAGGGGTATCCTGGCTGACAAGAGGACTAGTCTGACGCCTCTCACGCGTTTGAACTGTAGATTTGAGAGGTGAAGAACCGGCCAAGGTTTCCTCATCATCAGAGTTGAGATGTTCGTCTAGACCACAATCTATAAACACAGTTATAGTCTGTACCAAAGCTGAACACATGAATACGCACATAGAGCCCCCGCCAAAACCTTGTAATCATCAGCACTCCCTCCTTTCCTTTCCACCTCTTGTACCACGAAAGATAAAGTGCGCAATAATCGACAGGCGACATCCTTGGGGAGAGAGAGAGTAATGGTCATCCTGTGCAGTGTCACGAAAAAAGGCCACGTCGTGGGGCAGCAAGAAACGCGACCGGTGCGCCACCGGCCGAGTCACCTCATGGTCCGAACGGTGTCGACGGGAGCTTGCAAGACAGTGGCTATTTTTGTGATTTTCGTGTTTGTGCTATGTACATCGGAAGTAGTCTACACCATGAAACGTTGAACACTCAAATTTGGTGGGAGCAGACGTCGAGAGTTGAGTGATGGTGCGTTGGTAGGAAAGCGTAAAGACGTCCGCAGATGAGTTTCGCTGTCTTGGACATGACGCGTCCCGCTTGAGCTGAAGGTCGTATGGCGGGGAGGAACACATTTGTGCGCGAGACACCGTGCCGTCGTCTCAGTATCTTCGAGATCACAACTTTTAATTGATCATCCTGTCAATCGCAAAGGTGTGAGCGATGAGTAGTAGGCAGACCTGATAACTTACGGTGAAAGCTAGAACTATCAGCTTCTTCATGTACCAACGAAGCCACAAGCCGGTAGCCAACGTCTCCCCAGGAAGCGGGATTGTCTGCGGGAACGAATAATCTAGGGCGGGCGGTTCAATTATGCTATTGCTAGATGTTCAGGCAATTAGGGTACGTACGCCCTATCCTGAAGATAACAATCAATTAAAGAAGCAGCAGCGACAACTGAAGGCTTACCTGATACCAGAACCTTTGCTTTGTTCTTCGATGTTGGGAAAGAGCTTGGACAGGGCCTTGTACCCGATGGCCAGTAGGACTACATCATGTATTAGTCAAATTTTACAGAGAAGTTTAAGAAGAAGAATTACAGTGCAACGAGTTGTACTGCACTATTCGCGAGCGCTTGCTTTCTTGATTCCATGGATCCACCCGCATTGCATCCGGAGAGTTCAGCCATGTTTCCGGCTCCACGATGAGAACGTCGTCAAAGTGATCATGGCATACTCGAGCTGCGATGAGACCGCCAATGCTGAAGATGCCAATCATACGATGAGCTACTGAACTACTGAGCCTCGAAAGGAATATACTCACCTTCCACCAAACCCTATGCGTCACCTGCGAACACGATCAGTTCCCGCCAATCGATCGTTGCGGGATCGGACGTACCCTCGATGACTGCGTCTGAGACATTGCAGCCCCCGGTCATTTGCGCGCCATTCCCCGAGTCCCGTCCCTCATCCTTCCACTCCAACGCGCTTCTGGGAAAACCTGCCAGCCATGAGTGCGCGCAAACGACGGCCGCAGGAAGAATGTACCATCGGATAGTCAACCTAGGGCTTGATGCGTCTCTCGTTGGACTAGGCGACTGTCTGACGCGTCAAGCTTGTCAACAAAGAATGGGTGTTGTGCTGGAAGAGCTTACCTCGCCAGGGCTTGAGGTTTCGCCGTTGATCTCAGGATCTATGCAGGGAAAAGTCAGCAACGAGGAGCATAATTAGTACAAAAATTCTCTTACCACCGTTGCCGTCGTCGAGCTTGATGGTGGAGAGACGACGACCTCGTCGACGTCACGCAAGTCACGCTCAACCTTACCACGGTACCGGGCGGTATCCTCTTAACCGGTGCCATCTCTGTCGATGAGGAGACGGCGGGGACTCGAGGAAGAGCAGTTTGATACTGAGGCTGAGATCATTGAAGTCCTCGTATGTCTGTGATACGTGCTTGCATTTCTGACAAACCGGAATGCTCGTAAGCCTGCCCCCGAAAATCATGTCAGGAAGAGACAGATCGAGCTTCTCCATTCGCATAGCATCGAGCAGAATTCGCATAAATTCGTGCGCGTCCTGCCGCCTCGCCGGAGCGCGATACGTCGTCTCGCAGCGAAATTCGGCTGCCAGGCGACACGTAACATGATACTGAGGTTCTCGTATACGTGATGAGGGCGACGCGATGTCATCGGAGAACGGTAAAGGCCAGGGACAGCCTGACAAGCAGGTTAGCTAGCGAGTAACAAGGAATAACAGAAAACCTACATCCAATGAAACGGAATACCTCAGATGCATGCTGAACAACCCAAGCACCCAACCTCCCCAACTCCCTGTCTTCGCCAGTGCTCCTGTCCTTGCTCCCCGGAACTCAATCTGTCGTTTCGCAACAAAACTTGACGTCCAGGAAGGCAGGATCGTGTGCGAGGTTACTGCGTATGCAATTTCGGTGAAAAGACCATTCAAAAAGTCTGCAGAGCAGGAACGACAGATCAGAGACTGTCGTAATTGTGTGGTGGAGAAGGGAGCAGTGAGCTCGGGTGCGTTGAGGCCGATGTGGGAGGGGTCAAGACGAGGATGGGGAAGAGCTTCGAGCACAACGTTCTGGTTATCAGGTAGTCGTTGTCATGGGGGTCCCAGCCAAGGATAAGACTGCGGAACATTAGTCCTTTTCCAAGGGAGATTGTAGGGATACATACGACTGTCCAAGTTCATGCCTAGATCGTACCAGGAGCTCTCGTCGAGCAGATTCTCAGTCCTGGAGGTGGATGTCTTAACTGTCCGTGTCACTACGAGACTCGATATCTGTATAGGATGGAACGAAGGACGGTAAAGATGACTTTGGTCGAAGATGTGACTATGTGGATGTGGCAGGGCTGGAGCTCCAGGTGTGTGGGACGTTGGTGTTCGGGGTGGGAGTGCGCGGATGTGAGCGTCATGTCACAAGTCACAAACTTTCGTCCCAGACTCCGTGCAATACCTTCAATGCTCTCTGAAGGACGTCGTCACTACAGCCTGTCGTCTACGATGTTGAATACTCCTCTGTGAAACAACGGCATTCAGATCTTGCCACTCCAGAGCCCAAGTAACGAGCCAGTGGATGGGCCCTGGATCTGGGGCATCCAACAATGAGTCAGGAGATGGGTATGGAAAATGGGACGGGTAGCTTCGGGGGAGGCGTGCTGACCATTCAGTTGTCGCATTACAGTAATAACGGAGGCGGGGTCATAAAAAAAGGTCGGCGAGGGACGCGTCAAGTTTGCAGACTCTGAGTCTGCAAACTTGACGCGTTGATTCCTGTTGACGCGTTGGGGTCTGTTTGGCGTCCCCACGCACAATAAGTTGATAAACTAAAAGGATGGAAATTACGCTAATCATGTGATAGGAGTCGAACCGAACCTCAGCCAAGGCCTGCCGCCTTGACCGTTTGGCCACCTTGCCTCAGCATCCAAGTCATGGCAGCGCTATTTATTTTTCGACCCATATTCCGGGCTGAAATAGGATGCGCCACCAGCTTTGTTGCAACTTGTCTCCTACCACCATATACCCATACCTCTTGGCATCTTTCCTCCACCTGAGGAATTTTCTTGGATAGTGAGTATCAATTCCTTAAATACACGTGTATTACTGACATATTCCCAGGTATGGCCAACACCCAACAATCTAGATCTAAGCGTCGTAGAAGGCAGACCATAGACAGTGAATCAGAGTACGAGGACGGCGATGTCAACGTCCAGGCCAATCCCGAGGCTGACGTTTTGGGGCCTACGCCAGGAGGGGATGATAATGTGACGGGTACGTCTTGTTGTTCTTGCATTGACCACATCCGACGCTAACATTTTGGTGCACAACCAAGCCGAGATCAGCATTGACGAACCCAACAAACGCGCCAAACTTGGTCAGACCCCCAGCAACCAGGACGACAACGAACAGGTCAGCGCCGTCAACGTCAGCATTGAAGCCAACCAAGCCGCTCCCGATACGGCCCATACCCCTACCAACAGCGTTTCGGAACATGACGATGTAGAAGTCAGCATAGTCCCTGGCAACAACAACCGTGCTAAAGGTCACAAGCTTCCCATTGCAAGCTTCCTGCTGACGACCTTTCAGATACCGTGGACGCCGAGGTCAGCATGGTCCCTGCCAAAACGACCCGTGTCAAAACCAAACACCACAAATCTTCCAAAGGTCGCAAGCAGCCTGCCAGCAGTTCGGATGATGACGAGTCTGACATTGGCAAGGGGACCAAGGCCCCGCCGATGAAAAGACAGCAGTACGCCTTGACATCCATGACTCAGCTACTGAACCAGATGTCGCTCGACGAGAAGCACACCGCTGCAGCCCGGATGAGAGCCAGTGAAGCAGAACGTATTTGCGAGGAGGCCAGGCTGGCCAGGATATCCAAAGAGGCAGAGCTGATGGAGCTCAACAACCGTTACGCGCAGAAGATCCTTGATACGTTGTCCTTGGCAAAAGAATTGGGAATTGGTACGTGGTTATATTTATATATGTGCATTTGTTAGTCCTCACAGAGATCGCAGATCCAAAGGACCTTCCTCTCATCCATTCAAACTCACTGAATAAAGCTACTGTTCTGGCGACGCCCGTCCGACCCCATCCTACTTCTAGGAGTTCAGTCCTTCCCTCTCCGGCACAAACTCCAACACATCCTTTCAATAATTGGCCTCAAACTAGCCCTACTCTCTCTGTCGCCTCTGGTCTTCCTCAGAATACTCCTCAAGTCTCTCAAGCTCCCTACAATATCGCTCAAGCGACAGTCCCTCTTCAAGGACAAGTATCCGCATTCGCACCTGGATTTACCAACAACGCTTTTACCAATGTGTTTCGGACTGGGACGTCGATTTTTGCTCCTTCAGGATTTTCTCCAGCAAACGCCCAACCATTTGGCGCTTTTGCAAACTCTTCTTTTGGTGCCTTTGCTACTGCTGGTTCTTTTGGTCCTGCTCCCATGAACACTGTTACGACGACCTCCCCTGATGTTGAAATGAATTGAAGCTAGTACGATTACATTTGTTTTTTTTTACCCTACAACGACTCTGCTAGTTGTTCCTGTCCCTTGTCTAATAAATCAGAAAGCATTTTCCGTTGCTGTTTAGGAAGTTTGGGTAGCGCCTAGTCTAACATTAGTGACAACAAATTTCTGAAAGAAAGATATCGCACGTTAATCATGGTACTGAAATCCTTCAAGCTTTCTGTCGTCTGAGGTGCTTCTCTTGCTGTGGCAGGTGCATGGATGTCCACGGTGTCCTCTTCATGTAGAATTTTATTGTGCGCTCGGAGTAGAGACTCATGGTGTTCTTTTCTGGGACAATTGTCGGTAATCATATGTGCTCGCAAGACATACTGATCCCTGTGACTAAAGAGATGATCAACAAAAGTAGATGGGAATACTCTGTGACTAACCTGAAATACCCGCAGGGACACATATATTCCCGGTAGCGGACGTCATCATCTCTGCTCCAGTGAGACACCATCTTCAGTTCCAATTCCTTCCATTCGGTATGGACCCTTTGCCTAACAAAGGAATCTCAGAGGGGATTGAATGGCAAGAGATCCACTCACATATGTCGTTTGAAGTTAACCATTGATTCAAACTTGACTTCCTGTAAAGCCGGCGGTCGATGATAATAGAATGGGCACTTGGGGCATGACCATGTCTTGGTTGCCTTGTCCTTTATGCCGACAACCAGTTAGATAAAGCCATATCACAGATAACCAACGTACATAGTGCTTTTCAATATCGTGATCAGTCTCTATTGGCTCCATAAGTGCAATCATCATTGCTTCCCGAACCTCAGCCACAGACACCGGGACTTCATTGCGTTCATTCTCCTCGTTGATGTCGTTGCTTGCAGGAGTAAAGTTGTCCGCATTGACATCTTCCGCTAGCATGGATGTAGCTGGACATTCCTTGTCCATGGCGTGCATCAATTTGAAAACATGTTGAGTATATTCTGGCTGGGCGAATTCTCCAAAATCAAAGTCGATGTCATTGGTATCGGGATCAGGATCAGAGCTGCTACTGGGGTTGGCGGGAGAAGAATCATCTACAGTTGTTGTTGTAGCCACGCCTAGAATGAGGATGAACATCAGAGCGTAGTTACATATGAGATTAAACGCACCTTGGATGATAGGCTGGAGAAATTTGGAGACTTGTAGAGACTTTTTTAGTGCAGCGTCACGCTGTGCGGTGGTACCAGGAAAAGTGCCAACTGTGTCCCCATGATCACGGGCACGAACATACTCTGTGGTGAGGCGACGGCCCAAGGTGACACGTAATTTCCTAACACACTTTATGTCCTCCTGCAGTTTGCGAAGAATCTAGATAGAATGAGCCCAACTGTTGTGTGTAATACCAAACAGCCTACCGGAAGGACATTGTCGGCATCATACCCCTCAGCAAAGGTGAAGTGTTTTTTCTGGCCAGCCTGTCTCTCTCCTGTCGCAATCTCATAAATAATGTTAGGATTAAGATATTTTTTCGCATTAGATGTAAAGCAGGCATAAAAAATACCCCACTGGCTATCCAGTGTAGCGTTCGCTTCTATCCACTCAGTGTTGCCCTATGATTAAAATTAGCAATAATACAGATATAATCAGATAATCTCACATCAAGCACTTCTAGCTTTTCTTTTTCAGGCATAATTGTCTTCCTTTTGGATGTGCTTTTGTCTCTGTCACTCTTTGCATCGGCGTCTTGCCTAATAATGCTACGGACAGCAGCTCGGAGATACGCCTGTCGCTCCACTAACACCTATATTGAGAATTAGTAGACATGGACGCCATTAGAGTAGTAGTCGCACCTTGTCTGCCGTCTCCTGCATGCGTACTGATACCACGTTAATGTGCTCGACGCCCCGACTATAGTGGTTTGCAAAGACAGACTCGCCCTCGTGGGCCATTATGTCCCTAGCAGTGCGTTCGTCAAAGTAGAGGCTGAAGGCATCACCAGCTTCTCTGCGAAAAGCGTATCCACCAACTACTGCCAGACCAGCCATTTTGCAGAGTGCGCCAATGGAAGCAGAAATAGCTAATGAGGTGGCCGCCTTTTTAAAAGAAAAAAAAGAACGGCCACCAGGTTGTATAGCAGGGAATCTAGTTGTCTGTCAGTGATGATATGAGACAGATGTATGGTATAGACGTACACTGCCCACTCATAATTTGCTGGGTCCAGGGCTAATTCCGCTTGCTCACAGGCAAATAATTCCGCCAAAGACTGCACCAATAATAGTCAGTAAAGGACGAGGTAAAGATTATTGTACTTGCTGCAAATTTAGTCTTAAATGCGCCAATGGCATGCAAGTAGGTCATCAACCAAGTAACCACGCAAAATGCAAGGTTATGTGGCCTCGTGACTGACTCTAGGTAAAAGGTTTGCTCTTTTCCCAGGAAGCTATTGTTGCCTTTGTAGTTTCTAAAATTGACCGCAATCGTCCAAACCATATGTGATTGCCGATATATTCTGAGATTCTTGAGTTTTAGGTACTGGGAAAAGAAAAGAGTGGGTAAAAGTAGTAAGGGCAAGAGAACAGGGCATACATAGCCTAGGGCTGCATATTCACGACAAAAGGGGCCCATGGATGATGGTCGGGAGGTCATATAAAAAGCAAATAGAGCCTATAATAAACTGTCAGTTTCTGAGCCAAGCAAATGAAAAAGAGATACCCTAAGAATGACATTGATTTTGACGAGCCGCATGCTTGGGCTTTGCATTGCTGTGTCGATCAGTATTTGCAGTTCTGCACGACCATAATACCATTTTTTATCATAGTACCGATCCAGGTTAAAGTGATGAATGACTACAAGGAGGGTTAACAAGAGATGACAAGTAGCAAGCATACATACGACTGAGCGTTTGATCCTTCATGCGAGAATGGACCTTGAATTTTGTGAGAAGCACCATCCCACACATTCTTGATGTTGCTGGATCGACGGTATAGCGAATGATGAGGTGGATAAAGAGGGTCATGAACTCGAATAATGTACGAGCCTTCATGTACACCCTACCAACTCGGCGTGGTTTGATAGTGTGAACCTGATGGAATATTAAAAGTAAACAAGGAAGAAAAACTGTCTGACTCGCCAAGTAGTACAAGAATTTTGTGGCACCTTTATTGACCACGCCAACATGCCAATATGCCTCGGAAGGAACATCAGGCCATACCCGTTGCACAAACTCTACCCAGCACATTTCAAGGTACTCGCGCGCTTTGACAGTTGACGGTGCTTCAGCCGGCTTGACTATCTCTGCCTCAAATTTCTCCGCTTGCTCCATGAACTGGGCAATAAACTCTGGCTGATTTGCGGCTGGACCTAGCATGACGTCAACTTTGGCTTTGCGTCGACTCAGCAGCTTTGCAGCATGATCCGGAGTGGCTGTAGGGAGTGTTGACTGTATGGGGATAGGAATGTTATCGATAGAGACTGGAACATAAGGCCCTGTCTGAGGAGCGAGGTCAATGTCGGGGGGTCCAACTTGAATGGCATCATCAGGAACCAGTGGCTCTTGGAAGAGCAGAGAGGGGAGGCCTTTGACCGTAGAGGTGAAGACATTTTTGTCAGTGAAAACACGCTTGGACATGGTGGGGATGAGGGTTTTGAGAGCGGCACCATCTCTTTTTATGAGGCAGTTGGAGTGAAACCTGTGATTTCATTTCCGAGAACAGGCCATGAAATTACCGAGGAGAAGCCGGCACATCTTGTCTTGATTCACCATGGCTGATTCTCCCAGTGCACGCATTCATGCCCGTATCGATGAGCTCGAGCGAGAATTGCAGCGTCTTGATGAGCTGCCTCCTGAAGCCACTCCTGGAACAACAGAAAAACGACAAAATCTTGTAGCAGAGATCCAGCGGCGGATCAACCAGATCTCATCGATGGGGATTTTGCTTACTGCCCCAGATCGTCGGCGTGGCAAAGGTGGTGGTGGAGGTGCACGGACTGCACGAGGAGGCAGATCTGTGAGTGTGGGCACTGCTGCAGATCCTGCTCCAGGAGACATTGTCAAGGCTAGAGTGGATAAGTTGTTGGTTGTTTTTGACGCCAACAAATATCCCCCACTTACCGCAAAGGATTTTGCCAAGACTTTGGTTTTTCCAGACATTGGAAACAGAGAGGCAATGGAGGATCTTGCATACGAGCGCCTGATTCGTGGGTATAAGGATACTTGTGAAAATTGGGTGAGTGTCATCCATGCATTATGTGGATTTGAAAGCTGATGAGCCAGTAGTCTGCTGCTATAGTACCGCTTGTGGAGAGCAGGGATGATTGGGCGAATATCTGCAACAAAACAAGTGAGATTCAGAAACTTGATGACGATATGGACCGTTTAGTTGCCATGAACAAGGTTGGTTTCATTCTGCATGTCGCGAATCAGGCTAAAACTTGCATAGTTCCTCACTGATCAAGTCAGTGTTGGAGCCTGTGAAATGTATGTTGACTATGCAATGCGTGTTACCGAGACCATCCGATACGTCAAAATTTGGGATACACATATGGGCGAGGACGATGAGGATGAGCAAGGGAATGCTGCAGGAGAAGCACCGACAACAGGTCCGCGGAAGTGGAAGATTGACTTTTTAAAGCGGTCTTTCCGAGCTGAGCATCCCGAGGCCCAGCTGGAGCTAGAGAATGCCCAAAAGACGGGGGAAGAGGGGCAGATCATCGAAGCAAAGAATGCTTATAATGCCAAGCTGGCTAAACACCGCAAGAACCACCAGCATACAATGGCGATGCGACGTCCACTGGCCCTCCTGTATGACTTTGTGAGTTTTATTAAATTTCCGCTCTGAGAAATACTCAAATTCCTAGTTTGGTGCGGCTGTACTAATGGACCCAAGCTGGGATGTCACCAACAAGGGCAGGAAGAGACGACGAAGTGGCGTCTTTGATGAGATGCTGGTGTATCTCTGCCGCCATCTCCCTGAGGAGAATTTTATTCATGTCCCAGCCACACGGTATGAGTCTGCTCAGGCATCGTTGTCAGATGTGTTGCGGATTATTGCACGGCCGGTGGCTCAGCATGTGGAGGACTTTTTAGATATGTATGCACCTGTTTCATTTGGCAAGTAGTCTATGAAATTTCGACCCTGAAATTTGGGCTGAAAATACAAAGTGGTTTACGTATTCAGAGTCTTTATCCAATCAGAAAATATATGTAGGGTACCATTACGTGCACGGCGATGCTTGGGATTATTGGGGTCCTTGATGCGAAAGGTGAGCGACTGGCAGTCTTGTGGGATGTGATCTCGGATGTCGGTGAATTGAACTTTGCAGAGGGTACAATAGTGGTACCGACTTTTTTTGACAGTTGAGCTGGCTGCAGAAGTGTCCTGATTGATAGAGTTAGATGCTGGAAAAGGGAGAGAAAAAAAAAGTGACCTTGGAGAATTCATGATATAAAACAGGATCAAGTTTTGTACCATCCTCAGCAAGCCTGTAGTAGGTACCTTGTTTGCGGCAGACCGAGTCCAAGGGGGACGTCTCGAGATGCTTCTGAATATCTTGGCGCTTGTTGTGACAGCCGGAGCAAATGTATAATGGAGTCGTATCGTCAATGTGTTGCCTCTTGGGCTGGGGCTGGTTATGAGTGAGCGTGAGAGCAAGATTGCTGTCGTCATCTTTGATGGGAATTCTGAGCTTTCTTTTGTTTCGTGATGGAGCTGTTCCGGAGAGTGGAAGACGGTGATAAACAGGACAAGATGGGTAACGAGGTCGAAAAGAGCAAAGGTGTGTGTTCCGCATGAGGGGACTGGGCACATGACGTCGGTTTTGATACTATGGAGATGTTGCTGAAAGACGTGACGGGTGTATGCGGTATTTTCCCTGTATCTGAGTCGAGTAAGCATCAAAACTGGATATATGCGCATATACTCACTGTTTCATGCGCATATACATGAGCAAATCCGTGTCGTACAAGCAAAATGGACAGAAAAACGGGCGAAGGGCAATGGACTGCTGAATATGGCCATGAAGGAGGGGCCTGTTGTTGTCAAAGGGTGCATCGGGTTTGTATACAGCAATATCATTGGTGATTCTGAGGCTACGATCCTGATGAGAGACATGGCCTTGTAAGCGTTGTTTGAAGGGAGCAAAGATGGTCTTGTAGTGGGTTTTGCAGTGGGCATTCCAGGCTGAGCGGTCACCTTTCTGGTCCTCGACCCATTTGCCACAGAGAGCACAGTGGTCGACGATGATCGCCTTGTTGAGATTGATGCCGTGATCTGCCGCAAAGTGAAATGCCCAGTCAGAGATATACCAGTCAGTATGAGCGGGCTCCTCGCAGAGCTCCCACATGCAACACCTAGTTTTGCCACTGGTAGAGAGAGAACTGAGCCAAGTGAGGTGAGCTTCAAGGTGCTTGCGATGGGCATCTCGGGTTTGCCAGACGGTTGACACTTTGGAGCATCCATTCCAGAGGCAATGTGAGGGCTTGAAGGTGTCGCGTGCAGAGACTTGGGCGTGATGAAGCTTGTGTGATGCAGTGCATTCATGAAGATGTTTGCCAATGCCAGTCTTCATATTGCTGGGCCTAGTGATGGATATGAGTAAAAGGAAATGATAAGAAATGCTGTCTACACACGTGCATTCCATGCCGCATGAAGGACAACAGTTGTTGTCATCGGGAGCTTCTCCAATGTAGCATACAGTCGTCATGATAGCGTGATGAGTGGCCGTCGTCGTCTTGTCAAGGAGCAGTCGTGCCAAAGGGCAGCATAGGCAGAGTCGTTGTCCACTGGCACAAGGAGCAGCCGCCGCCGTCATTGAGGCGTGAGGTGGTCGGTGTGCAAAAGGGCAGCCACGCAACATTGACGAGCGCATGCGAGCACGTGATGGTCAAAAACTCGCACGCGATGGTCAAAACTCGCACGTGATCAAAACTCGCACGCGACGATCAAAAATGACCAAAAGTGACCCCCTGAGGACCAACAATGATCGAAACAGACCCCCCCTGGGATTCCAACCCATCGCAGCAGGTAAGGGCGTGGGTTCGAATCCCACTGTTGTCAGTTATTTTTCGCGGTTATCTTTTTCTTTCTAGGGCTGCGCACAAGTGATGAAAGTTTGTGCGAAAGTGATCATTCTGGTTTGGAGCCGAGACTTGTTGCGTTGAGCGTGCATTAGCTAAGTATCAGTAGAAGGATGATATGAAGTTTGAAGATTGGCCCAAATGGGATATTTCGAACTCGCCCATATGGCATGGGTTTGAATCCCGCTGTTGTCAATGATCTCTTGCACTCGTCCATTTTTGCACGGTTTACTGTACTGTAGTCTGTCAACTACATGCATTGGGAGTTATGAGTGTCAGCTTTTAAGTTGTCCGGCTTGGAGGGATGGCTCTATTTTGTAAAGAGAGTATGCATATAATTATTATAGTGACTTGTTGCACCTATCTGCTATATTTGTTGGACTCATCATGTTGTTATTTGTCTTTTTCTTTCTTTTTTGCAACCATGGTCCATGCACCGACATTTGGGAGTTTCAAGCGACATCTTTTAAATTATCCCGCTCAGCCCTGAGCGGTATGACTCTATTTTGTGCAGAGTATCTATACAGTTGTTATGTCGCAGGTAAGTTACCTTCATGAAAATTCCTCCGGAAACGAGACTTTAACTTACAAATAACTTACTGGTACTCGGTGTCAAAACCTGGACACAACGGGTTGATACAAAGGTTAGAATCCCAGTGGAGGCGGGGTTGTTCCCACTGGGATCTGAATAAACTAAGAATAGCAGGCCGTTGTTGCCTTTCAAGAGAGCATCATATAACTACTCACCCAACGGGATAGCCAAGACTCGACCTTTTCAAGGCTTATTCTAAATATTTTTTATTAGATTTTGATCAGTACGAATTAGTATACTCGCAACTGTGGATCAAGTGGGTCGTGTCCAAGTGGGCCAATCCTTCGCCTTTATCCCTGGACCCGAAATCAGGCTTGTTCCTTCCTTAATTAGTCCGCTCCTCCCTGCGACTCAGAAGACTCGGTCTAAGCTGACGAGCACACCACAACTGACGCTGGGTTCCGCCGATTGCTCTTCCTTCCACGGCTGCGGAAGAAGCCGCGTTTAATCCTCTTTTCGTTGCCGTGCACCTCCCAAAATGTGGCTGACGCGTCCGGGCCCCTTCTTGAATGGCATGCTAGAAATTAGAATCGACTCTATCCAGGGGCGGATCGCGTGGACAAAACACCCGGAAATAGGCAGAGCAAATAGAGTGCGGTTGTTATCGTGCGAGTTGATGGTAGAGCGCAGCAGGAGAAATAGGCCTGTTGCTGCGAATGTCGGTCGATACTAAGTATACGATGGTTCTACTTCTGGGAACCAGATATTGGCGAAATTGGCATGCGTCCCGTATGCTCCCGGACTAGAGCCTGCATAGTAGTTCGAAGAACTTCTGACCAATAGGATGAACTTAAACGTCTGACACGAGCGTTGAGGAAGAATTATTACAGGCATCGAGATAGAGTTCCTAGATACAAGGACCAGAAGACAACAGGTTCCAAATGCAGCCCGGGAACTGTACCGTACAGGCCAATTTCGTAGAATGATAACAGATAATAACGAACACCTAAAGATGGCGGCAGTAGATGGAGTCGCCGCGAACATCGCAGAGCTTTGCGTCACGTTAGCGTTCTGTTTGTGCTCGGTTTGCTATTGACTCGAAAAAGAAGTGCTTGTACTGATAGCGGGAGGAATTCGAAGGGAATAAGATAACCGGGTGATGCTTTCTTTCGAGAACCGGTACAACAGTGATGGTTGTTGTTCGAGGACCGGTAGAATGTATACCACACCAGAATAGCGGTACGAGGGTCGAAGCTATGCTCGAGTCATGTTCGCAAGCGAGGCAAGCGCTACCGACGTGGCTGTGCAAGTAAACGCGCACTGCGATCCAACGAGCATCATCGACATCGGGGTCCAAAAGTCGGACAGATCATTTGCAAAAGCAGGTGGTGTCGGCATATCGCGCAAGCGCCGCGTGACTAGATAATTGATCGTCGAGTGTTCCGCTGTTTTGGGTCACTCTCTCATCGCAACTCTCTCCTTCATTCCTCCTTCCTCCTCTCTCCTCTCAGCACCTGGATGATTCAGCAAACGAACGCTCGTCAGGCTGGATCGGGCCTTCGTGTAGGAGCCGTGGACGGGTCCGAACTTACATGGGGCCAGTGGTCCGGACGAAAGTGAGCGCTTATTTCTATCACTGGCCCAGTTTGTGTCTGATTTTCCATAGGTTGTACGCACTCGAGGTCATCCAGAACCCACTAAGGGCTAGGATGTGTGGATTCGGAGACAAGGCAAGTTGGTTTATTTAGAAATTTCAATTAGAAATCAATTGTATGCAGGATCGACGACCGCTAGCACCAGCAGCTGTAGTGAAGATGGTAGTTAAGCGAGAAGATGACAGTATAGTCGACGTCGAGTACGTGTCTCTTTTTGCATGGAGTACCGTGGTTTACCTTCCCTCAGCGACGTGGATTGTTCCTTCTTCCTAGTAACGGTCGATCTCTGGTCTGGGGACGGGAAACAAGAAATGAATCTAGTCCTGCACCCTTCATCGTCCGAAAGATACGTCCAACAGACGCCAAAGTCAAGTAGTAACACCAGACGGCGTACATCCAAAAGTGGACAGGCGCCCAACCCGACTCGCACACCCACGCCAACACCGACGCCGACCTCCCCCGAGCAGCCCTACCCACCATACCCGCCGCCTCCCGACTTAGCTTATTCGGAGAACGCCCCGACGTGGGGCTACCCCAGCACATCTTTCCCTCAGCCTCCCCAGCAACCTCCCCAGTCGTTCGGCCGAGAACCATGGCAAGTCGACCCCGACAATTCCGAAGGGCCTGAATACCGTCCGTGGACTGCAGAGACTTACTCCAATCCACCACCCAACACAAATCCTAATTCAAGTCCAACTTCGTATTGGGAACCGCCTGCCCCCGCCCCTACGTCTCCGTCTATAACCAAGGAGAAACGACCCCCTCCTACACCCTCGATACCACCTCTGCCCCGACACACTTACACGCGTACGCTCGTCGGCCCGTTATCCGCTAATGCGACCCGCCTCCTGGATGAACACCGCAAGCCCGGGATATTCTTCCTCTTTCAGGACCTGTCCGTTCGCACTGAGGGTACGTTTCGCCTGCGTCTGAGGCTCATGAACGTCGGAGCCCCGCCTGCACCTGAAGCGGGGGCGTCAGCAGTGCATACGGACGTGTCACCCGTGCTGGCGCAGACGTTCACCGATCCGTTCACGGTGTATTCGGCTAAGAGATTTCCTGGCGTTCCGGGTATGTGTGTGTGTTTTGGAGGTTGTGTGGTGATTGATGTTTTTGGTAGATACGACGGCGTTGTCTATTGCTCTTGGGAATCAGGGACAGAAGCTTCCTTTGGTGAGTGTTGTGATGTGTGATGCGTTTGTGTTGTGGTTAATGGTGTTTCTTGACCTTGTAGCGGAATCGGCATGGCTCGAATAATAAGAGACGGCGGCACGGTTCTGGTTCGGAGGATGATTCGGATGCAGAGTAGGATAAAGTGGTGATGTAGATTTCGTCACGTTCGTTAAGGTCTGATTTATTGCTATATTTTTGTATATCGGAAGAATTTATGGTATCTTTATGGTGGATGTTTTGTTAGTCTGTGACTCTAGTATGCAACTTCTGCATGTTCCTAATCCGTGATGCTACTTATCAGTATTGTCGCCGCCGCCGCCACTCTCGTGGTACGTTGATACGCCCTCTTCATTTTTCTTGCTTAATTCTCTAGTTTAGGTATTGTTGAGTCGCCCTCTCATTGAAAATACATATGACCTTATCCTTAAGCGCGACTCGAAATGTGTCTCAACATAGACATTGTCTGTACAGTATCGTTTTCCGAGCCGGTATGGCAAGCCGGCGGTTCTCAGATCACCCAAAAGTATCCGTGATGCTCTCACAGGTTATGACATCCGTGTCCGAGTAGGATTGTTCTTCTAAGTAGAGGTGCCGGTCCGTCTGCGAACGGGACCTAGGGAAGGAGGCGGATATTGAGGAACAAAGGGATGCTGTGAGAATCCCCGCTTGCGATTGATAGTCTGGCAAGGTCGACTACATATCTTTGTGCCCGAGATGTCTCTTGGCATTGATGTAATTGTATGTATTGCATCCTACATAAACCGGGAACCCCGGTCACTGGCTTAGTCTCACTGGAATGAATACCAGGCACTAGTTGTTATCTTGCTAAAGCCATCATGATATGCATGATATGTGCTCGCGGTCTTTTGTTGCTTCGAGACCCACTATCATTCAAAAATGCCAAATCCAGAATCTCTTTTGCTCTCGCCTGGATTTACTTCCCTTTCCTGTACAACATAAAAGACGTAATTCGTGCGATTGTATACAAAGGCACCACGAGGTATTGCTTCTAATTGATTAGGAATTCCTTAGGAATAGCTGTTTGGCTCTTGCAATTACTTTTATTTTTAGTGCAGCGGTGGATATGCGACCCTGCAAGGCTTAGTCTTGACTATTTCTGATCAGCTGCAGCGTCTAGGCAATACAAGGCAATCAAGGAGAGTCCCGTTTTGGATGTGAACATACTGAAGGCAAAGACCACCGGGTGTGTAGACAATCGAGTACCGGTTGGACGCCACGCCAGAGGAATGGTACTCGTAGCCGAAGCAGCCACGTAAGGCAAGTACGCGGTCGAGCGAAGAGACGCGTCTGCGTGGCTGTGCACTGAAACGCGCTCTTGATCCACAACCCACGCCGAACAGCGCTAACCTCAACAGTATTCAATTGCTTCGTCGGGATATCGCGCAGATAGGCGAGTGATTAGGTATTTATTGATCGTCGAGCGTTCCGTTGTTATGGAACACCTCTCTTTTTCCCCTCTGGTCCTAATGATAAAACAAACATATGCCCGCCAAGGCTGTTGTTAATGCATTTTCAGAGCTTACATGGGCTCGATGGTCGGGGCGAAGGTGAGTGCTCGGGTTCTTAGGTATTCCTCTTATCTCTGATTCTCATAGGCTATATACGCTTGAGGTCGTTCAGAACCCGCTAAGGGCTCGAACGTGCGGGTTTGGAGACAAGGTAGGCTGGGTTATTTAGAAATTTCAATTGTAAAGTAATGTATATACAGGACCGGCGACCCCTAGCACCCGCGGCAGTCGTGAAGATGGTGGTTAAACGGGAAGACGATAGTACTGTTGATGTCGAGTATGTGTGTCCTTTTGTACTGATTGCTTTTGTTCATCTGTCCTCCAGTGAAGTGGATTGCTCCTTCTTCCTCATAACGGTAGATCTCTGGTCGGAGGACGGGAAGCAAGAAATGAACTTGGTCCTACATCCCTCCTTAGCTGAACGATACGTTCAGCAGACATCGAGGCCTTGCAATAACAATAAGCGGCGGCGTGTATCCAAAAGTGGACACTCGCTGTACCCCGCGTCAGACCCCGATTCCTCGCCCACAGACCTAGTATGCTCGGGACCTACCTCGGCGTGGTGTTACCTTTGCACACCCTTCCTACAATCGCCTCAGCAACCTCCCCAGTCTTTCGACGAGGAACCATGGAAGTTTGACCCAAACAACTCTGAATGGAACTTAGACGCTTACTCTAATCCCAATCTGCCACCAGATCCAAGTTCTAGTCCCTCAGACGATGTATACCGTGAACCGACCACTCCAGCTCCTACTTCTCCATCTATAGGCAAGAGGAAACGGCCTCTGTCTACGCCTGTGATCCCGCCCCTTCCCCGACACACCTACACGCGCACCCTCGTCGGGCCTCTCTCAGCGAACGCTACCCGCCTCCTAGATGCGCACCGCAAGCCAGGAATATTCTTCCTCTTTCAGGACCTGTCCGTTCGCACTGAAGGTACTTTTCGCCTGCGTCTGAGGCTCATGAACGTCGGAGCTCCGCCTGCACCTGAAGCGGGGGCGTCAGCAGTACATACGGCTATGTCGCCTGTGCTGGCGCAGACGTTCACAGAGCCGTTTACGGTGTTTGCAGCAAAGAAGTTTCCTGGTGTTCCGGGTATGGTTTTTTTTGCGTCTGCGTTGTATTGACAGTGGTAATGGGAATTTTTTGTAGATATGACGGTGTTGTCTATTGCACTTGGGAATCAAGGACAGAAACTTCCTTTGGTGAGAATTAGTATCTGAGTACGCTGGGACGTTGCTAATAGTTTTCGGACTTGAAGCGGAGCCGGCCTGGGTCGAATAAGCAACGGCGATCTAATTCTGGTTCAGAGGATGTAGATGCTGTAGAATGATAAATCTATGTTTTATAGTGTTCGTATTCGTTGTGTCTGTAATATTTGTTGTGTTTTTTGCATATCGGAAGAATGTATGGTCCTGTTATCCATAGGTTGGGGTCGCATATCGTTGATCATTTAACTCCATTCAACCGTTTTGAATACGAAGATCCTCCCGTTTTGTAAATGATATGCTCGAGCTTTTGAAAGGTTGCATGTAAGATGGCATCGTACTACAGGTACGAAGTTATTTACGCCCAGGTGAAATAGGGGTAATGTCTATTTCTGTCGATGGATGACATCATCCCGACCTCAACACGACTATCAGCTATTCAGCTCAACTTGAACCTGTACCTGCATATCGCTCTCTTTGCACTCTTTTTCACCACCATAGAATGGAGCATAGAAAAGGTATTGAGCTCCTGCCAGCTTCTACGCAGAGCAAAATCCGGTCCACCCAGATCCTCACCTCCCTCCCCCAAGTCGTGTCCGAGCTCATGCAGAACTCGCTTGACGCCGGAGCGGGCCATATTGATGTCGGGGTGGACTGTGAGGGGTGGACGTGCTGGGTAAGAGACGATGGGGCTGGAATGGGCAAGGACGCGTTGGCTGGTATCGAGGGACGCTACGGTGCGCAACTGAGGTCGGCAGTGACTTGCGAAGTTCGTTGAGTGTTTGCCAGTCACGTCGAAAGCCTATGATCCGGACTCGCTGAATGTCCTCTCGACGTTTGGGTTTCGTGGCGAAGGTGTGTCCTTATCGTGACTGGTAAGTTGATACCTACGAACGTGAATAGCTCTTGCTTCGGCCGCGGATTTGTGTTGCTTGGAGATTTCTTCGCGAACGGCCGTGTCGAGAGAGACGTGGTCTGTTATACTCAAGGTAACGCCACCCGGCACTTCGTCTCCAGCGTTTTCTCACGCACTCCAGGGAGGGCAGACGTTATACTCCGGCGTCGCAGTTCGATGGAGGAGAGAGACGCCCGGGACAGCCGTTTGTGTTCGGGATGCCTTTTATAACGTGCGCCTTGGCTCCCGTAGGTGCATATACCCTGTATGACTGAGATTCTCCAGCTCCCAGTTCGACGGCGTTCCCACCCTTCCCCAGGCCGGACGCTCGAACTAATCAAACAGGAAATCGAGACTTACGCGTTGGTCTTTCCAGGTGTTGCTTTCTCGCTCGAGAATACAAACGCGGCCAGGAATAGCGGACCCGCGGTGAAGGTTCCCAAGGTCGGTCGGCTTTCGCTCTACTTGGGTATCCCTTTCCCCCTGATCAAGGGTCATCGCAGACGCCGTCGTCGCTCTGTACGTTCCGGCATCTGTTTGGCAAGGCATTGGTCCAGGTACGTACTTCCTTTCTTCGTGCGGAGGCCAATATGTTTCCTGCAAGAGGACAGCTGAACCTTGACGGGTTCTGTCCCCAAGACTTGGTCTTCCGGCGCCTCCAATTCAGTCCTTTTGGACGTGGCGCTTTGTAGGCCGGGCTCGAGGGAAATTAAAAAATATTCATATGTTTCATTGTGCCGGTGTTCAATGCTCGGCTCCCGTGCATGAATCAGTTTTTCCAAGGTATTGACGTGGGCTTCTAGCACGTTGAAGAGATTAATATCTCTGAAAACGGCATTACGCTTGAAGGCTTCATCAGCCTGGACGGCGCCCCATCCAAAGTGCGTTTAAATGAATTTTGGTGTTTTCCATGTCAATCAAAACCTGTTCCCACAGGCGTATCAATACATATGTATTAAAATTTACTCCCAGCTCGGCGACTTGCTACTGATGTTTTTTGTAAGACGTCAATAAGCATCCTATAGACGTGGGCGATTTACACCGCCTCATTGATGCTAAATTTACGGGTAGCACGTTCGCCAAGCATGTACGTACTCTCGTGGGTTTCTCATAGGATGACGTTGACTTACCATTTTTCACAGGCTTATGACGAAACTGGAGAGACGAGTCTGCGGCCAAGTAAGCCACGTCTTGTATCTGGTGGGTAAACATCTAAGCGCAGTTCACAGCCTCGCGGAGATCTCCCAGAAAAATGGAGAAAAAGCCCGTTTATGTCTTGAATCTGTCTGTGCCTCCCCGTGAAGTAGACAATTGTCTTGAACCAGCAAAGGGGAACCTCCATTTTCAGGTAATATCGATTTTCCGGTTTCATGATACCATCTTAAAACCCCTTGTTCCTGTTCAGAACAAAGACACGATATTCGGTCTTCTTTCTAACGCTATTCAATCATTTTTATCTCGTAATGGGTTTTCGAATGTGAGAGAGGGAAGCACAGGGAATAATGCATCTCCTGCCCCTCGTAAACGGAGAAAAACCAATATTGACGACTTGGGTTATGTTTCTGATGAGGAGGAAGTCGACGGAGGCGGCCTAGAATTACAGCGCACCGCCACGCCGCTGTTCATCAGACGGGTATGTGTTTCGATCAGGCGTCCTACAAATATATTCATATATATCAATTGTTAGGATGAGCGTGACAAGGTGCCGGGCGAGTTTATCTGGACTGACTCAACAACAGGGCAAGCCTTTGTTGTGAATGACCGAACTGGCAAGTCGCGAGCTTGCGAGAATGCTATTCTGGGAGGAGGAGACGAAGTGAGGGACGCCAAGCTCCGAACACCTAACTCTAGAATCACTTTTCCTCTCTCGAAACAAGCTTCTGGATCTGGGAAATCTTTCATGCCAGAATGGATTCAGGAGGCCCTTGAAGTTAGTTTGGCTTTCACATTCATTGTTTGATGGCACATTTATTTGACAGGCCAACGACGTATATACCCAGACTGAACGCAAAATACCCTCTATTAGCATTTCGGACTCCACACGGTGGCTGAATATACAAGATGCATTCAGACTCAAGAATACCTCTCACGGTTGCCAATCCTCCCGCTACTTCCCTTCCGGACAGCATAATCCGATGACCTACGCCATGACCATCGGTGGTTCTTCAGAGCATCGATATCGAAAGGAGGACCTCAGAAATGCTCATGTCATAAATCAGGTGGACAGGAAGTTCATAGCATGCCTTATCAATGACACCGGGCAAATCGAAGGTGGCGGTCGACCTGGACGGGCACTTGTCCTTATCGACCAGCATGCTGCTGACGAACGTATCCGGGTTGAACGTTTCTTGAAAACACTTTGCTCGGGCTTTTTGTATAGTCAGAGGGGAGGCCAAAATAAGACTAGGATGGTGGAGACGAGAATACTTTCTCCGAATATACCGATACTCTTAACGAAACATGAAGCGATTCAACTGGGCCGCAGTCCTCAGGTCCGGCGTACATTGCGCTGTTGGGGTTTTGGATTTTGTGGACTGGATGAAGTTGGGTCAGAATCAGAGCCAGAGTCCGATGAAAGTGGATATAGACAAATCATGGTGGAAACTATACCGGATATCGTCGGTAATAAGGTCGGGGAGAATATCGTTTATTCAACTTCTTCCGCGCGCTAACACAGGTACCACCAGCTCCTAGTCGGGGACGAACTGCGTGATTTGGTCAAGGGATCTCTTTCTAATCCAGACCTGTCCGGTGATCCTGCCGTTGAAGATAGTACACCAGAGTCAGATGAAAATAGTTTTGTTTGGCTGAAAGCTCTGAGATGGTGCCCCCGAGAACTCATGGATTTGATTAATTCAAAAGCCTGCAGAGGTGATCTTGTTTACTTTTAGTCTCAAGGTCGTTGACTAGACTCTTTCCTTACAGGTGCTATTATGTTTAATGATACGCTTAGCGTGACACAGTGTGAACGGCTGGTGCTACAATTGGCTGATACTGCGTTTCCATTTCAATGTGCACATGGAAGGTCGGTCGGGTTGTTCTCACATGTTGTTTTGCTGTTGTGTAATCCAAGTATTTGCTGCAGGCCGTCTTTAGTACCATTGACTGATATATCGAGGGACGTGACTGGAGCGAAAGGGGGCCCGCTAAGTTGGTCACAGCTCGAACATTCGGAGAGTAACCTGCATTAGGAACCACCATTATCGATACCGGGTATGGTATACAGCCTTGCTCTATTGTTCTGGTTTGTACCTTCTATACTGGACGAAATCGTAATCGTTAAAGAATCCTATCCGGAGTTAGACATGATCATTCGATGGAAGGAGGAAGCGGTGCATTCGGTAAGTGCACCGTGCTATCTCGACGAATTTGTCCATGAAAATCCCATATGTGCTTAGGTGACGCCACAATGACCGAGGTGCAGCTTATGACGCATTTCGCCACTTATCGGGGACAAGTAAGATAAAGGCGCTGCTTAGACGAGGTGTTTGTCATGTTCCGCCATCGCTATCTTTAAACTCTTGTATCGAGCTCTTTCCGTGGCACAAGAACTAAATGGATGGATTTCTGGAGCGGCGGGAGCAAATCCCCAGTCTCGCCGTATTCATCCTGCCCTACATGTGGACCACAGCCTTTCGTGGTACGTCCTCCGATTCCCGACTCAACGATCGAGTGATCGAGAAATCGAAGTTGTTACTAAATCCAGTTCCCTGTGAATTGGTGCTGATGGATCTAAAGTTTTAGGAATTGCAATGGCAACCCTGATCATGATCTGTAAGTACGTAGTTTCAATAATGCAAATGAATATTGTAACGCTTCAGTTTGATTGTGCTAAGGTGATCTACGAGGCCGGCTTCGAATTACGGAACTTTGAGAGGAGATGCTATTATGGGGTGCTGTGCTGCGCAGAACCAGAGCTTGACAGATGGCTTGAATGAAAGCCTAGTAAAGGAGATTGGGAAGGGGCCTGGTAACTCAATGTTGGTGCGGAGAAGGGTTTTCCAGGATCCAGAGTGCATCACGGTTCCGTTCGTTGGCTATCGGTGCCGCTAGCCGGTTCGAAGCGATATCCAAATTACCCATCGGTTGGCATATCTTGCAGGGAAATAGTTCCGAGGTACGGGGAACTGATTAGAAGTTTGCCGTGACGTCTTCGTCCTAGAATATAGGGCTTAGCCAAATCCGTCGGGTTTGTCGGCAAAGGCGGTAGAAGGGGAAACATTGTTTCCCTCCCGGGGAAATTTAGTTGATGCTTTCTGATATGCCTGAGAAGTTCTGCCGAAGGCACACCGACAAGTCAGCATACTCAATCCCCGAGGGTGACTCGTTAGTGGGCGCGGATACTGTATGGAAGGCTCCTTGTGCAGTGGTATCCATTTCTACGAGTGGGTTTCATGTAACCAAACGTACCAGAAATAGGCCGTTGCCTGCACTTGCCAGCCGCCTCGTACGGCCACTAGAGAACCTCTTTGTTTCATGATAAGAAAAAGCTTTTCATAGAAGGTCCTCACCATCCAATGGGAAGCCTGCAACTTCCCGTCCCTGTTTAAACTAAGCTTCGTAAAGTATCCGGGCTGTGCCAAACTCTTGGGAATTGACGGCCATTAAAAAGAGAACACTTAATATTTTGGGTTGAAACCTTAGATGAGCGCAGTAGAGGTAACAAAAAGACGGCGCAAAGGTGTGACAAGGAAATGTACAATGATAGCCGCAATTTGTGCCAGTGTCGTTCAAGAACAATTCATTCTGGAAGGAGATGAAACGGGAATGCATTGATTTCCTGGGTGTCTTTGGAAGCACCGATAACTTGGAATGAGAACTTTGAAAACCTCGCCAGAAGTCCATGACATTCCGCTCAGCTGATACATGTCTTTCAAGTCTAGACTGTCCATATACCAGTACCAGTGTTCCAGGAGAAGGAAATAGAGTTTCCTCGCCTCTGTATAATGCAAAAGAACCCACAAATCACAAATACGACATGGCGAGTCGCTTCATCCGGTACGCAGCGGACTTGTGAAGACATGGTTAATTGGTGGAATGATGAAATGGCTAAGTGTCCTACATCAATAGGTTCATATTTCTTAGGTACATTCTCCGACCACGTCCCGGGAACGCAGTCGATGATCGCAGAGTAGTTCTGATGGCAGTGAGAATTACGATAATCTTTAATGCCTGAGGAAAAGAACGCACTGGGCTACAGAACTAAACATTGGATGAGGTGAGATCTCAGGCGGCCAAGCTGTGATGACTGCTCACATAAGGGATAGAATATCGCTCTGGGGTCATGCAGTCCGTGCCATACATATGCTTCGGTGCACGGACGCGGTGAATGGTGCTTCGAATGGTGTCGTTGGACCCTTTTCAAAGGATAAGGGTTGTGGGAGAACAAAAGATGTCCATGACCTACATCGCATCAAAAAGTCACCAGCATTGATCACGAGAGAACCGGGAATAGGTGTCGCGGCCTATTGAAAAACAAATATCCGATGACGCCGAAATGAAGGAAGATATGAAGATACCTTGAACTTGCCCGGGCTACAAGGATCTTCAACTTCGAGACCGCCGGCATGATCTTGAAGTAACATAGTGATAGTACCGAAATCCGAGTGCGCTCCGATACGAGGGGCCAATCCTTCTTCGACGTCCTTAACAGGAACGCTAAAAGTAGACTCCGACTTAGCTTGAAAGGAGACCGAAGGAATGTAAATCATACCTAAAATAATGCAGCAGACGAAGTTGATTGTCAGCAGCAGAATGATACTCTGTGAAAAATTCCTCGTCGATATGAAAGCCGAGAGCAAGTGCTCTGAAGATATTCAGCTCTACTTCGTAACAGGTCTACGAAGGAGATTGGTCAGATTCGCGCAGAATGGTGGTACAAGGGTAGCATCGCACCCAGAAATAATCTAAGCATGCATCCTTGAATCCTGGTAGAATCCCGTCTGGCAACCAAATATTCGGCATGACTTCGTCGTTTTCTTTGCCAGATTCGAAATTTTCTTTTGCATCCGGAGCTTTCTTTCTACTTTGGACAATCTTGTCGGGATCAAATTCATTATGAATGACCTTCTCGAGCCCAGGCGCCGAGTACCCTATGGAGTCTTAGTTCATCTATGCATTAGTGTTAATGCGAGGAAGCATACCACGATGATGGGTGCCAATAGGGGGATGTGGAGCCAGCATCTTCGTTTCCATGGGAAGAGCGAAAAATCTCTTGGCCTACTCGAAGTCACAGAAGATGGGGTAATATGTAATGGTACCGACGTACGAAACCAATGATACCGTCCATCTTCTCTTGGGGTATGCCATGATTGACTAAATATACAAACTTTTCACTATGATTAGCGACAGTCACGGCGAAGCAACACATCACGTACCCCCACTTCCTTGAAGGACCTTAAGATGGCGTCAGCGACCTCTTGTTTCCGAGTCCCATCTCTGAAAGGGGTAAAGTCGACAACAGGAATACCGCTTTCATGTTCGTAGTTGACGATGGAGGACATTCTGGTCCGGGTTTGACAAAGACTGATAACCAGATAGGCAGTAACGGCATAAGTAGTCTGAGATAGCTAAAACAGACCACGTGCTGGGAGAAAGACTTAGAAAGACTGGAAAATGTAGATACGCTCTGGACTATGAGTGTATAATTGTTTATGCTCGATAACAGTTGGGGTTAGCTTCAACTGAGCTGACATCCCGAGACATAAGTCGAACATCCACGACTAATCCAAGACACAAGGAGAGGCGAAGGGTGACCACAGTTTTCAGTCCGCCACAAAATGTGCGATCGAATACTAGACACTGAGGAGAAAGGGGGTTTAACTGAACTTGAGTTGTGTTGGTCAGGAGTCAACGAGCGCTGCAAGCCGGGATACGGTCCGCATTTGCCGTCGGCTCGGGTCGGCTTCTTCCTGACGTCGCGTCGCGTCGCTCGTTAGCTTTGTACCGTTACCATGGATGCCAATGGCAACGACGAGGATTGTGCTCTACGCGAACATATCCAAACTATCTTGTATGAATATGCTGTCACTCATTTAACGGTCGATCACATTCAATTTACTGAAGATGCCGTCTCCGAGGTAAAGGTCATTCTTACTGTTTCGATGGTATGAAGCTGATTTTCTATAATCCAGTTACTGTCTCAGGCCCTCGTAGCGGTGCCACTGCATGATAAAAACTCGATACGACTTCCCACAGATCCCTTCTTGAACCTGACGCAGCGGTATCGGTTTGGCAATCTTGAACCGTATCAAGAAAAGTTCCAGGTTCTTCCTGAAGTGCTTCAGTATCTGAAGGACGTGATGAAGGTCAACCATGGGCCAACAAGGAGTGAGAGTGAGAGAGTCGTTCATGAGTTCAGTAGTACGGTACTTTACCCATCTTGCGCGCACTTCGCTGATATTCGCAGTCAATGACAAGGAGGACTTTGTCGTCCACGAACCCTTATCGCCAAAGCTTAATCGAAGGTCAAGATGGGCTACCCCTCATCCTGGTTCAAGTGGATCTTTTACATCGGTGCCCCAAAGTCGCGCAGCATTTTTGACATCTCAGTCTATCGAGCCTATCTCGCTTGAAGGATTCGACAACCCTAAAGTTTCACCTGCCGAAATCCTGTATGTCCTGCTCTCTCAAGTTTCCCGTAATTGAACCAAAGTATTTAGGGATCTCAATTACCGTCTGCAAACCGAAGAACATCAAGCAGTAACCGCCTTTCTCAAATCTGCTGCAGCTCTATCACGTCCAGGGCCTGCATACAAAAACAAGTATTTGGATTCTTGCACGCGAGAAGATTCTCCGCCACTTCAGTTTCACGAAGAGGAATCTGTCCCCATGTTTCCAAGATCAAAGAGACGAGGTGCTAGGTGTTCAGCCGATGTCAGCTTCTTTCCCTCCGATTTCCAAAAATTGTGTGATCTGCCTTCAAAATTACCACCAATGGCCAAAGTAGAAGATGACGACGCGGAGCTATTCAGAGCCAACATGGCAGTTGTAGATGGATGGCGTAAATGGCATTTCCACCTCCATCTTACTCAAGGCTCATGGGTTTCCTCGCGGCAGAAACATATATTACTTCATCTCCATCACCTTCAACGCCGTCGTTGAGCCAAGATGATAACATCGATCAACTCTTCAATGTGTCGTCCCCCGATACGGAAATATCACCCCTCAAGCTGACTCGTATGGGTAAGGTTCTTGTCATGTAATTGGAATCATTGACGGTCTTCAAAACAACAGACGTGCCACCCTTACCACGCAACAGGAGAAGACATGGCTCTAGAAAACAAGTCTCGCCCGTTGGAAAAGGAAAATCGTGCGCCGTTTTATCATCTGTATTTTCAGAGGACATAATTTGTGACACCAGATTATCCGAGTTTCTTCTTCCCCTTATTTCGTCGGCCACAGCGGAACAAGAGCCTGAAGAACATCACTTATTGCCGATACCTGAATCGTCAACGTTGGGCCAACCACCTTCCATTCCAGGCGACGCCATTCGGAGCACAGACACTTTGGATGATGAGATCGACCGGATATATGAGAGTGTGAATGCGGAAAATCCCAAACACATCATACTCAACGAAACGCTCACCGAAGAGGTTAGCTTACTCATGAAGGGTATGTCAATGCATTTAGTCGATTTCTGGACTTAACGCAATCGATTTGCACAGTTCCTGTTCTACCACCTCCCAACGAACATCTACCGGGCGCGCTTTTCCTACCGACGAAACTACTTGAATACGTTTGCCCACCGAAGTCGGCCATTGCATACAACGATCAAGCAATGCCTACCTATAAGTTTCTGAGAAAGGCCAAAGGAATACAATCTCTTAGCTTAGCTCTCTCTTGGACGTAAGTGTTTCAAGTTGCTACGCGCCTTGTCGACCATTGACCTGATATCTTACTAGGCCATTTACGATTAAGGGAAATCTACCTACGCACATGGATGTCACTGGATCGACCACACTCATTAATGGTGACGATATGAGGAACGGTCTCCCTGAAGATCATATTAAAACTCAGGTGCAGTCTTTGCTGGAAATGGCGATAATGTCAGATTCTTCGCCCTTGGTATCGGATACAAAGCACTTCTTGTTTGATGAAGATAATGAACTACCCGCCGAAGACGATCTCCATTCCTCAGAAATCATGTTATCTCGTGTCGAGCGAAGCCGGCTTTCTGGGCTCACAGTCGTCGAAAATCTCAGTGAGGACGATAGTGACAGTGACAAGGAGAATCAACCTTCATTTCCAAGGCCTGCGAAGAGGGCAAGAATGTATGTCGATCACCACGATATTGATGATTCCGGCATTGCCTTCTCTCTGCACGAACACTCGTCTTTGGAAAATCCTTCTCCAAGAAAGCATTCCCCTGCTGTCATCCTTAATGAGGACACCTCAAATCCATTTCGTTTTTCTCACCCTGACGACATGTTGGATGTTGCTATGACTGGCGCGCCCTTCTATCCTCACGAAGAGGGGGACCAGTTTCTTCAGCAGCAACAGCTAGTTGATGATGACGCCTACCCGAATTCTCAATTCTCTACCGGGATCAGAGAGGACTCTCAATCTCAACAAGGTCCCTTTCAGCCCTTATCTTTTGAATCGAACGATGCCTTGTCACAACACGTCACCCGGCGAGAAGCCTCTATAGAGCCCTATAGTGCCCCTCCTCGGCTGATTTACGCCTATGAGCCTGTTATTATGGACACGGACGCCGACGAATATGCTGTCACTGATGGTCCCGCACCTGCGTTATCTACCCAACGTGCTTCTAACTTTCAACCTCGTTTTCCTGCTGATACTACTTCCATCACAAGCGATTCTATACTCATCCCCGAGATTGCAACTCATCCACTTGGTATAGTAGATTTTCTTAAATTGCGCGCCAAACGCACCAACTCTACAGATTCTCCGTCTGCAACCGCGCTGGATCCTTGTGTCCCTGATGTTCAAGTCGAAATCACCACGAACGTTCCCGAAGCACCTCGAACTGTGCCTCTTCAAATTTTTGACAAAAACACCCTGCTCCTACCAACCCGTGGTGAACCATCCACCGCACATTTCTATATGGCATCCATGGAGACTCTGCAAAAGCAAGTTTTGATTCGAACGCTTCGGTCGAGTTTGTGTGCCGTCGGACTTGTGGAACGTGACCACCTTTCCAGTGTCGACCTCATCCTGGACCCTAACACTGCAATCATCTTCGCAAGTCTGATCTCCTTAAGTTCTCAACGTGAAGCTCTCCTGTCTACGGTATCTGAGCAGTCCTGGCGGTTTACGAACCTTCTCGTCGTCTTCGAAGCGTACCCGATATCTGCTTCGTACAAGGCAGCTGCATCTGTGACACTGTTGAATGCGTACACACCTCCGAATCTCAAGGCGATAGGACGCTTTAGGCGCGATGTCGACCTTGCCGAAGCTTGCGACAAGAAGAGCCCCACTTGTCGAGTTCAAATGGCATTCGCCGATACCGTAGAAGACGCCGCGATGTTTGCGAGGTATTTCGGTGATGTTGCCGAGACCGAAGACGTTTCACAGGGTACGGTGTGGGGGGATCGAACCTGGCTCGATGGCGAAGTAGCAGAAGTTCGTACAGAAGTTGCTTCTTATTTCTTGACGTGCACCTGATTCACGTCTCCCACAGGAAGAGGAAAGTCTAGCAGCTGTTTCTGGCATGAACCGGTTTGCTGCATATGTCATTCTCTGCCAGATTACAGTGGAGGAGTTCTTGGATTTGTCTCCGCAGGAGCGGATTGACAGGTTCGGAATATATGTTGGTCACGAGCGAATGGTAAGGACTTCGTTTCCATCGATGACTTGTGAGGCTGATGAACAAGGCGAATAGATGTCTGTGAATGCTTTTGTGGAGGCACGGAGTCGCGACATCGAATCCTCCGACCTAGATGATACGAACATGCCTGATAGTGAGTATATGAACCATTCTTAGGCTCTCTGGTGCTTCCCCTTCTATGTTATCATTGCTGGAGCTCCTATATATAAGCGAACTCGTTAGGCATACTATTGTTGACACTTGATAGGTCGTTCCGGGTCTCGTTCTGTGACGTTCATTGTATGTAGTGTACACTTACTCCCCAATGCTTGTTTTGCGTGCTGAAAAGGTAATGAATTACCGCTCAAAATATCGCAATCCCATGAAACACCCTTACATACAGTCCCACAAGAGAATCTGGGCGTAGACTAGGATACTGATGCTCCAACTGAACCAGAGGCGGGTTCACAGAGATTGTCAGGCCATGTACACACACACATAAGTCCAATTTAGCTGCCGAAGTTCTCTGTTGATAATCTCGCCAGATGGGATCTGTGTTCCGTTCATTATCGATTAAGTATCACAAGCCGTCGGCCCGAAAGTAGTACAAAATTACCAACTTCTACTGATATCCTCTACATACGGGAAGAATTAGGTGTTAAAAGATGGTTGCGTATAATAACGATGTCTTCGTCGGTAAGGCATAAATGTGTTTTCACGTATCCTTCTACACCGTTGTACGTGGCTTCAAGGTGTGTTAGAAACGCAAGCATTGTCTCTCGGCTGAAAGAAATCCAGTGTTATTCACCCGATGATCGTGAGGAAGTCTGCCAAGACATACCGACAAGTCAGCATGTTTAAGGCGGCCTGGTTGTTGGAAGCAAACAACGGTTCCTTGGCAAGGCGCTGTAGTATCATTGCACGAGCAGGTTCCCGCCCAACACGAGATAGAGCATAGTCATCTGCTATGCTATCATTGTCAACACCCGCAAGCTACATCGTTCCGTCCCCAGGTCAGTTCTCATCGGTACCGAGAAGTCCAAACCAACCTTCAAAAGTATAGCGGCAATGACGCCAGTCCTATCTTTCCCAGCAGTACAGTGGAATATCAGTCCTTCGTTTGGCCTGTCTCGAACACGACGGAGAATGGCGCCAAACGCGGGACCACCATTGTCTAGTATCTGAGAATAGAGCTCCATAAAAGCCTACAAGATGACCTGTCAGCGCATTGCACTCGGCGACAGTTGAAGTCATCGCTTACTTCTATATCTCCCCTAGCGTATAGTTGATAGCGCCTGAATATAAGATAAGCCATGGCATGATCACAACTGGGCCGAATGCGACATCCTAACACGTACGTACTTGGCCATCACTTCAGGGCTATAGTCTTCCAGCTTGAAGACCGGTGCTCTAATCACATCGACGCCCTCTATCTCTGGCAACGGAGTGTTGTATTTTGTCATCTCGGTATCTGATCGCAGGTCGTATACTTTTGTTATACCCAATTTCTTGATTTGCTCTTTGCCTAGGTATTCTCAATGAAGATCAGGGATACATGGCATCGTCGGATAAAGTAACCTTCTTCTGTAATACCAGAGAGCTCGGCTGAGCGAAATACGAAGCCTGGTTTTGTGATGTGGGTTGGGAGTGTCACTGAGGGATACAAGCCCAAATCCCTGACATTTATTACGCCGGGTATCTTCACGAAGGGGTGTCGGGACAATAATTCGGAAACATAGGCAGGATCGAGAGGTGCCAATTCATTCGTTACGGCCATTAGGAAGAAAGTAGCGAGAAGGAAGAGATCAAGAGAGGTTCACTTTGTCCTTGCTTGCACGGAAGCAATCCTGGCCAATATTGCGTCATCACGTCTCCGAATTAAATATGACTTTATCATGTATATAGAAGTAAAGAAAGTATGTGTGTACTAATCCGGTGTATGCAATAGCAAAGAAAGAGATTGTAGAATTGAAAGATCATGACGGCAAAAAAAAATAAAGACTCTATGATTAAGACTATGACTTCGCGTTCCGATTCAGGCTGATCGTCCGTCTCTGTTTCTGGGCTTGCTGTGCCAATACCGCGGCCGCAGTTGGGGGACCACCGGTCGGTGAGATCGTACTAGCCAACATCCCGCTGTTCCCCCTTGCTCGTGGATTCAAGGGGGACAATGCACCGTTTCGAGGTGAGAAGGGTGTGTTTGGACCTGGTACGGGTGCTGATGGTGTGGGGTGAATCGACATATCGCCAGTCACTCTTCTCCGCATGGGTGGCCTCATCCCTGCGTTACGAACATTGCGTTCCCCTGAATCAAGTGGCCGTTCCGGGTCAGTATACTCGGAGAACGACGTGGTATCGGTACCCAGTGCCTGACGTCGCGCTTTCTCATGCTTGGCCTGCACTGAACGGAAGTGTTGCACGAGTTCCTGCCATTTAATCTCATCGCGACCAATCTTGGAACGTGTAGATAATGCCCCTACAGTCCTGGAATTTGGACATGTGAAGATTCAGTGGAGCCAGCGGATTGTTTAGATAACTCACGATTTCGGAGCGATGTGAAGGAAACCAGCCGAGTTGACAGCATTCAGTCGGTTTCTCAAGGACACAAAGGCGGAGCTCTGTGGCAGCAGCATGAGGAGGCCGTAAAGGCATTTGAACAGATGGGGGTATCGCTCAGGTTCTAGTAGTTGGAGGCGGATATCTAAGAGACCTGTTCAGGACGTAAGGTTGATAGGAGAATGAGTTTCTCACATGTAAAAACAGGTGACTCAATGAGCTGCACTAGCTTGTCAATTTGCACTAGCATCGGCACAGTGACTTCTAGGTCGGCACTTGAGGAGAGACCGCAAGTCAATGCAATGTCAATTTCATGGTGAAGGTCACTTTACGTACAAGATGTAGAGAAGATTTGATGCATGTTCGTATGCCTGCGCTAGCAAACACAAGGAAAAGACGGCGACTGCGTTATGGCACCAAGACCGATATAGCGTAGTAAATAGTGCCTGCCCGTCTTGCTGATGGGTTTATCAGCGACGCCCCCAAGTCATATATATTGATAGCTTACACGCGTTTCGAGACTCTTCAGACGTTTTCTAAAGTCGGCGAGCTCTGGTGATGTGATGAGGATAATGTTCAGCTTCTGGACCATACCGCTAGCGAACTCGAGGTCCTGTGGTAGGATTTATAGAATGAAAAGTAAGATATCGGGTACACGTACGTCTTCCTTTTCGAGGATTTCGGCAAATGTTCGATATATCCTTTCAGTGTTAAGGTTCAGACAAAGCTGTCTAATAATAAGGCTGCCTCGCGTTTCCAGCAGCCTACGGTCAGTACTGAAAAGCTCTAGTAAGTTCATCATGAAGGCCTTGAAATAGGTTTCTTCTGAGCTTGAAGAAATTTGAGCTAGAAGTTGAAGGTCGTGCTTGATAACCTAGCACAGCATAAATTAGTCAACGATAAGATGAATTTGCGGAGATACCAACCTCTTCCGAACTATCCGACAATGTCTTGAGCAATGCTGGAAATGTACCATCGTCCATCGCTAATATCTGGACGAAAGATGGGCATTTAAGTTTAGACCCCAAAAGATGGAAGCCTACCTTTTTGGGAGCTTTCTGATGCAGCATAATGAGCCACTTAAGCGCTGCAACTCGCGTCTCTTCAAATTCGCTTAAGAATTGAACGGTCAATTCGTTTACAGTAGCCTGATAATCGAAAGGATCTGGTTCTTCCTGGATTGTACCAGGGGGCACTGTAGCATTTGGCCCAGTCGTCTGACTTTTGAGAGATATGGGCGAGTGTGACCGACTAGATCCTGCGTTTGTCTGTATATCAGCAACGGGAGGAGGTCGCGGTGTTAACGTCATATCCGCGACGCTCCCTCGACTTCGGGAAAGTCCACTGAGTCCCGTGCCAGTATTAGCAGCTGTGGTTGTCGTTTCTGCTAGAGATTCTGGTGATGAAGCTTCTCTGGTAGATTCCTTCCCCGTCGTGGACTGCCGGGAATTTGACGTCGACGTAGCCGGCGTAGGCGATGCACGATTCCGGGCGGGTGCAACTTTGTCACGCTGTGGTGCTTCAGACGGAGAGGCGAGCTTCTGGATGACGTTCAAAAGACGCTGATTGGCACTGACAGCCACCGACTGGATCATGTTGACGTGGTGAGCGAGGTTAGGTAGTATCGCGGGAATGAGACGTGGAGTAAATGGAAGCATGACTTCCGAGGCAAAGTCCAAAAATTCTGCCAGCCATCGCAAAGCAGTGGATTGTTGAATTTCGTCATCTGCGCCAACTTCATGAAGACATCAGCAAGTGGGACTTGGGAATAAAACTTACGTTCCCCATCTAATTGCTGGATGAGTATTTCTATGATTGCTGAGTAGTCTATTCTGACCCCCTGTCCAGGAACCCAGACTGCCAGAGGAGTTAACACACCAAGGCGGAGAGATACGGCGCGGGTTACTGACCGCCAGCATCACGAAAGTCGATATCGGAGGTAAAATCATCTCTGAGATGGTCGTGATCATAGGAAGAACGTTCGTCTTGATCAACGATAAACGCTGCACGTTCTGCATCTTCAATCGGAGTATCAAGAATTTTCTCACTCGTATTATCTGATGGCCTAGATTCAGACTTTTCGCTGTATTTCGACTGCTGAAGGGGAGACTCTGTCGTTTGCTTCCGAACCCCACTTATATCGCGTATTTCGCGCAGAAATTCAGCAAGTAGAGTTTCGGTCGCCACGCGCACATCTTCGATGGGGTCAGAGAGGTACTTGCTACGCGAAACTGATGAGGCTTATCTGGAATTTAAGTAAAAGTACTTACAGAAGCCCGTCCAGGAATTCTGGGAGATACAAAATTAACTCGAGTTCGGGGACCGAGTCTAAGACGGTGATCCAAGATACTAGGTAACTTCTTGTGAAAGGGCTGACAACATAGATGCGCTCTCGGAGCAGCGGGATGAAATGTGCGAGAGAGAAGGCCTTCTTTGGTCCTTCACCGTCATTTCCAAGTGTGCCGTCGGGATGTGTTACCAAAACGCCTTGCACTTGGTCGCGAACTTTCTCAGTCTCGGGATATTGAGGAATGTAGACAGAAGCCGATTCGGCAACAATGTCTTTCAGAAGACGATCCAAGAGCTCAGCGCCATTCTTCACCGACAACTCCGAATCTGCTGCGAGCTACACGAGGTTGGTCGGAGAGCACGGCAACGGGAAGGAGACGCACCTTGCTCAAAGCATCGAATATCTCATTGAAGTATACCAAAACTTCGCCTTTCGACACCTTCGCTATGTTGTATAGACACTCTGCGGAAAAGTATCGTATCCTGTTTTCGGGGTCGACGAAACAATCCAATAAGGGATGTACGAATTTATCCATGTACGGTGCGACATCGACGCCTAATGCGATGGCAGTTCCAGCCAGCCCTATCAAGCCTCCGTTACGCATATGTAAAGGGTTGCCCGAGTTGTTGAACATTTCAACGAGCTGGTCGATTATTTGGGTGATGCGCCGTTCGTCCCCTTGCTGATGACATTCTCGGATTTGCCTTCATACCACCATCAGAGTCAGCAAATGAAGTTCCCTGGCGGATAATACCGACTCACTTCTCAAGGTCAAGGGCAGCCGCCTTCCGCTTCTCGTAGATTTTGTCAATAAGTTGTTTGGAAATAGCCGATTCTGCATGACAAGTCAGTAGATATTTCTACTACAGCAAGGTAGAACGCACCCATATGTAGTCAGACGCCTACGCTGTTGGGGTAAGGTTCATGGGGAAATGTGGAATAAGGAAAGGGAGCTGCGTGATTTGAGACGCGTCGAATGGGTCTCCGAGGGTGGCTGTGTCAGGAGGAACTGCTTGGCAAGAGGTTCTCGCCAAACACAGTTATTTTTGTAACAAGCCTGCCTCTACACTCTCATCATGGACGATGACATTATTGTCGTCGACGACGGCGAGGTTCTTCCATCTCAGGCAGGGCCATCCAAAGTCAATGGGTTTGGCGGCATATCAGAATCATCCGCAAAACCTTCACCGACCGGCACTGGCGAAAGACATTCTTCGCGCCTTCGAACAACGAGTGCTGCTGCACGCGCTGCAATGGACGCTGCTAATGAGCGGACAACACGGTCCACAAGCGTGAAGAACAAGCCTCCGCCTAAACTAAAGCTTAAGCTGAGTGAGAAAGCGGCTGCACAGGCCCCAGGAATGTCGTTTCTGGGCCAATACGACAGAGAACTGGATTCGGATGACGAGGAGCTTGCTTTCGAAGAACAGTTCATTCTGCGTATGCCAGCTGGAGAGGATTGCGAGAAATTAAGGAAGATGGTTGCGGCTCGGGAGTTACCCAATGATGTCTGGTTCAAATTCAAAGGTGCGCGGTTGAAACATTTCGTTGTATTTTGCATTGAACTCGTCCTCGCAAGACTCTCGTCGTGGTGTACTTCACATCGGTAATTCAACGTACACCTCGAAATTAGTGGATTTGCCTTGTATTATTGAGTCCCAGAAGACATTGGATAATAAACAAATGTTCAAAGTTGCAGACATATGCCAAGTTCGCCGCAATTTATCGTTTTCTGTAATCAACATAAATGATTGACAAGCCTTCTGACAGATGCTGGTTGTTGAAAATCGCATCGAGAACGAGGACGCCGCCGCGAACCAGAGGAGCTTCAACATTGAGGAGTTTATTTGGCCGCATGGTATCACCCCACCATTGCATCACGTTCGGAAACGAAGATTTCGCAAAAGGATCAATAGAAGGGTGATTTATTCCGTGCCCAACCTGTCAAACGTCTTCGAATTAATGTCACGATAGACTATTGAGAGCGTCGAGCAAGCGGTCGAAAGACTTCTCGAGGAAGACTCGCTTGCAACAGAAGTCAAATATGGTGGGTGATATCTCTGTATATAATTCTTTGTACCAATCTTTTCATCAGAGGTACTGGAAAATGTCAATCCTGACTTGTCGGACTCAGAGTTTATCGAACGAGAAGCCATTGATGCTGCAACCCCAGCCATATCAGACCTTGGGGACGCCGCTACACCCGGAGGAGATATGGGAGAATATGAGGGCGAAGGTGATGAGGAGGAAGAAGAAGAACCTGACGGAGACATCGACGAGGAGTTGGCAGCAGAGCTCGATTTGGCCCTTGGTGACGAAGAGCAAGGTGATGGTGATGAAGATGAGGACGACGAGGACGATGAAAGTGAAGAAGATGAAGACGACGAAGATGATGAAGAAGCTCAAGCAAGGAAGTTATTGAATGAAGAAATTCGTGACTTGGAAGCGGCGGTGGCGAAGAAGGGCAACGAAATTGCAAGCTCTTCCAATCCACTCATCAGGGTGCGTATCTACTTTTCCTTGTCGTACTCGTGTTTAATTTGCTATCAATGGCAGAAACGATTCGAAGACGCTCTGAAGAAATTGACGTATGATTTAGAAACAAAGATTGCTCAGCGGGACGACTTCAGGAGATACAGCGGTTGAAGAAGGAAGGCATTACTCTCGACAGTAACCGCGAGTCTGACCTCCGACGGTGACGGAAATGACGATGGAGATATGGACCAAGGCGGAGATGGTCCGATGGAAATTGACTGATGTTCTGCCCGAGTCTTGTTTTTCTGTTTCTGTCGTTTTATTACTGCTTTCGAATCTCGATAGATTTTTTAAATGTTTGTTATTTAACACCCGAGCGTCTACGCATCTGGCTTCCTATCAGTGTCAAAGCGTAACGGGTGGATTGGAATAGATGCTACCAAGGCAAGCCATATACTTGAAAATTGGGAGGTTGAAACAGTAAGGGGTACAGGCAGGGTGGATAAGAAGCTATTGGGAGAGACGAGCTTTCGTCTCCGATGTTAATGCCAATTCTCGACACTCTGACAACCGTTAGTGTGTCTTGGCTTCTCATAAAGTTATGAAAGTGTCGGCATGCCTTCTGTTCCATTCGCCCGCATACAGCTAGCTTCCTCGGAGGTAGTCACTGCAGTGCAATTTATCCTCACTTATTCCTTGACCGATCCCAGCCACGACTCAATATACAGCGCACACACCGTTTCTAGGTTCATGAAGCTTGACACAAACCGGTGTGGAATTATGTCGGTCATTTAATGTTGCCTCACTTCGTTCCATCGAGTGTGAGAATGTATCAATAAAAATCTTCAGACGGCAGTGAACGGCAACCTGTCGCGGGAACAACAGCGTGTGTTCAGATGCACCATTTCTATCCTTTTGGGGATTTTGGGACCCTGACGGCGATATCTATCTAGTATCTATTCTTCCTACTGCCAGTCTCGAAGCAATCATGGACAACCTATACCTCGGTCATCTACCTCCTTCTCAACGTGGTGCGAACTCCAAACAGGGCACCTCGAATGAGCCAGCTATCTGGGTTTCTGCAGAGGAAAGTCACCGGTAAACAGGCCCGAAAAGCTCTGGTACGTTTTATCCTTCGCAGAATCTAAGGTCCTCTGTGACAATATACTTAGGAACATGAACTCAATCCATTCACGAATCAGCCACACTCAGTTCAGTACAAGAAGATACTTGCCTCGCAAGAAAAGTTACCTGTGTATTCACAGATGGATGACTTTTTCAAGATGGTGAGCATAGGCACGCTAGATTGAGGGATTTGAATATTGTAGCCCTTAGGAATGCGTTGGCCTCTCTTCAAGTAAAGAATGAGCTGATCTTTGCAATAGTTCAATGAAAATCAGATCATTTTAATCGCTGGCGAGACTGGAGCAGGAAAAACGACACAGTATGTGTTGTGCACCTACTTTTTACCAGACCAACACCCACTGCCACTCAAAGAATACCTCAATTTGTCGCTTACTCAGACCTTCCGCATACAAATGGAAAGCTCGTAGTGTGTACTCAACCTTATCGCGTTGCGACAGTGTCCGTGGCAAAGCGGGTGGCGGAGGAGATGGATGGTGAATGCTGTGAAGGTACTTCCGCCCAGAAAACTTACCTTGTTTCTAGTCCAGCTTGGCCGGCACATCGGTTATTCGATTCAATTTGAAGATATGATTGAGCCTGGTACAACTTTCCTCAAATACATGACAGATGGCATGCTTCTCCGAGAGGCGATGAACGATCCCAATCTCGAGCAATACTCTACTATCATCCTGGATGAGGCGCACGAGCAGATGCTTGCTACCGACATCCTCATGAGTCTCATGAAGGACACCGCAAAACGCCGGCCTGACCTAAAGATCATCATCATGTCTGCAACCCTTGATATTCTCAAATTCCAAAGGTTTTTTGGTCTTACCGCTGGTACACTAGCGCCCCTGTTCAAAGTAACAGGCCGCGCGCATGTTGTAGAAGTATTCTACACCCAGGAACCTGAGCCTGACTATGCTGAAGCTGCTATCCGAACTGTCCTCATGATTCATAAGGCCGAAGAGTCTGGCGATATCTTACTATTTCTCACAGGTGAAGAGGAAATAGATGATGTGTGCCGAAAGATCATGTTTGAAGCAGATGATATGGAAAGCATGATCCAGACTCCGTCGGTCCTCTAGTCTGCATTCCTCTGTACCCTTCCCTCCCCCCTCAGCAACAACAGCGTATTTACGATCTTGCACCAACTCCTCGAACACCTGACGGTCCCCCAGGGCGGAAAGTTGTCGTTTCTACCAATATTGCTGAAACGTCCTTGACAATAGATGGGATAGTATACGTCGTTGATCCTGGCTTCTCGAAACAAAAGGTCTACAACCCCCAGATACGTGTCGAAAGTCTACTTGTAAGCCCTATATCTGGAGCCTCCGCCCAGCAAAGGGCTGGTCAGTGCGGGTCGTACGAGGCCAGGGAAGTGCTTCCGACTTTATACGGAGAAGGATTACATGAATGAGCTTGAGGAACAAACACAGCCAGAGATTCTGAGGTGTAATTTGAGCAATATTGTCTTGGAGCTTGTCAAACTCGGTGTCAAGGTAAGCGTCTTCGCGCATAAAATTCAAGCACCTATTGATCGGCTCCAGGACCTAGTACGGTTTGACTATGTTGATACTCCAGCTCCCGAGACGTTGATGCGAGCTTTGGAGCTACTGAATTTCCTCTCTGCGTTGGATGATGACGGTAATCTGACTGCATTGGGTAGTATAATGGCGGAGTTCCCTCTTGATCCTCAAGTGCATCTGAAATTCCCTGCTCAGCGAGGATATACTATAACTAACTGCTTGATCTAGCTCGCAAAAATGCTCATCGTCAGCCCAGAATTCAAGTGTAGCAATGAAATCCTCACTATAACCGCTATGCTTTCCGGTTAGTGTTCGTACCTATCTATCTCTCGCTGAACTAATGGGAAATATTAGTACCGAACGTATGGACACGACCGCCAAATGCATGTAACCAAGCCGATGCTGCTAAAGCCCTGCTCACTGTCCCCAATGGTGACCATCTTACCTTGCTGAATGTCTATAATCAATATGTTGAGAGTACGCTCTTTTCGTTCTCACAGACAAAGGCACTCACATAAATTTACAGACAAGTTTGACAAGTCTTGGCTATACAACCACTTCCTCTCCACCCGAGCTCTCGTGCAGGCAGACAACGTTTGTGCCCAGTTGGAACAAACCATGGCCAAATACGACGTGGATTTGCTTTCATTATCAGACAAGAAGAAACTGTACCAGAACATTCGGCAGGTACTTGTCTGTGGGTTCTTCATGCAAGTGGCGCATAAAGAGGGAGAGAAGGGAAACTATCTCACAGTCAAGGATAATCAGGTTCGTGTTCTTTCTGCTTGCCTCCAGACCTCGAGACTGATGTTCTATAAAGATCGTGGCGCTTCACCCATCCTGTGGTCTCGACACTCAACCCGAATGGGTCATATTCAATGAATGTGTGTTGACGAAAAGACTTTACATACACACGGTATCCGTTGGACCTTGACAATCATTTTTATAGGCTTTTAGAACACGCGGTAAACTACTTTGACCTATCAACATTTACCAATGGGGAAACCAAGCGGGCATTGCAATGCGTGGTGAATAAGAGGGCAGGCGTAGTTAATAAGAATGCAGGCCAGAGCAATGTCGGAAAGAGGAATACTGCCAATGGAGACACAAGAAATACGAAAAAGAAAAAGAAAAAGAAAAGAAATAATTGCTGCCTTGCCCTTCAGTTAATGACTATATTTGCAATATGCCTTGCTACTTTTGGCGACTCACTCATAATCTGTGTTTAAACCTAGATAGTCATACTCTTGTCTGTAATCTGGTACTGGGATGTTTTTCCTAGAATGTGTTCTTGTAATCTTTTTGCTGTTTAAAAAGAATCTGGACGGCCGACTGAGCGATGGAAGATTGGAATTCAGTTCACATAGGCAAGCGACGATGTTCATTATTCAATTCGGGTGATGCTACCATAAAGACCGTGGACGTTTGGTGCGAGAAACCTTTCTTGTGTTTCCGATGAAAGTCTTCTTGCTACTTGTCTTGGCTACTCTAGTCTATGCTGGCCGCATGGTTCAACATCTTGGCAACAATTCTTCCGACGATGACTCCGTGATCGAGGAGTCTTTGCTTTTGATTGCTAAGAAATAGCTGTCTTGCGCAATGAACTCTACATCGAATCGGTAATGAAAATTCCTAGTCTCCTGGGCGGTTCAGCCCCTATACGTTCACCCATCGTCCGTAGAGTAAGATCTGAGCTGAGGAAATCGAGAGACGTTGTCCTACCTTTTGATCATTATTATTCAAAGATCAGAGGTTCGTTGCAACATTATCAAGCCTTGGTGTTTACCCAAGAAAATGTTGGAAGAAGTCCAGACAAGGCCCAACACGACTCGGGCTTGGCCCAGCGGCGTACTGATCAATGTACTTAGTTGTGATCTTCGATTAGTAATAGTAATGTTATTGAGGCTGGTCCATTCTCAGTATAGAGATCCGCTGCTTGGTGAGTGTTAAGGGGGGAGGAACTTGTGCTTTACTATAGTATATCAAGTATACCACTGGGGCTGGGCGTTGACCCCTATCAGGGACCGCCTAGATAACAAATAACTTGTGGCGGTGTGTTGATAATGTGGCTGTGCCCTATACCCGAAAAGGGGATTTATGTCAGCCTTCGGTGCCATCCTTGGCTGACTGTGACTTGCCTCCAAACCACCATCTCGTTGTCGTCGTCTCTGGCGCCGAACTCGTTCCTCGCCCGTACAGCGACGCAACGTTTGTGTAAGAAATGCTACCATTTCTGCAGCGGTAGATTGCTAGAATTCTACTAATGTCTTGTCTTTTTACTTGTAGCTGCCTACCTGATAAACACGTCTTGAGCAGCGGCGCATACTTCAATAAAACATGGCATACGCCCAAGCGTTTCCACTCGCGCAATCTCAAGCAAAAGCACCACCACCGCCAACATTCGGGCCTGACCTTGCTGTTCGCCTGATTTGTCCTGAATGCAGAGACCCCAACCCTCAGATCGCTGAAGAATTTGGCTCCGGTGACCTTGTTTGTCGGAATTGTGGATTAGTGTTGGGTGACCGTATCGTAGATACACGGAGTGAATGGCGTGTATGTTCCGTTTGAGTCTTCTCTGTCACGGAAGTTGAAAATTTTAATCATAGACGTTTGCCAATGACGAAGGAGATGACCCATCTCGTGTCGGTGCGGCTAGCGACCCATTGATGGAGGGCATGGAGCAACTGGACACTGTGATCAGTTTCAGGGATGGCGGGAATGGACTGTCACGAGAACTTCAACGCGCCCAGTCTCGCGGGCAGGGTTCTCGGCAGGAGCGAAATCTCATGGTGGCATTCCGTGATATCTCGAGCTGGTGTGACCAGTTCTCTCTTCCAAAAACCATCAGTGATATTGCCAAGCAACTCTTCAAGCGCGCCGAACAAGAAAAAATTCTCCGAGGCAAACCTATGGACGCCATCATTGCAGCCTGTATCTTCATAGCATGCAGACAGGCACATGTACCGCGAACGTTCCGAGAGATATGTAATCTCACTCATGTTTCTAAGAAAGTCCTTGGGCAGTGTTACAAATCTCTTGAACAAGCGTTCAATCTCACACCTGGAGCCTCGGCGACTCATCCATCGTTAGCACCCGCCACTGGTCCAGAGTCCCTCGTCGTGCGTTACTGCAACCATTTGGACCTTCCTCCGAATTTTCAGGGCATATGCTCTGATATCATCATTGCCGCACGTGAGTTGGGAATTGGTGATGGAAGGAGTCCGGTTTCTATTGCGGGGGGCGCTATCTACTTCACCTGTCTTTTGCTTGGGAAGCCGAAGTCCACGAGGGACATTGGTGCCGTCGCCGGCGTTAGTGACGGGACCATTAAGCTTGTCTATCGCTTATATCTCGCGGAGAAGGATAAACTGGTGAAGCAGAAGTGGATCGACGAGGGGAAGGCCAACCCGGATAACCTGAAAGACGCTGTATAGATCGCTCGTTGTCTCGTTTTCTTTAGTTATGGATTCACAAGTCGCTCTGCAATGTATCTACGTAGTCATCGATCATTACCTACATAAAATATCAATATTTGTTGGATATATACTTATCTTAGTGATTCCGCTCAAACGGTTACAAGTACTTGATAGATATGCAGACAAGTATAAACATGGCAAATCTATCTTTTAGCACCCTGTTTGCGCTTCCCACTCCCAGAAGAGTCTCTACCGAGGGCAATACCTCCTCGGCCTTTGCTCGCGAACCTTACAGCTTTCCGAACATTGACGACATTGTCTCCAGACGGTGGAGCGGTCCTTGTCTTTCTAGCGTCGCTATCCATTTTGGATAGTAGTGCCAGAGATACATTCTTTTCATGTTCAACAGGTTGCTCGTTTGCGTCGAACTAACGCATCTGTGTTAGATAGATGATGGCAAGTATTAAGCAACGGCTGACCTTCCGTTTCACACCACGCATTTTCTTCTCACCCTCGAGTTTCTTATCAAAGCGACCCATACTTGCAGTACTTATACGTGCTGAAGAAAGTGTCTTGGCTATCTCTTTCTTTCGTTGGTCGCGAGGATTTGTATCTGCTACTGAGGACGAGGGGCCTTGTGCACGAGCAAGGTTTCCCTGTCGTTGCTTTTCGTTCTTCGCCACTCTTGCTTTGCGCTCGTCGCGAGCTAATTTACGGGGGTCGTGATCCACATCTACGCAAGGTTTTCAGATGTCGCCAATGTAAAACGGGGAGACTATGCGCACCAGCATTGAGAGGTACCTCCGTGATCCATTGCTCTTCAAGCTGCTTATTCTTCCCATCCCTACCCCACCTATTAACCCACTCTTGTCGTTCCTCGTCCCACTCTTTCTTGTCCCTTCTCTTTTTCTGAATACCCTTCGCTGCAGCAAATTGCTCCCATTTAGTGGGTGGTTTGGGCTTCGGCAGAGGTTTGGAACGGGGTAGTTGAGTCTTTGGGGATGGTAACTGAGCCAAGGGACCGTCATCAGAGTTTTTTGTAGGAAGTGCGAAAAGAGACGAAAACAGTGATTGTACACCGTCGCGTGCGAGGGACTGCAGATGTTCTTCAAGATTGAGCCTAAGCCAACGTTAGACAGGTAGAAAGTCAGAGGTCTAACTTGGCCGCACTTGTAGCTGTCTTCGTCAATGGGATTTGGATCCGTCACTGTCAGGTATCCGACATCGACGTCAAGCGACGTTTCCTTTTCGACCGTTATCGATTGACTGAGACAGAATTCTGAGACTAGAATTCACAGTGATAATATGGATTCAGGCTCACTATTTTGCGGCATGCGAAGCTAAGATTTTTGAGACGTCCATTGTGAGTAAATGAGAAAGCGGCAAAAGAGGAAAATCAGTTGTATTTGTTACTCACAAAGTCGCCAAACAACGCCGTACCGGTTTTTTTTGTTGAACATTTTGAGTCACGAGCTCTCCAAGATGTAATTTCTGACCGAATTTCCCCTCCGGCACTTAGTACGATCAGAGCGGAATATCACTTCGCTTTGGCTGGTGCTTCTCTATCTGTGGCTTGAATGTTACAGGGCTGGTGAGTCCGTTCCGGCGTATCTATCTTTGCCTCTCAAATCGAATGATATCTCGCTGTTGATAAGGTTATGCAAGGTACCCTCTGGAACCGTAATACGCGTGGGATGGATGAACTTTGATCAAGATTGCTACCAAGTGACCATCGGTTCTTCTGTATCGCGCCTACATTCTCTATTCAACCGCAGCCTACCGGGTGACCACTGACCCACGCCAGAATATCTAATTCTCTTGAAATAGCCACCGATGCCGCGACGCGCTGCCAAGCTGAATCATCATCAAGTCAGAAAATTGCAGGCATATGCTGAACAATCTATTCTAGATGGCAGACCTATCGGTTGATGTACGTTTGACAATTTCCACTCTTACCCCTGCTTTGCTCCCTGCATGGTCTTTTTTTCGGTGACATTTATCGACAAGGCCTCGGTGCTTAGGATACTATTGACACCCAGGTAATTTCGAGAAGCTCGACTTCACGGGACGCGAACGCGACCTTCGTCGGAGATGGCAAGCTAAGGAACAATACAGTCATCCCTGTTCTAAAGTATCGTCTTCTAACAACTCTGCAAGATATCGTCCAACGCGTCAATAATCGTGAGAAGCTCGTATTCAAGATCTCAAATCTCGAAATCCCTCCATGCAATTCTATGACGTGAGTCAATATTAATGCAAGGCTGCTTCCGAGCTGATTCCACTGGTAGCGCTCAGTCGAAATGCTTGTCCTCAGCGTCATTCTTGCTGGTAAATTTAATTTTCTTCGGCTGAATATGGCACTAATACTTTTCCAGGGAAAATACTTCAGTATCACAGTGTCATACACGTTTTGATCCTGCTGTGTAAGGTCCTTTCCCTTATCTTACCGTCAAACTTTCGGATTGTCGGTGAGGTGGGCAGTCACAAATATTGGTCGCGCACCCGACACAATGGCATCGGTCCTTGTACCTAGTGATTACGTCCGATCCGTGTACCTTCAACGCGGATCGTTCAGTCGACTGTCGAGTATGACAAGCATTGAGGCATGACCCTTGGTTTTCTGTGTCCTTCACAGGATGCCAGGGTGCCAGCCTATTACACGCGGGAACAAGGGCCGAAGCCGATTCAGGCGCACCAATCTTTTGTCATAACGCCCGAAAATGCCTCTCGTTTGATAAAAGTAGCCTCAAGCTCAACTGAGATAACTATGATACCTTTCTTCTCTCCATATCGGACCAAGACAAGAATCTCCAGGCCACCAGAAATCTTTGTCCATCTAAGTCGTTATGATTTATTCCCACTGGCGGTTTTCGTGGAGATGAATCCAATCGCTTTGCTTAGATACAAGGGGTCAGATTGCCTCGCGCGTGCAGTGAGCTCATATCTTTGGTATCCTGTCGACCTGTCGCGCCTGGCCATCTTGATGCCATGCAATCATTCACCGTTGATGTAATGGGGACTTTTCACCGCATGGCCTCTGCCACGGTCACTGTATGCGGCACAAATACTATTACATGTACTTCACCTGAAAGCAACAAGCACCTGGCAGGGTCATTAGGTTGGACAAGCGTTATACTCACTTTTCTGATCCACATCGAGCCTCGCGCGCACGATCTGTATATAATAAAGAAGCCCTGATTTCCTTTGCAAGCCCAGTTGAACATCAGGAACTTTCCAGCGTGATTTTTGACATTATTCCCGTTGGATAGTAATCATCAGTAGCACTGTATGATGCTTGTTGATGGACTATCCCTTGGTATTACTTAAATCAACGCAAACGGCCCGAGGGCATCGGCGCTTTTTCTTGGAGTTTGCTCCCGTTAACGTTGGCAAATAGTCCCCTTTTGGATATAACCTACCGCCTTTCCTCTCAGTCTATAATATTCCCACGGTCCCCGCGTTTCGCGTTCACTTCGGATGATGTATTGCTTGTCAGTTTCCTCCCTCTCTGCTATTGATTCCATTAATGCCGCGCGCACATAAGCCATTTCGTTCTGACACACCGATAGAAGCCAATTTTCAATGAAACCGAAGCCGAGGCATCCAGTAGTAAGTACCAGTACACCGTCTCTTTCCTTATGTTACATTTTCATCCGGTAATAGTTAGAAATTTATCTCAACTCCAAGTGATCAATAGAATATGGGATGGCTCTGTCTAGCTTCCGCCAAAGAATTTCTCCATCCGAACCACCAAGCGGTGGGTTTATGCCATTCTCGTGCCACAGATCCCTCTAGATAAATGAGCCTGAGAAATCGAAATGACAACAACACATCCTCGGAAACTTACATCCATCTCTGCGACCTGTATCTCCCATCTTATCCCTCGCCCTTTCGTAAATGGCTCGATGGCTTTCTCGTATCGCTGCATGAAGTCTCGTTTGCGTTCGCGTCTACAGGGTCCTCATTAGTATTTGTTCTTGTCACGAGTATACGAAGAACGCTTACGAAGGTAGATGGCGAGCAATGTGATGGATAGATATCCTCACGAAGTCGGTAGAGGACTTCCCGCTCACGTAGAAGTTCTCCTCCGAGACCTCGATGAAGTTGACTACGACATAGAAACGTGGAAGTCCGACTTTGACGTAGACCTCGGTCACGGCTTCCGCGATGGATTGTTTGTCGCAGGGGGAGTAGAGCCCGTGGGGGACGTAGAAACGATGGAAAGGCATCGATAAGACAAAAACAGATGCGGCGTTTCTTATACGCTCATTTTATGGTGGTCCTTTTGTAGTTGGATTGTTAGTCGTAGTCTTTTGGGCTCACAAATATATCTGAGATCGGGTTTAACTGATCGTTCGGGTCACTAGCGACTTTTTAGGTCGAAACGCAGATGGCTCCAGCCTCGATGCATTCACATTTCTGTATGGTCGGTGACGAGGAGCCCGAAGTACACATTTGTCGTCTAGCTTTGATGCGGAATCAATACAAGAGAATCCGGAATCGCGGTACTAGCCTCTACCCTGAGAGGCACTTGGCAATACTGTGGTTGACCGGTGCGATTTGAGTTTTTTTTAGTACAGAAGCTGCTCATTTCGGCGAGTACTACCGAGTAGTCCAGCAAGTGCAAAGGGTCATACATCTTCGCGGTAACTCATACCTTGGGCGCATGATGTAGAATGATATTTACTTAACGTCTGGTTGCTTAATGGAGTATATTTTACGAATCATAACTTGGAAACAGCGCTTAAGTACCCGTTTCCAGTTATGATAACAGCCAAGATCATAGCTTTTTGGGACACCCGCATAAATCGGGCTCGGTCCCGACAGCTATTAAGACGACCGCATTGGAATATACAGGGATGCAGCCCTCTAAGGGACATCATAGGGTGCTACGGCCGCGTTCAGCACTGGCCACTGACAGATTCCCACAAGATTCGTGGCTGCAGTTCGACCATTTGACATCAGCATGTCCCTTCATATGGATCATAACTCTGTTCCTTCAGGGCAATGCTGGAGCCTCGCGGGTTCCTTGAACGCAGATGAATGTCCCCGGAGATGAAGCCTGGAGGCTAGAAGATTGACTGGATTTGGATGGAATTCTATTGTACTCTACTAATGGTGAGAAATGTTAGTAATCATGATAACCAGTGCATATATTGCTGTTATACCAGGTTTCCCAGCAGTTATTGATCTGGTTCATTACTTAACTGATCTCTTGTGAAACTTGATCGCGAAGTGCCACGCGACGAGCGGCGATCTTGCGGCAAGCCGCGAAAAGAGAATATTTGTCTATGTTTTCAGCCAAGGCTGTTGGCCTGCCTCTCCCTTGTCATCTTCATTCACTACACCAATATTCCAAAACATAATGGAGAACGGAAACCAGAAAAGTCCCACAGTAATTGATGTCCTCAACTCTTTGTTGAAGGCTCAAACAGGCCAGGAAGTCTCTGATCAAAACGTCGCGCAGCTCCTCATCAGCAACATGACGACACTGGTTCAACAAGGGAAGCTCAGTCAACAGCAAATCCTCCAGGCGCGTTTTCCGTGTAGTTCAGGTTCTTTACACTGAAATAACGGATTTCATGTGGTATAGCTAAAGCGGTATGCTGATCAACACAAGAATAATCCTGCTGTACCAACTTCGACGGGGACACTTGCGGCTTCTACGTCGTCTGCTGCACAGTCAAGCCATCCAGCGTTCAAAGGAGCGGCAGACTCAGTACCAAACCTGGCAAACACTCCCTCGGAGACCGCGTATCCCATAAGCGCAAACCTCAATCATGTAACAAACCCAGGAGCCGTGCAATGGACACAAACGCGGCCGACACTGACGGGTGGTATTCCAAGTGGGCGTATTTCTGGTGCGCTGGTGTTCACTTTTGTTGTTGGAATTTGTGGGATTCACGCATTGCCTCGGTCAGGTACCCCCGCACAGGTCGCCCGTCCAGCCGATGATTCGACGATGCTGTCTTTGGATGACAATCGGTCACGGCGGAAAAACACCCCTGGAGATCAGAGTATGCGACGAACAATACAAGATTTAGTGGCAAGTGTAGATCCGAACGTAAAGATTGAACCCGACGTAGAAGATGTGGGTGACTACTTTGCTCCCGAGTTTTTCCATGCCAATGACTTGTTTCAGCTGCTTCTATCAATAGCGGACGAATTTATAGACTCGGTAACAAATTTCTCATGTCGGCTAGCGAAGCATAGAGGTGGAGATACACTGGAAGTTCGTGATTTACAGTTACATCTAGGTGAGTTTTCCTTCTTTGACCATTCTACAGTCCCAGTTATCGTGTCTCCAGAAAGAAACCACAATATTCGAATACCTGGATTTGCCTCTGACGAAACACGCATATCTCTGTCGCAATCATCGGTTGCCCCCGTTGCCCCCGCTCCACAGGCGAAAAAGACGGCACAAGGAACCCATATGACATTACGGAGTCAGCGCCTAAACCAAGTCCAGCAGGCCAAGAGAGAAGCTAAGTTGATGTGAGCGCCTGCGGAGTATTCAGTAGTGCTTTTGGACGGGTCCATATAGTTGTATACATACGTTGCTTGTAAAATGATACTGTTACACCAGAGTTACGTGTTCGAGCTTAGTTCCAATTCCTCGCCACCCAGTCCTAGCGCCCACGGTCTGTGACATGCGGCGCGTGTCCGCTAAAGCCTTGGAGATGAAATTGGGGTCGGTGAGGGGCGTCATATCATCTCGCTTGGGAAGACGCTATGAACAGACATCAGCAAGGAAATAAAATGGAAGGAGGGTGGTCGACCTCTTTGATCACATCGTAGGGTGCCTCCCAGCCGCTTGTCTCTCTTATGATCATGGAAGGCTCCGAAGAGAATGAATGATAGATTCTTGTGTCCGATGTACGAAAGAGTACGTTATCGACTCGAAGGGTGAATCGGCAAAGAATAAAGATACATGTCGGCATGACTCGCTAATCGACGCGTGAGCTTCGACACAATCAAACGAAAAGATTGGCTTACGATCCTCACAATAAGCGCCGACGACCCATTATCGTGCAGCTCGTCCTCGAACAAGGGTATCTCAGCGTAGAACAAGATCGGGTCGGGTCGAGTGAGCTCAGCAATGGGGATGTTGTAAGCTGGATCAGTTTCGTCTGAGGTTGTCCACGATGGCACAAATTGGGATTCTTCAGGTTCTGTATGCCCTGTGTATATCGTGGTATATGTCCAGTCGTAAGGCTTGGTGGCAACGGTCTTAGGCATCGTTAGATTCGATGATGGGTCGGTCCTACGCGTTGATTAAGGTCAAAATGACACAGGACAGCTAAGAGGAAGGCGCACCGACTTTTCAGCCATGCATCGGCGTAGTTAACCTTGACGCCGCCATCGCCATCCTCGAGCTCACCTTTTTTTACCAATCTCAAAGCGTCCGCGGCAGTGAAAGAGTATTTCCACCCAGAAGGACGGTGCTCCAACGTCAGGATATTGTTCCCAAAGGTCATTTCAGGTAGAGGGATACCTAGAGATCCCTGAATGGTGTCGCACTCAAAGGCGTTAGATATCGGATTCGTGGACGCGGTAATGACCCAGCCGCTGACATGAATAGAGCGTGAATTGGGCGATTCGAAGAGCTTGTGTTCTGGCACTGAGACTGCAGCAGACATGATTGCTTCAAGATGGCTGCGCGCCGTGGGCGACGATGGTGAAGATGAGGTCGACGTCGTTGCGAACAATGAGGAATGGTCGGAAATTGAATACAGAAATAGAATCGTACGGTAACTTGCTTTCATACTCCCAATGGATTCACGGCCCACATCGCCAGAGGCACCTCCTCAAGACTTATGGTGAAGAGCCTCTACTGTTATCGTTGACAATGTTCTGACGGTGTGCAGGTCGTCCATCCTTGATTCCGTCTCGTCGTCGCGTTCAATAAATTCCAAACAAATCCTTTTGCTGGGCCAACCATCTGCAGGAAAGTCAACGCTTGCTTCTGCACTACTTCAAAAGCCACTAGATAGCGATAGCAAGGAGGACCATAAGGTCGACTTTGCGTTAGGATATAATTTTGCGGATGTGAGAGATGATGCGGATGAAGGTTCGTCGCCTCGACTTTTGTTCTGCCACTGTTATATATTCATCGATGCTGTCAAGATACCCTTGCTAGACTGTCGGTATACACTGTACCATCGTCCAATCCTTCCTATACTGCTCTTCTTCCTCATTTTCTACCACCACGGACATGTTTACCGCACACCCTTGTCATGATTGTTCTCGACTGGACGCGTCCTTGGACCTTTGTGGAGGAGCTGGAAACTTGGTTCAAGTGGATTGATGACTGGGTCAATAGCGACAGCTCTCGCGAGGCGCAGATTGCAAGAGAGGAAGGTCGCGAACGGTGTAAGTGCCGTCTTACAGCCTCACTGTCTTCCGTTTACATCTATACAGTGCAGTCGCATCTACAACATTATACGGAGCCATCCAGTGATCCAATACCTGCGACGTCAACACTAAGCTCAAGCACGCTATTGCCGTTGGGCTCCGGGACATTCACTCACAATACAGCTGGCATCCCAATCGTTGTTACGTGTACCAAGGCAGACCTCATCGATGAAGGACATGATCTTGTAGCCGGAGCCTCGGGGATGGGGGGCATGGTGAAAGGTACGGGTGGAGAATGGGAAGAAAGAACCGACGGAATTATGCAAGTCCTGCGGACGATATGTCTAAAATGTAGGTCTGTTTCGATACCTCACAGTAACAATCGCTGAGGATGTATTCGTAGATGGAGCCGCATTGTTCTACACTACGCCTCTACCTACCACGCTACAGGTATTGCGGTATTACGCACTTCATTTACTTTTCGCGCCACCTGCTCCTTCGCCCGCTGTGGCTGGAGGGGAGCCACCTGCTACTGTCAGAAATCCTTTTCCTTTCAAACACAAACCAAACCCTCTAGATCGAGACCATCTCGTTATCCCGGCAGGATGGGACAGCTGGGGAAAAATAGAAGTCGTACGGCCGTTCGAACCTAGGACATGGGGTGAGGCATGGGAAAAGGACTTAGAAGGACACGACTCAGCATCTGACGAGATGGGAGCTAAGAGGATGTTTGAGGCTTTAGTTCCCGATCAGGGTACGAAGGTAGGTATCGTCATACTTCACTTAGAACTCCCAGGACTAACGGTTACACAAGCCTCCACCGCTACCGTCATTCAACAGCCCTGTTCCTGAGCAAACATTCCTTCTGAAAAACTACGAGGAAAATCTCAAAAAGGCAGACCGAGATCCTCGAGGTGCTTTCCGCAATCCCGCAGAACTGGAAGGGGCAGCTGCAGGTGTCGTCGGTCCGTTGGGAAGCAGCAGTTTCAACCTTCCGAATGTTGTAAAAGCGTTATCTGAGATGGAAATGGGTAGCAGTAGCGGCAGTGGTCCAACAAGCTTGAGTGTCCCGGACGCTACTACCGCGAGGAGACTTACCGGACGGACAGCCACGGGGAGACCTACAACGCTGGGGACGCAGGCCTCACCAAGACAACCTTCATCGCCGCAACTGGGTACTTCTCCGAGTCCTACTGCTGCTGGTGGACAGACGCAGCATGAAGTGCTGCAGAACTTTTTCCAAAGTCTGCTCAGCAACAGAGATCGGCCGAGTCCCAATGCTGCGTCCCGCCCAGCACCTAACGGAACTTCTTCGACAGCTTCCGGCCAGGATGAGGCCGGTTCATGATGTGTTTGCCTTGTTTTGTCTGTCTATTATTACGCGTGGATGTCCGTTAATTTTGAGCGATATACATTTGACTATGGTCCCCAGGAAGCTATTTATTTCTCGCGTTCAGTGCAATGACGGTGTCGCATCCAACGGTTTGGCTTTGAAGATGTTCATATTGGGATGCCTAGCATAAGGCAAGTCAGTGAAGTGCAGTACATGACACGGAAAAGATTTACTTGTATGATGTCGACCCCGTAACCCACCCCTGAGCTACCAACAAATTTTGGGGCGATAGTTATTATCACCGTATCGACCGAGTCCCGTTCTGCGAGGAAAGAACCGATGATTCGAGCACCTCCTTCTACCATAAGTGACTGGACACCGAGCTCATGAAGTGTCTGTAAGACAGACGGAACTGAGAGCAATCCTTAGAGGGCTGGCCTCAGATTTAACATGAAAGTCTCGAGTAACTGATGCCTCACCAGTCCGAGGATTGTACAGGTACAACAAGTGCTCCCGCGGCTTGCAAGGCCTCAAAGCGCGCTGTCCAAGAATCTCCGGCGCCCTGTGGCTCGTACACACATAGCACCCAAGGCCGCCTACCATTCCCACGTTGATAATTATCCAATAACTTGCATGTAGTTGGCAGGCGAAGCTGAGGGTCCAGAATTACCGGACGGGGTAGATTATACGCATACTGCTGGCCAACAAATGGACTTCGGGATGGAAGGTGACGGGCTGTGATTTGTCTTTTCCATCTGAATACACTATTCGAAGCCTCGGGTGCGTACCATTTAACTGCGGGTTATCGTTAACAGCCGTCCCTATTCCCACTAGGATAGCATCATGCATCGTTCTCATCCTAATCCAATGAAAATAAAAAAGGTGGCGCTTGTTCGCGAGAAAAATGAACCAGACCAGTGCGTCATGACCATGCTCTCCTTTCCACTCAGGATAAGCTGTGCGCCGTTCTGTCCCGCTATTTTCGCATCAAGGGACTGCGCAAATGTGAGAGTTACCTTGGGACGCTTCGACCCGGGTGAGAGCGGTATAGAACGGCTCAGAATTGATGTTAAATACTGAGGTGGTCCTGGATCCATTCCAAGAGCGTTCGGCCCGCGAAACCGCGAATTTGATCAAGACGTTTACTTTTATTTTGCAAGAGCCTCAGCCAAATTTCTCGCTCGGACACCGATGGCGGTAACAGACTCTATCTCAGTCTTCGCAGAGGGGACATTCGAAGAACAGGTATTTTCTAATCTTAAATAAATGTCTCTTCCTATTTGAACCTTTGTTACAGATCCAGGAATTGGTGTTCTACATAGTCCGAAATCAGGATGAAGAGCGCTCTGTCCTTCTTCGCCCTTTCCAAGACGCCTTCAAAACAGAAAATGGGAAGAAATCCCTCGCAGAAGACACGGGAAAACGCCAAAATATCCTCGCAATGGTGATGGCTGAGGTGAAAGGGCTTGGGGATGGCTCGGATAAAGGTGCGTGTTACTCTCGTCTTTCTCCCAATGCTCACTCTGTTCGTTAGAGATCGAGGGATTTTTCAATCTCCTTTTTTCACATGTCCTTTCACTCCGCTCGTACGACTCCCCGAAGACGAAAGAATATGTTACACAACTACTTGTAACTGTGACCTCGGCACCAGCTCAGCATACTGCCATCAAATACCGGATGTGGGGCTGTTTCTTCTTTCGTACTCGAAGAAACTAAACAATATCTATTAGACTCTCCAATTTCTTCAATTCTCTCCCGAGGACGTCGCCACTTCGGTATCTCGTTTATAATTCTTTATTGGACACCGCTTTGTCAAACGACGGCATTGAGGTCTTGCAACTCTCAAGAGCAGAAGTAGAAAAATGGCTCAGCGAATGGGACATATCACCTGAGGAGAAAAGCACCTTCTTGAAAAGTGTTGTAGATGCGTACACACAATCAGGCCAACCGTGAGTCATCCATGTTCTCTGCCGAAGAACCTCCGTCTTACGTTGTTATAGGGCAACGTCGTACGAATACTCATTGTTGTATGTTCGCTCGCTTCCCGCAGCTTCAGAAGCTGCAAAGGCTGCGGCTCTTGACGCTATCACCATCGCGCTGCGCCTCCCATTTACATTTGACTTTGACCCATTGTTCAAGTTGGACGCAGTCGTGGCAGTCAAAGGCCACGATCTTTTCTCTCTTCTCCAAGTCTTCCTCAACGGTGGACTATCCGAGTTCAAGACATGGCAACAAAGTCATTCCGGCGTGCTCGAGAAATTTGGTAGATGCAGTAGTATCATTCTCTGGGCTAATTCCTGACGGTTGGCATGTAGATCTCGAAGTCACGCAATTGGAACGCAAAATCCGGCTCCTCACCCTTGCATCGCTAGGGTTCCAAAAGGTGGGACAGAATGTTCCTTACTCTAAAATAGCGGAAGCTCTGCAAGTCGACGTGTCTGAAGTGGAAAAATGGGTTATCGATGGTATGATCTCCTCACCTCCATTTCGTTGCTGTCCATCTAAAGTCGTCTTTCAGTCATTCGCGCAGGCTTACTTTCGGGAAAGCTGTCACAAACGACCCAATCTCTGCATATCATGCGCTCGACAGCAAGGACGTTTGAGCGGGAGCAATGGGAAGTTCTGGAGAAGAGGATGTTAGCTTGGAAAGCCGGTCTTGCCGGAGTGTTGGAAGTCGTTGCTAGTGCTAAGAGACAAAATGGAGTACATGGAATACCCGTAGCTGCCTAGTCAGAATGACAATCCAATCTGTGCACTCCAAACGTTACGGTACGACTCAAAACTCCCTAGTGGGAGAGAATATACCATTTTAGATGTATCTACGATGATATTTAGTAATGGGATATGTGTATGTCTAATGGATGGTGCGAAACACAATGAGCCTTCATATCATGCAATTGACCGTTGGTGGGGTTACCATTCGCCATCAAACCCGATGAAACCTGGATTGTGTGTATCAACATCAGAACTATTTCAAAGCACTGCCTGAACATACCAGAAAGCAAAAATATCGGGAAATATCTTTTCTTTTCCAGAGTCGAGCACCAATTCCATGCGCTCGTCAATCTCCCATCTATACAGCTTCCGGCATCAAAGAAATTATCGGCCCCGGATCCATCAAACCCGTGTCGGAAAAAGTCTCCCAGTATCTCAAGGATCAGGTTCTCCGTCGACCCAAACTCATCGTCGATGTATGAGCAGAGCGCCGGCTTGGCTTCTATGGTGGGTATCTGTTGTAGAGTATTACATATAGGAAGAAGAATGCGGTAGATCTGAGTGTATTTGTCTATGAAGAGGAGAGCGTTCGGGACGTTGTGATCACCCATATGGACCACGCTGGAACCTATCCATGTCCCCACACTTTTCTGGGCTTTATGCAGAATGTTAAGCATCATTCGAGATGTTTTTGGACTTGCCTGGACACGGTTAAGTCCTTGACCAGTGTCACGTAAACGGTAGGGAACGTTCTCCGAGAGCAGGTCCTGCTCGGCCAGGGACCAGAGATGGAACATGTCTAACGAGGATGATAAGATTTGATATTTGGTGGAGATCTTTAGGACATACCGTGAAGAATTTCCTTCCATAGCGTAAGGCTCTGCAGTACGTATGCATACTGCTTACTGTGATCATGCGACAATCTCGCTCCACCGCGACCCTGAGGACTAGTTCAACAGAAACTCACACCAAGCATTCGTTGAAACTCTTACAGATCGAATAGCCAGACTGGTCTTGGGGTCTTTCGTCTGTGTGGGGTGGAAGTGCTGCTTGAGATACGCAATCATACGTTCACATGGGTCGCGATTGGCGCGTAGAAACGCGTGATTATCGCCGATACTGTACAGACATTGCCGGACATTCTCTTGCGAAAGGCCTTTCCGTTCGTAACGAGATGCTAACGTTTCGATGGCACGCTCTTTACTTTTGATCTCCTTCTGTATGTCGCGTCGTGGCCGACCTTCGGCGTAGATTTCCTTCGTCGCCACCGTGATAAGGTCGTCTCGCAAGAGGTCTAGGGCGCCAGCCCCCTCTAGCACTGTGTAGACGGTCTTGATGGGCTTTACGCAGGAGAAACTTAGCATATCTTTGACCTCAGGAGACTGACTGTCCTACAACTCGACGTGAGTTGTTATGAAAGACAGGCGGAGAATGAATCCAACCTGTAAGAGATAGATGAGCTTTCCGTAGGTCGTCCGCATCTTATCAGGATTCATGATCTTGTGCCTCCGGCCGAGCTCAAACACAGTTTGATAGAACGTAGCATTGGCTTCAAAGTCACGGTCCTGGAATAGTTCCTGACCTTGCTTGTAGTCTGCGGAAAGTAGTAGCCCCGACATTATAGCACAGAGCTCGCGAATCTGGTTGACAATTCTTTTCGACTTGGACTGGCCGAAACTGATGGTATCAATCTTGTCGGTGTACTCTGATACCGACAACGCAGCTTCCAGGAGACGTAAATATTTGCGTTCTGGCAGGCTGAGCCGGAGGGGTATGAATTTGGAGCGCTCGATGAACCATTCCCCGCTTTTTTCGCCTGCTAATGGTTGAGCATCCAGGGGAGCAGGACCAGCCGCCACCCGTTCCCAGTCCTCGTCGGAGTCGACAGCATCCCCGTCAACGTCCATCTATATACTTACATGAGGCAGGGAATCAGTCCAACACGTGGTAACTTACCGATGTCGACCCGTTGCCCACCGGCTCTGCTTTACTCTTTTCCGTACCCTCTAACTGTTTGAATGTGTGCGATTTCCGGGAACCTTTTCGGTGCTGGGCAGCGAAGCAGACTTCACAGTATACGTCGGTGCATGTCACGCATAGGACCTGGGCAGGCTGGTCTGGACTACCTTTAGGCTCAGAATGGAAGTAACAGCACACACTTTCTTACCTTCGCATTCAACACAATAACCTTCCGCTGGAGGCTTCTCGGGGGTCTCCTCGTCCCATCCAGACGATGACCCATTGATACCGGGGTGTTCTAGCGATTCGTGGTCGGCACCGAGGATGTTTTCAAGCGAAAATATGCCGTTTGTCGCTGTCGTTGTCGCCATTGCATTTGTACCGGGGGTGGCGTTGGACATTGGACAACCACTACGCGTGTCATAAAAATTTGTCACCCAAGGGTGCTAGACAACAAGGATAAAGCCTTGCGACCGGCCCGTAACTCCACCTTCTACTTGCCGACCGCCACCTTCGAATTTTTTATCATATTTTGAATTTACTCAATATCGTCATGATGCGCCATATGGTATCGATTTCTATCAGCTGGACCCACGGTCTGGAGATGATTGTGCATTTGGACGGATGCCCAGTGAGTACCGCCAACTTGATAGTTTGGGTATTTTCGCTGAATGTTTCACAGAAAGAAGTAGTAGATATCCGAGGGTTCTTCAAGATATCGACGAAACGCTTGTTAATGTTTGACTTGTTGACACATGAGTAATAGGGCCGCCTCAATTACACTATTTCCCATCATATCCCATTTTGTCCCACGGATAGCCTGCATATAAGGGCCGTATGCTTCAAGTCTCCCACTCCCACTCTTCCACTACGCGCGTCTAGTAAGGATGAGGCTACTGCCATTGGTTGCGTTGTTCGTTCCATTCGCATTCGCAGGTGCAAACACGAAGCGATGGGTCCCCAGGGTGAAAGAGACTTTCAACCCCCCCAACGGATGGACGAAGCACAGTCTCCCTCCCCCAGACCATCTGATCGAGCTCCAAATTGGTCTTCGCCAACCCAATTTTCACGTTCTTGAACAACACCTTTGGGAAGTCAGCGATCCTGACCATCCTCGTTATGGTCAGCATCTTTCCAAAGAAGAGGTCGACGCGTTGGTTGCACCCAACGACGAAAGTCTTGAGCTTGTGCAGGAATGGCTTGCTTCATACGGCGTGAACGAGGCCGACATTACTAGGTCGTCAGCACAGGACTGGGTCAGAGTTACGTTACCACTGCAATTGGTTGAAGAAATGTTGGACACGGTAAGCCGTCGTATTTCCTCGCCTTCTTAATTCCTTCTCATTTTCAGGGCAGTCGTACCATGTCTGGAGGCACACTGATGGAGACTATCTTGTCCGCACGACGCGTTATAGTCTACCAGAACCGCTCCTGGACCATATTGACGTTGTACAACCTACAACGTTGTTTGGACGCTTGGAAAGGGATGAAAAGTACTGTCATTGATTTCGAAAATTTTGACCTGGGGAATACCGCCGATGTGGCCAAACTCGACGCTGAAACCGACTCCGTCGATCCGGCGTGTAACGTCTCAATAACCGTCAACTGTCTGAAACAGCTGTACAACGCCGTCGGCTATGTTCCCTCCGGTCGTAATAAGGACAGCACCATCGGCATTACCGCATATCTCGAGCAGTACGCAAACAAAGCCGACTTACAACTGTTTTATCAGGATCAGGTCCCACAAGCTGTTGGTTCTACCTTCGATTTCATTTCCGTCAAGGGCGGTCTAAACGATCAGAACATCAGCTTGACCGGCGTGGAGGCCAATCTTGATGTTCAGTTCGCATTCGGACTCGCGTTCCCCATTCATAGAACCTTTTATTCAACCGCTGGTCGTCCACCTTTCGTCCCGGATGAAACTGAAACCGAGAACAGCAATGAGCCGTATAACGATGTACGTATTGAATTATGGACATTAATTCAAATAACATATTTTCTCCATTAGTGGCTTGATTTCGTCTTGTCGCAACCTCATCCTCCTAGAGTCATCTCCACTAGCTATGGAGAGGCAGAGCAAACCGTCCCAGAGAGCTATGCTCGCCGCGCATGTGCTGGCTTTGCTCAACTCGGTGCTCGTGGTGTTACTCTGACCTTTTCCAGTGGCGATGGCGGTGTAGGAGATGGTAATCCAGATCCCGCTACTCAACAGTGTCATACCAACGACGGCCAGAATAGAACGCAATTCATGCCTCTTTTCCCAGCGTACTGTGTTCCTGTATCTTTGTTCCATTTCGTTCATTCATGCCCGTTAATCAAGTGGGTGTCCGTTGTGCGCACTACCTCATGCTTCTCACTGAGACCTTCTGACATCCTTCCAGTGTGACTGCAATCGGCGGAACTGTGAATGTCCCCGAGGTAGCCGTAGACTTCTCTGGTGGAGGATTTAGCAACTACGTGAGATTTCATCATTATTCCACCATTTCCTTATTCATTTCTGTATAGTTCCCGCGTCCTTCATACCAAGACGCAGTGGTCGGAGCTTACCTGAAAACTTTACCCAACGGTACCTACAAAGGTCTATTCAACAGGTACGCGATCTGTCTTTGTACCTGAATCTGTAGTGACATTTTCCCCAGATCAGGTCGAGTACGCAAGAATTTCGGCTCTTCTCATCATCAATCTTATCATTTTTTTCCAGGCATTCCCAGACATCGCTGCCCAAGGACGTCGTTTCCGGGTGTGGTTTCAAAACGCGACTATCTCCGTTAGTGGCACTTCCGCATCATCGCCAACCGCAGCTGGTATTTTTGCGTTATTGAATGATGCTCGGCTCACTAAAGGCTTGCCGACCCTGGGGTTCGTTAATCCTTTGTTGTACAAGGACAAGATCAGCGCGACGTTCAATGACATCACTGTGGGGAACAACCCCGGATGCGGAACTCCCGGATTTAATGTAGGCTCTCAGTGGATTCTGCAATACTGCTCAGGACTGACATGACTACAGGCTACTAAAGGTTGGGATCCTAGTGAGTGTTGTCTTTTTTGTGTGTAGCTTGTCTTTTGGTTCAGCACTAATTGCCGACAATCCAGTAACCGGCTTCGGAACACCTAACTTTGGCTGGTTGAAAGAATTGCTGGCTCCCTAACATAATAACGAGTTCCTTCCAATTGCATTCCAAATTTCACGTATTATTCCAATCGATTCCCCGCGTACCGTTTACGTGTCTGGAAGAAACTATCTCTGGCGAACCGGAGATTATAGGAACGCTTTGACGCTAACAACTCAAATCCAATGATGTTCTGACAGTACTGTTCTAAAAATGTACTCCAGTTTTTTTTTTATAGAAAACTGCCCCGCTAAAATAGTAATGCGGCGCCACATTGGGTACATGGTAGGTACGTGTTCTAGGCCATCTCTCGATCTTCAACTTTCAACATTTTCGATGAGCTCGACTGCCTGGACACTTGTTCTATGTATGCTTTACGTCAGGAAACTATCTGAGGGACACCTTAGCCACTGCACGCTGGCGCCCGTCCTTCGCGGTGTAATTGAGTTCGAATGAGGCTTCTCGTAGTCCGAGCCTGGTCGCATCCACAAGCATGTACTTGGGATTCTGAAGCTCGTGATGTGTCAAGGACTATCCCGGAGGGAAGGATGATGTAATGACCAACGTATAAAACAATTCGAAGCTTTTGCGGGCTTCCAGTCGACCCTTCTCTCCCCGAAATGAAGCTGTGGGCCGTTCTTCTATCCCTGGTTGCCTCTGAAACTTTTGCGGCGCATGTTGTGAAAGAGAGGATCGTCCCTCCTCGAGAATGGATTCCCGATGGACTTCCTCCTCCCAACCACATCGTGGAACTGCGAGTCGGCCTTCGGCAATCCGATTTTGACGTTCTGGAACGTCACTTGTACGAGGTCAGCGATCCGTCCCACAGCAGGTATGGCGACTACCTGTCCAAGGGGGAAGTAGAGGACCTAGTCGCGCCTCGTCCGGAAAGTTTGGCTGCAGTCGACGCGTGGCTCTTGTCTTATGGCCTTTCGGAAAGTGATCATGTCCATTCTCCAGCCAAAGACTGGCTCACTCTCAAAATCCCGGTAAGCCTTGCGGAGGAAATGCTTGACACGGTGAGTAGTTCCTATCCATACCACCGACGACCGGGTAATAGACATTCTGTGTTCTCAGAAATATCGCGTCTGGAGACATGTAGACAGTAGCGAGTATATCGTTCGAACGACCAGTTACAGTTTACCATCTCATCTGCACGACCACATCGAACTTATTCAACCCACAACGATATTCTCTCGTATGAAGGGCTTTAGGTCTACAATACATGGACTTAATGACTCGCTTTCAACGGTGAACTTCAATGGCACCACTGATCTTGGCTCTGGTACCACCATCGACAATAGTTGCAAATATGCGATTACTCTCAAGCTGCCTCAAGCAGCTGTACAATGCGGCAACTTACAACGCGACTAACCAATCCACGAACGGCATCGGTATTACCGGATATCTGGAAGAATACGCCAATTATCAGGACTTGCAATTGTTCTATCACGAACAACTGCCCGACGCCCAGGGTTCTGGATTTCAAGTGGTGTCGATAAACGGTTAGTAACAACGTATCAGATACCTCGTAGCTTACGCTCAAAGTCTATGGAGGGGGCCAGAATCCCCAGAACATATCACAGGCCGGCGCCGAGGCGAACCTTGACGTTCAGTTTGCTTTTGGGCTGAGTTTTCCTACTAAAGTACGTCCATTTGAACCTATAGCAATCTTCATTCTATATACGCTTCTCGCTCTAGTCTACCTTCTATTCGACAGCTGGACGTCCACCCTTTATCCCGCCATATCAAGCCGACGATTCTACTACTCCCACCAATACGAATGAACCTTACGCACAGGTGAATACTTCTCCAGGTTTCAGCAAATTACCTGCTCAAGCTACTCATGTAGTGGCTCGACTATATGCTAAGTCAGGAGGACCTCCCGGCTACTATTTCCACGAGCTATGGAGACAGTGAAGATACTGGTACACATTGCGAAACGTTCGAGATACATCACCGAGATACTTATGAGTTGTCTTTAGTTCCCTTGGCCTACGCACGTCGTATCTGTCGGGGCTTCGCCCAGCTCGGTTCGTTTCATTGTATCGCAGTGGACTTCCTTTTTACTAAACTTCCACAGGAGCTCGCGGTGTTTCTTTACTATTTGCTAGCGGTGACAGTGGTGTCGGCAACGGAGAGTGCATCACGAATGACGGTAGCCAAATCAAAAGATTCGTTCCAAGTATGTCTCACGATCGTCCCTTCTACACACGAAAGCTGATTCATATTAGATTTTCCTGCGACTTGCCCATAGTAAGTGGTTGCGGGCTCATCAATGGGGTTGAAATGGACATGTTTGCAGCGTCACGGCAGTAGGTGGGACCTCAGGCATACCAGAGAAAGCGGTCTTTTTCTCTAGTGGCGGTTTCAGCAACTATTTCGTTCGTCCAAAGTGGCAAGATAGAGCGGTCGAGAGATACCTCGCAAGACTTCCCGACGGCACCTACGAGGGCCTTTACAATGCGTGCGCATAGGACTTCTCTCTCTGAATAGCAGATTAGTTAAATAAGATTCTAGTTCTGGGAGAGTACGTTGATAGTCAAAGTACAACTAACGATGCTCACAACCACTTAGGGAGTTCCAGATGTCTCCGCATATGCAGTGACCTACCGCGCTTGGTACAGAGGATTGGCAACCAGTATCGGAGGCACTTCAGCATCAACACCCACGTTTGCGGGTCTGGTTGCATTGCTAAATGACGCCAGATTGGAAGCCTCTAAACCAACACTGGGATTTTTAAACCCGCTGCTGTATGAGAAAGGTTTAGCAGGCCTCAATGATATCAAGTCTGGGAGCAATCCTGGCTGCGGTACCAATGGGTTCAACGTGAGTCTTCTCGGCATGTCATCCGTCCTCCTCAACTGACGAGAATGAGACAGGCCACTGAAGGTTGGGATCCAGGTCAGTGTGATGCCGGCCCCGCTGGCTCTTTTATACTTATGTGTCATAGCGACTGGCCTTGGAACTCCCAACTTTGGAAAGCTCAAGGACCTGCTGACTCGTTAAGGTATCCAAACCAGAAATACAGATATATACCGCAGACCCGTAAAAATTGTACAAGCGTATACAGAACGAATGCGGTCATTTCCGCATTCTTTTCTTGAACCGTTCCATGACCTGCGTAGTGGTGTATTAATACACAACTTAAGGGCATTGAACGACTGTAGGCACAAACCAATTCGTCCGTAGCCATCTGAGGTTTGTCGTTCGACCTCTGTGGTCTGTCTTCTGGAGTAGGCAAACCCATAGCCTCCAATTTCGCGTCCCGCATAATGTCAGCGTCTGATTTAGACTTCAGGTTTGGCCGATAGACTGTGTTTGCGCGTCAGAAAAACTCAACTTAACAGGGAATAAATTCGTAGCTCACAGCGATTAGCAGCTAAATGAGCTTCATCGTTATTTGTGGGGCGTCGGTCCTGTTTTCCCTCAGCGACGACCCGCTTGGCCTTCTCTGTGTCTTCGATGTTTTTCAACCTTGCACTGGAAGGATATTATAGGTGGATATTCAGAGGTAACGGGCAACGACTCACTCCATGCCAAGGTCGACCTCTGGTATGGCTGTCAGCATTGATATGCTATTGGTAACGCTACCATCGTCTGCGGTCGGCTTCTGCTGCTCAACTTTCCATCGGTCCGAGATATGGTACAACGCCTCCTGGGGATCCATGGGCTTGTTTTTGTCCTCTGACTCGTCGCGTGGGTGGCTTCGTATCTTGAGGTTCTCTTCTATATATGCCATCCTATAGAGCGTACCAATGGTCAGTATGCAGACGAGACGACGCGACGGCCGACGCACATGTGCTTGTCGACATCGAGGGCATTGGTCTGCTGAGTGAAATTATTCGCCCGCACTACCCTCCGGGCTCGAGCATCTCTTTCCTCGTCGCTATAGTCCATTCGTATGATTAATGGGTCAGAGGGAAATGTATTCCAAGACGTACTCCTCCTCCTCAGGATCAACGACGGCACCTTTCCTTAGTCCTCCTTGTTCTTGTACTCCCTCAACCGGAAGCTTCCGTTTCTTCTTCGTGTCACCTTTGTTCAATTTCGTTGCATCGATACCCTGCCGCAACTTTCTCAGTCTTCGGAGCTCTATGAGGTCCGACAATCTACGGTCGTTGATGTTGGTGAACCTCCGAACGGGAAAAAAAAACGCACGGCAATTTCTCGTCACCTTCTTCTTCTATTTCTTTGTCCTCTGATTCTGGCGACACTTCACGGACTCTTGGCTGAGGTCGGGACTTTTTCTTGATCATGGTTCAAGTTTAAGTAACGCAGTTCGTGGCTGTGCCTATGGTAAGGTAACGCATAAGCAAATGCTACAAATCCAAGTATTTAATTTATTCGAAAAACCAAAGCTACAGAAGTCGTCCATGCGTTGACATAGGGATGAACGGTTTTATACATTAATTACGATATTAATTCAGTCTCTGGTGGTACGGACAAGCTGGAGCGAGCTCGTTCTCGATCACCAATATCTGCAGTGTCACCTAGAGACACGGGAGAAGGAAGGGCGGCAAGATCGGCAAGGGGGGAAGCATGACGAGAAAGTATGGACTCGGGAGCTCGAACACCACCACGACGAAGCCTCGGCACAGCCAAGGTTCTCTCCTCACTGATTTCGGCGATAGGAGAGCTGATCGGAGAACGAGATGTTACAGGACTAGGAAAAGGGAACCAATAACTTGAAGGTGGGGCAGACCTCGGTTCACTGCGGTCCTCAATGATATCTATTATTTCTGCAGGGGGTGAATCGCGCACTCTGCTTCGTCTGGGAAGAGGGAAGAATCGTCGAGTAGATGAAGCGGTTGTCCAAGATGACTCTCTTTCTCTAGAGTCTGTGACATGGCTGGGCTCAGGACTCTCCGAGAGGATTCCCAATGACTGTCTGAGACTGTCGCGTATGGTCGAGTGACTGTCACGCATGTTCGGGCGACGGCGGGAGGTAAAGTCATTGAAGTCGACGGTTCTTGAACGAATGGGGCGGCGTATGGATGATACCCTGCTAGGTGAAGCATGCGACAAGGGCATAGGACCGAACAACGATGTAGGCATACTATTACGACGGACATCTGCTGCTGGAGGGGATGATTGAGTTTGGGGATCAGATCCGGAGAGAACATCAGTTGGAGTAGGGCTGCGATGCTGGACAACGGTAGTGGCACCGGCGGAACCGATCCATCCATCGTTCCAGCTGTCACTGCCATACGCATCATAAAGGTTGGAATTGATTCGGACACCTTCTATGGTCGATGACATGGGATCAAGTAGATGGTCGAATTCGTCGTCGTCGTCCATATCCACCACCCGAGCTGGAGGCGAAGTCAGATATTCTGACAACACTGGCCTCCGAGCAACGGAGCGACGGCGAATGCTTTTGTAATCCATGCTCAACGCCCGAAGGCTCTTGGCCGTACGTTCAGCTATAAGCTTACGATCACCCACGTTTGTCCGGTTCCGGCGGTCAGCCAGCTCCTGATAGACATTGATCAATCAAGCGAGAGACAGCAGTTGATTACGCACCTTGACCATTATGTCAATGATAGAGGTAGTAAAGGAATCACCAGGTTCCAACTCCTCTACGAAATCACGGTAACTGATAGTGGGCTCCATCTTTTCTTTCTCCAACATCGCCCGTTTGATAGCGCCGGATCTAGTCACAGTTTAGAATCAGGTCCGTTCAGTTTCCAAGTATGATCTACATACACAAGGCTTTTGATTTTTGTGTTCAAGACATCGTCACAATGGGCAGAAGTCCTGTTCCCATGCGAGTCAGCAAGACCCGAATATTGCCACCGTAACAGAAACCCCACCATTTACCCATTTTATGGGGAAGATATAGTTTTAACGAACGAACGTCCAAACAGGCTCCCGAGAAGAGTTAACTTTTAGAGAGCCAGTAGACAGGGAAGACAGAGCACTGCTGTATCGTCGTGGTAGATGGTGGGTGATGGTGGTCAAGGAGGACCTCGACGGGACAGGTAAACAAGCGTCATCAAAGATGTGGCTGCGACTTTTTCCTCACTATTTTTGGAACAATATTGCTCCCTATAAGGTCGGTCTTTGACAGTGGCTTCGCACATATAATCCCAATTGATAAGCTTAATGTCTGCCGTACTCGATGCCGACCACCAAGAGCGTCACTCCCCGATAATGAAGGGCCCAATGGAGTCGTCGGTGATGGATGCTGTTCATAGATCCCGCGAAAAGCGACGATATTCTGGTGCCCACATCGAGTAGACATCATACAAAGCGTTGCAAGTCCGTAATTCTGCATTTTCGCGAATATTCCAGAGTAGGATTGAGTTGAGCATTGCTACGCTACAAGATCACTCCAGACAACGCAGCAGCCCTCTGCCTCGCTGCCTTTCTAAGCCTCTTCCTTTCCGCCTCGAGATTGAGCGGGGTAGGATCAAACGCTCTGTCCTCTGGCATCCTAGACAACTGTGACTTTGATCTTATACGCGGTCTGCTCTTCGCATACCACTCCCATGCAAAACGAATGACATCTCCGTCGGCGTCGTACGGTGTCGGGATTTCAGAATAACCCGGTCGAGCCGTAGGATGGCGCACGTACACGGCGGAGCAGGTCGCAAAATTAGGTTCGATGTAAGCTGGGATAAAAAGCCAAGGAGAGGCATAATGAGGCAGATAAAATGGCGTCAGGCTGGGCTTGGCGCCTTTCGTTTTTTCATAGTCGTTCACGTCAGTAACAGGTTCAGAGGGTGTTTTGAAAAATCGAATAGCATCTGGATCCACGGATACCATGTCGCCAGGCGCCAGTCGCGTATTGGCATCCGAGTGCTAGGATTGTTTTTCAGGCGACCGTGGTTGTAGTCAATGTAAGATGCGCACCTTCTTCCCATTGAGTTTGACGTGACCAGTGGATGACCAGACGCCGGGCTTCGTACACGCTGTGTGTGAAACAGCACCGGAAGATGAAGACATCTATTCGCCGTTCTACGGGAGAGAACATAAGACTTCCGACCGGGGCCAGTCCCTTCTCAGCCTCCGCTTCATGGTATTTCTCCACCCTCTCTCGTCTAGCCGCAAAGGCACTCAACATTGCTGCATCGTTCCTAGCATTGGCCGAACGAGGTCGCACGTTGGGTAGCGTTTCTAGTAGATACCACCGCTTGAATATTTTTTCGGGAATGTAGTCGCCGTGGTAGGCACGAACAAGAGCTTTCGAAAGCCAACGCTGTTGGAAAAGAGTGCGGTTGCTGGTTTTCATGTCCCCGATTTTTTGGGCCAAAGGGCCGACTGTCCGTGCCCAGAGATTATACAGGTTAACTGGAGACCAGCTCTGCACGAAATGGTGAGGATATTGTGATAGAGAATAAACAAAATGTGCAGACCATGCGGGGCAAAGCCCGTTTGATGCTGAAGATTCCCTTGTCCCTCATTGTTGCCTACGACGACCGTCGTTGTCTTTTGTCGAGATTGCTGGTGAGAGCACCGAGAGGCCGCCAAAGAAAGGTGTGACAAATGTGACCTACCGACCTCAGGCCTTCATTGCCACCAATCCTCACACACCGTTGCTGTCGTCGAATAGACGCTGCAAATTCCGTCTCAGTGCTCACATGGATTATTATACTCCTCGTTCAAAGACGGGTGCTCGCCAGAAAAAGATATCACTATCGGCAAAAGAATACACCAAGGCAAGGAAACCTCTATCTCGCCCTTTTGCGTGCCAATCATTGCCCAGATTGCAGGTACGATCGCGTCGGTGCGTCGTAACCATGTCCAAGGAGATGAGATGGATAACGAGGTAAACGGACGCGGCCATTCGTCGCGTGAAGCTCGTTACAACGAGCCCTCTTTCATCGCTGAGACGTCCTTCGTGCGTGCACCCCTCAATTCTCGCGTTAGCAGTGGTGCCGTTCCACCAAAGTCGAAGGGAAAAGGGAAACAAGAGAGCTTGGACCATGTGTCGGTGGAGATCCAAGAGGCCACGATTCTCGAGGACCTACTGTATGTCCTTATGGTTGGTGGTTCCAGTTTCCTTGCAGTCGTTGTCTCATCGTACATAGGGAATTGAAGGGACATACGTGACTTTTCATCCTGACTACTCGCCTGAGGAAGACGATCCATTACAAGGCGTCCATTTCACTGTTGCACCCTCATTGGACTCGTCCTTGCGCGACCTCGTGGAACGGATACTTCCTCTCGGCACATATTACACAGCCATCTCATCCTTTATTGAGCATCGGAGCGATCTTGACTACGGGCTCGTCAATCATGCCCTCTGTGCTGCCATCCGTGACATGCTCAAGGTACACGCATCCTTCCAGTTGCCCCGTCTCACTAACCCACATTATAGGATTATCAAACCCTTCTCTCTCAATTAGAACATGCTTTCAACTATTCTCCTCAATTCTCCCTCCAAAAACTATGGTTCTACGTACATCCGACTGTTCATACACTATCGCTCATCTACCAGCTCATCCTAGAGCTAGGGTCGGCGGATGACCCATCCGGGGAACTTTCAGACTCTTCATCTGATAGTGAGAGCATAGATCCGGAGGAAGAGGCCCGGAACGAAGCCCTTGGTATCGGAGGCGCAAAGCTCAAGGCCGTTCTCTCAGAAATTGACAAGAATGGCCTGACTACAAGCAGTGGCATCGCGGTCAAGGGAGGAGAGGTCCTGACGATTATATACGAACGGATGCAAAACATGTCGGGAGACCCCACTGCGAACACGCTATACGGGTCTCTACTGAAAGCTGCCGGGAAGCCATACGTTAACATGCTGAAAACGTGGATGACAACCGGCAGATTAGTGGACTCGCATGAGGAACTATTAGTGAAGGAGTCCAAGTTCATTGATCGGGGCATTCTGGAGATGGATTATACCGACGAATACTGGGAGCGGCGGTATACGTTAAGGGACGGCACGTCGTCTACAACATCGAAGCGGCATTTAGCCGGTGTGCCCTCTCCTCGGTCTATCGGCGGAAGGCTACCTGGAGGCGCTTGTGTACCTCCGCTGCTCGAAGGTTGGAAGCACAAGATTCTGCTTGCGGGAAAGTATCTCAATGTCATTCGTGAGTGTGGTATTGAAATACGGCGGGATCCGCACGACGATGAGGAGTGCAGTATGGATGATGAAAAGTTAGTTTCCCAGCTTCATCCGCCGTTGATGCTCATGTGGTTGTAGGTTTTACGCGTTCATCGAGAAAGCTTATTCGCACGCCAATCAGACACTCCTACAGCTCCTGATCAAAGACCAGCAGCTCATTCCTCGCCTCCGGTCTTTCAAACGCTACTTCTTCTTATCCCACTCCTCGTTCCTGACCCATCTCCTCGACCTCTCCCAGAATGAGCTCCGCAAATCAGCGAAGTCAGTATCCATCATCAAACTACAAAGTCTGCTGGATCTGGCGTTGAATAACGATGTTCATGGTGATGAAGCTTTGTTCAGAGAGGATGTCAAAGTTACAATGGCTGCTACGGGGCTGTATGAGTGGTTGATGAAGGTTGTTGGGGAGAGCTGGTCAGATTGGAGACGAGATTGACCCCTCAAAAGGCAGGGACGAGAAGAAAGAGAAGGAAAGAGACGAGAAGAAGCCATTACTTGGTGAGTTTTCTTTTTATCCAATATGTGTTCTAATCTTACCTTCGCTTTTGCAGCCATCGACGCACTAGCCTTTGATTACAACGTCAAGTTCCCCTTATCCCTCGTTATATCACGCAAAACCGTCCTGCGGTACCAGCTCCTCTTCCGTTTTCTTCTCAACCTGAAGCACGCTGAGCAGTCCCTCTCCTCCGTATGGATTGACCACAAGACCCCCACATGGCGGCAAACCTTGCAAGACCAGCCAGAGTTTGAAAAGTGGAAACCCCGAGTGTTTCTACTTCGAGCGAGAATGCTGTCTTTTGTACAGCAGATACTCGCTTTTGCGACATTCGAGGTCCTGGAACCTAATTGGCGCGCACTGGAGGGAAAGCTGGACAAGGTATCGACTGTAGATCAGCTGTTGAGAGATCATGTAGATTTTTTGGATACCTGTCTCAAGGAGTGCATGTTGACTAGCTCGAAGCTTATTAAGGTCTTTGTTTTCCCTCGCCCTTGTGTGACGTTTTCTTATCATGGAGCTACAGGCGTTCTCGAAACTGATCGCTGACGTGTTCAATGTTTGCGATGTACGGGCCGTCGTTCACACGGTCCGCAAACAAAGCCGTGGATGGACTGAAAACCGAACAGGACCAGGCTCGGCGGTGGGATACGTTTATCAAGTTTGAAGCCAACTTCAATCATTGGTGAGTCTTTGGTCTTTTCTAAATTTACTTGTCTGATGCTGTATCAGGTTCCCGGTGAGTTAACAGGCTCTCTTACGGTACTGGGCGGCTCACACTTATTGTTACTTGCAGATATACCTGGACTGCGTGCAGTATTATGCATCTAGTGAAAATGTGTCACTGCTGCCACTTGTGGTTCGACTGAGCAGCATTAAAACTGCGTCTGCAGCGCCGCCGGCGTCATTATCTCATCCGCCAGTACCCTCATCGTAATTTTGGTCTTATAATGTCTTTCACCGGTGCACTTCTGGGTGCAGCCGGCCCTGGGAAATCGACCTCCGTGCCTCTCCCCTACCTTATCCCTACTTTGCCCAACCTCATGGTTCTGGTCAACAACGCTTGATAGATGGGCGCTGGCAATGTTGACGGGGACAAGGATGATAGGCCCTGCCCGCGACTTGGTGGACGTTTTAGTGGGTCTTCACAAGCGGTGCCTAACAATTAGGACTACAATTCATCTAAACCAAGATCTAAGTATCAAGGCAGTTTATCTTACCTTAAACATTGATGACAGCGATCTGCAACCTAGAGTACCATCGCGAGAGACGAGTAAGGCTGACTATGTAGCGGTCTTTGAGCAGTTATATATCTGGTGCGTCTCTGACAATATTGGCCATCAACAGATGGCAGTACTGTATGCAAAGCCGTAGCCGCTGAATGGTTTCAGACGTACAGTGGCATATCAATCAACGTATTTCCACCATCATGGAGGTCAATATAAATGAGTCCTTAAACTGTAAGGCTCGAGTTAACGATACAATATCGCTACTATGTACATAGACCAATAGCACCCCGAGATTATTGTCATCCGACTAACGCTAGTATTTTGCCTTCTTGCCCGAACGCCTTCGTGTCTTCTTCTCCTTCCCTGCATCGCCACCCCCACTATCTTCATCTGCTTTTCTTTTCTGCCCTGCAACCTCGTTGCTCTTCTTGACACTTATGATCGTCTGTCCAGCCTTGATACCGCCGGCAGCGACTCGGCTCTCAGCAGCACTCCAGTCCATCGCACCATCATCTATAGCATATCTGACCAGCCATCAGAGGGCGAGACAAAAAGGCAAGATATCGCGGACTCACTTTTTCAGGTCCAGGGCATTGATCATTTCGCGCTGCTGCTCCCTCGCCTTCATGGCCTCCTTCTCCTGCTCTCCCGCTTCCTCAAGTTCCTTTTCTACCGACTGGAGAGTGCTCCCAGTCATTTCTACAATGGATCTAGACGTACGAGACATACCCTCCAAAGATTTATCCGGACCCATCGATTCTGTCACACCTTCCTTCTGTATATCTATAAGTCGCTTGGCGATCTTCCGTACAATTTTGACGAGCAGAGCAAGGACCTGCGATACAGGTAAGGAAAGCTCGGTCTGTCATGATCATAATCAGAGAATTTCTCCCGCAGTTTGACATGACGTACCTCAATATCCTCGACGCTCTTCCTCTGTATCCCCATTCCCAACAGGATAGCGTTTTGCGCTGCACTCAAATTCACGGATCCCTCGCTCTTGCCTTCCGGCGTGTCTGCGCGTTTATCCAACCGTCGCTGGAAGTAGAGAGCGGAAATCATAGGCATTAGATCCATGATAACATGGAAATCCAACACATTATTTCCGTATGTCTCCAATCGTTTCAGATCAAAAGGCGTCAATATTGTCGGTAGTAAGGCGGGGGTGAGCGCCTTGACGCCGCCACCTTTCTTATCCATATTCTTTACGCCACTGAATGTGTTGATAGCCTCTAAAACGCTCAGCGCCGTGACACATCCAAACTCGCGGAATTTTGGGAACGAGAGGAGGGTAAGGAGTCGCGATCGGAAATCTGATAAAGATGAGCCAACACGAAGAGAAGGTAAGGATTATTCACTTGCCGACGGCGAATTCGGCTAGCCATTCCAGCTCACTGTCCGCAGAGCTGTTAAGTCCTCTCACCATAACACATGTATGCTCTCCGGTGAGGTCGCTGGCCGTCTGACGAAGATACAACGGTACGTAGCTCAGCCGCTTCCAGAATCTGAGTAACGACAGTCAACATGAAGTTCAAGGTATAAACCACCGATCACTCTACCTGAGAAGCTGACCAGTCATCCCGTAGCTCACGCCCAGATAATCCAGATTTTCAGGTTTCCGTTCCGATAGTCGCTGTAAAAGAGGAGGCATTGATTTTGGTGAGCGAACAGTGGGTGTGTCAGTGTCTAGGGTCGTAGACTAAATAAAGTTGAGACACAAATCATCTCTGAAGAAGATATAACGTACGGCATCAATGGCGGCCACGTCAGGATACTCTTCTTGCCGCTCTGCTGTCGTCGAAATTGTATAGCTCGCCGCTGTAGTATGAATTAAGTGCCTGCAGAGCCCTCGAACCATAGCCCATCTATTTAACGACCATATTGGTTAATTCTGCAAGGCGCAAAAACAGTGGATACGAATAGCTCACATTCGCAACTTCAAGTGATGTAGCAACTCGTACAACTCGAGCCCCACTCATTTCAGCAAATCGCCCCTCTTGGAACTGGTTTGCGACCAGCCACGGTATCAAGTCACCTCCAGATCTCAAGCCTCGGCTCAAACCTTCCATGATAGATGCTTTAGATATTGAACCTTCAAGTGCCACCTGGAGCACCACTAGCGGCTCAGGGAGGACGGATGCATTGGCATCACTGATGGGAGGAAGAAGCACAAACAGATGGTGAGCGGGTGCATCGGACATTAGTTGAAGGTCATTAGGCTGATTCTTGTAATGACTTGACACGTAAAGAGACATCATACGCTGGAGAAATGCCTCCGATGCAGGATGGAAACTGAATAGGGTGTCTCGGTTTACATAGTAAAGGTCGCAGGTCGATGGATGTGGGCACCCGGATGAGAGAGTAGAGGATGCTGGAGTAGGGACGAGGCAGAGAAGGACATTGAGCCATTTTTCGATTTCGTCGTCTTGCGAATATCGAATGGGAGTCGTGAGGCTGACTTCACGAAGGGATCGGAGGGCTTTGGGGGCAGCTTTGGTGGCCGTTTGGACATGCTTTTTTGGTTCGTCGTCTTTGGTTGTGGAGGATGTGGGTATAGACGGGCGGGTCGAGTCGCGCAATTGCTGAATAAGCTTAAGGGAAAGAGAGCGGCCAGTTCCTTCGTATCCATTTATTGTGGAAGCGAGGAAAACGAGATAAGGTCCAATGAGATTTCGGACAAGAGGTAAAGGGATAGCTGCGGCCTCGTCAATGATGACAAGTTCAGCTTGCCCTAAAACGTGAGCGTCTTCGGGTTGAATGTACTGATAAATAGATCAATGGGACGTCGAGATTAACTCAGCTACAGAACTAACCTGGATTGTCTGCCGATGATCCTTGAAGACATTCACTCTCACGATTGCACTTGTTGAAATCTGGATTAGTACTCTGAGCGATATCATAGTCGAGGTGCTCTTCGTATCCAAGTGCATCCAGGCCTTTGAATATGAATTCAAAAACAGTCTTCAAATTCTCCGGGCTGGGACTGGTAACAAATATGTTGGAATATCCGTGCGCAAGGGCAGCAGCAATGCCCAATCCCAGCGCAGCACTCTTCCCGCGACCCCGTCCAGCTGTGAGTGTCACTGTTGATGACAATGTTTTTTCGGCGATAGCTTCGATAAACGTAAGGATGGCTTGAGCTTGGTCAAGTGTCTTCGTAAGCTGAACGAGGTCGCCGGCTGGTTTTGTGGAGGATAATGATGATTTGAGTTCCTGCAGCTCTGAAGACGAGGCTTCTTCAGATGGGGAGGTATAGGCCGAGATATCCTTCCCACGAGAGATGGGAAGAACATTCAGTTCATCATCAAGGAAAAGGCAATCAGGACATGACCCTAGGGAGAGGATGAAACGTTCGTTGAAGCGAGCGGTGACTGCATTGTGAGATGAAGTTCGGTATCGTGAATGGATATCCTATGGAGAGTTAGCTGGTCCCGAAGGTAACAACAGCATCCTCACCATGGTCATGGAGTACAATTGTCGGAGGGAAGTCATCGTCTTAAGCAGAAGCACCACCAAGCCACCACCTTCTACCGTCTCGATTGTCCGAGCCAAAAGATTCGGTGTTATGGCCTCGAAATCTTGCAATACACACATGCCATAGGTGTTTCCGAGGATTTTGTGCGACTCCTTATAGTACGTGTACCGAATGTCGGTCACCTGTCACGAAGATTTCGAAGGGATTTTGGTCGTTTGGTTCACGGATACCGCGTTTGACATCTCTCTTGATTTTTGCTTCCCGTTTCTTTCGATGGCTGGGTACATGCTCGGTAAATAAGCAGAGTGTGAAGCAAGAGAGCGTACGTTGTAAATCCGAGATCCTTTTTGTAGCACCAAAGCACTGATGGACGGGCAGAGATTCTGGCTTGTGACAGTAAAAAATGAAGGTTGACGATTTGGTCCCTTCCCTTGTCTCCGACCAAGACTATGAACGACCTGTGGTTTTTCTTGACATTATTGTTGATTAATATTGGTATGCGGGGATCTAGTTGCTTGCGCATGGTCTACTGACCCACTACGCGGTTGAGGAGGGAGGAAGGTTAGAAATTTTAGGAGATTCCACGTGAACGGGCCGGCTGCCGATCGATTGAGCAAAACATTTTGATCTGTCCCTAGAAGCCTCTCTGTCTGCGACCTGAACAATGAACTCCACGGAAAGGATCTTTCACTACCTTCAGTCGTCTCTTGCGCTGCAACAACTACTACTTTCTCATGGCTACATTCCCTGCAGAGCTCGTAGAAATGATCGTCTACGAAATATCGCCCTCCGAAATGCCTTCTGTTGTCCGGCAGTCCTTAATGACCACCTGTCCTTAGATCACCCGGATACGGAAAACCATATATGCTTTAGTGCATCTCAGAACATTTACGACCTCAGCCTTACATGCCTATACTACCTATACGATGTAGCTCTGCATCATGAACTCACCATGTACAAAATTGCAAGCCTTGGCTAACCTATACCATCACTCGCTTCCTTACTCAAGTTCTCTACTGCCGCTTCCTGTCTAAACTTGCGCGCGACGGCCTATACACACGCATATACGCGTATCTCTCTATTCCTAAAGAAAAGGCCCATTATACATCTATGCTCTGCTCGACGCCTGTGGCCCTGGAATTCCCTTGTCGTTTGATTCATTGTGTCTATATCACGACCTATCTGTGCGCGCACGTCAAGTACGGGGAATTTGAATAGTATTAGTTGGCGCTTGTGGATGTCTAGTTCGCTGGAGCCCCCTGGTCGACTATCTTTGATCTGTACCTTCAAGCTCGACTCAGTCGACAGTTCTATACCCAGTTATTTCTCAAGATAACTATATGTATGCGTATTTGCCTGTGCGACATACCTTTAACCCACGATTCATTTGATTGTCTCAGGATGATTGTTAACAATCTCCAGGCTATATCATACAGTTTCAGTCAAACCGAGAAACGTCGAGTTCAGCTTGTCAAAGGTCAAAGGCGGACGCCTCAGATAAGAACCCGTTACCAAGAGAACCGGTGTTAGAATCACGACGCGTTTATCGCACTATAGTTCAAGGGAAAGAGGAGGTACAAATACAAGTGTATCAGTATTCAAACCTATGGCCTTGCCAAGGAGGAGAGATTCAAAGATGTGGAGGTTGATTACCGTCCTTAGTCGCAACAGTAGTTAGGTTAGTAGCTCACACTAAGGTGTGAACTTACGGACGGAACCGGACCGACTGTGACAATTGACATTTCTTCTAGACTTTCTTCTCTCACTGACAGCCTTTCAGTATATGTCGTCCTGATCACCATCATGGAATTAAAGAGGTGTACAGACCGGTGTAGGAGCGGGAGAAGGCCTCTTTACGTTCCAGGACTCGCTCTTCATCGTCATGTCGGCCTCTGCAAGCAAACCTCGTATTACGACGGGTGCACAAGTTCGTACCAGTCGAATCGCACCTGCTCCATTTCGTACTGGTCGGTTTGCACCAGCCCCACTTCGTACTGGCAGGATTACATCAGCTCCACTTCGCACTAGTCGAATTACACCTGCCCCCACCGTGTCTTCAGCGAGAAAGGGACGCGTTGTATCTGTACCCATTCCCAAAGCCGGTCCGTCACCAGCCAAGCGTCTTAACGACATCCTTACGGATGCATTGACGAGGGCGAAGGTCATAAAGGTGACCCCTGGCAACCGCGCCGCGCTTCAGAACGCTCGTAAACTTGCTGCCTCCATTCTTAGTATTCTTCCCGAGCCTGAGGATGACAGCGCTATCAAGGACCTTGCATACGAGTTTCACTGTGTTTCTCTGAGTTCAGTGGTGAACGAGCTTGCCACGGACTGTGAAATACAATCCAGAGGACCAGGGAGACCAGCAAGGACATATGCTGCAGTGCATCATGGAGGAGATTATCAAATGGCTTCCTGACATATGGCTCGCAATGTCCGATGCGAGTGCAGATATGGAGCTTGTCCGTGGCTGTTTGATGCTCTGTTCATCCGTTGCGGACGAAGTTGATAATTGCCTGTTCGTTGACCGCCTACTCATACATGCGTCACGAAACACTAACGCGTTTCTTTTTCTCCAGCGGTAGTTATTTTGACTGGACAAGCAGGCTTATCATCGTCGACTCGACAAAGCAGACGGTGTACGACGGGCATCACCTCGTTGGTGATTATATGGCTTGGATGTGGAGAGAATACCTCGTTTTCTCGGCAATTAGGGGCTCGAGAATTCCCGCTAATGAAGCTATATGGGGTGAGAGTTACGATGATGTTCTCAATCTCATTTGTCGAACGCCCGGTGGTACGGTTTTCTCACCTTCTGGCGCTCTCCGAATTGACTGTTTCTCAGAACCGGTGAACGTGGATGGCCTTGCTTTTTGGGATGATCATTGGACGACAGAAATGAGATCGGCCGCCCTTCGGATCTATGCTGAAAGACATCGTCATCGCATCAACAGTTTCCTCGAGGCACCATCCGTGCATCTGTACACCTCCTTGGTGTCTGATTATCCTGACATCGAGTCTTCACTCTTAATCTCAATCAAGCAAAATATCTTTGGGGAAAAACCCTCCATTCCCTACACAGATGCTGCGAAAATCCTGGCCAAAGCATCCCAAACGGAAGACATCATCTATTTGCTCGATAAACTGATCGAGGAAGGTATCTCTCATCACAACCCAACCATTCTTATCATTATGAAGCATCTTTCCACGGTTTCCGACGAAGAGCAACGCGCGCATGCGCTCCAGGTCGTCAAAGACGGACTTGAGACGGCGAAAGAAGATGCATTGAATGCCCTGGTACACCTGTTCCCTGGACTAGAAGATGCACAATTTTGGCTTCGAGATCTGATCGACGCGAGAAGGCTCACTCGTAATGAGGATCTATTCGATGATAGTTACTCAGAGCGAGAGAACAATCTGAGTAGCTTTGCGGAGCGCGCGGCCCAGGGAGGGCCTCTGACCGACGCGGATTGGACACCTCCAAAGAAGAAAGAGGTCGGCCTGGACGACATGTATCGCGAAGAGAAGCCTAAACGCGACTTGGTACGCTGCATTCGGGATTGGGCACAGATTCTTTGCCAATGGCCCGACGAGAGTGCAGCTGCAGCAGTCTGGGATGAGGTGAAGTTCGATGGTTCCGAGCTACTTTTCTCTTCCGTGGAGGGCGCAGAGGAAGCATTAATGGATCGTATCAAGGTGGCTGATTCGGTGCAGGCAGAAAAGCGGCGCCAAACCAAACCGGCACCCGTAGAATGCCCTGTACCATTGTCGCCATCGCGTGAGCAGCTTCTCACTTGGAGGGTTACAGCCACGTACGTTAAGTTCTTACGGGAGTTTCAATCCATCGGCTGAACGTGGATACTCACAGATTTGATGACTACTACGACTCTCCTAGCTATGTCTACGGTTATGTCACCGATGGCCTGCAAGCTCTGATTAAGACATTCTCTTGTCACGATCATCATGCTTTGGGTAAATAAATATTCAAATCAAGGACGATAGACGCAGGTAGTCTTATATTCAGCTTGTTCAATACCAATCATAGAATCACTGCATAGTACTGCACTCATTTGATGAAGCGGACCCCAAGCCGACAACTGGCTAGAACGTAACACTAGGTAACTCTGCACATTGCGACCGATTTCCAGATCATAATATATCTTCCAGCCATTATAATTCTACATCCTTCTATTTCAAATCTGCAAACATCTTCTGCGACGCCTCCAATATCATTATCTCCGCCTCCAAAGTCTTTTTCTATAACAGCACAAATATATTAATATACGCCCTCAAGCATCGAACAACTACTCGCCTTTTCCTCGTTCGCCAACCTCACATTCTCTGGAAGAGTTTCGTTCTCGAACTTTGCCAGTTTGGAGAGGCTCAACCGCGCTATATCTAGCTTCTTTTCGCATTTCGCGATCTCACGGTCGAGATCCACAAGGCCCTATCACACACATGGATCAAGGACTACACTCAAGGGAGGGGAAGGAAGTTGCACTCACCCTCACGAGTGTATGAATGACAATTGACTTGGTCACAACGCTGCTTCCACACCCAGCAGGAACGTCCTTTGAATTGCTCACGACCACCGCGTTCTTGCATCCTTTCGTCAGAGCAACCATCGTTGGTAGCTGGCTCTCAAGGAGCTGCGCGTCATCCTGCGCGTGTATGAAGACTATATAAACCTGCTTCAGCTCTAGTCTATGCTAAGGGAAATGACCAACTCACATTGTATATCACTCTGGAGATTATACGATGCAGCCAAGGACCGTCCTGCCTTGAGCACTGCAAACACCAGATCAAATTCCCTATCTGCATCCTCAAACACAAACGCCTCATCCTAGCCAACATCAGCATTCAATGTCTCTCATATAAGCTCGCACTTACAAACACCGGGAATCTCGAAACCATGATCGACGGAGTCGAATCTCCTGGCCTGCGCGGGAGGCGCTGCCACAACTCCTCGGTCACGAACGGCATGAAGGGATGCAGCAACTTCAGTCCGTAATCTAGACAGGTATATAGCGTCTGCTGGGCGGATTTCCTCGTCTCTATCGATGCCTTTTCGTCCGTCATGGGTTTCATCGCTTCCTAGTTTTCCATCAGTAGTGGAAACAACAATGTCGTAGCACCCACAATATAGACATCACACAGTTCGTACAGCCAAAAGTTATACGCTGCTGTTGTGGTCATCATGAAATTGCGCTCCCCCAGTTGGGTGTTGATCTCCCTGGCGGCAATATTGAGTTTATGCAGGATCCAACGCTCCACGAGACTTTCCTTGCCCGTGGGCTACAAACCAGTCTCAGCCGAGGAGATATAGCAAAGCCACATACAAACGCACCTTGGCATTGGCCTCAGGGATAAACTCCTCATCCAATTTGAGCATGGCGAACTTGGTCGCGTTGAATATCTTGTTGCAAAACTTGCGGTATCCCTCCACGCGCAGAATCTCGAGATTGATATCGCGCCCTCCCCCAGAGTACGCACAAAGAGCAAACCTTAGCGCATCAGTCCCACATTGCGGAATACCCTTGGGGAAGTCCTTTCTCTGACCATCTTTCGCTTTCTTGATCTCCCTCTCGTCCAAGTTGCCCTCAAGAAGCTTCTCGTGTAACTTCTCCAACTCCAAACCCTGGATGACATCAATCGGGTCTATAACGTTCCCGAGTGACTTGCTCATTTTCCTCCCGTGTGCATCACGGATCATCGCATGACAGTACACTTCCTTGAACGGCACCTTCCCCGTGAGCTTGATCCCTAGCATGACCATCCTCGCTACCCAGAAGAAGAGGATATCCCAACCAGTCTCAAGAAGCGAGGAAGGGTAGAAATTCTCGAAATCAGGCGTCTACAGGGACAGTCAGATAGATATGCTCTGATGAAAGAAACGGACATACTTTTTCCGGCCAACCCATAATTGAGAAAGGCCACAACCCGGACGAGAACCAGGTGTCGAGAACGTCTTCATCCTGTTCCAGCGTGAATGGCTGGCCAGCGGCAAGCACCTTGGCGCGCTCCGTAGCCTCCTCGAGAGTTCGACCTACAATCCAGTTTTTGCCATCATTTTTCTGCAGGTATCCGTCAAGATATGAAATAGGAAAGGGAAAAGAACTGCATACATCCTGCTCCCTCCCTTGGATATTCACAAAATACGCTGGACAACGATGGCCCCACCAGAGCTGGCGGGAGATGCACCAGTCCTGGATACCCTCCAACCAGCGGTACCACTCGTTCTCGGATTGTTTAGGTGCGATGAGGAGCTCTCCAGCGCGTGTCCGCTATACCGCTTCATCAGTAGACATTAGGGACTAAAAAAACAACGCGTACATTAATGGCTTCCTCAGCGAGAGGTTTACAGTTCACCCACCACTGGGGCTTAAGGATAGGTTCGATGACGTCGCCAGATTTACTAAAGAGATATGAGAGGATTTAGCAAAGATGGATGGGTGCGTACCTGCAGATGGGAATCATCATTGGATTATCCTTTGTCTCCACAAACAGCCCAGCCTGCTTGAGAGCTTCAACGACCGCAACACGGGCGTGGAAGCGTTTCATACCCTGTATAGCTATCAATGACTTGCCCAAATACAAGGAAACGTACTCACCTTAAATTTTTCTCCTGCATGCTCGTTGAACGTCCCATCATCGTTCATGATATTAACCACCTCCAAATGATGCCTCACACCAACCTCCCAATCATTCTGGTCATGCGCAGGCGTAATCTTCACGGCCCCGGTCCCAAACTCCCGATCCACCATCTCATCCGTGACAATAGGGATCCTCCTTCCCTCCACAAACGGATGGACGGCGTATTTGCCATGAAGATGTCGATACCGTTCATCGTCTGGATGCACCGCAATTGCTGTATCGCCCAGCATTGTCTCAGGTCTGGTCGTCGCCACCACTACCCTCTCCCCGCCTTCTAATGGATACGCAAAACTCGTGATGACACCAAATTCGAATTTTTCCTTCGCGTCATACCCTGGCACGCTCATTAAGGTCCGCCCCGCCAGCTGTTTCTGGTCGACCTCGAGATTACTAAGTGTCGTATTGAGGCGGACGCACCAGTTTACGAGCCTATTCGCACGATAAATGATCCCTTCCTCGTGTAGCCTGCAGAATGTCTCGATGACAGCCTTGCTCAGACTCTCGTTCATCGTAAACGCGACGCGGTCCCAGTCATAGCTCCCGCCTAGTCGATGAAGTTGGTTAGTTATCCTCGTTTGATACCTTCATCCGACATTAGTTCAAATTCATGATAAAGGGAGGATGACTGACTCGTTCTTCCAATCCATAACCGTCTCCAGAAATCTCTCCCGGCCAAGATCATGCCTCGTTTTTCCTTCGCTTTTATATAACCGTTTCTCCACCACACTCTGCGTCGATATACCGGCGTGGTCAAAGCCAGGCGAAAACAACGTCTTGCGTCCAAGCATGCGGTTCCTAAGGACTGTCAGTCTATAACATAGTGGACGGGGCTCACCCGACTCACCACCTGACGAGCGAATCCTGTATTGCCGTCGTCAACGCATGGCCGATATGCAGGCTTCCCGTCACATTGGGAGGAGGGGCCGGGACAATGAAGACCTCCCCGTTCTGTTCACCACCATACTCCGGCTTGAAGAACCCTTGGGAATGCCACCAGTCGTACCATGCCGACTCTACCGCGATGGGGTTATACCCGGCCGACATGGGTTGCGAAAGATCTACCCATGATCAGACAGAGGAAGGAACAGTACAAGCTGCGCACCCTTCTTCTCGCCCTTGGGCGTGGTATTGACAAATACCTCCTCCTCTTCCTTTTTCTTTTCCACCTTAACCTTTTTCTCCCCGCTGTTTGTATTGTTGGTCTTCAACGCCTTGGCTGCGAGCTTGGCCTCTTTTTCGAGCCTCTTGGCTTCTTTTTTGGCTGTAAAGGACTAAGCATGTATACACAGAATGAGTACAAAGTTCGGACCCGCGCTCTTCGAATTGGGATCCGATTGAGACGACATTGTAGAAAGGAAAGAACGCGATGGATGGAGACGAAATGCGAATCGATGAAAGCGACTCAGCATACAGATGCGATCGTGACTCGCAATTCTGGTTACTTCCTTTTTCATACAAATGACTCCTGTCTAAGAAATTTCATTCAGCCAGTGAGACTACTACCACTACTTGGTACAGCTGGATGACCACGCTACTATCTAATGGCATTGCTCCTATGCTATCCTCTGACCTCCCTCCTCTCCTCGCTTTTCTCCCAAATATCGCATGAATGCAATTACCTGCGGAACAGCGGCTACTCACCTAGCCAAGTTTCGTCGCGCACAATCAGTAACGTAATGGATGAACGTGCTCGAGTTCAGCGGCCAACTGGAACGGAAATAGCGCAGACGGCAGGAGCCCGTCTTCCTCCCTCTCCCTAGCGGTTGTAAAGTCTTCTACTCAGTTCTGGGCAACCTTCTTGCCGCGCTTGGCCTGTCGTTAGCGATATAATTGCCTTGCCTGCCGACTTCCTGGACTAACAGGTCGTTCTGCATGCTTGGGAAGCAGCCTGAGCCAAATGACATCAGACCGGATCTACTGCTATGATTATCACTGGTGTGAGAGTAGTGAGTCTGTATTGATGACTCTGGGTTTGGATTCGGAAAATGATAATTCATATCGTGGGAGCGACGGCTTACTGGCACTGTTCCGCACTCAGGTTCGTGGAAACGCAGAAAGCACTTTCACGTCGGTGTCAAATCGATTTGAGCTGGAGTCCTGGCTTTTGGATTTGATCTATAGATTAGCTATCACGGTGCTTTTGGGCGGTATCGGATGACTGCTTCAAGCCTGGTGATTAAGATTTTTGGCAGGCAAGAGGCACCGTACGTCCTTCGGCTTCTCTTCATCTAAAGCCTCATTAGCAGCAACATAACTTATGGGATGTTTGCAGTCTGGTGATAGGTCTTGTGGACTTCGACACGCTGCAAGCTTGATTTAAAATGCGGCACACTGAGAAGTCGAATTCCGGCTCATTCACAAAGCCTAGAGGCAGACTAGTCGGCAAAACTAACAAAGCTGGACAATGTTTGGACACCGAGCGGAAATTAAGAAACCAAGATCAGAAGCAAGAATCAGAAGCTTATCTCAACGAATCGTAAAGTCGCATAACCACCACCACGGACGTAGCCTGGGCTGAGAACAGATAACGAAGCGGCCGTATCACTCGGCGACGAAGGACCAAGAACACGCACTCAAATGAGAACAAGCATACATTTTTCTGTGATGGCTGTAACGGCCCTCTCGAACTTAGGAGCGCGAGCAAACAACTAAACTGATCGTGGATACGGATCTTTTCAATGATGTGAAGTTAGCAGGAATGGATTCTGTTGCTGCTGAGATATTCTTACTTGGTGCTACCCTTCTCCTCGCTTCCACTCTGCCTAGCACCGACCTCTTGGATGTTTAAATCAATTATCCTTCGTCTCATACAACACTGCCTCGATTCTACTTATCATTCTCACCCTGATGGGTCGATAGGTGTTACGAGGCCTTTCGATGAAAGCATATCCACCGATACTGCTACTGTACAGAGACCACGAAGATTATTAGAACGCGTGAAATCCCGCTGACTTGTACCGACAGGGATTATCTGAACAAGATGACAAGCACGAGCATTGTGATAGAGGCCGTTTTTTTTGACGACGTGAAGCGATTCCTCAGTTACCATGCTCAATGTTGATGAACGCTTAAGATTATCTTTACTCTCCAAGGTCAACGACTCCGTCATTATAGGCTGCGTGTATTCCAGCGGATAGGAATCTAACTTAGATGATATCTGGGAAAGATATCATTTTCGGGCACCTTCTACTAATCCGTCTCTGCAGCGTTGATGCATCTTTTCTTGAATCACAACGGCTACAATATCCCCTGCTATTCATGGGACTCATCATACTACTTTATGCCAGTCAACGTCAAGAACACCGTCCTCATGACGGCGCCACAAATTGAGACTGATGGTCGCGAAACAGGTCTGGACAACTTGTTTAGAACCTCCAACTCATATGCTTATTTCATATTGTTTGAATGCCTCCAACGCTCTGGTAAATGACACGAGGAGACATCGTGGATGATCTATGGCCAAGTAGGACATCCTATCGCATACGCTCTAAAAGATAGCACGAATCGGGCGAATGTATCTAGTTGTTCTTCCCTTTGTCTTTCGCGGGTGTATCAGGGTACAGCTGGATAATATTCAGGACTCATTGACATTCAAATTGACGAAAAGACATGCCTTGCCGGGATTGAAAAGTCCAAGAGGATCGATAGCACGTTTGATTGTTTTCATCAACTCTACTGTCCCTTCTCCAAGCTCTTCTATGAGGTAGTCTTTCTTCCCAATACCGACGCCGTGTTCTCCAGTACCTTCAGTATTCCGGTCAGATGTGCGAAAAATAACGAATTGCTCAAACCCACATGTGCCGTCCAGGGCAATAGCTCTCTTTACCATTCGGCTGACGGCCTGCTTTGTCTTAGCATGCTCCTCCTCGCTATTAAAGAGTATCAGAGCATGAAAATTCCCGTCTCCAACATGTCCAACTATAGTAGTAACAAGCCCAAGATTTTTGAGGTCTTCCTTAGTTTGATATACAAGGTCTGGTAGATTCGACACGGGTACACTATTGAAAAATGTCAGTTGAAGGGTCTAAAGATACCGTCACAAGGAGTTTACCATACGTCCGTCGCCCATCCTTTAGCCCCCGGAATCAGGGCCAAACCGGAAAAATGTGCATTTTTCCTATCCATCCAAAGATCCGCCGCCTCCTTGCCGTTCTTCGCAAACTCAAAACCTGTCCCGCCATGCTTTTCGGCAACCTTCTTGACTACCTTGGCGCTCTCCATGATGGACTGCTGCGTGTGCCCTTGTAGCTTAATGAAGAGGCCGTCCTTCTCGGGCCACTTGCGTTTGGATTGACCGTAGATATTAGTTGCCCGCATGAATTCCGAATCTACCAACTCTATGCATTCTACATACAAACGTTAGAAATTCCCTGCTGCGAACTGATGTGAAACCCTTACGTATTCCAACGCCCTGGTTCAAAATTTCCCTGACGGCTTCTGTTGCGTTTCTTACGTCAGGAAACTGAACTACGGCAACACTGGTCGGCAAAACAGGCGCTAGTCGGATTGTGACTGTAATAGGAAAGAATAGTATTTAGAATAGAGAATGGAAGATGTAGAGTGCAAAAGAACAACCTTCGGTGACGATGCCCAATGTCCCTTCGGCACCAATGAATAATTTCGTAGTGTCAAACCCAGCGGAAGACTTTCTAGATCGTCTCCTCGTCTTTATGACCTCTCCGGAAGGCAACACGACGGTCTATCTCTGTTCAGCAAGATTTGGTATGCGATGGCTATCCAACTTACCGCGTTCAGAAACCATTCTGCCTTGCTTGTACCGTATCGGACAGCGTTCGCTGTAATGTAGGAGAAAAAATAATGAGCAACACTTTCGTTTGAAGCAGATAGCTACTTACTTCCGGAGCATCCTGTACTAAGCATTCCTCCAATTGTTGCACCGGGAGCCGGGTCAATCTGGATTCCATACCTCATCAGATTCGAAGACTAAACGCGTGAGTAAATAATTTGTTTACCGGAAAAAAGAGGGGAATTCCTGCACAGAATTCTCAGTAGGCATTCAGTTCCGTTTCGTAAGTAACCTGCCTTTCTCTGCTAAAGTGTCGTTGATTTCGACCCAGCCGATGCCAGGCTGACAAACCATGTCAGAGTCTGCCTCTATTAACAGTCGTTATTCAAACTCAAACTACCCTGCTTCAGGGATTACCGTGAATTTCTATGATCTTCTTCATGCCAGAAAGATCAACGCATATTCCACCGGAAGGATGCTATATATCACCCCATCAGAAACCGCTGCGAGGAGTTTGAATAACACAATAAATACACCGCGAGTATGTCCCTCTAAGTTTGTGGCGCCGGAATAAGGTGTAATAGGCATGCGATGTTTTGTCGCAATCTTGACAATTTTGACGACATCGTCTGTTGAGTCAGGGTAGACAACGACGCTGTGAAGAGAATCTAATGCGGACATGTCAGAAATGACATGCCTTGGATGAAGACTAAACACACCAGCGTGGTAATCGTATTCCGAGTGTCCGTGTATGTGTAGATCTTGTGGATCAGTCGAAACGACACCGTCGCGGTCGGAGAAGGTACGTTGAAGCTCTGAGATGGCGTATGCATAATCCTTGGGAGAGCCGTACTTGGGTGCAGTTGGAATGGCTTCAGTATTATTCAATCTCGACGCAAAATATCCCAAGGCCCCACTGGCCAGAGATATGGCGAGGAGACTATATGCAGGGCGCGGTTTGTGGGGGATTTCCCGAGGCGGAGTGCCGTGCGTGGTAGTAAACCAACTCCGTGAACTGGAAGTCCAATACGTGGAAAACAAAGTCGCAGGTCTGGCCAAAAATAAAGACTGAGTAGGACGACGAGAAAACATGGCTGCCTCTCTTGAATCCCCGGGTCAAAGTAGAAGATAAAATATTAGCAAACCCCAGGACAATGGGGCTATATCTGTTCACGCGATCAAGAAGAATTTCCAGTGCACGGCCCGACTGCCGCCACGCCTGCAGATGATTTGTGCAGCAGTCAAATTAAGAACCATATGTGTCGGCTAATATTCGCCACAAAACCAGGTTAGCATTGACGAGGAATGCCATGATGCCATGGGAAAGTGGCGGTGAAAGAACAACTACTTGGAGGACGCGTTCGCCACGTGGTCAGGTCAGGGTTACTTTTGTACCATCATGCCAGTCGATTTCCCCACCTTCTTGACACAACTGAACGACGCTCTCGTTGCTGAGAATGGACTCAACCTTGCTTACCTCCTTCGGCCAACAAGCCCACACGGAAAAGATCTTGTCAAACAATTCAGGAATCCTACGGTTCGTTGGGCTTGTATCACGACCTCAACGTCCAATTCACGCGAAATATCCTCAGCGTGCAACATTCAACCATTATCAAGGAAGCATACAGAGCCCATGGGATGATATCGCAATACAATATGTGATGACCTGTTCGCATGTAGCCAGGCGTAGACCGATGGAAGCATTCAAGGAGCATACACAACTTGTCTCGTGAGCATGGGTCTATCTTCTGCGTTGTGCGACGCTCACATCGGCTCAGCCTTTTCTTCCGTTTCTTCACCGAAAATCGAGGTTGGACGCTACCCGCACTGTTCTCTATATTGCGGGACCTTCGCGATTTGGCATTTGATGTGCGCGCCCTTTTCCGAGTCCGTGTCTGACACCACTCATGGTCTATCTAGGCTGACTCCTTTGCAAAATACAACAACCTGAAGGGAGAATCAATGGAAGAGGCTGCGAGAGTCATTGCAAAGGCTTTTGGAAACTGCATGACGGACAGGTATGCGACTTCCTCTCCTCCTCCGACCCAGAACCTGATCCATTAGGACATCACCACTCAACGAATCCCGGAAATGGGGTGTGTATTATGTTGTTGGTCTCATACTCAAGTGCTACTTTCGGGCAAGTCACTTTCTTCTCCTTATTCAAGTTCCTCCCTTCCACGATTGTCAGTGGTTTTGATTACAGGTCAAACGAATATCCCTGTCAAAGAGTATCTTGCGGGCCCTTGAAGCGAACTCTGACATCCCCCCGTTGCATATGTATCCCCGGTCGCATCAAGTATGGTTTTTTCCCTCGATCTATTGTCCTGGTTAATGTCTTGCAAGGTCACCTATCGATATTACATTGGAATGCTAAGTTTTTTGAACGAAGACTATGCAAAGGTACGTGTTCGTAATGTATCTGACCAGCATATTAGATAACATTCTGCAGTCCGAAGAAGAACTGACTCTTGCTTTCTACCAATGCCACACTGGAGCTCAGAGTAACCAAGAGTGCGACACCGCTTCTCCTTGTCTCATTCCCAGCTGACAGTTTACAGGCGCATCCTGACTTATCTCCTCCCTCTGCGTATCTTGAAAGGCCACCTTCCGTCGCAAGAACTAATGGATCGATTCCCTACACTCAAGGAACTTTATCATCCATTTATAACTGCAATCCGTACCGGTGATATATCTGGCTACGATAGAGCACTCGACGACCACGAAAAGACACTCTTGGACCTGAACCTGTGGATAACACTCGAAAAGGCTAGAGAACTATGTCTGCGGGGCTTATTCAGAAGAGTGTAAGCCAGTTCAGTCACTTCTGGAGGCCGTTTTCGATTTTTTTGTAGATGGGTCGCTTCTCAAAAAGGATCACGAGTCCCTATATCTATGTTCCACTCCTCGCTCAAGATCTCAGGTATCGACGTTGACGAAGAAGAAGCGGAGTGCCTAGTCGCAAACATGATATACAAAGGTTTCATGAAAGGCTACATCAGCCACGAAAAGCGAATGGTCGTACTATCTAATACCAATGCGTTTCCAAAGCTGGCAGAAAGATCCAATCCGTATGGATCGACATAGGTGTCAGCCTTGACCGTACACCATCATCACAATGAATATCTATTTCCAGGAACACGGCATCTTGATATCTGGCGTATTACATGATTCGCGACATACAACTGTCTTTTATTTGGAAGATGGCTGATCTCAAGGAGGATTCTAAGCACCGTGATCTCACAGTGGAGTAAGAAAGAAAACGACGGTTTGACGGGTGCTACTGCTGGGCTGTATGGTCTGCTGCCCGGTGGTCGCAAGCTCATTTATAGCGCTTAAGAGAAATTTCTTTAACACATTGCATCAGAATATGCTTGGAACTTGGCGTCAAAGGGGATCCGTGCCAAAGGCGTCTGGTTTCTCTTCGTTAGCTGCTATGAAGCTCAACGATTGGTGGAACTTTTTGCAGATATAGAGCATGGACTGTAAGCACCCTTCACGAAGATGGAAAAGTCTTCATGTCACCGAGGTAAGGGTCTAGTATAGATATCTCTGGATCTAATCAAAGCATGGCAGATCAAACAGTAAACGCCGTTTGGTTCCACCAATCAAGGACTCAATTACAATTGACAGTTGGGGCCGTTTTTTCTGGATATTGATACCAGCTGCATGTGTGTGTACGAGCCGTAGACTGGAGCCGACTAAGTTTTCTATCCACATGCCTATGTGATAGTACTAACGGTCTTACAGTTGTACCCTCATGTCGCCAACACTACGATATCGGGGCGTTCGGTAGGCTATCCAAGTCATCTGTATGGACTTTGATACGCCAGAAGCTTCCGATCGTTGGGCGACTGTGCTTCTTGAGGCAACAGATCCTAACTGAAGTACCCGGTCAAGGCCAATGCAAGCGTCCAGCCCGAAAAACCTAAATTTAGCGGGACGTAAAACACTCACCGTAAGGTTCAGGCATCTGCGATACAAGGTTAGATTGAATCCGATAAGGAACGAACGATTGTTGCTGAACGTTTTTCAGACATTCGGAACGGCCGTCTTCTCTCACGAATGGCCCAAAAACAGCGGCAAGCTGCACGGGTCTCCACTTTGCACATCCAGGAGACCTGTCTTCGGGCTTGCTCGGCTCGCTAGAGTGGTGCTAGGTGTGACCTTCAAGAATTTCTATGGACACCTTGTAAATGATTGGATAGATGTATGCAATAGTGCATTAAACGAGGTGATTGCATCTCGTCATTGGGTAGCCGGTGCTTTCTCCAGCATTCACGTCCGATGGTTCGGTTGATTTCGAACTGTCTTCTCCCGTCCATCTGGTCAGACTGTCGCATGCTTCTATCTGGAATGGATCGGTATCTTGTCTTCTTTACTGCAATGTGGTTGCGGCACATCTTTGCGTTTATCAGTGACAAGGCGCTTGTAGTGAATTACTTGTTACGGACTGGTGCTAATCACGCCTCAATTCCTTTGCCTAGCGACTAGGAAGTAGCGATAGACAACATGGCGGGTTTACGCGGAGAATCGAACCGACTTCGTTTTGGTATTGCGAAATGTGATCCCAAGGCCACACAGTTCTTGCCCAAAACTCAGGATACACTTGTGATGCCTCTTCTTTGACTGATCGCAAGGGAACGAGTTGGCCGGATCCTACTTCCTATAAAGCGGAAGGTGCCTTCGAGTTGGAATGGTGTCTTCCTGTGCATCTACAAATATGTGCTTTTATCGACAGTGAGTTTCGCCATCCTTGCTCAACGAGTGAATACTTACACTTGCTCGTTCATCTTAGGGTTCGAAACGTTTACACACGGTCGGTACCGTTCCTCTTACTCACTACTCTGGACACTAACTGATCGTTAGCTGTGGCCACGGCGTAACTTTGGTACGGGCATTCAAATTCCTGACATAGCTTATACAAGGTTCACCCTTCTACGATCATCCAGCCCGACGAAGAGGTAAGATAACCGCCATGGCATGCTGAAGTCATAGTAAAATGTCGACTAGATTAAATGCGACCTCGTCCATTGTAAATTCAGCACGGCGCACCCAAGGACTTGCAGGCCTCCTAATTGTAGCCAGACTTGTTGGCAGTAGTAAGTTCTTCTTTTGTGCCTATCGATCTCACAAAGACTTACCCGTCACTAGCCATCAATTTCCGCAACAATACTGTAGGATTTTGTTTGCCATCCGACGACTCAGATCCATTGACTTGAACGTTTCAGCCCCCACCATCAACGCTTTGTGCCCCCAGTGCAGTAATAGAAGAGCATGAGAGTACAGCATATGGGAATCACAAATCAACGTTGTTGTCGACCTCTTGTGTAGTATAACATCCTACAATCGAAAGTGTTATGGTGTGCAACGGCCACGTGCGAGCATATAAATTTGTTCAAGTCGGACTATCGATGCAATTCAGCCAGAAAGATTAGGCGGACGGTGAGCTTCCACGATAAGAGGCAGAGCGTAAACCTATTTGAAACAGATGACGTCTCCCTCAGCCATTAATGAGTTCAAATACCAAATCTCCAGCTGATGATTGTTTGTAGATGACAGCGTGAACTAGGAGGGGGCTTTTGTTTCGCGAAATTAGCCGGGAAATGAACACGATGCCTTGTCGGCCACCTGCTGAATACCCGCTGCGTTATTGCAAAGATGCATGAATCCGTTTCGAACACGTTGAATGACGGGACAAAACAGGCAGGCGGGGCAGCAGGAATGAGATTGATTCGGTCGGACATAGAAGGCTCGGGGACGTAATGGGAAGGCTAAACGAGTTGCCGTCTAAAGTTAGTGGGAATCATCAAGGATTCTCTATGAACACTTGCCGACACTGGTGAAACACACCCCTTCTTTACGCCAGAACCTAGGATCGGTACGAGTTTAGAGGAAGAGAAGAGAGGATCGGGGAATGAATGAGACATGGGCTGCGCATAGATGTTCGCCATGCGTGTCAATGACAATACCTTTAGAAGGAGGGGGCTCGAATTTGAATTGAACGGTAGCGAGGTGCTAGCAACAGTCGCCATTGAATTGTAAAACGGTTTAGAATAGAAACTGAGAGGGCTGCCCGAGATACAGCAAGTGTTGTCAAACTTGGTGTTTCGACCTTATTGTATAGCACCTTTATAACGTGCCACTGAGCGTCTCGACAATGCATTTTAAATGTGCCAGGTCGTCGCATTAATTTTCGAGCGGGATGTGGTACTCCTATTGACATGATGTCCAACTCGCCGAGTTTTGAGGTAGTGAATGCAATAACGTAGGGGTAATATAAGAAAGGAATGAAAGAATGATATAGACCAGACAAGATGGGCAACGCCGATGCGATGACCGAGCGCCTTCTTCCTGCGTCTGATCGTGCTGTCAAGTTGCATCCATTTTCAGTGCTCCTCACCTAATTGTCTTGTTCTCACCTACCTGTCTTGTTCACTAGTAGCTGCCGGCTTCTGAGCCTGAGCATGGACTCTACCATGGAGTTCACATCTCTCTCAAAGATGGGGGAAGTCAGCGCCTCAAGGCTGTTAACAAGCAAGCATTACCACAACGTATTTATGAAGGATGGAGGAGGAGGACGGAAAGGTACCGTCGTGCCACCGTGGCCGGCGCCATAAAGTCTTAAACAGACCGGCCAGTAACGGTCGTTTGCCATCCAATGGCCATCGTGCCGTGCTGAAGGAGATTGGTACTTACTTGAAAAGCTTAATATATCTAGTTGATCGAGAAATTCACTTATCGGCTCAATGGTCTAGTAGTATGATTCGCGCTTCGGGGTTCAGCCCAGTGATTACGTAATCATTGGCAATCACTTTGGAGTCGAGCAGTACAACTATCCTACTGTCTTATTTCAGCCCGAGGTCGGGTATGAAATGTCACTCGGTGCAACTACACGTCGATGAGAGAACCATTAATATTATTATATTATATTGTATATAGTGGACTCATTTCAGCCCGGGGTTGGGTATGAAATGCCACTCGGTAATGAGACATTGAGAGCTGGCGGAGCACCGAGCAAGCTTTGTCGAGTTCAGCTACACAATGAGAGATACGAGTAGTAAGAACCAACAAACAAGAATACTACGAGGTAACGAGAGCACTTCTAGGACAGCTAAGAGGAATCTGCTTGTTGACACCCAATGTCTATTACATTACAACCCGAGGTCGGGTATGAAATAGTACTGTCATCCTACTCGCTGTCTACTACCTCCTCCTGCTGCTGCTGGGTGCCGTAGTGAACAGGCAAATAGTCGTCCAAGAAATCCTCCACATACTCTACCAATGCCGGCGCAAAAACTCCCACGTATCCCTGGCGAATTCATGGGGAGGTGTAACGAGAATCCAGGGTCTCGTCATTTAAGAGGCCACCAGTCCATAGTGTCCGACTCCGCTCCGTCTCCCGACTCTGTTGTGGTGCTGCAGTGCCAAGATACCTACCGATATTGCTCCGGGACTAGTAAAATTTCATACCCGACTTGGGGTCGAAAATGTACTTTGGTGACAATAAATACACGAGTACAGCGATTTGCAAGTTGCCCATCGTTGTCTGCTCTGTGAATCGCCACCGCGTCCACCAATCCGATATCGGCCTCTCCTGAAAGACGACGTTAGCTTGACAGCACCGAAATCAAAGTGAGGAAACGATCATACCTCGTCGACTTGCAGAGTGAGGCAAGGTGGCGGTCAACATAATTTCCATCTTTTTAGCTATCACGCGCACGAGGACGACAAACAGACCCCCACGCGTCAACAAGGAATCAATTCGAGTTTGCAGCTGCGGACCTTATTACCCCAGTGCGTCAACTGAACAGTCGGTGCGCTGTCCTCGAAGCTATCACCTTATCTTCCGCGTTGAATGCCCAAGACCCGGTCCCATTCACTAGCGTCTGATGAAGACTTTTCCTAGGACGCTGGCTCTGCGACTGCAAGACACCGAGAGGAAGACGGGGAGCATTGAGTTATCAGACGAACTCTGGATCCGAGGGCTACCATCACGGCGTATCAAAGGCATCCAGGGCCGTCAATCGATACTGATTTGTCGCCATTGGACATAACAATAACATTCCACGCGCTATTCATTTTCCACTATCTGATCGAGCGACCTTTAACAGATTATTTCACTGCCAGATGTGGCTCAATGGTCTAGTAGTATGATTCGCGCTTCGGGATGGCAATCCAGTGACAGTGTAGTCATTATCTGTGCGAGGTCCCGAGTTCAACTCTCGGTTGAGCCCTTTTTGCTTCAGGCGTCGCGTCGCACACGTGATTCTTATTGACCCTTATTGTCCTGACCTGTAGCGTCGTAGGCTTGGACTCGGACCACCATGGCGAAAAAATCAGACAGTGAGATTACAATTTTATCGTGACCCAACGCTCACCTCCTTATAGATCAAGCTGCCAGGACCCGTTTGTCTATCAGTATTTAGTATGTGATGAATACTGACACGCATATAGGCAACCAACGTGTTGTTAGCTTGGACTCTGAAATCGAGATCCTGGATCCTCCTCAGGCTGTGGTCCCTTTGCAAGGTCGAGTTATTCGAAAGAGGGCAGGCGAGGCCGCACCAGAGAACGACGAATACCACCCGAGCGAGGACGAGGCGACCCCTGTGCCTCCTTCGCCTGCTTTGCGATGCAAACGACTTTCTAAAAAGAAGGCGGACGAAAACGATGAGAGCGACGACGAGACGCAGCAAAGAAAGAAGCGTTGTGGGCCGACCGAGCCTCATTCACCGAGCACCTTTGTGAGCATCCTCCGGGAGCTGCAGGTTAACAAGATGGCCGCTTTGGAACAGAAGGAACAGGCGAACGCAAAGGAGTTGGAGCTGGTGAAGGAACAAAGGAACCTGGTTGAGGCGCAGCTCAAGCTGCGCGAGTCTCAGAGGATTGACAACGAGGCAGCCGAAGCCAAGGGTGAGTTTTTCAGTGTTGTTGTTGGTGCCGTTTTTACCATGGGGATTCTAGCCGCCCGTGAAAAGGAGGAAAAGGTGGCTGAGGCCCTTGCAGCGCAAGCTACCGGTACGTAGCCCCGAGTTTCCTCTCTGACATTGATAGCATTCTTTTCGCAGAAACACCCGTTCGCAATGTGGCGGCGGCGGCAGCTTCGCTCCCTACTCCTGTATCTGCTCCGACTCCTGCTTCAGCTTCGGCACCGGCTCTGCCTCCCAATATCACTTGCCAATTGTTTTCTGTTCTGCTTGACTCTATGCAACCTGCTTCGTAGGCTCCATTGTAACTGCTGTCTCATCGCTTTCCATGTCTGCTGCTACCATTATCATAAACTGCACTGTTTTCCATGTCTTTTGCTACCGTTGTCATAAACTGTATGTATACCGTTGTTCTGTAATCCTACTGCATTATAAACTCTGTCAAGTCTTCTCATGCATCGTCCACCAAATCATCCGCAATCTCAAGCAACTCTTCCGGCCAATGAGCACACACCTGTTCAAGTGTGAAAAGGTGAAAGGAAAGGGCTGTTCAAAAATTCCTCACCTCGAAAAATGACGCCTTTTGCTTATCGAAAGAGTACAACAAGGTGTGCAAATTGTCTTGTTTTGGCTTGGATTTCTTGCAAGCTGGGCCTTCCTTCAAGTTGGGGGCATTGTCGAGTTTGGTGCAGCGAGTTTTGATTTTGAGGTACTCTTGATATGTGATAAAGTTGTCAACGCGTGCGTTGCACTGTTCAAGCATGTGGTCCTGGACCCGAGCAATGGTTCGGGCTCTGAAACAAGTGTCACAATTAGAAAGATTAGAAAAAGATTAGACTTGCTTAAAGACAGGACACGTCGGGCACTTGAATCTGGTGCTGGTCCCAGCAATGTACATGTCGAGTTCCATATCCCGCCATGTCGCGTGGATCTCCTTCCTGAAATGTGTGTAAATCGCTAGCAACAGGCAATGAAGAGAGCGTACCTATGCCTCGTGTAATTGTGGCGAGCTTGAGACCCCTTGAACACACCGGGATTGGTGATGCCCTGGGGAACCCGCCGGTGGATGAACAGAGGGCAGTCTGGGCAAACATATGAACTGTCTTCGATCTGCAGATTGTTAGATGTCATTTTATATGAGAGAAGACATGTACCTTGTGTGAGTCCAGTAGACGTGTGGAAGCGATAGGCGCAATGATAGCTTCCATTACGCGCATACGAACCTCAGCCACAGGGACTTGTAGATGGTCAGGTTCATCTGCCTCATCGATGGCTTCATCTGCTGGCTCAACAGGTGGTTGTTCAACGAGGTCCATGAATGGTGTTGATACATCGGTATTTGGGTTCTTTGCATTGATGAGAGAGTTGAGTTTTTTGAGATAGTTGGGATCCTCATATTCGCCAAAGTCCATATCATCACTGAGGGGAGCGACATCTTCGTTGGGTATTTTGGAAGAATCTGGTGGGCATTAGGACATGGCTGTGAACTTTGTGCCAATGCTCACCGGTCAGGAAGGGCTGCAGGAACATTGATGGCTGCTCGAAAACTTGCTTGGCTCTGTCATGCTGGTCGAGCGTTCCAGGTATGGCACGATTTTGAAACTGGGTCATTGTTTCCTTGGCAAGTGCGCTCCGAGTCTTTTTGGTGTTTCTCGCACATGCAAGATTTCGAGCGTCGAGCTTTTCCAGGACAGTGTCGCCTCTCTGTGAACAGGTCAGACAAATCAATGACAAGAAATGGATCTTGCCTGTTTGGCCATCTCATATGTAACATTGGGAGCGAGAGCAATCAGAGGATCGCCAGCCTTGAGCTTTGGGTGTTTTTTTTCTCCAGAGATGATGTCGAGCAAACCCTGGACATTGGTTTTTACATGATGCAGGTATTTGCGTGCAGCCGATGAATTGAAGCACTCAAAAAAGGCAGACCAAGCGGTGGACAGTGCATCTTCAGCCGCAATGAAAACATCGTTGTCCTAGGCTAGTAAACAAAAGGACAAGAGGCTGTGGAATGTGGCTCACCTGACGTCGTTTGTCAATCTCTTCTTTACGAGCAATCTTGCGCCGTCTCTGTCAAGGGTGTCATTGACGAGACGACAACACAAACCAGACAACTTGCCTCTGCTTCAGCAAGATCATCAGCGTTATCACTGATTACAAACTTTTCAACGATAGCTAGTACTGCGGCACCGACCGACCGAGGTATCTGTAACAGTATCAGATGACATTCAGAGTTGATCAGATAAACTTGCCTTTTTTTTCACAGAAGTTTCTTGAAGACGCATCTCAGTCATGTCGTGATTCTCTACACCCAGTGAGTAATTTTCATCAAAAATGCGACCTTCCTTTACCCCATGGTTCATAATGAGCATAGCAACCCGGTTGCTGTAATTTACTCCATAGTCGTTGCCTGCTCCACGACGCCATGCATAAACGCCACCTCTGACGATGCCAACACCGTCTGAGAGCCCAGAGACAGTACAGGAGATGGAATTTGACGTGCAGGCTTGTGGTGGTTCTAGAAAGGTGCTTCCTCCTTGTATCAGTTTTCGGTAGCTATATAAAGATTAGAGAATGGCAAAAGACAAGGGGAAGGGGCGCATACAAGGGTTCTTTTTTCCTTTCCTCATCGATGGGTCTTTGTTTTCGTGGATCTTTGAAAAATTCATCAAGCGTCTGGAGAAAAGAGTCGGTAAAATGAAAGAGACTTTAAACAATGGCATACCTTGTACTTGATGTCGAACGCCTGAATGGAAAAAAGATACGTGAGTATCCAAACGGTGGGGTCAAAAAGGACATTGTGGGCTTTGGTGATGGACGAGAGCTTGAAGACTAGGTCCATGGCTGAATGCGTAGACATGGCACCCTTCAGGTTGTGAATGTGAATGGTGATAGTAAAATCAGTGAGGGCTTCCTGTACAATGTCAAAGTCGCTGAGTGTAAGATACTAGTGAAAATGATTAGAGAGAATCTCGAGAGGACAATGTAAATGTTCACAAATCCACAGTCAGCATAAATCTGACAACTTGGGCCCAAGCTTGAGGGACGGGTCGTGAGGTAGAAAGGAACGATAATTTTGCATATATTATTGATCTTGACGAGACGAGTTCCTCCGGTCTGCGATCTCTCCATGGCTCCCTCGATAATGACTTGAAGTTCCTGTCGTCCACAGTAAACCTTTCGGTCAAAGAAACGGTCCAGTTTGTCATGAAAAGTCACTGAGGAATGGTGAGATGTAGGAGAGAGAATATGGAAAGGAACACATACAAGCGACTGTTTGATCACGGAATATGCTAGCAAGTTGCATCTCTGCCAGGACAAAAAGACCCTTTCGCTTGCCAGTAAAAGGACAACGTGTGAGGATGGCAATGAGGTGCTGGAAGACTGAAGCGCATCCCGCAAGGGTGCGCACCTTGATGACCGTGCGTCCTGGTCGAGGAGGAGTAATCTTGACCTATATGCACGTTAGCAGAGAGAAAATCAGAAAAGAGATGTGCATACAAGGAAAGGCAAGAAAATGGGAGCAAACTGGATGACTACATCAACATCCCAGTGACAGTTGAATGGCCACTTTGGACGGAATTTGGAGATCATGACGCTCCAGGTCATGCGACAGCGAAGCTGGGTATTGCTGGTATGAGGGGACTGGGAGGGTTGGACACTGCGAGCCCATATCTGGAACTCGGCCTCCATTTCGGCTAGTTGCTCGTCGGTGATACTGCCGAGCTGTTTAGCGATGGCAATGGTGCGAGTGTTGTAGACCTGTTGAGTGCGATCTGAAGTGTTGTCGACCTTGGGGGCCATGTTGAGTTGATAGGCTTCGACGCCAAGCGGACGATATTCTTCATTGGAAGGGAGCGGAAATGTGGGGATGCCAACGGAATGGAAAGGGTTTTCGGGGGGCCATGGACCTGTGGCAGGCAAGACAGTGTGTGCGGGAGGTAAGAGAGGGAGACGAACGGGAGCCGTGGGTGGTGGAACTGGGAGGGGAGGCATGAGATGATGGGAGAAGGGAGGAAAGGAACGACGGGGAATGGACAGCGACGCGATGCGCCTTTATGCCTGTCAGACTGCGTCATTAGATGCGCGCGTTAATGAGTGACAGAATGCGTCATGCGCGTGGACGTGAGGAGAGCTTGATGTGTGATGTCACATTGTGTGACTACTTTTCGTTCTCGGGGGCAATAGGTGTACTGACCGACGGTATGGGTACGTGGGAGGTGCACACTAGTATTCTGTTGCTTTCTGGTGTATTATAGGGTGTTCTGGTATGACGTGGCTCGAATCGGGAGTTGACATGACTCGAACCGGGAGTTGAACCCAACGGAGAGGATAGTCTGCGGCTGAACTTTATATACCCAATTATTATGCACCATAAGGATTTGAATCGAGCGGATGAGGCATGTCGATGCAAGCACACAATGGCCCTCCAAATGTGAGATCAGCAGGAGACATGCTCATCTATCTCCATCATTTTCGACATCCACCAGTCACTGTCCTATCATAAATTGAAATGACATCGATGAGTATCTTAATTCGAGCCAGTCAATATCCGGTGCAACGTCCGGTACTGGTTTAGGCGAAACGTTTTTGTAGTCCGGACTCAAAAAGCCAACATTCTTACTCGAGAGCAGAGATTCCGCAAGGTTCATCCAAAGGTTGAACTACGGGCCTTCCTCAACACTGGCAGCCTTCTCAGGTCCGTAGCTTTGTTTCTACACGATATATTATCTTACATATACATACGCTGTACAACCAGTAGAAATAACATTAGAATTTGCAAAGGGAATAAAAATGTGAAGGGTATCAAAATTGAACCTGAAACAGGACCAGAAAGACTATTTCTTTACCGCCCGAAGCTGCGCTCGCAGTTGTCCATTCTCCGTCTGCATCGCATTCAACTCATCCAATAATGCGGCCTTTTGATTTTGCTCCGACGAGATGATGGCGTCAAGTTGTTCCTGTGCACCCTTCAGTGCTGCACGGGATTCGGCAAGTTGTGCCTCCAGCTGTTTCCTGATAGCTTCCGGAGCAGATGCAGCTTCTTCAGCCAAAGTCAACGCTCGAGCGCTTAACGTGTTGTTGGCCTCGGTAAGTTGCCGGCACGTTTCTGCCTGCTCAGCAGCCTGCATTTCAATCTCCAGCTTTTGGGCCGTGATCATATCCACACTATCTTGTAACCGGTGCATTTCATCCTCTCTACACGAAAATGGTGAGTCATGACAGGATAAGTAGGTATAACCGGGAACACTTACAACCCGGCATATCTGGCCATCATGGTCATATTCCTGTCCTCCAACATCCGCACCTGCTTTTGGTACGTCTCTAAAGCAGTACTGCCCTCCTGCGCCAGCTTCTGAGCACGGTCGGCGTTCTTTTTCAGCAGCTCATGCGCCTGGGCGAACCGAAGCAGGCGTTCGATGAGCGACCTATCATCCGCCACCAGCGCTTGTACCCGGGCAGCAAAAGCCTCCACTGTGAATGTACCAGGATTAGGGGACGAACTTGCACCTGAACGTAGGTCATAGAGGGACTTGAGGGACCGGACATCCAGATCTGAAAGAGATTTGGCAGTGTTGTTGTGACCGAGACTGCTAGGACTGGAAGGGGCTGATGCCGTCGGTGACCCAGTCCGGAACTGCCGTTGAATGTTGAATTTAGCGGCGCGAGCTTCGGGGGAAGGAAGCATAGCCCAGATAGGCTGGAAAATAGCGACAATCTTGGCAGCGTCGCCTTTGAATTCAGTGGGAAAATTGACGGTCGGCATAATTGGGGAGTGAATTGTACTGATGCCCGACTCCATTTGATCCTAAAGCGCCGTCAAAAAACAATAGCTCGGATAAACAGGGAAATACATACCTTCATTTTTTGAGCAATTATACGGGCCTCCTTCCTAGCATCTTCTCGTTCCCGTCGGGCTTCCTCGAGGTCGTGAAGAAGAGCTTCCCGTCGCGACAATTCTTCGTCAAGCTTCTTCTTCGTTTCCTCCAACTCCATACCTAGGTCTGGTTTAGAGCCTACTCTTTCAAGGTAAAGATCCACCGAAGATAGGAGAGCCCTCAAAGACAGTTCACGGGAGAATAACGGCACAGAATGCTTGTGAACGAGCGCTTGAATCAGAGTTTGCCCTTCCTCAAGGCTTTCGGTGGCCTTTTGTAGTAGAGAAACATCTTCTTCCCGTACTCTGTCCATCTCTTCCTGTAGTCTGGCCAGGTCCTCCAACTTCTCATCTTCTAAACGCGCACGCTCATTTTCCCAAGCTATTCGGTCCTGCTCCCATTCTTCCTGTAACTGCCGCAACTCGGCGTCCTTGTCCTCCAACAGTTGCTGTGACGCCTCTCGTGCTTGCGTCAACGTCGACTCGTTTCCTGCAGCCTGAGCATTAGATGATTCAAGTGCCTCCAACTCGTCCTGCAAAGCAGCTAGTTGCCGGTCCCGCTCTTCCCGCTCATGTTCCCAGTCCCTCTTCTCCTCCAACAAATCCTGAAACTCGTTTTCCAGAGATTCGATCTTGGGCATCTCCTGCTCTAAAGCGGAAATGGTGTCCTGGGCGTTCTGCAGCTCTATGTCCATCATCGTCTCGACTTGCTGCTTCTCAAACTTCAAATGAGACAGCTCTCTTGCCGTCTCTGCCTGCTTCTGCCCTGCGGCTTTCAACGAATCAGTGGCGGCCTTGAGCTTCTCCTCTAAGGAGATGATTTCTCGGGCAGCAGAGTCCGGAGAACGTTGGCGCGTTGGCACGATAGCATCTGCATGACCTGCAAAAAAGTGAGCGCCATCAAATTTCGAGAAAGAAGAGTCTGCGATGGATGTCGCTGTTGGACTGAGTGATAGGCTTCTGTTTGGTGTCTCGTAACCAGAATCTCGGTGATTTGGAGGGGTGTGGCCGTTCATAGACGATGGAGACATTTTTTTCTCCATGCTACGGACAGAATAGCTGAGAACTCCTGCACGATGTTCCAGTAATCGCTTATTTATCTCGTTTACTCGCTCGGAAACCCGCCATAATTCCTTCTGTGCAATATCAACGCGGCGATTAGCGGACTCTAGCTGTTCCTCGGTTTGTTTGGACATTTTCTTGTTCGATTGATTGACTTTGGATAAAGATACTGCGGCATCCCGGATCTTCGTTTCTAGCGTGAGCTTTTTCTCCATGGCGCCGAGTCGAGACATGAGGACTTGGTGTTCCTACACGTTGTTAGACGGATGTTCATAATACATGGCATGACGACGCACTTTCTTTAGTTCATCTACCTCTTCAAAACCGAGGATCTCAAACTCCCGACTGTCCACGACAGCGTCACTGGCTAACAAACTGAGCAACAACTCGTCTCGATTGTTGAGTCGGCTCGACGATCGCTTGTATTCCGAGTCCATCGACGCTGGTTTCACAGACTTTCGGGTGACGATCCGGGAAGGACCTGCTCGAGGAGGTGAGGGTCCAACTGGAGAATTTGTTAGCTGTCCACTGGAAAGAATGAGCGAGCTGGTTGAAACGTTCGACGACCGAAGCGATGATTTCAGTGGAGTATCATCATCCGCTGTGGGAGGTGGCGGTTTCTGTCTGTCCTTTCTGAGAAAGAGGCCCGCCGTCGTCATCTTTGGGCTTCCGAAGGGCGAGGCAATTCCGTTCGTCGATGTCGGTGACTGCGGCGGCCACGTCGGACCAGATTTTAATGGCGGTAGACCATTAGTATCAATTGGTGGTGGCGGCGGCGGCGTGTCCTGTATTGTGGTGGTTGCCGCACCGAGAAAGCGCCTCACGCCGTTCATACCGACGGGAAGCAGGAGTAGTACTGAACAGTGTTGTTGTGCCTGACTTGCGGCGGAAGTGTTTGCCAAACAATCTCACGTGGGTCTAGGGTGAGGCCTGGAACACGGCTGAAAGGTGCTAAGGTTGGTATCTAGTACTCCGGTACTTGGGATGTAATACACGCTTGCTCTAGATCACGCCACGCTGTTCCATTTCGATCTCTTCCGAACCGCATCCTACAAGTACCATCGCCACAAGAATTTTGAGGTATCAGCAACTTATTATGGAGTATCCGAGAAGTAAGGTTGGAATGAGTACTTGGAGGATAATCACCGTGTATACACGGAGGGATGTAGTAGATAAATCTAACCAGTGACGAAAATGGCTGTTGATGAGATAAACGAAAAACGGACTCCTTCAACGCTACAAAGTTCAAACACCATAACTGCCACTGAGCTTGAAGGTACCCTCAGCAGATTTCCAATGAATGTTGACATTGCCCCTCATATACAACGTGTTGTATCTATGTCGCGTCAGCGCAGGACCCTCCCAATTGAGCGAGATGATCTTACCGTGCGGACCCCACGATATCACCTACAACGTTCTGGAATTCTTCCGCCGTCATCTTCTTCATCTTAAATGTAGGCGCACCACCCAAGTCGAGCATGGCACCGAAAATTTCCCCGTCATTGCAGACGCCATCACACATCCACTTTGAAGACCCTGTTTTGCAGGAAGTTTTCCACTAAAAAGACGCGTCAACTCCTTCATGAAACAAAGCCGTTACGGGTTTCACTCGCAATCATTTGCTTCTTGATGCCACTTCGAGCTGCAGACTTAAGCTTCTCCGCTGCGGCGTTCACTTGCTCCGGTGTACGTGCCTTTGGCTTGCTTCCAGCGATCTCCTCCTCCAGACTCCGCGCGTACCGGGAAAGCTCTACAAAGACTGCGCGAGAAGCCTCAGGATCCTCTGGGACTGGATAGTTCTTCGGGTCTGCCAAGATGTCAACAACTCTATCAGCTGTAAGAATCAGTCGCGTCTTTTTGGTGGCGGCACCAGAAGACGCGTCAGATTTTCGTTTGCGGGTTGTAGTGGACGACATGGATGATTATCTTTGAGAAATACGCGTAAATACTGGCGTTGGCGTGTAAGACGGTGACAAAGAGCGAGTAAAGGAGAAATGCAGGGGGAAACGCGTTCAAATAGGTTTCACACATTACGCGCTATTTTCGGAACCAGGCGCGGATGGCGGATGGTTTGACAACCCAACGTAAGTAAGAGAAATTATAGGTAAAATCATCGAAGAGGGACCATATAATCAAAAGTACTTAGTAGCGATACACTCACACGACTGTTACCCCATTTGTTGGCCACCCTGAAGCTCGGCAGAGTGGAGACTCGCCCAGGCATGAAACGTCCGCGTCGGGCCATTAAATGGAAGAAGACGGATCAAGCTAGGGTCGGAACCGGCATGAACGATTCCAACAACCATTGAACCAATAAACTTGGAACAGTGGCGGTATTAGTTCATCAGTACAGCAAACTCGAGATTCCGAATGAGCAAAGTCATCAAGGGATTCCGTATACATGATGATCGATATACCGTACAGCGTGAATAGGAAACGCAGTGCGTGGAGCTAATCTGAAAGTTAGGAGTGATGCAGCCGCTCCATGACATGATAAGAGAAAAAGTCCCTCGCCTTCTTTACGACAGGTATCATCCGAATCATTAGGAATGCTCTGCATTGTCTACAGGTAACAGGATTGTGATGAGTGATCCCAAACGAGATAGAGACACTGGTTGCACATAACGACTGCCAGTAAATGCACACCATTTAGGAAAGGTCGCGTGGCTAAACCCTCAACCCTGCTGATGTAAGCATTATATAAGCGACTTGGGCAGAGGGTTGCCGGCTCGCCTTAAATTCTTTATCTCCCTTTTTTGATTCTCTAGATCTCCCCCCCACCAACCAACCAACCGCCCCACACCTTGTAAGTCCCGCCGTTCTCGTCGTCGTCGTTGGCAACGTCAGGCTCATCTGCGCTCCCTTACCAGCTCATCCAAACTTATCTCTAGCTATCGTGAGTGTTTGACGCGCCCCTGTACGCGTTGTCCCAGTGTTCAACATCGTCTATAGATGCCTGAGTCTCGTGAAGATTCCGTCTACCTCGCCAAGCTCGCTGAACAAGCCGAGCGATATGAAGGTAAGTTTATTTCGCTCAATTTCGCATTCAGCCCCTTTGATCTTATCTCACTCAGAAATGGTTGAGAACATGAAGCGAGTTGCCTCGTCAGACCAGGAACTTACAGTTGAAGAGCGTAATCTACTCTCCGTCGCCTACAAGAATGTTATCGGTGCCCGTAGGGCTTCCTGGCGAATCGTCTCCTCAATCGAGCAGAAGGAGGAGTCGAAAGGCAACGAGGCTCAAGTATCCATGATCAAGGGCTATCGGGAGAAGATTGAAAGCGAACTGGCCAAGATCTGCGAGGATATCCTCGACGTCCTTGACAAGCATTTGATCCCCTCTGCGGCATCCGGCGAATCGAAAGTTTTCTACCACAAGATGTAAGTTTTGGGTTTCATTGATTTTGTACCCTTATCCATCGATATTGTAGGATGGGCGATTACCATCGTTACTTGGCCGAATTTGCCACCGGCGACAAGCGGAAAGATAGTGCCGACAAGTCCCTAGAGGCGTACAAGGCTGCTTCGGATGTCGCTGTCACTGAACTACCTCCCACACATCCCATCCGCCTTGGTCTTGCCCTCAACTTCTCCGTGTTCTACTACGAAATCCTCAACAGCCCCGATCGTGCATGCCATCTCGCTAAGCAGGCTTTCGATGACGCCATTGCCGAGCTCGACACCCTCTCAGAAGAGAGCTACAAAGACTCGACCCTCATCATGCAACTCCTCCGCGACAACCTCACACTCTGGACGTCTGACATGCAGGACTCTGGTACGTCTTCCTGTCGAATATGAAAGTCTCCCCTCTAATTTCTGTTGGCCCTATAGATAAGCCCCCGATCGAGAAGGAAGAGCCCGCTGATGCCCCGGCCGACGAATAGATGTTCTCTGCTGTTTTTATCTTCTTTGTCACGTATTTCGACTCTGACGTTTCATCGTCGTGCTTCTTCTCTGCATCATCCCCTCATCCACTCTGCCATCTGCATACACACCCTCACCAGCCGCGATGTTATATTATCCGTAGTCTCGTTCATGATCAATTCCCTCGTCCTGTTATTAGTGTCTGGTAAAATGATAAAAGAAGAAATTCACAAGTACTGTGGGGTATTAAAGATGTGGTCGACTTTTTTTGACGCCAAGTTTGGATAATTGCTAGTTGAGTATAGTTGAATAGTAATGTCCGTTTTCGTTCTTGTCTTTAGACGCCCATCATCCATGCTTTCCGCTGCGCTATGCATTTGCCACATGCAAGAGCGACTTCGTTTCTCGGCCTATTTTCACTTGTCTCAGTCGTTATTTTATATCTATCAGCGTTAGATGTCCAGAACAATCTTTCTCCGCAAGGATGTCGCATGTCGAGGATGTCACCTTCATATGTCCTGCAGACAGAGTTCAACGCGTCGTGGACCCCACTAGCCAACCGTTATAGCCTTTGGCTGTATCGAGAAGTAGGATGGGAATCCAATATGGTACGACAATCATTGCAGTATGTAATGTTGTTGTTCAGCTTGTCAACAGATACACGGTAGCCAGCCCGTTTTATTCATTCCAGGAAATGCTGGGTCGTCGCGTCAAGTCAGATCCATATCCTCGTCTGCGGTTCGACAGTTCTATTCTTCCCCTCATAGGCTGTCGCCAGAATACGAAGGCACGCCCTTCAAACCGCTAGATTTCTTCGCCGGTGCGTGCATCATCAAAAGACAAAAGGCGTCTTTGACCTTTTCTTTTTACGCAGTCGAATTCAACGAGGACCTGTCTGCATTCCATGGGCCCACTATGGAGTCCGAGGCTGCATACACAGCTAACGCCATTGCTTACATTCTGTCGATGTATCCTCCAAACACATCAATCATAATTTTAGGCCACTCCATGGGGGGTGTCATTGCTACGTCCCTTCTCCCTTCAGACAAGATCTCAGCTATCATAACGATGTCGACGCCCCATCTCCTTCCTCCTGCGCGCTTTGATCAGCGTATTGATCAAATATACAACCGCAACAAATTCGTACTCGAGAGTGACCCGACGCCGATCCTGTCGATATGTGGGGGTGCGACGGACATGATGATACCCTCCGAGTCTTGTATTTTGGAAAGGAAAGAGGCTCCACTTAGACGCACAGTGTTTTCGTCGGCTCTCGAGGGAGCGTGGACTGGGGTTGGACACCGGGAGATGGTGTGGTGCCATCAGGTTCGATGGCGTGTAGCCAGAGCTGCCCTGGAGCTTGGTGTCGCTACGTCTGTGGAGAGACGTGGGGCTGTCTTGGATAGGTGGTTACGGGACGGGAGCTGGCTTCCACCAGCTGATACTCCGCCTCAGCTCTTAGAGCGCGATTCGTATAAGATTCTCCCCGAGAATGAACGCCTTGTGCTTGATAGGCCACGGGGTCGACAGACCTATCTCTTGCCCGTTGTCATTGGTTCCTCAGCGAGACTGACGCTCTACGTGTCACAGGGTTCTGTGTTGTCTATCTCTCCGCAGAATCCAGGTCTGTTGGACGTGTCGGTTTTGATATGCCAGGCGACGGTGGATCAGGCCTTCGAATGTGAGTCGCTTAAGCCTTCGGTTTTGAAGCTGGTACCCAATCCTATTCCGGGGGTGCCATTTCCTGTCCCCCATGAAGGATGTGACGAGTCCGAAGGTGTGGTCCTATTCGAAGCGGATCTGTCGTCCACGAATCAGAACCGTCCGACATGGGTGGGTGTTAAACTTGATCAAGCTAATGGATTTGGTTGGGTCATTGCACAAGTCGCCCCCGAGACCGTCATAGTTCGCGATGTCAAAACCATAAGTACAAGGTTTCCTCTCTTCTGTTGATCTGAAATTGATTTCTTCTCTGCTTGACAAGGTCTACTAGCAGGAGGTGTTTCGACCCATCTCCCTGACACCAGCGCTCTCCATATATCTGTATATTTTGATAACCTGTTGTCAAATGCGCTCATCGTTTATCGCGTGTCGCCACGTATATCTACCTCAGGCACCGAATGTAAAGGTAGGGTCGGTCTAGGTCTTCATATTTTGATATGACTGTAATACTTTGCGACACAGAAAATTATCTATCGCCTTTGTTAGTCCACGGTTCTCACCTAGCGGAGACCCACTACTTCCCCTTGAGGTTTGCGCCTCATCGCGACATCCTGCTCCATACGCACAGTCCGGCGCCATACATAGATACCGCCATGTCGGGCCGCGGTGTTTACCTCGATCTGTTGTCGTCTGGTGGCGATGATTGTAGAGCAGACGTAATAACGTTGGAGATTGCATGGATAGCCACTGCCGGTCGTTGGGCATCACGTTACTTCACCACTATCATTTCCTGGGCCATCGGTATTGTGTCGCTGATCATGTTCGAGCTATGGAGGATCTCTGATGAGGGGGTGGGTGAGTGATTCAGCATTTGTTGTTTCAGATGCCTCCGTGTATTGATCCGTAAATGCAGTCCTTACACCGACGGTAGCACAGTCGCTCAATTTCTTTTGCCGACGAAGGATCCCCGCCTTGCTGTTGGGATCGTTTGTGTTCTCTATTGTCCCATTTCCCACAAATTATTTTTTGGGCACCAAAGGGGAACCGTTTTTTCTCGCCTCTTGCACCGCTATTTATGGCCATTGCATTCGGCCTTATCGTCGTCAGCTACTGGTTTCTATTCGCTTTGTTGTGGCCGCTCAAATTTCTCTCTAAATTCTCGTTTGGAAGGTGAGTTTCTTGGCGTCGAGATACTTGTTCAGGGACGCTAATACTGAGTGACGTCAGATCACATCGGGAAATCAACAATTTCAGCAGAGCAACGGCCATTTCGATGTCGCTTATACTTCTCTTCGTCTTCCTAGTTATTCCGTGGCAAGTTGCTTTTCTCGGGTGTTGGTTTGTTCATGCCGTTACTTGTGCTTCAAGACCCGGTAGTGTGGGCGATTCGTTGAAATCGCCATCGAACTCTGTGATCATTTCACTAATGGAATCGCATCCCCATACAAACGGCGAAGAGTCTGATGCTCCTACGGAGCCTGTCGATCAGTCATCTCTCCAAATCCCGAATAATCACAACCACAATATGCACCTACTGCTACTCATGACATGGTTGTTACCTCTCGCTGCCCCGGTCCTGGTAGTCTGGATACGGACGCTTGCGACCGCGGGGTTTACGACGCCTTTTGACGGAGACCATTTTGTTCTGAGTGTAGCACCATTTCTATTTCTTGTAGACTTTGCGTCGAGAACGACTGGTCGATTATTTGAAAAAACACGGTGAGAAATTACTCCTCGTTTCCTCTATTATGTAATTAATATCCGTATGTCAGTCTCGAAAGGAGAGTGTCTGTCCGATGGTCGCTTCTGGTTGTTACCGTGGTGGCGTTTGTATACGGTCCGAAACAGGCCTACTTGGTATTCGATGCGACAAAACTCGCTATTGGGTTCATGGTAGTCTTTAGAATTGGTACGAGATATTGGGATGGATCTGTTTCTGGGACAAATGCTAAACATACTATACGGCAATAAAAGACAGTCTGTTTTGCGAACGATCGCGGACTTGGAAATACTTCCATCACGTGGCCGGTTAGATCGATCTCAATTGATCGGTTCCGGGCTAGAATACTCCTCCGCCCTGATGCCACGCCTCGACAAATTTTAAATCTGCGTGAGATGCAGAAACAGTGCATGCGATCGGGTGTATTATACCTGTTGTAAAGATGCGAAGGACGAAGCATGTAAGTATCAATTGTCTGTGGGTGCAGCTGCGGTTGACCGCTGAATTATCGAAGGAGGGATCGGATCAACAGGGGGTAAGGGAATAGCATAACACGAGTCGGTGCGCTCGAACTAGCCGAGCGGGGCTATTTATGAACCAGACAGCCGCACGAAATCAATATACTGCAGCAGATGGAGGACTGATTTGTATCGGCGCCAGTCAGTCTCACGGAAAGAGTAATATCGAGTCATCAATGCATCAGTCGAAGCCCTTGGGTCGAATGTAGACGCCAAGAAGCCAAATATAGCAGGCCTGTTTCGGGAATGTTCCTGTGGACACACTGCACAAAAACGAGGATATGATAAAAATCACCCACAACACAACGATATTCTCAACCGACAATCATGCTTTTTATTCTTAGGAAAGAATAGAAATTCCTTTCGCAAGAAGGGGTGACGGCATTACCCGCCTATTCAGCAGATCACACAAGAGTGGATTGATCCATTTCGGGGCATTTCCCACGCTGAAGGAGCTGAGTTTGAAATTCGTGAAGCGGTGAGCAGCAACTCTTTAGCAAACGACCACCGGAACGTTAGGAAACATATCGAAAATCGTCCGGGGAACTCCAGGAAATTTCTCTCTTGCCCTTGTACTTCATGCACGGCAGTCCCTCGACTTCGACGCCTCGAGGGTCGCCCTCGAAACGGAGCAAATCCTCCCGATTCACCACGCCCACCCCAGCCCAGGCCGTATCTAATTCTGCCAGCTCCTCCAAATTGCCGGACCAACCGAACTCCACTTTTTATTCTTGTATCAGTATTCCAGTCGAGGGCGCGATTCCAATTGAAGACGAGCCACCTCGGGATTCTAGGACTCCTCTGCCAGAGCCCTCCTCTGAGCAGAAGCGGGCGCCACGGAAATCAAAGACAGATGCTCTGGCTGCTATGAAGGACAGAGAAATATCGTATTCGGTCGATCGGGATGACTCCGAGCCTCCCGACCTTTTGGAGGAGATGTACCGTAATGCCGCTCCCATCTCCGTTTCTCCCACACTTGACCTCTCTACTGTCAAAACGACAAGTCCTCGTGGCTACAAACCTCCACCTGATGTCTCTCGTCCCTTTGAAATACAGGATTGTCCTGAATACTTTCCTACTGCCGAGGAATTCAAAGATCCAATGGCCTATATCAATTCTATCGCGGACGAGGCAAAAGCCTTCGGTATCTGCAAGATTGTACCGCCAGAAGGATGGAAGATGCCTTTCGTGACTAATACCGAAGTTTGTGCTTTTTTCAGCCGTTACAACTTCTTTTTCTAACAATTGTGAATTTTCAGACATTTCGCTTCAAAACGCGACTACAGCGTCTCAACTCGATAGAGGCCGCATCTAGAGCAAAAATTAACTTTCTGGAGCAGTTATATCGATTCCACAAGCAGCAGGGGAATGCGCGCGTTGTTATCCCGACCATCAACCACAAGCCATTAGATCTGTGGCTGCTCAAGAAGGAGGTCAACAAGCTAGGAGGATATGAAGCGGTAAGCACAATGGCGCCTTGGAACCTGCAGCCTTTGTTGTTTTATCTTTGAACCTCATCTTGCGATATTTAGGTCACCCGAGACAAGAAATGGTCAGAGCTAGGTAGACTCCTTGGCTACCGTGGTATACAGGGTCTAGCCACACAGATCAAGCAGTCGTACCTGCGGGTTGTCCTGCCCTATGAGCGTTTCTGTGATCAACCAAGGAACGCCCCTAACACACCTTCAACAAGCGCCCAGTCGGGCAAGCCAACGAGTCGGTCGGATACGAACGGTGTCGACCCTGCACCTCCATTCAGTCCGCTAACTCCTTCAAGTCCGCTTTCAGAGCCACCGCTCGACTCGGATGAGGAAGAGGATGGGCCCGGCACCCCCACTAAGCCCCGACGAAGCAGGCGGGTCAACTCATCTGATCCCACATCTTGTGCGTAATTGCTTACATACCTTCAATATATGCGCTCACATCATCATAGCCAACACAAAGAAATCCGCTGTAAACGCAGGTCCTGCCGTACCGGTTGATATACCCGCCGTTCTTCACTCTAAAATTGGCGCTAAAGAAATAACAGAGGTGCGCCTTACTTCCTTCAATACGAATATAATTTTCGCTTATTGATGAATTGTCAAAGGCACACTGTGAAATATGCTTGCAGGACGACAACGGAACCTCCATGCTGTTATGTGATGGCTGTGACTGTGGTACGTCACATCTTCCCAGTGTTTATAATTGTCTCGGGTGCCAACATTATCTCAGGGTTTCACACATTTTGCTTGACGCCACGCGTAAAAAGCATTCCCAAAGGCCAGTGGTACTGCCATGCCTGTCTTTCCGGGTCTGGCCGCGATTTTGGCTTTGACGAAGGCGATGAGCACACTTTATCCAGCTTCCAAGCTCGAGATGCAGAATTTAGGCGTGTCTGGTTCAAAACACATCCCCCACAAAGGCCGGAAAATGCCATGGACATCGACGATCCTACAAATACCCATATCGGTAATGTGACCCTCTCGGAGTACGATATGGAGAATGAGTTCTGGAGATTGGTTCAGACACCTCATGAAACGGTTGAGATTGAGTATGGTGCTGACGTGCACTCTACAACCCACGGAAGGTAAGCGGCTCTATCTTCTCCGCTGTTTCAGTCCCACTTACTGTCGTGAACAGTGCCATGCCTACCATGGAATCTCACCCATTGGATCCTTATGCCAAAGACCCCTGGAATCTTAACAATATTCCTATTGTTAATGATTCTCTTTTGCGGTTCATTAAGTCAGATATTTCAGGCATGACTGTTCCATGGACTTACGTGGGGATGACATTTTCGACTTTCTGTTGGCACAACGAGGTACGTTACTCCGGTCGATCATAAAATGAGTCGCCTGGATTGATCATTACGGCAGGATCATTACACATACAGTATTAACTTTAGTAAGGCTCGGAGTGTTCTTCCGTCGTATATTCAGGATTGATTATCTTTGCAGTGCACTGGGGCGAAACGAAGACCTGGTATGGAATCGCAGGCGAGGATGCAGATTTGTTCGAAGCTGCAATTCGTAGCGAAGCGCCGGATCTATTCGAAGCGCAGCCTGACCTTCTTTTCCAATTGGTCACGCTCATGAATCCGCAACTGGTCAAGGAGGCTGGTGTGCGCGTGTTCGCCTGCAATCAGAGGGCGGGGGAATTTGTCATCACCTTCCCTAAGTCTTATCACGCAGGTTTCAACCATGGTGTAAGTAACTATCTTCAACCTATATCCGCGGTTCCAGAGAAATAATCATCATGTGCAGCTAAACTTCAATGAGGCTGTCAACTTTGCGCTTCCTGACTGGTTACCCCATGGCAGAGATTGTGTACAGAGGTACCGCGATCACAGAAAATTACCTGTGTTTTCGCATGATGAACTGGTCATTACCATCACTCAGCAGTCCCAATCAATCACAACGGCTATATGGTTGGTCTCTTAATATTTTTATGCACTCCGCTAACCTGACGAGTACATTTTCAGGCTCATAGATAGTCTACGGGAAATGACGGATCGGGAAATGCGCGACCGCGAGACTGCGCGATCTATGGGCATGGCGCAGATTTTGGACGAGCAAGATCGACCAGAAGACCAGTATCAATGTGCTGTCTGTAAAGCGTTTTGCTATCTCTCTCAAGTTACTAGCAGCTGCACCACGCAAGTCGTGTGTGTTGAACATGCGCATCTACTCTGTGATAAAGCTGATCACCAAGCTACATACACGCTGCGAAAACGTTTCTCGGACGATGAATTACTGGAGATCCTTTCTAAAGTCGAAGAGCGTGCCGCCATACCCTCGACATGGCAAACGAAGCTTTCCAAACTGCTCTCCGATAGCCCTAAACCACCCTTGCGCTCTCTGCGTGCGCTTCTTGCCGAAGGAGAACGAATCAGCTATCACATACCCGAACTTGCACATCTCAAAAAATGTGTTGCGAAGGCTAATGAATGGGTAGATGAGGCCAACGCGTTTATCGTTCGCAAACAGAGTCGTAAACGGTCCAGGCGTTCTCGAGGCCGTCAGTCTTTGAACGACGTGGATGATTCAGATAGACCTGATCGAACTCTTGAAGACTTGTATCAGGTCCTGAAGAAGGTTGATATACTCGGCTTCGATTGTCCCGAAATAGCAGCACTGCAAAATTTGGCACAGCGGGCTGAGGATATGAAGAAACAGGCTGATGTGCTCATGGGAGAAGATCAGGACACTGAAGCTGAAGACTACATCGAACGGTGTAGGCGTCTTCTTCTAGAGGGTTCGTCTTTGAATGTCCTGCTAGATGCGTTAGTACGGGTGGAGCAGATTGTCGAAAGGGTGCAGTTGAGCAAGGAGCTCAAGGAGAAGCTGGATGATGGGGAGATCACGCTGACGTTGGAGGAAGTCCGCCAACTCCTGACACGTACCCGTGCATGCAATATGCCTGTCGACGATAAGTACGTGCAGCTTTTAGAAAGCCGGCAACGCGTCGGAGATACCTGGGAAGATCGGGCAAAGAGTGTCCTTTCCCTGCCCATCAAAACCATCGAAGAACTGGAAGTGTTTGCTAACCTGGATAGCAACATCCCTATCGATCCCACCGTTCTCGACCGGCTCATGCAGGCTCGTGCCAAAGCGAAGGACTTCGAAAAGCAGGCTCTGGCTTGGCTGCATCCTGAGCCCGACATATCAAAGCCCCGCCCACAGGACGTCATGCGGCTTGTAAATCGTGCTGAGAAGGACTTCAAGATATCTGCAGTGCGCGATCTCAGAGTCACCGCTGAAATTGCGGTTGACCTTGAGACGCGATGCGAACAAGTGAAGAACAACAAATATCGCAAGTCTTCAAACGAGGATTTGTTCGCTACTTTGAGGCAGTGGCGCTCTTACACGCGAGACCATCTCAAAATGTTCACTTTGCCGTTCTTTGACGAAGTCGAAAAAGAGCTTGGAAAACACGAACAGTGGCTGAGGGAGCTACCTTGGTGGTGCGAGGAGCATGAACAGCCCGAGGGTCAGGATATCCTTGATGACGTGATGGCTTGCACTCGCCCAGAGGACGACGACCCTCCTACAGACGAGTTCTTTACTTGCATCTGCAACAACCCCGTGCGTCCCCCACCTGCCGGGATACCATCTGATGCCGTGCAATGTGACTTTTGCTTCGCTCGATTCCATGGAGAATGTGCTAAAAACGGAGGCTCTTGCCCGTTTTGCGATCATCACCATTGGAATGGCGAAATCCGCAAGGAACGAAACTGGCATTTCTGCTACCTTCCTCACATCCTCCGGAATGCGCCTGAAATAACCAAGAACTACTCCGATGACTGGCGGCAGCTGCAGATCATCATTCATCGTGTAGATCGCCTATCAGCCGTGATTGGCCAGTTCCTATCGTATACGTCACAGCCTGATCATCAACGGCCCGATTTCATCCACCAGGTCCGACACTACATGCGCAAACTCTACAAGATCCAATTTGCTGTTTCACCCAACCCTGATGTTTCTTTCGGGCTTGACCTTGCCCAACTCCATCGCATATTGGCTGGACGACCTCCTCTTGTGCGGGCGAAGAAACGCAAACGGCCCAAGTTCACGTTTGGCCAAGACATTGACCGTGACTGGTCGGATGGGACCCGATGCATCTGCAGAGGTCGTACACCTTACCTTCTCAATTATGCAACAGTTCAATGCGAATCATGTGAGAAGCACTACCACTCAGGTTGTGTCTTCTTCCCTCAAGAACCCACCGCTCATGCTCGGAAGCATTACCTATGTCCTCTTTGCTGTATACGGAAGGGAAGGCCTTATCCTTTTGCTGAAGTAAGGGTCAAACCATACGGTGAGTTGCTCGGTCTAGCTTTGCAGAATATAATATTGATGTTTCTTGAAGCAGAAGGCAACATCGCTCCTGAACTTTACGTTAATGTTGAAGAGATGCTGGACAGCTGTAGCAAAGATATCATTTACAAGAAGCTCCCTCCGCCGTACATGGCTACCCTTTTCGTTGAACTGGTTAAGTTCAGCCCCGGTCAGCCCGAAACACCAAATGTGGAGCCGCATCCGCTGGCCTCTTCTTCAGTACCCCCACCTGGTTCATCTCGTGCTCCTCCTCCCCCCCATAATGGCGTCTCTCATCATACCCGACATCTTCCAGCTGCTATACCGGTAGCATCATCTTCGCGACCATCATTGAATTCGCCGTCGTCTGGTCAACATCCTCCGCCACCTCCATGGTCTCGGTGGAACTCACCTCTCCCTCCTCCCGGGTCGTCACCGTCCTTATCGCGACGGGAGATCATTCCTATTGAGCCCCAACCTCTGAGAAAGCGCAAGCACTATGAGGATTCTCCTTTGGAGGAGTTTAGACCTCTTAGAGCGCCTTCTCCAAAACGGCGCTCTCTCGAGCCTCCGAGCCTTCCATCGGCGTCTCAAACGACCACGCCTGTCCTTCCTCCTCTACACACACCCCGTCAGACGCTCTCTCCGTCCCTCGCTATGATTATGTCAACGCCAGATCCACCGTATTCAGGTCCTACGTATGATGCACATAATGCCCGTTTACTTGACGTGAAGACCTCACCTTCCCTTTTACCGAGAAATAGGTGATTCATAGATTTTGGGTTTAATTGTTGGTCTGGTATACTTTTTATATGCTCTACATGCTGTCGTATTTATGTCTTCTCTGTTGTAATATTAATCTTATACGAAAGAAGATATTTGCATGTGAAGTGTGGGCATAGAAAAACCGACATGTGCGGCATGACCATTGAAGTCGTGCTCAGTGATAACTTGAACTTTGCACAAAAAGTGGGTACGAGTGCCTTGTGTATCAACCCCTACAATATCTACTGTATGCTAGTTTGACGTAATGTCGATCGTGATAGAAATACAACAATTATAATAACAATACTGTGAAATCGTGTGTGCTGAAGTCTATCGCACCATAAATTTATACGTCGAATAACCTCCGATGAGTGCGAAAGTAGCAAGACAAGCAATGATCGAGACGAACCAGGCGTAGCCCTGAGAATGTCATTATAAACATCATGAAAATGAAATGATTTTTGATGAGACTCACTGGGACGTCCTGGCCGGGAACGTGGACGTTCATTCCCCAAAGGCCTGAATCAGAATGCTCAGGTTCGCAGAGTGCATTTTTCAACACTGAACGTACCGGTAACCAAGTTCATCGGGATGAGGATTGTACCCAGCGCAGTCAGCTTGGAAAGAACGTCGTTGATCTGATTGTTGGCATCTGTCATCTCGATAGAGATCTGAGCTAGGTAGTTCGAGTGAGAGCGAGACAAAATCTTCTCGTAGTGGTTGAGGTTCTGCGTCATGGTGATAAGATGATCTTGAATATCTGAGAGGTAGAGGCCCTAGGAAGTATCCGTGAACATGGCGCACCGTACGCAGCGGCGAAGACTTTACGATATCTGAAGTCGGGGCAACTTGCCAATTCTCATTGCACCTCTTCGCCAATCCCTTTACGACATCGGCTTTGTTTCCCATAAGCCGAAGTAGGCCCATGACTTTCTTTCTACAGGTGCCGATCCTCCGAAGCATATCGCTCTGCTCTGCCTCCTTGATGATGAGCACGATCTCGTCAATACTATCGACTTCGTATTCAATATTTTGGATTAGCGGGCCGAACGCATCAGTAATGTCATCGATGAGGGCATAGGAAATCCAGTCCGAGGTGACGCTGATGTAGTCCTTCAACTGTTTAATACGCCGACGAACATTTTGCGGGTGAGGGGTGGGCCGGAAGTGGAACTATGCCGCAGACGATGATAAGGGTCTGAAAATATGCAGCGACAGATCAAAGTCTTACCGATATAGTACCTTCACGGAAAACGATAATATACATATTGAGTGGCTCTAGGTGTGTAGGGCTGTATGGATCCTGGTCAAAACTGCGGAAACAGACTAGGTAGTAATTGCGAAAGAGCTCGATCTTCTCGCGAATTTCTTCCATCTGGATGTCTTCGGTTGTGAGGGGATGGATCGAGAAAACCTGTGAAGTCATGAGCAAATCCATACATGATAGGGCATTAGATGACTGTCCACCTTGCTCAATACTTTCATTTCCTCGTCTGTAGGACTCTGTACATCCAGCCACCAAGTTGACCCGTCAAAGTTGCCATTCTGCATCATACTACTGGTTATCCTATTACCATTGTCATAGGAGGGCTTTTCGGCTGGGGGAAAATAGCCATGCGATCCGTTTCTTGGCGCAAAACTTTGACGTCTATCAGGTTGTGTAGGAGCGGATGATCTATCGTTTTTAGGAGTAGCATTCGAGGGTGATGGCGCTGCAATACCGGAAAACAGATCTTCAAATGATTGTCCATCGGCGGGTAGTTCGCTAAGACTCCTTGCATGAATGGTAGCGGAGAGTGCGTTGGAGTAAAAGGAGAAGCGGTAAGGCCGATCATGGCCAGTGTTCAGGATACCGAAGCCTGGTCCATGTGGCACTTGAGCAGGGAGGTCGTCAGTGGAGGAAGGAGGCTGGGTGCCACCAAAAGACATCCCAAGACGGCCAGGAAGAGAAGGAGGAACTGCACCCGCGTTTCCTTCAAACAGAGCAAGCTTCTTGCCAATACCTTTTCGCATGCGGGGATTTGTGTTGCTCTGACTAAGCTTGCGCTGACGAGCCGTACGAGGGGTCGGAATGGTGAAAACCGAAGGGCCCGCAGCATCCGAAGAACCTTCGTTGGGCAAGTTCCGCGACTCAGGCAGCACAAATTTTGTTGCTGGGGATGATATACCTAATGTCGCCTTTTCTGTCTCTGCAAACTCCTCCATCGTTCTGAAGTCGAATCTAGAATGAGAAGCATTTGCCTGATACGTAGGCAGACCGAACGCAGAAGATGAAGGATCATCGTGAGGTTCCAAGTTGGTGTCAAGGCTGACGAGCAAGGATGGGTCGTGAGTCTGGTGAACGTGGCCTCGCAAGTCGACAAAAGACGGTTGTCGTCTCGCCCCCGCAGAGTCCCCTTCAGCAATGTCTGCCTCTGCATCACCGAGCGCGATATGAATCTCGTTCTCTTCATTTGGTGAGAGCGCAGATATCGGGTCCTGAGGGGCCAACGTTTCGTATGGAGATGACACCGGGGACGATATGATAGTCTCTCGACGTGCCCTGGAGAGATGCATGGCCATGTCGACGTCCATGGTCCTCTGGCGTTCCCTTACTTCCGGGTCATTGGGGTCGAAAGAGCGAATGAGAGTAGGTGAATGTCGAGGACGCTCGTCGCTGGGACTGACGCTGTCCCTGGGACGCAGTGGTGAGCCGCCTCGTGCAGGAGCCGGCGAGGTCGACAAGATAGGAACATCTTCTGGAGGCGAGCTCATCGTCACAGACAACGACAGAGGGTACCGGAAGGTTTGTCTCACATAACACCGGCAATTCCCTAGATATGGAATTTACCCGGCCTCCCGTCTAATTATAGCGTCATCCATGGGCAGTAGAAAAGCGAAGGCGCCACATGACGCGGACTACGTAGAAATAAACCGTCCTTATAAGATGTTACACGATTGTAATGATACCGGTAATAAAAACATGGTAACTGCAACTAGACTACATTAATCGAAAGTCTACTTGATGTACAGAGCATTGAGAAAGCGAGATAACAATAAACACAGCTATATACCACTTAATACACCCAATATCGCATTCAGCGTCTCCTCATCAAACCCACCCTCAGCAGCTAGCGCCGTAAACCAGGAAGTCTTCATGGAATCCCGAGATGGTGACTCCACATGTGGCGCCATGATAGCTCGGCACGCGTTTTCCATCCTCCCAGCCATCGAGTCCAGCAGCAACATGAGGTCAGTGCCGGACATGCTGTCATTCATGGACGGAAGAAGCATGTCAGGATCACCATATAGATACTTGGAAGGTGCGTCTTCGGCATCTTCGATGGAGGCTGAACTCTGCTTCCTTTCCGGCGTTGGCTCCTCCTCGACCTTACGGAAGATACGGCCGGTCGCAAGTGCCTCAAGGCGGAGGCACAGCATCCCAAGGTCGCGCATTTGACTGATGCTGAACTGCACGCGAGAACCGGAAGGGTTGGAAGAGGCAGGCTTCGCTTGCAGCTGCTTCCTCCCTTCCAGCTCGGACGGGTAAATTGTGGACAGGGTCAGAGGCGTCTCCAGACCTTTTAGCTTCACTTCGCCCACAGGGACAACAACCATCCCCATACGGCGAATACCCTCCAGAGCCTCATAAAGCGAATCGGAAGGATCAAGGTCCGCCTCGGAATCCATCGCTCTGCTCATCTCCAGCTCCTTGATAACCTCTGCACTACACATAATCTGCCCGCCCTGCGCACTCTGTTCGATCCTCGCTGAACGATTGACCATAGGGCCGAAATAATCCATTCGATGCGTTATAGGATCAACTTCACATATCGGAGAACCGGAATGCATGCCCATGCGAACAGAAAGTCCCCGCGCAACAAGACGATCTTGGTCATCATACACCGGCTTCCCATCTTCACACTCCAGCATCTCCAACGGCCAAGCCTCCTGGAGCAACGCCAGCTGGATCGTAAGGCACCACCACAGCGCTGAAACGGCGGTCTGGAAGCAAATCACAAACGCATCTCCCTCAGTCTTCACTTCGTAACCACCACAAAAGCGGAGATGGCGACGAAGGAGCTTATTATGCATAGTAATTGCAGAGCGCATCCCCGGATTAACATCCCATAGAGGCGTGGAATTCCTAATATCCGTGAAAACGATTGTGACGTGACCAGTGGGCGCAGGAACCTCTGCCGTCAGGCGGCTAATGTCTCGGTCAATAATCTGATCTCGTGGTCGACGAGGGAGACGTTTGGCGACGAGCAATGGATCAACAGCTGGATCCAACGTTGGCTGGCGGGAGCGCGAATCGGGAAGTTTGAACAAGTCGCCGACAGAGATAACCATAATCATGGTGCTTCCTTCCGCGCCATAACTAATGGCAAAATCGCGTAGCTTCTGCGCCGCAATCATAGGGTCACCTCGCTCTCGTCGGGCAATGTCAATGGCCGTCTGATAAGAGACGTAATCCCAGAGGCCCCGATTCCCGATGATGACAAACTCATCCAGGTCGTTCAGCTCCAAGGAATGCACATCAGGGCGAGCGTTGACCACGGGAAGAAGATGGAAGAAACCGAACGACCGTGAGATGTCGATTTCGTCATTGACCAGTCCAGGAGGCGATATCCAGCCTTCGGCTTTGCGGATACGCTTCGTCTCTTCCCTATCATATGGGTCATGCTTCGTCGACAACAAGTGCGCATTGCCACCTCTGGAAACCACCGCTAGCGCATTACCTGCGTTTGCAACATACATCGTCTTTCCAACAAAATACAGTACAACCCCAGATGCACCACTCCGCTTCAAAAAGGCATCATGCGAATGAGAAACATTACTGGGGCTTGAGCTCCCAGACAACTTCCTGTTCGCAGAGAAAAGGGAGTCGTGCAAGTCTTGGTTGAGCTTGAGAAATGTGCGGCGCAAGGCATCTGGGACTCCTTCACTATGTTGGACATTTAGCGAGCTCAGCTGGGTCATGAAAACTTCGATGAATCTGTCGTGCAGGTACTTCGCTAGTCGATTAGAGCTTGCACCACTTGCAAGCGCTTTCGGAGGCTGCGCTCGTCCGAACATTGCGAACACCGACTCTCCTGGGCGACCCGGAAATTCATGAACGAGATCAAGCATATTGAGATGCTCATTCTTTCCCAGAGTGTCTGCGATGCCATAGCCCATGCCCATAACAGTGGAAAGTGACGTTCGGACTCGACGGTCGTCATTCTCATCTGGAATATCAACGCTAGCGTTTGACCCGGTGGTGGTGATGGTGACGTCCATGAGTCCTAGGACGCGAAGCTGCGTCAGGTCGGTAAAACCAGCCAATGACTGTCGACTGATGGAATTCAAGTCACGACTGTAACGGTGGTTCGCAAGGAGTCTGGAATCAGCCTTGATCTGTAGCCTCTGGTTCCCGGAGAGATTGAGGTACTTCAGATTCTTGTTAAAATTCCTAGACGAGGGGCATATTAGAGCGGTTCACTGCGGGAAAGCAACTCCAACTCACCAATTCCAATCAAACTCCCAATTGTTGATGTTGTAACGCAAAATATTGCTTCCCACATCCAAAGTCATCAACGACTTGATCTTCCCCAGTTCCTGAGGCAGCGTCTGTAATTTGTTCCCATTCAAGAACAATACAGAAAGCTTCGTCAACTTCGGAAGGTCCTCCGTTGGAATAGCCGTCAGCTTATTTCCGCTAAGGTACAGCTCCTCCAACTTGGTAAGATACCGGAAAAATGTCGTGGGTAGATCTTGAATCTCGTTGAATGAAAGATTCAGGACTCTGAGCTCCCTGAATATCGTCAAGGGAAGTAGAACTTCGTCGGTGAACTGATTTTCGCCTAAATACAGCTTCTCCAACGAATATGCCAGCGGAGGCATGCTACACTGGGTTAGTGACGCCGTAGATGTTTTCCGCTCCGCCACAATGGAAATATCTCCAGATGAGCTTCTCGCGCCAACGCTCATGCTTGCTGGGAAATGCCATATGTTAAGCAAGTTCGACGTCATGTTGATCTTCAACAGTGACGCGCACTGCCATATTGATGCCGGAAGTTCTGTCAGACTATTGTTATGAGCATCTAGCGTTTCCAGCTTTTGCAAAAACCCAATGGAATCCGGCAGGGTGTCAAGAGAGTTGTCTGCGCAAGAGAGGGTTTCGAGCCATTTCAGTTCGCCCAAAGAGTTAGGGATGTATCGGAAGGAGTTGTGGTCGAGATTAAGTGAGCGAAGTGATGTCAGTTGGCCGAGTACGGTTTCGTCAAGCACCGAAAGCTTCGCATACGAAACATCAAGGGATGTCAAGGCATAGGGAGATTGTCCAATGGGGCCCGGTATCAGTCCAAACTGCGTTATGGCATTGTGTGAAGCGTCAAGTGAAGTAAGATGAGGCCCAAGGGCTACTTCGAGTGCGTGTACAGCGTTATGATCTGCACTGAGTCGTTCCAAGTGGGGTAACATGCATACCACCGTCAAATCTGCTACCTGATTCCTACGGCAATCAAACTGCTTCAAACTGACGAGCTTGGAAAAGTCATGGGGCACTTTGGAGACTTGGTTCCCGACGATGATCAGTCGTTCCAGATTTCGCAAGTTCCCAAGCTCGTCCGGAATTTCCGAAATAGAGTTGAAGGAAACGTCCAAATCCTTCAAATTGCTTAATTGACACACAACTTCGGGTAGTGTGGCAAATTGGTTGTTCGAAATGTTCAAAGTAGTGAGGTTTCGGAGACGGGGGAAGTACCACGGCAACTTCTCTATACGATTGTTCTGCACGTAAAGATATTGAAGGTCAGGTATATGGTCCAGGTATGCATCATCGAGGTCTGCGATGCGATTGCAGGACAAGTCGAGCCGGTGAAGAGTGATGCTGGATTTGATGCTATGAGGCACTTTCTTCATAGCCATGTGTGACAGCCGTAGTTCTCGGAGGGTAGTGCAGTCTTGGATGAAATCGAGAGGAATTTCCAGCATGGGATTGCGTGATAAATACAGGGAGACAATGGAATCAGCGTGTTTATGCAAATCGACCGGGATAGCGCGTAAGCTGCGTGACGAGAGATCGACATACTCATAGTTGTCAAGATTGATATCTTTCTCCTGCATATGACCATTAGCGACCCATGTTCATCACAAAAAAGAAGAATACACGAACAGCTGGACCGAGGACCTGACTCTTATACACGAATTTCAACAGGAAAGAAAGCCCTTCTCCCCCTCCGAGTAACTCTAGCCCATCTGACATGTCGTAACCAGCCTGTGAAAGCCGCCGTTGCACAATTTCCGCCGGTCGTTCCTGTTGGGCCAGAATGCGCTCTGAAATTTATTAAGACCAAGACATAAAGAAGGACAAGACACACGAACCTCTGCCTCGCTCCTTCAGATACAATCGATGTGTCTCCCTCTCGGCACCCAATAATAGCTTCGCGTTAAGTCTTGGCGTCAGCGCAGCGACCGTCACTTGAAAGCTAGCATGTACAACGTGATAAGTGTTGTTGGCGCGATAAATACGGATCGCGTAGTTTTTATGCGGTTCAGGGTGAACTAAAGCCCTGGGAATCCCATTTGACGGCTGTTTGGCGATCCGATTCTGATTCCTATGCGGATTCAAGCTGGCGGGAAGACTATCGTCGATGTTTCTCCGACTCTGCACTGAACCATTACTGCTGGTCATAGACGCCATGGAGACAGATGTCTTTGAAGCCATCGTGTCCTCCGGTAGCGGCTGGGCACTATTATCTTCACTAGAATAACCTTCTTCGGGATCTTCGCCTTCTGGTTGCACGGCCCAACTCTCGGGGGCAACCCATGAAGGTTTAGTATCGTCCGCGTCTTCTTTGGGAGAAAGAGGTCTGATAATGACAGGCGGAGGTACCGCACGCGGCGTAATGGTCTTGGGTGATATTTTACGGTCGGAAAAACCGCCATTTATTGGCCTGGCGGTAGCCATTGAAGACGTACGTGGAGGATAAGGTGGGGTCTGTGGTTTGAAAGGATTATGAAAATCGGAATGGGACAGTGGCGGAAGACCGGTATGTGAACTCAGAGTGCTGTGATCTGACGAGTGGGTACGGGAATGATTGAAGTTGAAATGCCCACCACTACTTGGAGATGTTGGAGAGTCACTCTTGGCCCACAAAGCAGGATCGACAATACCCTCAAGGTCTTCAAAGTTGGTGTCCAGCCGTAGTTCATCGTCTTTGGGTGGCGGGGTGGGTGGAACCTCCAACGTCTCCAGCACGTTCCTTTTCCTTCTCTTCTTCTTCAGAGCGTGTTTAGGTGAGGGTGAAGGGGGAGAAGAGCTGATGGTAAGAAAGTAAGACTGGGGACTAGGGACAGGTGGGGGGAGAAGTGATGGATGTTCGGCTTCGTCTGAGCTCGAGCGTAAAGCTCCCCTTGACCGCTGCGGACGAATAAGATTCCGGAAAACTGACGACTTTGACTTGCGAAGCTGAGGCGCCTGGGCGAAGAGGGAGTTGTCGAGCATGCTTGCGCTAGTGCTGGCGCTGGCACTGTCTGCTATACTAAGAAGAGATTCGGAAGGACGACTGGCGCGATTCGATATGCTTCCGATGCTCCCCTGCCGGAAAGAAGAAAACGACGCTTTGTGGGGAAATCCGAACGTCCGCTTTGCAGGCGGCGAAGGCTGCTGGATAGACATATATCAGCATCAATCAAAACGAGGTGCAGGTGAGGAGGGAAGACCATGACAGGTTGACAAGGCCTCGACACATGATAGACGCCTCGGAAACAAGCTACACGACGCACCGGCTCATCCCAAGGTGCAATGTCAACGTTCTTAGTCGATGGTAGGTTGGTATCCGGCATCATGGTGGACTGCCCTTTGTCATCGACGACGTCGACGATGCGCAGAGATACTTCCGTTGTTGAAGACATTCCGCCGATCCACAAAATTATCGGTAGCGGAATCCGAAATAGGCCTTGAAAGAATAAGGCTGAGGGTAAAGTGGTAAGACAAGGTTACCAGTTCCTGAGCAGTCGTCAGGCTACACCCGCATCTGTAGCACGATCCGACAGTTTCGCGGTGCAAATGGCCCTCAAATGCCGGAGACGCAGCAACGGAAAGGACCCAGATGGTAGAGAGAAAGTGGTAATCGGAACAATCACTCCGAGCGACAGAAGTCCGTTGGAAAGCAGACACAAATAGCTGGCATGGCCACTGACCACGTTGACTTTCCCTCCCTGACAGCTTCCAAAAATTCTTCAGCGCGTTGGCATCAATATTAATCTCATATGTGGTACGAGATATAAGTCATGCAACACCTCTCTGATTCTCGGTTATCCTGCATCTACTGTGAGGGATTCATATCCGACGCACGGAAGTGACTGTCCCCCGATTGTTACTTCATGGCATTCTGGACTCCTGGAGGCTATCACTGACTATCGCGTACGATTTCTCTCGCCACTCTACACCTTCTGACCCCACTTCACTTTGAACGATTAAGGTTTCGGTCTGCCTTTTTTTTCTCGCACGTCGCTGAATATGTCAAGAAGCTACGAAAAACACCACAGAGCTCTCACGAATTATATAACATCTTTATTCAGAACAAGTCTATGATGTATGACGTGAACTTGCCCTCATTTGGTCGTGGTCCTTGATATGGATCTTATCATACCTTCCCTGATCTCGTCTTGGACCCTCGGAGATACGTCTAGAGCCATTCTTTAACGCAAACGCTACCAAATTCGGCACTAGAATTGTTATACTTTCGCTAGTGGATGACTTTCCTTAACGTTAGAACCTAAAGTCGGTTCTAAACCATGACATGACCCTTACATTAACAGATTTGAAATCATTTAGATATATTTTCCTAGACCGTAACTACATTTAGATTTGAGCATATAAATCTAAATTTGATTAAAATTACCATGACGAGACATTTTTATCGCTGACAGCCATGTACGACGACGATGAGTAGCTCTTGCTTCATCTCCTTACTCCACTTAGAGGATGAGGGACCGCAATGCAAGAAGAGCAGTGGCACACTCTTACCACTGCTGCAGGCAGCTTTTTATGGCATAGAGCAGAAGAGTTGCGGAGAATAAGGTCTATACGCCATCAGTAAACACGGCTCCACCCTACGGAGGCCATCAAGGTGAGTGGATACTGATGAGGAGGATAATGTAGTGCAGCCTTTGAATCCTAACAAAACCAAACAATGGTTGTGTTCAGACCAGTTGCCAAATGTGTTTGAAAAAAGTTTAGAAAGGGAGATTTAGATTTAGACGGGGGGGTCTGAGGGGTCGTTAGACTAAAATTTAGAAGAGGGTATGTCCTATCAAAAGTATGACAAATTGAGGCGCCCGGCCAATTTGTTATACCGGCATCGCTCGGCATGACATGTTCAGACAATTTAGAATTGATTTTAGGTTTCTAAACGTTAAGGAAAGTCATCCAGTAGTATTGTTGTTTTGCGCCACTAATTGACGTTACCCTCAATCCAGGCCTTTCTCTCGTGTAGACACACGGCTATTAAAACTCTGGCTCTAGACTTTCTTCGACATCATTACTCTTGTGAAAGGCACGACTGAAGACTACTGGTCATGACCCGCAACCAATTCATTTTATCTCCGGAGGAACTTGACTTATTGATTGCGTTTGCAAAGCACTAGCTCAAGGTCTCTTTATCAATTACGTATCTATATGTTGAACTTTACTTTACGTTGGCACTGTTGCTGAACCTGAACAACATTCATCGTTAATAATGCTGTTCATAGCCGTATGTACCTGGCCCTTATTTCATACCCTTGAGAGTTCCAATGATCCCACCTTATTGACATATGTCACCTCTGTATCCAACCAACTTGAGCTTCAAATTCGTATTACGCTGGCTACCTGGGTCTGGCCCAAACCCGTTGCTTAAAACGCCAAGATCCCAATCCACATTCTCTTCAATGGAAGAAACTGCTCAACTCAAAAGATCTCGGATGTGACGTCAAAATGACCGTATCAGGATGTTTGCGTAGAAGTACTATGATAAGTTCGAATAGTTCAAATTAGCTTGTCAAAATATCAATTAACAGACTCAAACCTTAAGCAGTAAGTACAGGCTGCATGTTGCATGTGTTGAGGTCGGAGACACGTCACTCCCGTCCAGAATATCAACGGGCGGTTGAACATGATGGGCGACTATCAACTACGGATTAAACAAGGCATCGTATTTGCGGACATTGAAAGGAAAACCGGTAGCATTCTAAATGTATTTACTGCATGTTGTAGCCCCCTTTTGTTAAGATTCGCCTTTACGAATAAATAATAGATATAAAAAGAGGTGAAAAGTTGCCCATTATAAGGGAGTCTAAGCGTAGATGTAGCACAAATATCCACCTTGAGTATATAAGACGTCTCCGACCTGCATGTCGAAAGTTGAGTCAAACGGCTTCAGGATAGCAAGTATGATCAGAGAACGTACGGTAATGTTGGGAATAATATCATAGACCCAAATGTTAGTTTCCGCACTCGTTTCCTAGCATGATGATGTAAATCCTTCGCAAGTCACCGGAATGGAACACACTTACTACCCAACCAGTCGCTGGTTCGGATTGCGTTTCGTATCCAGCACCTTCAATATCGAAAATCCGGGTTTCATTGTCACCCTGCCACTTCCACCACACCTACAGAATCAAATTATGAACCAACAGCTAAGCCTAAGATTCCAAAAAAGACGCACCCAGTCCAGATAAGTGTGATGCAAAAAGAACACCGGGTCATTGGGGGACGTCAGGATGTTTTCCATCTATTTAACGGTCAGGACAAGAAGGTGACGGATGATATCATCAGTACTTACGTCGCCTCCAACACCTCTGTGACCAGCAGTATGAATTGTTGGGTTCAGAGTGGACTGGAACAAGGCAAAGGTCGTCTGGGCGTTAATTTTATCAAAGTATGTTTGGTTAGCTAGTGTGGTGTTCCACAAGGACATTTGACGGGTTAAAAGATGAGGCGTATTCGTAGCTCCTGGACCGAGATTACGAGTGAGGTTGGCAAAAGGTCCGTCCACGATAACATAGTCATTTTCTTCGAGACCTTCACCACCGAATTCTCCCAGGGTCACCGACTCGTTAAATGCGCCGGCGTCTTCAAGCTCATACCAATATGGTAGCTACGGTTGAATATCAGTATATGCTCGCCTAAGTGAAGTTACAACGTACGGCTCCAGTGTATCCACACTCCTCGCGGAGCAGGAGTTCGTGGGTATGCATGTAGTATCGATGAGCCTGGTATCAACATGTCAGTCCCCTTACACGCGGCTCATAAGGTATTGCTGATAAGTACCGCTAAGAATCTGCATGATGGTGAGCTAGCGTCTTGAGCAAGATCGCAGATGCTTACTGTCCAGTCTTATGCCATAAATCCGTACCAGCGCCAGTGTCAGCCTGCATGGAGTGCGCGCCAATCTCCACATCACATTAGTCGAAGAAAGAGGCCGAGAGGTAGTGCAACTCACGAGGTCGTCGTATCGTGTAACGACACCAGGAATAGATGTCTGAGCGGGCAAGGAAAGGAGACACAGCTCGGCATCAAAGTAAGCTGTTTTCTCAGCGTCCGTTAGGGTCGACCTGGACGATCGTTCGAATGAGCCGTCGTACGGTTCAGTATAATCGAAACCTTACCAATTGACACGAACGGTTGGATCAGTGCAGTTGGAATCCCTCCGAATCGAGTCCAAACGCGTCGGTCTCGCAAACAGCTGGGTTACGAATGCTGCTGCGACCAAGAATCGGAGAGGCGATGTCGGAAGCATCCTTACCGTAGAGGACAGGGCAGAAAGGAATGTGTGGGACAAGGAAAGAAACCGGCCTGGTATATCTCGTTGGTAAGAAAAGCTCAAAGTGTGGAGCCTTTATATCGAGCGCGAGCCGGCGCAGTCGTGACCATATACCCCAGTGCTGAAACTTGGATGTTTCCATTTTTTGGCGGGGAAGACCTGGCTGGACGGGTCTCTGGTAGCCCGTGCCCGTGCTTATTATTTTTACACGTAGCTAAGGGAGTGGGGTCCGCGAGGCATGTGCAATAAGCAGGGACATGAGTTCAGGGTGGCCCGGAGCAGCAGTGCGCCATTTTGGCCTCTTTTTGGGACGATCGCTGGCTAATGATCGGAAGTGACGAGTCCAAGTCCTCTAGAGACGAGCCATCTAAGAACGGTTTGAACGGTCGGTTAAAATCTTTGAACATAAACTAGGGCTTGGAAAGATTTTCGACCAGCTTGAAGTCTCCACCGTACCGACACTAGACGATATTCCATTTCCACTCTACAGTCAATTTGATACGAAGTTGCGACTCTGTAAGGAACAGCATCATTAACATAAATTATCTTTTCGTTGCCATGCGGTATATATCAATCGTATCACAACTTGAGCCTGAATACCATAGCATACCGTGATATCCGCGCGCGGAAAATTGCATTTGTCTGTTGCACGCACTACTATTTTTTTGATGGCGCGCGATCATACGCACTTAAATAATACTGTCGCCGAGTCCCGACTCGGTTTTAAGAATTGCATCTGTTAAAATTGATTTGGTTCAGAACACAAGCCTTGGCAGGATGAGGGATACTCTCAACTTGAAGCGGTCCCGGAAGTAGGTGCGTCATCCTGTACTATGCATCTTCAGTCCCGGGTGACTTTTATTACCAGGCACGACACTGCTTTTCTCCCAATGATACGGTGACGCCACACTGAAATGAGCCGCTCCGTTTCTCCAGGCCGCCTACAAATCTAGGGGCCGCAGTCGATACTAATCAAAGAATCCATCCGGGGAATTTCCAGCGAAACTAAACACGCACGTATATGCATCGCCGATAGACATGATGAAGGATGCAACTAAACGGGGTTCCGGTAGAATTAACGAGATATTCCATAAAAATTTATCATCAGAATTTTTGCCCGCAAATTCAGAGAATCAGCGGGAAAGAGCAGCCTCACTCTGTAGAGATACCGGCGTGACAACGTGGACCTATTATCCTCTTTCAAATTTTGACGGAAGCATGGTGAAGCCGGAGGAAATTGGCGCCAAATCTACACTCTTCGTTCCTGCGTAAGTAGAGTTAATTGAACTCACCTTTCTCGATAGTACGCCTTCGAGATAAAGCGCGATGTTGGTAAAGGCCTGGAAACGAAGCGGTATTTTCTGAGTGTGCAGATATCTGTGTACTGGAAAATCCCGTCTCTCAGAGTGCATATTTCTGCAGCCAGATCGTTAGAGAAATTCAGGAGCGAGGATTGATGGCAGTGTAAAAAGTTGGAAAGAAAACAGATTCAACCAGATTCAATGTCCGGCTGTTCGGACCGACCCCGGCACCGACCTCCCATGAACTTCCTTACTCCTAGGTACCACTGTCCCCGGCAGATACATAGCCGTGACCTGCGCCTACCTACGCGCATTGTTAATTTACTTGATACCCGACATTTGGCGATTTGTCGGCTGTTAGGTAAGGGATATTCTTGTCGTCCCTCACCCCCCCTTCGCGGGTCAAATGCCGGTACGTCGGCTTTTCTGGCAGTGCGTGGTTGTCAGTATTCCAATTCTGGTATGATACACTCGAGTTTGCGTGGACGCTCTGGCAAGCATCTGGTCGTTCGTTTGTCGCAGAAACTTCTTTCTCTACTGCGCAGCCCTGCTACCGCATGCAAACGGTATACAGGCTAGTTACAACCATACCACATCGTACACCGACCTCTTGCAGGCGGCCTGTGAGATTCGGAAACGTCCTTGCTGGACGGGATGGGTCAAGCAACGTGTTTGTACCCGAAGCATCACTTTGCGTTCCGCCGAAAGCACGAGTGGTATCCTTGGCAGTCTTAGACGACTTTGGAAAATATGGATCTCGAGATCTCCTATGAACTTCGACAAATCTGCAAGGCGAGTCCTCGCTTCCCCCTTTTTCGGCCTCTTTTCACATATTCACCACACTGTCAGAGACATGGTGTTCGTCTGACATCCCCTTATGTTTGAATCATCAGACTTCCCAGGTAAGTAATTGGAGACCTTAGGTTTTCCTAAGGGTCTAGGACAGCGGTGATTGCCTGAAGGCTCAAGAATGGTGACAAAGCCATGACATACCTTTGAACGAGCTCCTTGGAAGACAGGCCGCAAATAGCTGGCGTACCATCTATCATGAAAATGCGCGACTTATTCGCAACATGTTATGAGTCGAAGGCGTTCGTGTGTTTGTTATTTCAGTTTCTCTTCGTGCAGTCCATTTGAACCTCAGCGAATATCAGGATGATGCCAAAATCTGAAGCATCGATTCATATTCGGCCTTCTGGACTTCAAATTATATCCTTCAATTGTACCCGCTGAACCTACGGTACGACCTATCCTAGCTTTCTTCCTCAAGGGGCGATGATGCTGCTCTTTAGATGTCAAGGAATTGCCACGGTTTGCTTGGTGTCCAAAGGCACCTGATTCTCTACTATTCTTAACGCAACACGGGACAAGCACATTCCTATCCACCTTCCCGAACCTTCCTAGTTGGAAGATCTCTGCAACGGAGTTCAACTATTGACAGGGGACATCCGGTTGATGCTTTCGACCGAAGGACACTATTGTTTCTTGCGACTGATTCCAACACGCGGTCACCACATCTCTTCCTGTCAAGCCTGTGCTATACCTGTACCGATCCCGGGAGGAAGGCCAATGCACAGTTAAAATCATAATGTTGCCAGCGTAAGTTTTTGGACAGACGACTTGGGATAGTGCCTGTCCATTGGCGTATCACAGAGTTTGGGTGAGTAGGTTCCAGTGAGAACTCGAAATGATGATCTCTGAGAGAAATTTACTGTAAGAATCGGCTCCTTACCCGTCGGATCGCTTCTTGACCCTACTCTAGAAGGTTTAGCGAGCGGGAACGCATCACCACCGGTACCTTTTCCTACAAGATATCGCAACGTCCAAAGAAAAATGAATAAGTAAGGAACGGACAAATAATATAACATCAGTACGTCTATACAAGGCATGTGCATGTATCTAGATACATCATGGGCGTTGTAACAAGTCGAAATAAAAAATAGACAAGATAGATCTTATCCTGTATCTCCGTCCTTGGCGCTGGTTTCTGAAGGGGCCGAATTCGGGGGTAAAGAGGCCACTGCTACGCTCCCAGCTCCAATTTTCATCTTGAATCTTTTCGGAGGCGGGTCATCTCCGGGTTTTGTTCGAGGGCCTATCGGTCCACTAGCGCCCTCCTTTTGTGCTCCATGATCTTGCTTCTTGACCTTCGTCAGACGTTCCATTAGTTCGTCGTCGTCGTCATCTGACCGTCGACGCTTCTCGCTAGGCCGCATGAGACCTATGGCCATTGAGGACATCATTCCGGGTGCAGGGGACTGTGGACGAGGTGGCAGCTTCTGCCTTACGAGAGACTCCAGGAGGTTGTCTTCTTCGTCATCGCCGTCGGCAGGCCGTTTTGATGGCGGACCTGGTGATAGGGACCGCCTACCCGACAATAGAGGACTCGGGGAAACGGAAAGCTCTGGAGAAGGTGATAGAGGTGTCTTCGAAGGGTTTAATGGCTTTGGCCCAATCAACTCTTCTTGCTCATCCGAATCTTCTTCATCATAATCTACTAACGGCGTTAGGAGTGTACGCATGGGAGGTGGATTAGGTATGGGAGAATGTTGTATGGGAGAGTGCTGAGATGAGAAGAATCCTCTTGGCGCTCCACGTATTGCCATTCTCCGCTTTCGTTTCAGCGTGTTCATTGGCGGTATAGAAGTATTGTTGCCACGGTTCCATGAATGGCTAATGGGAGGAATGTAATCGTCCTCATCGTCGTCTGCGTTGAAGTAATCCTCTTCTTCGGCTTCAAGGGTACGGGCCTGGATAGGCCAGCCGCGATGATCGAACTTGTCAGGTTTACTTTCAGTTGGGATCGGCTCATTGTTGATTTCCCATCTCCGGATGAAGAGTTGGAACCTCTGAGCACCGAGAGGCGTGTCGCACAAAGCCTTGATCTCGGCTTCGTGCTTTGTCATGCAGAACTTGATGAGATCCTTCATGTTCTCCTGGAAAAATAATGAGCTAAAAAAAACTCCTAGAATCAGAAAGCTCTGACCCTTCGCATGTGTTCAAAGTATTCTTGACATGAGCAACTTAGAAGATTGTCCCTCCGCGATTCCCGTAACGTCAGATCCAGGATAGGTTTGAGTATGTCAAACTTCATAACTTGTCCGTGGATATTCGGGTTGTTCTGTTTGAGCAACAGCCGGAAGAATCGGAAAGCAGCTTGAGGACAAATAAGCCCTCAGACAGCAAGCAAGGGAAAGGATACCCACCGTGTCGCAGGTGCTTATCTCGTGCTTTGAATAATGATGGTACCCGAACCATAATATTGGTCGACATCACGAAAAAATGACTTCGAAAGTGATGCTGCAGGACAAAATTGTACAACAGATCACACAAATACACGAATTCGTTGGCTTGTTCCCGAGTGAGGTGTAACACAGGTTCTGTAGTTTAACATTAGAAAGCGAGGTTGAAGTCTGTGAGATGACATACCAGTGGTGTTCCGCCATTCCGGAAGTTCATTGAATGGCGAGAACAATGTCATCACACAATCTTTGTAGAAGTAGTCCATAAAGCGTTCGGTCCCTGGGTCATCTTTTCGTGTTGGCATCTTGGAAGCCGGCTGCGGATGACAAGATCAGGAAGTATATATGAAACGTATAGATAACAACGTACATGGGCTTCCGAGCCGCCCCCAGTGGTCCCCATCTCAAGCGGAAGATCTAGCCACACCTTTAAAGCATCCCCAATCTGACTTTGAACGGCAATATCCTTGCTTTGCGCCATTAACTTACACGCCATCTCAAGGATTGTCTCCGCCTTGTCGGACCCTTTCTTCCCTGCCTCACGCTCCTTCTCAATGGCCACCACCTGCTTGAGCACATGTCCTCGAACACCATTAATGTCGTGATCCAACAGTGCGGCAAGAATCTCTCCACCAGCACTGATAACAGGTTTAGACGCTTCCTTGCTCTCAGGCAGATTCAATGCCCATTGAACGGCAAACAGAATCCCTCGATCAACAAGTGACCTAAACAGAGCCATCCTGGCAGGCAGCTGAACATTTTTGCCCATGACGCATAATTGCTGGACGAGAAAAATAACTTCACGACGCACGACAAACCCCTGATCGTCAGGGTCAGTCGCAGGAGGTATCGGCGTTGTCGGATGTATTCCATTTGTTATATCTGCGGTAGGCGGCTTCCCGATCGTCTCTGTTCCGGAGGGTTTGACGTCTCCGTTGGACTGCTGCTGCTGCTGGACCTGAGGAGGCGATTTCCTGATTCCGCCTCCGCTCAACATATCCTCATCCACATAGAGACGGACTACTTCCCGCAGAAAGGTGAGGTCCTGTTGTATGTGGTTGATAATGTCGATTTGGTTGAAGATGATACAGGAATTGAGGACGTTGAAGGTGGAATCATCAAGAGCACGTGCCAAGACAACATCCTTGAGAAATTGCAGACGATAAGTATGGTGAATTTTGCGCTGAATGGAGGGTTGAAAAGTGATGGGCTCGTGGAAGCGCGCGGTATCAGTGAGAAACTCGCGATAGTTAGCCTTGTGGGAAGGAAACTCGGGATCATCTTGAGGAAAGAATCAGCCAGGCACCAAGGACCACGAGGAGATATCAAACAAACATTCAAGCATTCCGACTACTCCGAAGAATAGGCTATCTTCGCAGATGTGCTCGTACATACCATGGTCATTGAGCATTACTAAAGATGAAATCATTAGAATATCGTAGCAGTTGCGAGGAGCAATGCTACTTACGTATCGTCTGCATAATGCTGAAGAGGGCGTGCAGGTTCTCCAGATTTTCTTCCCGTTCGGCAGTGCGAAGGACTTCAATTAATTGTTTGATGTAATCCTAATAAGTGACAACACATGAATATCAGTATGTGTTCTACCGTCCGACCATGGATGTAACAACAGCGATATGTAAACTACACGCGATATAACGTACCTCGTGCTGGATATACTCGCATATTCGCTCTTTGACGACTGGCGTCCTGGCTAGACCTTTAATAGCCGCTTCAATATCGCCGATTATACCCATTTGCGGCGTGGGCAAGTGTCCCGACCGAATAATGCTCGAGGTGGTCGCCGAGCTCTCCGGGCCAAGGATTGGGGATGAAGACCCTATGACGGAGCCTTGGTCGTCTGTGGTAGGGGTCATAAGTTCAGGGTACAAATAGGCCGAGAATATAACGCACCTCCGAGATTCATGTGTCGCTGGACCTCGCTGATAAAGTTCCAAACCTCTGCGCAACCTTCGGCTTCTTGAAAGCTAAGTGCATAATCCACTCCATCCGGTTCCGTCCAGACAATCAATGTATCTTAAAAAGGTTGTTAGCATGCCCTTGGCAAATGGAGGTGAGAAGCCACACCTTGCTGCCGTTGATATACGTCATTCGAGCGAATGGTAGTACTGAGTACGACCTCCTGTAGATTTCGTTCTGAACGAGCAGTCAAAAGTGCCTCAGTCCCGTCCTGAGAGAAGTGGCCAAAACAGAAGGCGGTCCCTCGGTCATGCCATCTCGATCCTACGAGCTCATAGACCTGTAACGAAGTGAGTTTCCGATTGAACCATGTATAACGGCATCAGATAAAAGTTAAAGGACAGCGAAATAAGGAAGGTGAATAGGAACAGTAAAGCTGCCACACGACACAAGGCGAGCACCGTAACAAGCGTGCTGGCGAAAAGAAACCGGAATGAAGGACAGTGTGATGCAGCACAGAAAAGAATCATGATATGATCAAGGAAAGGGATAGACGTACCTTGACGCGCTTCATTTCATGCTCGTTTTCTTGGATCCAGTCTTGCCCATCTTCACCAACCACATCTAGGCCGTCGTTCGTAACATCTCGATTGATAGACGAAGCTTCTATGATTTCGACTTGTCCGTTGACGTCTAGGAGGTTGTCGTCAAGGCTTGCAGAGTCAGATTGCGGTTCAGATGCACCCTTCGACGCTGCCACTGAGTGGCTTTGAGACAGCGTGTCGGCAATTGATGTCGGAGGCGGATTCAACACAACAGATAGCTTTTCCGATAGCTTGCTGTCGAGCGAAGATGGGTCGGGAGCGGAGGTAGATGGCTCATCGGAAAGTGGAACGTTGATACGGGTCGAACGGCCGGCAGCGTCGATGTCAGAGGCGGGAGGTATCACAATGAGAGACAGCGGAAGATTTTCGGCGCCAACGTCACCATCCATGACGAGCTGGACGTGGGCCGCGACGGAGAGCAGGGGAGAAAACTAGGCAGTATACGAACAACGCGTGCTGTCCCACGGTCTGGTACCGTCGGACCGATTCAGACGCTGACAAAGCATCCAAACTCGATTTTCTCCGCCATCATCCAGCACAAAGGACGATGAGCTCGAGGACAACCACTGTCGTCGTTGCTGGCGCCGCCGTCGCTGGGCTAGTTGCCTACGCTGTCTATTTCGACTACAAACGAAGAAATGACGCCGAGTTCAGGAAGAAACTGCGTACGTTGTGTGGTTGCCGTTACCCTGATGGCTAATCTGGCTTGCTGCTCAAAGGTAAAGAAAAGAAACGCGTTGACAGGTCGATAGCTTCATCCTCTACCGAACCCAGTGTAGTGTCTGTGGACTCGCTGAGAGAGGCCTTGGAACGGGTCAAAAAAGAAGAAGTGCCGATAACGCCTGCAGAAAGGGAGAACTATTTTATGTCTCAGGTGGCCATGGGTGAACAGCTCGCTCTTCAAGGTGAAAAGTTTCGACCTTCACTTTTGCCGCCGAAATTCTAACTCGTTTGGTTAGGCCCTGATTTCCAACTGCCTGCGGCACTCTCGTTCTATCGTGCCCTCCGCGTGTATCCCTCCCCCGTCGAACTCATGGTTATCTACGAGAAGACCGTCCCGGAGCCAATCTTCAAAGTGAATTTTCTTTCTCTCTGATCTTATGTCTTGATACCTGACTGTTTTCTCCAGATGGTGATTCAAATGACCAATCTGGACGTGAGTTCATCTGCTTTGGATGCGTTGGATGAGGAAACAAGTCCAGTGAGGGGTGGGCCGCCGTCAGAGGCATCTTCGCAGGAGTGGGATAAAGTCACAGATCCCGGGTCAAACTCCGCGGCACCATAATGGATCTGTAGGCATAGTCAGAGGTCCATATCCTCACGTTTGTCCTCTGCTTACCTCTTCGTATCTTTGCTGCCATTTAACGCCAATATGTTCTAATACACTTTCCTTTTCTGCTCTGTCTACATTTTCAGGTAACCGCTAAAGTTCAAGGTATGATCTCGTGAGAGCATGCGGTGCAATACCAAGGCTGAGTTCTGTGTAGGATATTACAACTACTTCCCACCGAAATCGACTGGTGTTGAAATTCGAACAGAGGACACCCCAGAGGGTCCCAGAAAATATGTTGCTGTGATTAAAGACTTCAAAAAGGGTGATCTCATCTACAAGGCGAGAGCAATCTGTTAACCATTATGGTCAGTCAAGTCAATGTTTTCACCTTTAGGAGCATCCGATCGTCACCGCCCTTGATGCTGATATACAGTCTGCTGGAACCCACTGCTCTCATTGTCTCCGTCTCATCGAATCCTCTATCTCGATCAAATCGCCATCGGATCCCCTTTCATCAACCTACTGCTCAAAAGCCTGTCAACTACTATCAAAATCCCAGTCACACAACCTTCTTTTTACCACAGAGCGACCCCTTCCGGCTGAGATCCCCATGGACCCTCCTACGCCAGAGACCCTCGAAGAACGTAGGAAGGCGCAAGCTGCCTTTGTTGCGTATCTGCAGAAAGAAGGAAAAGCCGGCCCTCTCCTCGTCGCAAGATTTGTAGCCCGCCAAATTGCTTTTGAGACACTAAAGCTAATGCCTGGGTATACGGGAAAGCACGACGAGCAACATTTCACAGATTCAGAGGGAGAGGAATACATGCTCGCGGATCACATGGAGAGACTCCGATACATCGAGGCCGATCTTCCCCAGGAAGAGGCCCCACTTCTCGCAAAAGTCTTGGGCTCTGCCGTTGCAGACTTGGACAAGTTTATGACGGATGAGCATATGGCCCAGCTCCGTGGCAAAATCGCGTACAACGCTTACGGTGTCTGCTTTGGCGGAGGCCGGGATGACAAGGTTTGCTCATTTTTTGTGGTTAATGGTCGATAACGCTCATCTGTTTACGACTAGGCTGCACCTACCCAGCGTCCAGAAGATGTGGAAAAGACCCGAACGCCATATGGAACCTCTCGCCAAACTGGGTCTGCCTTCTACACACTTTCATCATATCTCACCCACTCGTGTCGTCCTTCGGCGCATCCTTCATTCAGTTCTGGCACCGCCCAAATTCATATCATTGCCGACCAGGACTTGAAGAAAGGAGATGAAGTCACCGTGGCTTTTGTTGACGTAACTCAACACAAGGGAGAGTCTGATGTAGAGTGCAGGCGAAGGAGAAGGATAGAGTTGGCCCGTGGGTGGAAATTCGCCTGCACTTGTCAACGGTGCAGTGAAGAGGCTAAAACGGAGAGCAACGGAGTTGCTACACAAAAAGATGAGACCAATCTCTAGACCCGCATCAGCCCAAAAGGTCGGTTGCTGACATTGTAGAACACTCGGTATCCTACGTATAAACTACTCAGTGCCCTCGTCGTTATATTCGTCGCCAGATACGACTTTAATCGCATCCTGACTCCCAGATTAACGGGCGCGTGAATGTGAACATCATAGCTTCGGCTTCTGAGGGCTGAGTAGACCCAAATCACTCAGCCAGCTACTAATCGTATCAGTGACCTCGTCTTTTGCTTCCACCATTATCCAGTGCCCTCGTCCTTCCAATGCGACATCTCGTAGTCGAGGGACAAACTTGCGAGCATTACCAACTTGGATCGGCATCGCAGCCGGGTCGCTTGTGCCCCAGAGAAATAAAACGGACAAATCACTTGGAAGAAACGACGGCAGGTCTGCCGCTAAAATGAAATCCATATTAAGAACAGCGAGAAGCTTGATGCTAAAACTCGAACACACCTTTTTCTTCGTCAAATCGATATTGAGATGTCCGGTAGTAATTGAGTGGCCCTGTCATTCCTTTCTTGAGCTGCGTGTAGTAATAGTTCATTTCCTAAAAGGTGACGACAGTTGTTACACAGGCATCGGAGTAAAGTGACATTAGCTTCGAACCTGGGGTGTCAAAACAGACGAGGGGTTAGGTAGATGACCTTCACCAAAGATCTTTGGCCACAGTGAGACATCTGTAAACTTGATATCACCTCCCGGCGGAAGAAACGCAGCGCCTAAGAAGGGCACTAGCTAACAGGAACTCTGTAAGGAAGGCGAAAGCGTCTATGAGGTATGGGATCTCACTGCTGCTTCAACCACTGGCGTGAAGCTTGAGTCGCTGAGATAGACCTGGTATTCTAGGTTGGGGAAGTGATGCACGAGTTCTTGAACGGAAATATAGCGTCGTAGCGGAGGAGTATATGGGATAGACATTCTGAATAACATGATATTGATGACCGGCGCTCAGCGAAACCAAAGACTTACAGGACCAGGGCAAAAAGTCTACTGGGATGCCACAGAGCCATTCGGCTGGCAATGAGGGAACCCCAATCATGACCAATAACGACCTAGGCGTCTATTCAGCATTCTAGCACAGACAAAATATAATCGCAGTTCAGGCTAACAGCTTTCTCGACGCCAAGAAGATCCAATAAAGCCACCAGATCTGCGCACAGCTTCTTTGTTGTGTATTCAGCAGGATCAACTGGCTTGTCGGTATCCCCATAGCCTAACATAGTTGGGACGACCACGCGAAAGCCCATTTGCACCCATGGTTTCACTTGGTATCGCCAGCCATACCTAGCACTGTAAGATTTGAATTAGCTCGTAGGAAGTCAGAATTCGTTGTCACCAAAAGTCCGGGAAGCCGTGTATACAAAGAAGTGTCGTGGATTGAGAATGATATGTTTCCGGAAGCTGGTCGACGAAGTGGTACGTGCGACCAGTTGAAAGCCTCTCCTTTCTGTGGTTGAAGCTAGCTGGATTGTTGAAATCCATGCTGGAAGAGAAAGGAGCCCGTCGACTTTACTAATATGCGGGACTTCTTTTCAATGGTTGTATCCGGGTAGAGTCTTGCCGGCGCCGGTGATGGCCCACAAATGGGTACATACTCACAGTCCGGACGGAGTTGTACTGTATACATTTTCGGATCGAGATGATAGTAACTATTCATCGGAATACAACCGCAGCAACGCCAAAGTCACGCCCCACGTCCATGCTTTACCTTTGCCGGTACGATGCCTAGGCTGTGTTCTTTAGGCGATCCTAGTTCTGTTGCCTGCTGTTGGAACGTTGTGCAGTGTAGACGCAATGTGGTGCTGCGAGAAACACCGCCATCGGTACAAGAGACACTCTTTGACGTACTGGAGCGACCCGAAGGCTCAGCCATCGCAATACTAGTACTGCAAACAGTCTAATATCGCAATTCATGTGAGGAATCACTGCATTAGGACAGCAACCATCTGATCCATACGTGGCCACGTATACAGTGGATAATGATGGTGTGAGAGTGAATGTGGGACTACGCAGCTTCGAAGGGGGTCGAAGTTCAAGACCAAATGTAGACAAGTGATCGAGTATGAGTCAGCGAAATCGGAGTTTGAAGCGGACCGTGCTGAGGGTCGGCAACCGCCATCTCATCTCTCTTTCTGTCATCATCTGCCGTTGTCCTTCAACGTTCACCGGTACCTCACGAACGCCCTTAATATCTCCCCCGACACTCTTCATTTACACCTCATTCATATAATCTCTTTTTTCCTTGTTTTTTTTGCTTCCCAAACGCCTCCTTTTCTGCTCGGACGACTTATTAAAGAGCCACTAAGTAAGGTCCGATTTACTTTTATCAAATGCTGACTGTATCTCAAACTTGTCCTTCCTCAGTAACAGATATGCCTGTACCTACTCCATCTTCTGTGTCTACCTCCACAGCCTCCAAATCCAGTATCGCGAAAACGCATGGCCACCAGCATGCGAAGAAGACAAGGATCGTTAGGAGGCGAGGAAGAGCTATGGACAGCGACGACGAGATTGTGAGGGAGGTTGGGACGGATTCCGAGTCAGAAAACGGAGCAGAATCCAGCGACGGCTCGTCTGACTCGGACACTGAACAAGTATCTGATGACGCCTCTGGCCACAGACGTCCCCGAGTTCTCACCCCCAGCACGAGCCAGAGTCCAACCAATGGTGTTCCCGCAGAAAAAGAGACAAGCACATCCTTTTTTGCACCATCGGGCAACTGGTCAGAAATGGTAGCAGAAGAGAATAGTAACGGGCCTGCAGACCTCCCGGTCATTGACTTCGCGGAGTTCAATGGCAGTACCTCGGCAGCGAAACCGACTCGGCAGCGGAAAACTAAGAAATCCGCACCGAAAGTGAAGCTGGGCTCCGAAGCTACATCTCTTCCGTCTCCCCCACTGTCTGTCAATGAAGATCACGAAGAAGAGTCTGTCGAAGAGGCTCCTCCTGCTGCCTCGTCGACTCGCCCGACTCACCGTAGTGATTTCATTCGACGTCCCCCTGGACAGACCGCTCGTCAGGCCTATCAGAACCGGCTGGAATCGGACCCTTCATATGTTCCAACGGTAGGAGAGTTCTGGGGCCACGATGACAGACTGTTGGATAAGGATCTGCGCAGTTTAAGTGGGTGGTGGCGTGGTCGGTGGCAAGGACGGGGTTACGGTAGAGGGCGGGGTTTCGATCGGAGTTTCGCGATGCGTGGTCGGGGCGGATTCATGGCACGGAACGCGTTTCCTCATCAAGATTCCGTCCAGGAGGATGAAGAAGCGGAGGCCGTTGATGTTCCACCTGTTGAACGGGCATGGACACACGATGGATTCGAGGAGATGAAGCGCAGTGACGAGGCTCGTCGGTCAGTTCACCAGCACCAATCTCAGCCATTCCGTGGCGCCGGCCGCGTCCGCGGAGGTGCGCCCACTCGGGAGCGGGGCGGCTTTGCTCGTACTGCGGGACCAAGCGCGTCACCGGCGCTGTCTGCCAATGCACCTCTGATGTCTTCTGGTCGTATCTGGTATCCAATGAAGCCTGAGCTCGCATGGACAAAGCAGCACGAAGGCTTTCTCTATATTGATGCAAGTATGAAGCCACGCCGTGGCCGCGGTGCAGGATACAGAGTCAGAATACCAGGGAGTCGGGGACAGATTGTCAGGACACCATTGACGTCAACAAAGGAGCTTCCGATTGTAACGCCTTCTGGCACTTCAACCACGAGTGTGCTAGGCTCTGAGTATGGCGAGAAAACCGTCGTCGTTCGACTACCCTCTGCAGAGAAGTCGAAGTCGGTTTCAGGCAAGTCTGACGTGGAGGACATTGTCACCAAGGTTAACGATCTTTCCATTGAAGATGTATTCACTGTTAGGCCACAGCTTGTCACCGCGAAGCCTATACCTCTACCTGAACCATCGTCCTCCAGAGCACGCTCTAGTACGCTACAATCGCAATCCACGCCATCATTGGCTGTTCAGCAGAAGCTCGAGCAGTTGTCGATACAGCCGCCCTCCGATTCGACGAGATGGTCTCAAACCGAGGAAGCTGTTTTGCGCAATCCGTCATCCAGTGACACTCCAGAACAACAACCTTCATCTTCCACAAGTGATTCTCGTCCTTCCTTAGTTCCTGTTCCTACATCCTTTCCCTCATCGGTTTCTCAACCCTCCCCTGCATATGTCTCTCCTTATCACTATGGTGTTCCACTGCCACCTGGTGTCGCGGTAAATCCTGTCGGCATGCCTTACGAGGTTGCCACTGGTCGTCCGGTCTATTTGCCGCCTCCACCCATGTACAATCCTCGTCCAATGATGCCTCCATTGGCGCCTACAAGTGCTCCATTCGTACCTGGACACATGCACCATCAGTCAACCCCAACTGCCGACTATGCTTCCCATACGCCCCCTGTCAATGGCTTCATTGATCCGGCTACCGGCATGCCCATATTTTCCTTCGCTCCTCCATCTTCTCGGATCGAAATACGCGCACCCGGAGAAGGAGATACCGACAGGACCCAGGGCAAGGAACGTGCTTCATCAGGGTTAAGATCCACAGCTGCTACGTTCGAGCCAATTCGGCCTGCAGAGGATACCAGTCAAGAATATTCTGAGGGATCAGGCATCACATATCAGTCTGAGGGAGGTGCGGAGAACGGGACAGTCCCGGTTGATCAAGTTGGCATGATGTACGCGCCCTATGGGCAGTACTATTATCCTGAGACGTATGGGTACATGCCATACATGGATATGTCACAGGTACCACAGTACGAGATGTACAACGAGCACATTCCTCAAGGGACCGTTTACTATTAATCGCACTTCTTCCTATCTCTTCTATTTTGGTTCATTTGCGTACTATTCGTCCTCTCCTTTTTTTTGAATTATCACATATCGCCATGCCACAGTCTACCGCCAATCTCTCATTATCTCGCATGCTTTCGCCCACGCTTTCACCAGACTTTAGGGGACTTTCTCCTCATTATACATACGTATATAAGCATACCTTGCAAATCTTACTTGTTGAATCGCTGTAGTATGACATCTTTTTGTTTGTGATCCCCATGTTCTTGTTCTGTGATGCATACTCGTGTAAATATAATGCTGTTTCAGATGTAACATGGAATTTTCACCGCCAACAGTTGAGTACAAGAAATCGGGGTATCTGATTTGCCTGGTTGTTATTCAACTCGTCATGTGTTTCTAATTAAACAAGAAGCCTTATAGTATTCTGAATCATTCTCTGACAAGACCTCTTGTCCGACAATGAAATTCATACTTCGGACTCAATTGGAACTTCGCTCTGCTCCAAAACATCCTCTTCAGTAACAATAGCAGAGCCTTCCTTCTCTCCATGTCTACCTCCCGACAGGAATTTTCGCTTGGGAATGACTGCATAAAGAGAAGTTTCCCAATCTCTAGTCTCAACCCACTTCAGCATAATCTCGAAGACCTGATTCACGGTGAGCACCTTGCGCGTTGGCAGGTTTTCTAGGTATCGACCTATGGGAAGAGCAGCAGTGCGAATGCCAGATTCTTTAGCTTTTTCGAGGCAGAGATTCTGCGTGTAAAGGTTAGGAAAGCCCTCTTAAAAAAAGTAAGAGAAATCGCGATGAATTACCTTATAGCGGTTACGATCCACTATACCTCCTATGATGTAGGTCTCGTTGGGACGGAGCTCAGTAAGCTCTTCCTCAGTGTCTGCAGTCAAGTAAACAATCGACTGCTTGACACTCTGGGCCGGATCTGCCGTAGCGGATGTCTCGGGACAACTGTTTCCTGGCACGTTTCCGCTCTCAGCTCCAGGATCTACTGGTAAAACGTCGCCGGACCAGAGTCTTTCGTATCCCTCTTCCCACCATTCGGTTTTTACCCATCGCTTGTACGCCGCGTCGCTGTTGGCTTCAAGGCGATCTCGAGTACGCCCATTAAGAGACGAGCATATGAGCGAAAACGGAAACGAAGCTTGGCGATTTGCACTGTATGTATATGCCAGCTGTGAACACAAGGAATTGATCTCCTGTTCATCGCGGATCAGCCAAACGTGAACATCTGGTAAAAATGACAAGACAGACCTTCTCAAACATTTTATCATCAAAACCTAAATCGATGAGTACCCTTCCACCAAATTCCAGCTTTGGTTTCTTTTTCTTGCGTTCTCTTTCTGCCTCATCGGCACTATCGAGCTCGCCCGCGGCGCGTTTTTCAGCTTTAATTCGTCTCTTTTCCTTTTTTGCAGCCTTTTCTTTCGCCCGGCGCTCGAGCTTGGTTGCAGCAAACCGCTCCTTCTTTTCTGCCTTCTTCTGTGCAGACTTGGATAGTGCTGAGGTTACAGAAGTAGCAGGTGAGTCCATTTCAACCTACTTAGTCTTGATGACTCGTCCAAGAAAGGTAAAAACGCTTTCGATCATCATCCCGGCAATTGCCGGTACAATGCCGTTTTGAAGCTCGAGCTCGTCTCTCTGACTTGCGCATCAGTGCTACCACCATGGCCTCCGCTGCCATTGCTCCCCTCAAGTATCTTACCGTATCCCCCCTTGCTGCGCATACCGCTACCGTGATATTCGTTCATGTGAGCTCACTTTTTTGGTTACTGGTCCGCTAATTGCCAGTTGAGATAATGACGCTTCCTATAGGGATTGGGCGACACAGGGAACGGGTGGAAACCTGTCGCTGACATGTTCCGTGTAGAGCCTACTCTAAAGCACATCAAATGGGTTCTCCCGCACTCGTAAGCATTTATATCCTCCCAACGGTACCACAGCGCCGAATCTCCAATCTGTTCTCTTCATCCCCGCCCCTCGCCACCTCTTTGGCTCATTGTTGTTATTTCCTCTTACTAGACCCATTATGCCTGTCACAGCCAACATGGGCATGGAAATGCCATCGTGGTACGTCTTTCGCAACCTCTCGAACTTATTCATCATAATTACGTCTGTCTGCAGGTTTGACGTCGCTTCCTTTGGCTTGAGAGACAAGGAGGATGAAGCTGGCATGCTTAGGACCGTCAAATCACTTACTCAGTTGGTTGACACGGAGGTCGCATCTGGGGTTGACCCCAGTCGTATAATTCTTGGCGGCTTCAGCCAGGGAGCCACTATGTCGCTCTTGACTGGACTCACTATGGAACGCAAATTAGCTGGGATCGTTGCCCTTAGTGGATGGGTCGCACTTAAAGATAAACTCAAATCGGTCGGTGTATGGTCTTCCCCGGATCCTCATGTGTTTCTCACTTCGAACTTCGAATATCGGGGTAGATGCTATCGGGACACGCCACATCAGTACCCATTTTCGTGGGTCATGGTTCTCATGACCCCCTCATCAAGCTGACATTCTCTCGCGAATCTTTTGAATTCTTGAAAGACGAGGTCGGCATCCTTGAGGCAACACCCGATAATTTAACAGGCCTGTCGTACCATGTCTATCAGGGTGTCGCCCATACTGCGAGCCCAGATGAGCTTGACGATTTGAAGGCCTGGATTACCAAGATCATCCCGGCGTAGCGCGAGATGATATACCGGCAGTGTGAAAGACATTGATGGATATATTAAACAGGCTAGAAACCCAATAGACTTTGTACCATTTGAAAGGACTCACTCACCCCTACTCTTTTCAAGCTTGTATGCACTGGATAGTTATATCTTTTTAGGCTTGTATCATCTCTCTGTCCGTTTTCCCGCGACCGACAGCACCCGTTTACTGATTGACGTGCGATTTCCATGACGTACGTTCAGATACTGCTTCGCGGAAGAAATCCGGTGATCCCAGGTACGCTGAGGCACTACGATGCCGCATGTTCAAAGTATTCGACGCCACAGCAGCACAACCCTGGCATATACCTTGGCATACTTACTCATCTTTTGCAGAAAATCCATGTTCCCCGAAGGTGTAGGACTTCCACAAGAGGAAATGCTTCCCGCCTCATTAAACGCGCTATGCCTAGCATAAATTCACGCTTTTCGATGACATTGTGATATGTATACGCTTAGAGATTTGGTACAATGCAATAGATATCTTACTTTCAGTCTGACATAGAGCAGTGCCAGTGGTCGGTGCTACCAGACAGGAAGTCAGTTAATACGGAATAGCAATAACCCGGGGTGGTTCTAGTTCCATTGTTAACCCATCTTGTTTCCCGAAAATGCAAATTCAGCCTCATACTATCGCACGCCTTTGCAGCTAAGATGATCCCTCCATTTTATTGTACGTCTCCAAGCCAAAGCACCACCTTACAGCCGAAAGGAAGTCAACACCTAACTCCGTTACTAGTGGGGGCAAATCCGTATACAACAGGGCATCACGTTCACCGCTAACCATGGACCATCCGAGTCGGTACTTGTTAAATCAACCAATGGTGTATCCAGCATAGGAGTACGATCAAGAATATCCTGCAAGAACTATACCTTCTTCGCAGAAAAGAACCCCCACCAGAAGGATCCGGATCACCCTCATGAGAGACTTTCGAATCCAGGGAATTGATAAAGATGCGTCCAATCGATCGCTGCATCAAGGACGGTAGTATTACAATCCACCCTAGTAATAGTCGCATTGGAGATCGAGGGTGGCTGGTTGTTAGTGAATATGACGAGTCGGTTTACCAGCGGTTTGCAAGGCTTGCATCCCAATAATTCGCTTTTGTAGTGCCTTAACGGTGATGAAAGACAATAGAAAGTCTTAAAGTAGAGTTATTCCTGCGAGATCCTGAGAACGCTGACGGTTAGTGGCACTTGCATTCTTTCCCGTCTTGCGTAAGAATTACATCTTGCCTATGTCCTGATGTACTTTCCGACACCGGTGATAAGTCGACTATTCAAAGCCGCTAACCACGGGAAGAATATTGTGGAGCTTGGCCTTTACGGTTCTGTTAGCCTTACATGTAAAAGACCAAGATAAAGAATGGCAAACGAGGCAGATACGGCAAGTTCCGGATACTCGCTGGTAGATGATAAGTACGAACGCGAGTGAGATGCGGACTCGATGCTCATGATCATATAGCTGGATGAGTGATACTGTATTAGCCTGTCAATCAGCTAGTGCGGGGAGATTACTGCAACCGGATCAGATACAAGAGTCCCAATCACTAGCGGATGCTTTGGGGCTACCAGGAGTTTTCAGCCCCTCCCATGTTCTAGACTCAGGTTAGTAGGATTCACCGTTACGTACCACGCCATTTAGGACTGACAATGCTCTACTCCTAAAACGCGACGATCGTCCTTGGGAGAGTTCTGCGCGATTATTGCCAAGGCGTCAGCTGAATGCAGCCCAGCTTTCAATGTAACGTGCAACGATGATATTTCGCGTTGTTATCTCCCAGCTAACCGCGATAAGCTACCAGATGAGATGCCCGCGTACAAGACGAATGGCACCGAAAGCATGCTGCCATGATTGCGGTCATAGTGCAATGAGAGCTGCTGCGAGGGCGTTATTCCCTCTATAAGGGGGAGGCTGGTCCTCACTAGTCCACGAGAGGCTAAGACTAAGAGAAGCATTCAATGGAGCTCGATGCCCCAAGAAGAGACAACATCCCGAGTACGAGTGTCGACACGACCAGACTAGGACTAGAAGCAAGAACGGTACGCGAGAATACACCATGCTTGACCCCAAAGTTGGCTGCTATCCGAGTCGTTGGGTATACATTGCAACATGCCGTCCGCAATCCAAAGCGTCAATCCAGGCGGCTCAGATGTGATGATCCTTGATGAACAAGTTAATTCTCATGACAACGATCGACTCGGGCCGATGTGTATGGTTGAAAATTTCCCACGATTAATCTCCCGCAAATCACAATGTAATTAACTTGCATCTCCCGGATCTCTTTTATTTCTCAAAACATGAGACCTCATGTTTTTTTTAACTTTACCGAAATTTGGTGTAAAGGCCAACTAGAGGTTGTCGATTCTACGACTAGGATCATGGATGTCGAAGAATTTTATGAAAACTCAGACATCAAAGGAGACGCGTTCCCGAATTCCCGACTGTAGCCTCGCGTAGTTTACTGTTCAAATTTCAACTCATTCCGTGGGTGATGACAGTCAGTGTACCTAGTACTTAGTAGATCGTATCACTTGTTGGCAAAGACACAAACAATTCTCGGCAGCGGATAAGGTTGAATTCAATCTTACAGAGGGCGATGATGAGGGTAGAATCTATTTATTCCAGCAGGTCCGAGATATCCACGTCCGTTCCTCGTTCGTGTATCTGATTTGCTTTGCGGGATTATGACAAACGCCGTACTTATAAATTTATCCGAAAACATAATCTCGGACGAGATCGCGAATTAAAGCCATGGCCAGGGGGATTTGCGAGGCACTATCCTCTTGTCACAGCAGACAATGGTATTACATATGCCTTGGAGACACGAAGTACGTACAGGTGAAATACAAAAGCATAAACAGGATTGTGTGTAGCAAGTGATACATACAAGGGAGCGTGCATCTCTTTGAAGTTAGATGACTGAATACCGATTACAATTCCATCGACTGCGTTTCCTCATTTTCGCCATGACTCGCTTGGGTTTGAATTGATCGAAAAAAGTGATAAAGTTCGAGGAGGCCGCTGAGTATGTCGCCAACAACGGACATGACTCATGGTGTCTATCGTTTGCTATTCCGTAACGCGGCCTTGGACCTCGACACACGTCACGTTTAACGTGCTGCGACGAAGAGTTGTCATAGGTCAGACAAAATCAGCTGTGGCGCAGGGGGAGATCTCAAACCTTTGTGCACGCCGCTATAGTTGGAAAGCTTTTGTAGCATTCATCACAGTAAAAGATGGGTGCTGGAGGCTGCATTCGGTATCCGTGTAAGTTTGCAAAGCGAAACAAGAATGTGCAATGCTCACGGTGAATTGAACGTCTTTCACGCTGCGATTGATGCTCGCCAGACTAGGATGGCAGTGGTCCCAATGCCTCTCCAATGCACGCTCATCCTGGAAACTAAGGTCACACGCAATGCAATCCACCATTGCGCTGGAACCAGGGGGAGGTCTTGGACGTGGGTACCGACCTTTACTCGATCTTAAGTAGATTTCGGTACTTATATGACCTAACATCATTCCTCTTTGCTTCCGCTGCGGACTCATGTCAAGAAGAAGTCGTATGACGCCTGAAACAACGGGCAAATGTCGAAGAACTTTCAGAAAGAGGGGGGTGATAGTCTGAATTCCGATGGAACTTGGATGGGGCGATTCTGGCTGCGGTATAGGAGACTGGGGGTAGCGATATAGCACTACTTTAACAGCCTACTAGATCCACGAGGATTCGTTTATCGGCAGTACCAGAGTAACGAAGACGAAGACGAAGACGGAAGTCAAAAGCCGGACCATTGCCTTGAAAGATTATTCCATGTAACGAGACATGTACAGAACTTAGACCAGTCCACAGTAAGGACCGTCCTTTCAGAGACCACACCGAACTAGTTTCAATAGGATACCTTGGCTGAATCGCAGGCGACAAGTGGGAGATATTTCTCTTGGTACGGCCGGCTCACGACTGAGAACTTCTGCTTTAGAACTGGGATATAGAGGAAGCGATTTGTTTAGGGAAAAGGGGTAACGAGGTCGATTTCGTATCACTGCGAGTGGAAGACACATTTTGCGGAGGGTCGGTCGGTTATGTAAAGGTTCAAGTTGCGACGTGCCCGGAGGACGGGGGAGTATTGAAATTTCAGATCCGTAGTCAAGACGCTAATTTAGGGCAGGCCAAGTAAGCCAAGTGCTCGGCCCGGGTGCTACTTAGTTTTGAAGGGTGTTATAGCCCACCTAGTATTGCGGACCAGACACCGCGGAAAATTCCAGCGACTCGAACACGATCGAATATTCTTGAAAGTCAAGTGTGTCCGAGAAATCCACCCTTTTCACCTATAATGACGATTTGACAGGTATTATTCACTCAGCATCATGGTCAGCCTCCCACAAGAGCTTCTTGATATCATCGTAGACGAGCTCGGCCAAGATCTCGAATCTCTTCGCGCCCTTCATTCCACATCGCCATCATTCAGAGATCGCGTACAGAGTCATCTCTTCCGATCCATTCATCTCCCCCAGAGGGATAGCTGTCATTCATTTCTCGAGCTATGCACGGCTTCTCCGAATATCCCTGATTTCGTTCAGGCGCTCGAGATTACCGTGTTCGTTAACCGCGATGCTGCATACCAAGCACTTTCGTTACCCAACTTGCGGTCGCTTCGCATAAACGGTGGTCCTAGCATAAACCCTAGACACCCATCTCGGGTCGGTATCCATAAGATCCCATCCAGTCTGCTTGCCTACTCACTCATCACGAGCCTCACCCTTGATAGCCTCAACATAAAGTCTGCTCAGCACATGCGTAATCTCCTATGTTCCTTTGCCACTCTCCGAACCTTGGAGATGAACCAGATTCGAGTCTGTGCAACTGGGTCAGTTGACGAGGACGGGGAACCTGGATATGATGATGGACCGGTAATAGAGGACTTATCCATCTCATTCACATCCTACAACCTATGTGATATGAAAATACTCCTAGAGATCAAAGGAAAACCATTTCTTCTCCGTGGATTACGCAGGTTCTCGTGCGCCTGGACACAGAACTGGCACGGGATACGTGGTATTAAGTCGCTCCTCCATGCAACCAAGAGGACTCTCCAGGAGTTACATTTGTGCCACAGTGATTTAAATCGTAGGTCCCTTCCTATTCCTTATTTCATTTCTCATCGCTAAAATCTAGATTGGGCCATGTACCAAACGCCGCATATCTTAGACTTCTCACACATTCCTTGCGTAATCTTTGAGGCGCCCCGGCGTGAAAACGACCGAATCATAGGACTCAATTGGTTTATGGGATGCTTGGAATTTCAGGAAGACGGACCGGCACGCATCAGTCAATTACGCCTCTCGCTCTGTGTTCACAACTTCGAAATCCTCTCTGATCAGTACAGAACCTTGTGGCGCGATTTGGATGGAACACTTACGGCTCATCGGTTTGCATCGCTTGAGAAATTCAATATTTCGGTAGTAATCGATGGTTCAATGGCTGCTACTGGCGAACAAAATGAAGACCGGCTGGACTTTCCACAGATGGAGCAGACTCTTTCTTCTTTTCTTCCTACTTTGCATGAGCAGAAAAAGGTGCTCGTGCAAGTTGTGGGTTCTTAAGGGGAATAATTCTACAAATCATAAATGTCATTACGTGTAGCATGCAATTCCGTGATAGATAAACATGTAGAGAGAAAGAGAGAAAGGAAATAATGAATGTGATAACAGTACGATGCCCATGTCCCAGTAGACAAACAAGAAAACAGCTATCCTCAGCCCCTTACCACCCGCCGCTCTGCATTCCCGATTACAGATTTAGGCCCCTTCTTCGCCATCGCACACAAAAATACCAAAATAATGATAGCAAACTGCAGCCACATCCACAGCTCTATCAAAAGACCAGTAAAGCCTTTCGGTTTCTCTGCAACTTTGGTGTTGTCAGCATAGACCTCCATTTGGTTCTCGGGCTCCAGTGGTGCTTCGCGTTGTAGCATTGACTCCGCAAACTGCTCCTCAGTAGCGCGCGCATGACCAGTAAATTTCGTAACCACAGTATCGAAGGCGCGCGAGAGTCTACGAGGCATAGGAGGAACAAACGCCACCAGAAGAGACTTTCGTCGATCCGCGCGTGGTGTCTTTTCTGCATCTGTCTCCTGCTCCGCCTCCAACTCGGGCTCCGGTTCCTCAATCTGTGGGATCTCCGGTAGCACTTGGGGCGGTGAACTTGGAGGGCTGAGCACGTTATCCGTAAACCGCCCATTAACCCAACGAGTCGTGCGAGAACGAATGGTCTGTGACATCAATCGCGATCGCTTCCGACGCAAAGTTGGGCCAAGGTCTTCGTTCTTGTCTGGCGTAGGAGGCTCCAGCGTCAACTGCAAAATGCTACCACCCCTCATAGATGCCACTGGTGTTTGGACTACGTGTGCCCCACCTGACACGTCAGGATCGGCGGAGTATAGTGAGCTGAAATTGTGGGGTATGGGTGATGGTGAAGGTGGAGCAGAAATCTGACTGAGGTCGTATATGCTACTCGAGCGAAGGTGGTGAAACCCTGTGTTCAAACCCCAATCTTCACCAAATTGACTGCCGAGTTCGTTCTGAAGGGTGTCCTCAAAGAAAGGCGAAGGTGATAATTCTCCAAAGTCTCGCGGTGGCGTGGAGCAAGCGGAAGAAGAGAAATGAACGGAAGAAAGAGTTGGGGAATGTGCGTCACTTTCCGTAGACCAGGAGTGCCGATGTTGACGCGATGGCGTCTTAAAGGGTGTGGAGAGTCCTTTCGACTTGTAGGGAGAGATGTTTCTCTGTCCGGCGACTCAAAGAGGCCCATCACAGACTTGCGGGACTTGTGGGTACCTGCCAGGTTTAGGAAAGAATCGTCTGTAATGGGCCGCCCTTCTAGCGACTTTCTGAAGCTCTTGAACCGAATAGTACTGTCGTCTGATGTCCGTGGCTTCTCGGAAGCAGGTATCACTACCTTCCATAAATTCCAGTTTGGAATCGTTCAACGACTCGTACACCTTACTCATGTTCTCCGTCTCCTGCTGGACGGCCATGAGCTTGTTCGCCGTTTCCGACTGTTGGCGCATTATTCGAAGATTAGCGTCCTCCAACTCTTGAATTTTGATCAGTAGCTGAGAGACGATAGCAAGTTCGGGTTCATTTGAGACTTGGGGTGCCTGAGCTTGCGTAGAAGGTTCCTCGGAAGGAGACGAGACCTGTGAGAAGGACAGGCTAGTGAAAGCATCACATAAAGCCGTCATTTGGGGGGTAGGTCACCTGTGGAGGAGGATCATCCGGAATGGACGACGTCGAGGGCCGTGAGAGGATTCCACCTGGGGCAAAGTCCCTGATCTCTTCCTCTTCCACTTCCTCGGTATCCAACTGTGAATGAGAAGCTTCTGCCTTGGCCTCTTGTTCCAATTTTCGTCGCCAGGCAGCCTCAATCGGTGCCATCCTCTCAGCCTTCTCCTCAAATTCCTGACTTCGCACCTGAGTCTTCTCAAGGTCCTCTCTCAGCTGAGAAATCTCCTTCTCCAATCTCCTAAGCATCCGCTTGCCCGACAAATCCGCACTAGCAGCTTCTGCCTCCAGACGCTCGATTTTCTGGAGTAGCTCATCGTTCTGGTCAGCAAGTAAGCTGATATCGTCCAGACGCACGGAAACTTTGCGAACACGGCGGCGATGTTGATCGGTTTGGGGAGTAGAGAAATAGTTAGACTTAGATGACTGTGCAGAGGCTGAACGCGAGATACTATTGGTGTAAATGTGTGGTGATTGAAGAGGGGCAGGTGATGGGGAAGCCGATGCAGCAGATGACAGGCTGCCTGGAAAACGAGCAAAGAGGTCTTGGTGCTTGGACTTTAAAGACACGTTATCATCGTAGAGGCTTTTGCAAAGGGATGAGGTGCGTTCAAGTTCTATCTTCAAGTTGAGCTTTAAACCTTCATCGGAATTGGGCACATACCGGTTTCACGCTTCTTTATGATATCATCCGCCTTCAACAACAGACCCGACAGTTCCTCCCGCGACTTTTCGTTCAGCCAGTCCGTATTATCCTCTTCAGCTACTACTTTTCCCGCCTCGCGTTCTATCTTCGAAAAGTCGCGGAGACAGGCGATCCCAGTAACGAGGACCGAGACGGCTTCTTCTGTGAAGGGAACACAAACGAGGAAACGTATGGCGGGGGCGGAGAACCCTTCTGATTGAACATAGAGTGTGAACGGCGCATCTGAGCGGGAGGACGAGGCCTGGAGACTGAAGCGCCCTCGTTGGCTAGCATGGTTGATAATATACTGTTTATTTTAATCAATTTATATAAAGGCGGTCGACTTGCAGCATTCAAGTGTGCTTACCGGATAGATTAGAATATGACGGATAATAGAATAATGCTAGCGAACAAATCCTTGAATACCCAGCAGCAGCGAGGCCGAAATGCAAGGACTTACTAGAGAAATAGAATTGTACGCCTTGGACGCGCCTTATCCTGGCGTCGGGATTTGATATTTGGCAGTAGTTGGCACTACTCGTCGACGTCGCAGGACAAGGTAACGCGGAGTGAGAAACATACGATTCGAATTCAACTTGAGACGTTCTAGCACTCTACCACGTGAAATCGAGATTAGGGGCAAGTCAATTATTTGGGGCTAGAAACCCATCCCCTGGCATTTTACATGTATATCTACCAGTACACAATGACGGGAAAAATACAAGCAAAAATCGAAGATACGAAAAGAGAGCTACTTTTTCTCAGCAGCTTGAGCTCCGAAGACAGAGGAGTGCTTGACCCAGAACCTCCCCCAAAGGCAGTCGGCTTGGAAGCAAAGGAAAATGCGCCACCGGGCGGCGCTGGTGTTGTTGTCCCTGGAGTTGCAAACGAAAAAACGGGTTTCGGGGTATCGCTGGTGGGTTTGCCAAACGGACTGGGCGACGAGGATGAGCCAAACGTGGCAGTCGTAGTCTGGGCTGACGAGGAATCGGGACCTGGCGCTTCTGTTCCCTTTGTAGGCAGTAGTCCCCGAATGCAGAACTTGTCCCAAACGCAGACGGCTGCGCACCACTACTACCGCTCTGGGAGGGTTGGCCAAACGGACTTGGTGACGAGGTTGAAGTAAATGCAGGACCATTGGCCTGAGCCGACGAGGATTCAGCACCTGTCCCTTCTGTACCCTTTGCAGCGGCAGCCCCGAATGCACCACTTGTCCCAAACGCAGACGACGGCATTCCAGAACCACTACTCTGTTTACCAAACGGACTTGAAAACGCTGATGAACCAATTGTAGGTGCGCTTGATGTCCCATTAGCACCAGAATCTGATCCCGACGTTTCCTTTTCTTTCTCCGCCGCCGCTGCCGTTCCAAATATCCCACTCTTTCCAAACGTCGATGACGGTCCAGCTCCAAATGTCGGCCGGCTTCCAAATGTACCAAAAGCCTTCGACTTATCCGCACCTCCAAATCCACCAAGTGCAGAAGCGGCAGGTGTAGAAGACGCGGGAGACTCTTTGGGCGTATCGAAGGTCGTCGATTGACCAAATGCACCAAATGGAGAGACCGCGGGCTTTGTAGAGGCGGAAGTAGATTCTTTGGGCGCATCGAACGCTGATTGACCAAACGCACCAAACGGAGAGGCCGCAGGCTTAGTGGACGCAGGTGCTGACTCATTGGGAGTCCCAAATGCCGACTTCCCTGAAGGCGCAAACGAAAAAGTTGGGGCGGCAGGGGTAGAAGAAGGCGCAGCAGGGGCTGGTGTTGACTCTTTGGAGGCACCAAAAGGCGAGTTTCCGGGAGCCCCGAAACCGCCAAACGCTGGCGTACTAATGGGTGCAGGAGTAGTTGACTCTTTTGATGCGCCAAATGGTGACTTATCAGCAGCGCCACTTGATGCAACGTTATCGGCTGGTCCTGTCGAAGATGCAGGTGTCGACTCTTTGGGAGTTGGCTGAGCTTGAGCGCCAAAGCCAAGGGCGAGCGTAGACGTCGACTCCTTGGTCCCAAAGTTAAACTTGCCAGGTGTAGCTGCTCCAACTGAATTCGGGTTCGTACCGTTACCGGTCGTAGGAGGTTTCGCGAAGGAAAACGTGCCAAAGTTGGGAGATGGCTCGGGAGGCTTGCTACCGCTGACCTGCAACGCCGAGCCCGGTGCACCACTCGAGGGTGATGGGGCCGGGTTCGATACACCACTGCTGCTACCAGTTGTAGGAGGTTTCGCAAAGGAAAATGTACCAAAGTTGGAGGACGGCTCAGCAGGCTTGCTACTGCCAGCCTGAGGCGCCGAGCCCAGGGCACCACTCAAAGTTGATGATGTCGCATTAGGCTTCGTAGGGGACGGGGCACTGAAGTTAAATTTCGCGGGTGCAAGTGCGGATGTGGCAGCTGGAGCTGGCGTACTTGTAGGCTCGGCAGGTTTGTTAAAGAACGGAGAGGAAAGTGTCCCGGATGGTGCAGCAGGAGGGGTGCTAAATGAAAATGCTGATTGTGGTTTCTGCACAGGCTGAGATGCAGGTGCAGGTGTTGACTGTTGTGTCTGCTGCTGTTGCTGAGGAGGAGGCCCCATTCGAGCCAACAAGGAATTGGTAGGCGCGGAGGGAGGCTGTAGAGATGTTTTGGCTGAACGAGAACTTAGCGGCAGGTTGGGCGGGAGTGGATGATGTCGCAGGTGTAGAAATAGAGGCGGGTGCAGGAGTAGGGTTTATCGCGCTTGGGAAACCAAGGCCAGGTGCCTTGGGCTTTTCAGGTGCCTTGGTCGGTGAATTCGTTGCTAAAGGACTTGATGTCGCAGGTGGGAAGGAGAAAGCGGCCTTATTAGTGCCAGAAGCAGGCGCTTGTTTGAGGAATGGATTGTTCGTAGCGACAGGTTTCGAAGCACCACCTGTGGGAGTCGAGTTGGCGACAGGCGTTGAACCCAATGGTGGAGCAGACGTGAGTGAAGACGCCGGTGTAGAACCCAAAGGAGGAGCAGACGACAACGAAGGCGCAGAACCCAACGGAGCCGCTGATGCCAAAGAAAAAGCAGGCTTGGCCGGTAATCCAGAAGCCGCTCCACCCAGATTGAACGCATTCTTGGGAGCAGCACTCTCTTCCGCAGGCTTGGTCACAGATATCACTGGAATTGTGGGCTGTGGCATCAGCGAAGCTTTCAACTTCTCCTTCTTCTCTTTCTCCAATCGATCTAACGCCTCTTTCTCCTCGCGCTTCTTCCGATTGGCCTCTCGCATCTTCATCATCGCCTTGGCTTCCAAATCCTGTTTCTCCCACTTGGAATAGCCCTTTTGGGCGCGACGTGGGCTACCATTAGTACTGTCAGCGAGTCCGGGTGACGGAGGGGTGGGTGAAGGAGAGGTGGGCGTGAAGTTGCCAGCAATGCGTCGACGGAACGTCGGCTGGAGCCCTGTAGGGGTAGCCACGAACTGGCGACTTGCACTCTCGGGTTGCTGGGAGGTCTGTTTATTGAAAGGGTCTTTGGGACTGTTGGGTTTAGGTGAACCTGTTGAGTCCCACAGAAGATGTTTGCCAGAGGAAGGAGAAGGCTGGATTGTTCATTCAGAATATGAGGTGAACAAAGTATTGAACGCTTACTGGAACTTCGGATGAAGGCGTTGAGGGCTCAGAAGACTTGCTCGGCGTCGAGTCTTGCCAAGCGAGCAAGCGTTGTTGTTTAGCCTCCCTGAACTCTTCCTCACTGAGCCATTTCTCCACGCAGACCTCAATATTAGCTTCCCGATCCGGGTGTTGAGAGTCTTTCGGCTACAGAAACTATTAGGCATCCTGCCCACATAAGATGAACAGGACTCACCATGATATATCTCTGTCCAGCTTTCTTAACGAGTGCCTGACGCAATCTTTGTCCGTTCAGTCCAACTTTATACCTCACGCCATTGCTCTCCCACTCCTCGCCGATCTCTCTACCCTTCATCCTGTCCGGAGACACGTCGATAGAAATATCAGCGTGACCGTCTTCATCTTCATCCTCTGGTACAACCTGAGCTCGTTTACCCCTCTTTTTCCTAGATACCTCAGCGAACGACTCTTCAGCTTCATCCAGCATCTCCACATCATCAATATCACGTTCCCGCTTCGTCCCCCGCGCTTTGACACCGACATCCGATCTCCGTTTATTGCGCCTCTTCCTGCCTCTAGATTTCGGCTCAACCTCGGCAGGCTCCTCATCTTCCTCTCCCTCGAAGGAAGGACCCGCCTCGACACGGTCACGCTTCCTGCCTCGTGGCGTCATCCGCACCTCCGCGACCTCATCTTCATCTACCTCCATATCCTCGTCGGACGCAACAGCCCGGTGATCCCGTGACACCTGCCTCGGCCTCTTCTCCCTCGCACGTTTCGATAGCGTGACTTCTTCATTATCATCCTCATCACCAAAACTACGCTTATTGCCTCGTGTCAGTCCGGAAGGCGAATTCTGCCACCCGGCCTCTTCGTCCCCGTCAATAAACTCGTTCCCTTCGACCCTGGACTTCTTGGTATTATCAACGACGATCGGCTCTTCTTCCAGTCCACGCTTTTTGCGAGCATTAACAGGTTTGAGGATACCATTTGTTTTGCGAACAGGTCTCTCATGAAAGTTAGGGACGCCAATGTGACGAGCACTAGTATTGTAGCCATCAGCGAAGACGACTCTGTTTGCAGGTGTGGATCTATCATTACGTGTCAGACCATCGCGTGTTGCATTCCAGATAATAGTAGTAAGGTAAACTTACGCAGGTAAGGGTGGTGTTGGCGGTACAGCCTCACTTGCAGGCAAAGATGGGTACAGCTGTTCCGTAGTCGACGAAGTGTACTGCCCCGGAAACTTGGACGGTGAAGCAGACTGCGGTTGAGGTATACTGCGTCCTTCTAGATACTCGTCAGCAAGTTTAACTTGAGTATATAATGAGCAACGCACCTCCGCGATTCCGTACGACCTGCTCAGCCTGTGAAGGACGAGCTTCGTGAGCTGTTTGCATATTTACATTTTCCTGACTCCTCTGTGCGGGTACCGGGCGCTCTTTGTCCTGTCGAGAACGCTGAACTGCAGCATATGCTACGTTGAATGGGCGGTGGTCGTTGTCAGGAATCCCATGGCGGCGTCGCATCGACCTAGAACAGAAGAGCAGTGAGCAGTTCGTAATGCCACAGAAGCTATAGAAACACACAGCCTATAAGACCTTTCGCGTGCCCTGGAGAAACTGTTCCAACCAAGGACCAGTACCACGTAGGTAACGGCGGCACCGAGCACCCAGCCGGTGTATTTGAGCAGCGACACTGCCGACCAGGCGCTAGGTGAGAACTCACGTCTGACAGGCAGGGAGTCGCTGCCCAGGATATCAGCGAAGTCATCGGCCATGATGTACGGAGTTGAAGGAATGACTGGACACGACCGCGTAGCTTGCGCGTACTGGATTTTGATGGTTAAGACGAAAGGCGGAACCGTATTTTCGGGTTACCTAAGCTGTTTGTCTATGTTTGAGATGAGGCTATAAAAATTTTCTTTTCCTCGTTCACTCCACTTCTTCTTTGTCTTCTGACTCATTGCACAATACGAAGTATTTTCCATGCCAAGTACTATCTTGAGTTCTTCTCCATGCCACGCACGAATGCCTGGGAACACGGCTTTTTTCTTGCCTTCGTTACCCCTACTCGTGCAGTGGAAGATTGACCGATGCTTGGTCCACGCTTGAACTGCCAGTTACTACTGTACACTTTACTATGGCCATTCGAGTACTAAACTAGGCGTACATGCTGTATTATGTAGTATCTATGTGCAACAGGGCCGGTTACGCGTCCTATCATATGCTATGGATTGGTCGGTCCAGAGTAGCTCCAAGCAATCGGTGAAATCGTGGGAAAAGAATAAAACTTATAAAGTCGCGCGACGTGGACGGCTTTGAATCCACTTTTAGCCAGACCCGGTCCTTGGCCTCCTCCTTTTCACCCACCATGTCTGAGAAAATTGTTACCTACGAAGAACTCCGTGCGCACACGACCAAGGACTCCATATACCTTCTTATCAGTGGAAAGGGTACGGGCTTTCTGGGCCAATCACAATTCTTTGTTTTGTCTGACGATGCCGAGCAACAGTGTACGATGTCACAAAGTTCCTTGACGAAGTAGGCATTTGCCACCACACAGCGCCTTTGCATGCCATTTACAGCCCTTCTAGCATCCCGGAGGAGACGAAGTTATCTTAGCTGAAGCAGGTCAGCCCGGGCTGTGTTTGCTTAATGAGCCGCTCTCATCGTATTCCAGGCCATGACGCGACAGAGGGCTTCGAGGATGTCGGTCACTCAGATGAGGCCAGGGCGCTCCTTCCCGGCTTGTATGTGGGTGAATTCGACACAAACAGTGTACGCTGCCCGCCCATGAGTTCGAAGATAGTGCGCTCACCGTTATACAGGGCCTCGATATTAAGTCAGGCGCAGCGGCCGCCCAAGCGTCGAGGGTGTCTGGTGCTGTCGAGCAGGGTTCCAAGTACGTCGCTGTTATCTCCAGCCGACAGCATGCTGATCACCCCTTACCAGTATGATGTACTTTATCCCTCTTGCACTGTTGGGAGGCTACTTTGCCTGGAGATTCTACACTACGGGATCTGTATGATTGCATGCAACGTCTCAACATACTAATAATGTCGTCTCTTGCTTTCATGTACTTATTCCTTTGCTTGTCCACTTCTACGTTGCCCCACACCTTCAAGGGCTTCCGCTGCTTGTAATAGATCGTGATTCATCAGCTTTCCTCGGTGCCCGGATAAGATTTCAAATACAATTTACGAGCTGTGATTCCTTCGAAGTCGCGTCGAAGATACGTGTCACTATCCACGGGCCGTTGTGTCATCCGTGATTTGCGCAAAACATACACTCATGAGAAATATTTCAGTGCCCAGATCCGTGAAAAACCGGCGACAATCGCATTTCTGACAAAAAACATTTACATTGTGCGTACCCCACGGCAACCCGTCATCTGACCCACCTTTTCGCAGCTATAACCCATTTACCCCACTCCCTCCGATGTTGCACTAAATACCCAATTGGTTGTTTGACTGATCTCCCTATCCACGGCCTCTTCACACTGCAGCTAGCCACTGATGTCCAGCCCCAGTCTGGAGAAACTGTGGAGCTCACCACTCACTAAACATCGATATCTAACTTCTTCAAGCCCTCCTTGGCCGCCTCGTTTCGCGCCGCCTTCTTTGTATTGCCTTTGCCCTTGCCAAAATGCTCCCCATCAACAACGACCTTGACGTACCAAACAGGCGTGGTCTTGATTCCCTTCGTTATCTCCGGGTCGACATCCTCCCCGTCGTCAGAATCGGGGTCGCGGATGGAGTAGATCCACTCAACTTGCCGGTTGGCTTTCTGAAGGTGCTGATTGAACAGTCCTAGATGACCGACGGTCGTCTCGGTGACATTGAGATCAGCATGCCCGAGGGGTTGGCGGGCTGGGAATTGAGGATACGCCGGAGGCGGGGAAGGCGGCGCACATGCTGAGGGCAAGCCGTGCTGTGTGCGTACAATATTGTACGCCAACTCAACGAACGGCCGAAACAGCTCATACAGCCAAACCTGGGCACTTTCCAGGCCCTGGCCTACATACAGTCCTCCGACGAAAGACTGATGAGAAATGAAAATTTTTGTCGAGCGCCGAGGAGTAATTGGCGCTTACCTCAAACACATCAGCTGTAAATGATGCACATGAATAGATGATGCAGGCTTGAGTCAGGGACCTCACCTTGGACGTTCGTCGAGGCACGAAGAGTCAGTGCTTGCGCAGGATGCAAGCGCAGTTTGTCAGGCAGCTTATACTTCAGCGAACTAAATCAAAAGACGTCATGGCATGCGTCAGAATCGGAAAAAGTTACACATACATATGCGCCAATGTGGCGTTCCCAACGATTAGCGCACGTATTTTCTGCCGCCTGCTTAAGCCCACCAATCATAAAGCTTGCATGTGGGACCACTCACCGTCGACGGGCCAACCCGAAGACCAGGATACATGTCCAACATGAGGCGTGTCACCACCAGCCCCAAGACCGTATCCCCCAGATGCTCGAGTCTGTGCATTGCCGCCGTCAGTATCCAGGCGATGTCTGCATGGTGACAGTCCTACTTTTCATTATCGGGGCTGAGATCATTCGGGTGGTCCTCGAATATATGCACAGGCCGTGCAAAAAAGCTCCTGTGTGTAAACACTTGCGTCCTTATGTTATCGTCTCTGATGTCCGGTAGCGGAGGAAGTAGGGAATCCTGTGGTCCCAAATCTGGTCTAGCCATCCTTCAGCACAACGAAACAGACTCTAGCCCGCCGGACGTACTTGAGCGCCATCGCTGGTAAAGACTGTGGAGGGAGCGATGAAAGAGATAGTGTCGATTTAAAGGTCAGATCAGCCTTTTAAGGGCATCCAAGGCGATGCCATGCTGTTGACTTCGCTCAGAGTCTCCGTCTGAAATAACGCTACGCTGAGTAGAAATGGTGTCGCAGATTCAAAGTCAATGATTGATTTGCAGGGCACGCAATTTCCATCAGGGCTGATCACATGATAGCAGCATACTTGAGCTTTTCTTAAATTCTTTGGGGTCAGTGGGGATGTTCGGAAAGTCCGGGATGCCGTATAAGAACGCATGTGGGTGCTTCTCAACCAACGAAGATGCGACGAGGTGAGAAAACATTGATGAACACAAACCAACGCATCACGCGTCGACCCCGTTCCGGGGTGCCTCGGATTCTACTATGAATTCCGATAAGAGATGGGAACTCGGGAACAGTAGCTCCAGCGCTCTAGCCACATTCAATAAGTAAGCCAGTTTTACTGGAAAGCATACCGTATGTTTCGTCGATTCTTGAGAATAGATCGTTGTTGTATCCGTCGAATTCTGCCTGTGCGCACATCTACCCACTGGTTTTGCTGTGACTTGCATCGGACAGCTGAGCAAGACGAACGTCGCGCCTTTATAGTAAATTGGTAAATTAGGCTACCAGGGCTGTCATGTGCTACCAGTGCCAGGCTCACAGCTCGAAGCTGGACTAGACAGCATGCTGTTTCCCTGAGTAACAGCTTTCGGACCGAAGAAAGGAAACGCCTTCTGGTTTCGAGTGGCGAGCTTAACCGACAAGCACAGGGCTGATGCAGTGATAGGCACCGAAGAACCAAAGAAGGACCCCATTAGTGCTTTGAAGTCGATTGTGTAAATCAATCTTCTTAACATAGACTTGGTAAGGCTTCGCGGCAGGTTCTGTAGCAGACCCCAGGAAAACCTAAGATAAAGGGCCTGATACCAGTGTAAGTGCAAGCATTTCCCTATTTCGATGGAGTTCTTCGTGACGCGTTATGTGAAGAGACGACGAACGGAAAGCCGTATCGTCTAACGACAGAGAGATAATGGGAGAAGGAAGGAAAGGAGAATTTCAAGCCAGAGGCGCATATACTGATCGGAACGCGTCATACATGCGTCAACAATGTCGGTGCATTCGTCAGCGATGGTCGTCCCGCCTCAGAGTTGGTAGGCCCTATCCCGGACACATCTGGATAGGTAGACCGCGTTTTGTATACCCACATCTGAGCCTGACCATTCGCCCTTTGCTTGACTAATTAGGAATTGTCCAGCCAATGATAAAGAATGTAGAAGTTGGTGGTCCTGTTTTTAGATCCATAGAGATACGACGACAAGCAGCACAGCCCAGCGATTCACGCGTCAACATCCGCGGAAGGGGCCGCCTCGATGGGCTCGGACTCTCCCTTAAATCCGATAAGAAATACAAATTAGCCTTCGAACCAGAAATGAACGTGAAGCAGGGTTCTCAATACGAATAACCTGCTGTGTAACATCCCATCAAAGAAACAACCATTTATCTGCAGAATGACTAAGATCAACGGTGCGAACCGCATTCATTGGTTATAACAGGATTGTTTATCGATAACGCGAGCAATACATGTTAATTACCATCACTACAAAAGGATATTTCTTTGTTAGTACCTCGCTTGTAGATCCTCCGGACCGTCCAACGCCTCGCATAACAAGTCTCCCAGCCAAAATATCAACTGATGAATAGGTACCAACACGCCCTGCACCCACTCCACCACTCCACGTCATCTGCTCCTGTACTATTCAGAATAACATGCTCATATTTGAATCCCAACATCTCGAGGTGGAAAAGTCGGGTGAGAGCATTCTCGATCACACACCGACGCCCCCTGAGATGTGTTTGTCCAATAGTATCCATGTATGCATGGTAAATCTTGTCAAAGAAGCGGCGTGGATCGTCATCGGTTAGAGTATCGAACCTCCTGTCGTAGCCGTTCTGTTTGGTCGAGTGCTTCTGCTAGACTTGAGCGGCCTCTGAAGTAAAATCAGACATTAAGTTCTAGTGAGAGCACGTTCAAGAGACATACTGTGCAAGTGTTTCTTCCGAGTTAACCTCGATATCAGTCTGTCTTACCGCCGGCTGAATCAAAGGTTCCAAACAGCTAGAAGCGTACGGAGTAGAATCAATCACAGAGTTACTATCCCGCATACCTTTCTACTCGATGGTTCGACTTTTAGCAGCTCGATATTTCTTGCGCCGACGCTGATTGATGACATCACTGATACCTAGCAAGAGGGCTTCAGTTCAGGCTCAGAGCTCGTATAATTATATCTTTTTTAATTTTACTTCTGATAGCTTTGTCGACTACTAGCATTGCGAGCAGCTCGACGTTCCTGTTCTGTTTGAAAGACGCGTCGTAGAGCCATGTTCATAGCTGGAATAGGGGGGAGGGGGCTGAAAGTGAGGTGTGAATACCAAGTGACAGCTTGGCACAAGGGACTATTTTGGGGACATTTGAGGCGGCAGGATTTGCGCACTTTTATAGGATTCAGCCTTACGGGACTTTGCAGTTTATCGCAGAGAGTTTGCAAAGTCTCTTGAGGACTTTGCAAACTCTCTACGATAAACTGCGAATTCGATCCAGAATTTGTACTGCGTCGTCAAAGACCACAGGTGACTGACAGCTGTCCTGTCGTGTCATTGGGACTCGCTTCGCTTTGAAAAGTTGTAGGACTGTATACAGCCCAGTAATCGGGGCTTTCTACTTTGTCGTAAGTCTAAAAATCCTTATAAGCAATAAGCCCAAGAGACGGAATGAAAACACTACAGTTTGGCACAGGAGATCATGAATCTGGGCAGGTACTGGATCTGAACGAAGGACAGACGACAGAAGTCGGTGCCAAGATACAATGAAAGCGTGTTGAAGGCGGACCTAATGATCCGGGAGCATGTATTCTTATACTGCTCGTCAGGTTTTGTCGCATGTGCAGGCATTAGCTTCAGCGTCTCAACGGCATTTTGGTGGGCCACAAGTCTTGCGACGAGGAGAGGGTCGGCCTTTCCTTTCTTCTGTAGATACTCGACTAAGCAGTACGTGCCTTCCTGCGTTCTAGCCCACGAAAATCTCAGCCGCTCTATAATTGCGATGGTGATTTTTCCAGGAGTTCGCAGGTCTCTGAGCAGTAGGTTGACAAAAGACGAGGGTGATTTCGGGGTCCGATGAGACGGGGACAGTGAGAGCAGTGGGTTCCAGCAGCTTTTACATCAGCATCAAGAACTGTGACGGCAGGGTCTTCCTAATGGTGTGGCTGATCAGTCACAGTTAACACCATTGCTCTCGTCTTGTAGATGAGATGGCTACTTTTCAAGATTAGAAGCGTTGTATACCTTCATCTCCTCAAGGTCTCTTCGTTTGTTCCAATTGCCGGCAGCTAATCAATGAAAAGCGAAGCAGAAGTAAGCAACCCTTTATTATAGTACATACACGAATATTTGCTTCTAGATCCATAAAGATACGACGACGAACAGTGTATCACGCGGCAACCTCCACGGAAGGCGCCGTCTTGGTAGCTTCGGACTCTGCCTTGAATCCGAAATACAAATTAGCTTCATCAAGAAAGAAGGGACACAGTTCTTACAGCACGCTTAGCTTGCGCCTTCATTGCGAAATAATCCTTGTGCAACCCACACTCCGTCTTCTCCTGCCCAGCCCACCTTCCGGCCCTCTCGTCTTGGCCTTCAGCGACCTTCGCTGTGCTGTGCCAGTCCCCAACACTTCGGTATCCCTGATCAAGCAGCTTATTTCGGGGAACTTGGTTATCCGTGATGTGCCAATCCACCATGGCGAATGGCCAGGCAAAAAGAGGGTTTAGCTTGACCAATCCCGTTTCGTCCACCTCAAGCGGCTTAAGCCCAGCACGATCAGCCCCTTGGGAGGCTCGTCGACCGGTGATAACCGATTTCACGCCCAGTTCCTCGTATGCGCGTCGCGCAGGCTCGACCTAAACCCAAAATGAGTAAATCAATATCAGGAGGAACCATCAGTAGAACCATACCTTTACAACAAAATCATACGTCTCCTCATCTCGCTCCCACAGCTTTTCACCGTACTTCTTTTCAAATTCTTGTACCGTCTGGCATCCCTCCGGCTTGTAGACGTTTACCGGGACTCCGTAACGCTGCTTGACCTCTTCCACGAGCTCATATGTTTCAGGAAAGTGATACAACGTGTCGATAAATATCAGAGGCGGCGGAGATTTTGTGATCTTGGACAGCATGTCTATTGCGATCATACCGGTCAGCCCAAAGGCTGTAGTCTGATACAACCCCGGGAGATGCTCTACAGCCCACTCCAGGATCTCTTCTGGAGTGTTATCGACGAGCTGTTTGTTGATAGCATCTAGGGTATCGTTCGAAATGGGAAGAGTAAGAGGTGTAGACGAAGCCATCGATGATATCGTATCTGTGGGTTAACGACAGATGTTCAGCACCTTTTTATATTCCAGATTGCATTGTTAGTAAGGATCTTCAACGGTGAGTGACAGCCATGCATACCGTGCAAAGTTCAGTCAGCATTTTCTGATCCTTGGTGGACAGCGACGGGCAGTTGAGCGAGAGTCACGTCATTTCCGCGAATTCATCACGTGATGAATACTACGCGCCGTGTGGTGCCGAGTCGGAGAGTCCCGAACGGTAAAGCCTCGGGAGAGTCGCCAAACCCCTCCGTGATCGGTGGAAGCGTCCGTTGTCAAAGCGTCGAGGGCTAGAGCTATTCGACTCCCCCGCTCATTGATTCCCCCCGCACAGTTACGAGAATCGTCAAAATTTTTATATTAAAAGATCCGGGAGGACGCAGCAAGAACGGAAAAAACTCATTACTGGGTCATTATATATGCTAAAGATACAGTATGTCTATGAAGTAGTCTCAAAGTCTACTACGTGGCGACACAAGAAGTCCATGCTGTCGCACTGACATGTAACCAATGATAACCAATAGTAGGAGAGCCTTAAAGGCCGGAAGCAAGTCGGCGTGCTTCGGGTGATGCGAGTTGTTTCAAGTGTGCTTCTTCCTCCTTACGTGCACGGTCCTGCTGTTCGAGCTGCACCGAAAAAATTAGAACATACACAATAGAGTTAAATACGGCCGCTACTTACAACCTCCATCCAGGAATGATCCACAACCTGACAAGAATTGAGACAAGTATTCCGGCACATATCAGAGTAAATACTTACAGGAGCAGAGTTACGGCTCTGATGAGCCTTGAATGCCGCAGTGCCTATGATGAGGACAATTGCTAGTGCCTGGGCCCACATACGGGCTTGCACAACCTGTCCGGTAGGTTAGACCACGGGTAAGTAGCGCGCGAGCGATAGTCACACCTTTTGAGCGGTTGTTTGCAATCTTGATGCAACATCAGTTACCGTTTCAACGTCAAACCACACGACCACTCACTTGTCTCGTGCAATGATAGCACCGGCCAACCCGAGACTGGCCGCCCAGCCGCCCAAGAATACAGAGTATTCATGTCGCTGAGCCCAATCCGACACCCTTCCACCCACAGTCAATTTTTGCCATCGTTGTTCTTCCAGACGTTCCTTCTCGTCAAGCAAATTGCCAGTTGAAGAGTGCCTGGGGTCATGAGGAAACGTCTCACACGACACACGGTACACGCACCATTGAGATTTATCGAATTCGATACCACGGCGTTCAGCTTGGATAGCAAACGCGGGCGCGGCAACAAAGATGATACCGAGAGCCTTGAGTGAAGGAGGAAGAGCACGGTAGCCTGCAGAATAGCGAGCCAACGCCGCCGAGCCTGCCATGCCGAGTCCTGTTCCAGCGGCAAAACCCTCGAGAGCACCCCGCATAGTTGCATTGTTGTGCCCGACGAGCTGCTCTTCTGTCAAATCAATCTGTGTGATACCCGTCAACACCGCCAATGGAGAAATACATTGAATTTGTTGCACACCTTCATTTTTAAACGTCAAAGGGAAGGGGAGGGCTGATAGGTCGTGACGGGAGAGGGGAAGGAGATGATGGGGCAACCGAGGGGGCCGATGCTTATATACGGGACCTCTCAGCTTACTTGGCCCACTGAAGAAGCGGCGATGGAGATTCGGAATTACATCACGTGATATAATGACGCCCCCGGACTACATCGGGTGACGGTAAAACCCTGTCCAATCATACCGCACAAAGCCGTCCTCACCACTGACAACAGCCAGACTAAATCCGATCACGCAAGACGACATCGAGAGATGTTACAGAATTCAGTGGCTCTACTTTGAATTCCCCGTTCCCAAGTTGGTATCCGACTTTGACCGTCAATTCGGAAAATGCGAGGGAGAATACGGAGCATGAGTTGGCACGAATTCGGATATGAACCTTACCTTCGCTTCAGAGATGCCCCTTGGCCCTTGCATGTGGGTACATTTCTCAGTGTGATCATTTTATGGGCACATGCGGAAAGAGGTCGTTCTGGGTTCTATCAGGCATTTCAGGCAATCAGCACCAACAGCGGATGAGCAGATCATGGTAAAACTCGCATATTGAATCATTGGGCGGTGATGCATCCAATCCCCGTAGTGTTTTAACTCGTCGCTCATGGGGAAAATTGTATATTTCATGTATGCGTACATATAAATGCTACCTAATGCTACCTATGCGACTACCTAATAAGATATGTAAAAAAAAAAAGCAAGCAGCGAAAGCGGAAAGTACTGTAACTACGGTTGGCGTTGCGGAGCAAAAAGAGGTAAAAAATAAGTTCAGAAATGGTCCTACTGTAAAGGTCCACGTTCCATCCTTCACATTGAAGCTCTCAAAGTGGGTATCCTTCATGTTCTTCAGCCGCTTCAAGTGCTTGATGGCTTGGGGATGAGTCTCGTCTACGATAGGATCCCGGTTAGCCTTGTCCACGGCCCAACAACGTTTCAAGGATATTCTCGCTCGAACATTGAGGCCGGAACCCGGAGGCGGCTTGTCAACGTCTTCACTATCTGGATAGACGCTGCACTCCTTCTCGTCGAACCGGATGACATCCCCTAACAAAGATCCGAGTTTCGGTAACCCTGTCAGATCGACGGGCTCAAGGAAGCGGATCTCGCCATAGCCCTCACGACCAACGACAAGGTCTTCGAAAGACGATATTTGGTCATAGCCACAACCTTTCAGTGTCTCCATACTAGGCTTCACCCAATACTCACCCTCATCAAGAGTGTTGGATGAATCAACGTCAGCACCATCCGCTGCTTGAGTGTTTTTTGGGTTATGAGATCGGGGGCCGGGGGAGGACGATGGCATAAACTGGTTGGCTGACTGACTGCGCTCTTCCGCTTCCTTTTCGCGCTGAGCGATGCTCAACGCAGGACTGAAAGTGACCCTTCCGCGCCCAGGTGAGTTGCTTGGCGACTTGACGTACAAATCTGCGGGGGACACCTTCTTGTCAAAGATTAGCTTTTTGACACTCCTCTTTTGACCACTTCCTAGGGATGGACTGGCGCTGCGACCAAGTAGTGAATCAGAGGGCTTGATGTCAGCTGACTTGGAAAGCGACAGGGCCAGAGGTGCTCCCTGAGAGAAGTTTAGGCCCGAAGCCGAAGATACGGATCCTGTGGATGCGAATCCACGTAGCTTTGAGCTGGCTGGAGAAAATCCAAGCTGCATACGAGGGACTGGAGATCTGGTCGGAACGTCGACAAAGAAACTGACTTTCTTTTTCGTAGATTGATCCAAGGAGACAGCTTGGGGCCCAGGAGGTAACATAGAGAATATCGGCAGATTCGTAGCAATCGGCTGTGCTATGGATGCAGTAAGAGTGCCTTGAGCACCGGGTACGGAGGCGGAGGCATTGAAAGTATTCCCGGAATTTCCGAATAATCCGGTAGGCTGTCCATTCGACATCGAGGCGCCCAAGGGTTTATTGCCGAATAACGATGAACCAAACGCATTCTGCTGAGTTCCTTGTTGATTTGGATTGGACCCAAAGATATTGCTTTGCGCAGTGTTGGTGGGTTGCTGCTGTTGTTGACCAAAACCGGTACCAAAAAGCGGTTGCGTTTGACCAGCGGGTTTACTGCCGAACAAGCCCAGTGCATTCTGACCAGCTTGATTCTGCTGCTGCTGCTGCTGCTGCTGATTATTGCCGAAAAGACTGCTACCAGTGGTGAACAGACCACCACTTCCCTGGGTAGCACTACTACCGAACACTGTTGAGAAGTTAGGTGCACTGTTCTGCATAAAGTAAATGCAAGAAAAGACATACAAGGGTTAGGCTGTTGTTGTTGCTGTTGTTGCTGTTGATTGTTGGTGCTGCCAAAAGTACCAGTGCCAAACAATGAGGAAGGTTGTGGTTGAGTCTGTTGCGCTTGATTCGCTTGACCAAAGATGTTCGTTCCACCTCCACCAAACGCATTTGGGGTCTGGCCGGCGGGTTGTGACGTTTGTCCAAAGACGCTCTTATTCGTATTGGCCGCTATAGAATCGATCGGTCATTTGGAGTCCCAGCGTCGCAAAACTTGTCGTACCTGCAAAAGCACCAAGGCCGGTATTTGTAGATGGCGGCCCAAAGACGCTGCTCTGCTGCTGCTGCTGCTGCTGCTGCTGCTGTTGATTGTTAGCGGCGTTATTTTGACCGAATGCGCCACCACTACCGAACGCGCCAGTACCTTTTCAATGTTGGTGATCAGCTGTGAGTTAAAAGTTTATCGGATAACAGGCTCACCACTTGGGTTAGCAAAGCTTCCAAAGGCAGAAGCGGGCTTATTAAACGCGTTTGTGGTACCAAAGGCTCCTCCGCCAGTTTGCTGTTGTCCAAATGCACCGAAGGCAGATTGTTGTTGTGCTGGTTGTTGGGTTTGGGTTTGTTGAGCCTGGCCAAAGGCACCCCCACCGCCGAAGGCTGAGGTAGTCCCCTGGTTCGCTTGGTTCTGGCCAAACGTGCCAAACGCACTACCTCCAGCATTAGGCGTGGTACCAAAGGCTGAAGTCTGCTGATTCGGCTGCTGCGAGCCAAACAAGCCTGAACCAGCCGGTTGCGAGGCTTGGTTTCCAGCGAACGCGCTTTGACCAAAGGCCCCACCAGTACTGGCAGTCTTGCGCCCTTGCGCATAATCTTGGCACCGAAGTTCCTAGACACAACAATGCATCTTCAGAAAAAATTCCAATTCCAGTACGAAGTAAATTTCCTAACCTCCAAAGACGTCCCCTTGTACGCCGGCATAGCAGATATTGTCTGATAGTTGCACAACGAGGTGCCGTTTTGGTCCTTATCGCTAGTGGCAGACCAGGGTGGATTTGCGGTCCCTGTAGTGACAGGAGGGACTGGAGCATCTGGGGAATGTTTTGGTTAAGCATTGATGCACACGAGAAGAACAAACTTACCTGGGGATGTAGTCGTGGAACTTCCGAAAGCTCCTGTAGTCTTATTCTGACCAAATAGCCCAGTGCCACTGCCAAAGGCACTTGCTCCAGTACTGCTCTGCCCGAAAGCACTCGGCGTCGACGTGCTAGCACTGGCATTTTGTCCGAATGCGCCTCCAGACCCAAAAGTACCTGTTCCGCCACTGAACGCGCCAAATCCTGAGGCAGGTTTTGTAGCACCGAAAGCAGAGGTACCAGTAGTGCCTGAACTGCCACCGAACGCGCCTGGAAGGAATTGAGTAGAAGATCGTTACCGATTCGAAATTTGCGTACCAAATCCGCTGGTGGTGCTGGTAGAAGGAGTAGCTATATTCCCAAACATTGGATTGACTTGAGGTTGCTGTTGCTGTTGCTGCTGATTCTGTCCAAATGCACTTCCACTGCCTCCAAAAGCTAGAAAGTGTTTTAAAAAAATGGAACGGATAGGACGCAAACAACGTACCTGACTGTCCAAACGAAGGCTGCCCAAAAGCTGACCCTGTCGACTGTGGCTGCTGCTGTTGATTCTGATTGGACCACGAGGACGTGATTCCACCGCCACCGAACATTTCGACGAGAAAGCAAGGTTAAAGTGTGCGAACTGCTATCTCTTGACTCGGTCGGAGTTGGGTGTGAAAATTGGAACTCCGAAGGGGCTCCCGGTCGGAACTTGAGACAACTCGTGTAGGGAGTTCACACTCCGACTCGGCCTCTGCCGCACGTGGCATTCGATCACACAAAAAATTATAGTCGAAGACAGGAATCCGACCACGATATGTCTGATGGAGGCTCGTGTAGAAAACCGACATTCAACACTCTAGAACGTGAAAATCAATTCAGGAATCCACCAGCTAAAGGATCGACGTACAGCATCCTCAATGAATTCGTCACTCCCCACATAGAATCCTTCAACGCTTTGTTTGACGACTCTGGTTTGCCTAATGGTGACGGTGACGGCAAGGGCCTGATATCTCTCGGTCTCAAGGATATTGGAGAGCGCGTTGTATTTGATGGAACAGGCACAGTCGACCCGGAAAATGCAAAAGTGGGATGGGGCAACAGAATGCGAAGTGCGTTATTCCCTAAATTCAAGTTGGTCCTGCTAATAGTACTTACGCGCAGTTTGGATTGAAAGTGTTTCAATATCTAGACCGCTTGTTTCTGACCGGGCGAGCGGTGTCACCAATAAACAGGTCTATCCCTCGGAAGTATGTATCTAATCTCAATAATTGTACGGTAACTAAATTTTAATTAAGGCTAGGGAACGGCTAACGTCCTACCGTGGTCGCATGACAATCAAGCTTTGTTGGACCGATACACACGGACAAAAACACGAACTCCCTAAGGAATGTGGATTAGTACCCATCATGGTTCGCGTAAGTTGTTAAATTTCTTCCCCTCACAAAATATTCATTCAATTGCAGTCTGTTCGGTGTAACCTGCGCTCTATGTCCTCAGCCGAGCTGGTAAAACACCATGAAGAACCAGAGGAATTTGGCGGCTACTTTGTAATCAACGGAAACGAACGTCTCATTCGGTATCTCATTCTACCCCGGCGAAACCATGTTATATCTCTACTTCGACCGTCATTTAGCAACCGTGGACTGTCGTACACCGAGTATGCCGTACAAATCCGGTGTGTTCGTCCTGACCAGACTAGTGTCACGAACACTCTGCATTATCTCTCCAATGGTAGCGCTATGTTCAGATTCAGCTGGCGGAAACAGGAATACGTTATCCCCATCATGCTTGTTCTGAAGGCACTCGTTGGCGCGTCAGACAAAGAAATCTTTGACGGTGTCATAATGGAGGACTACGAGGACACATTCCTGGCTGGTCGAGTGGAGCTACTTCTTCGAAGTTTCAAGACGTACACTATGCGTACAGGTGAACAGTGTCTTGACTATCTCGGGGATAGATTTAGGGTGGTTCTTGGACTACCTGACGACGTGACGAACGGCGCTGTGGGTGCTTGGCTCATCCAGAAAATGATACTTGTACACCTAGAAAATCCTAGGGACAAGTTCAGAATGCTTCTGTGAGTATATGATTGAGTTCGAAACCCCCTTTCTCTCATATCCCCTTCTCTCAGTTTCATGCTACGCAAACTATATGCGCTAGTTTCATCGTCATGTTGCGCGGATAACCCCGATTCGCCTCAACATCAAGAAGTCCTTCTTCCCGGCACTCTATATGGGATGATCATCAAAGAGCGCCTCGATGAAATTTTAAACAACATCCATAACACGATCAATATAGATGTCAGAAACGGAGTGAATGTCGATTTTAACGATAGTGAGTTTCAGATTTGTAAATCAGCCCTTTCTAACCTATGTTAGAACGATACTTTGCCAAAGTTTTGTCCCGTGTCAATTTCGATATTGGCGCACGTTTAGCCAACTTCCTCGCTACGGGTAATCTGGTGTCACCGACTGGTCTTGATCTCCAGCAAGCATCTGGTTTCACCATCGTTGCTGAGAAGCTCAACTGGCAGCGCTACATCAGTCACTTCAGATGTATTCACCGTGGTGCATTCTTCGCCGAGCTGAAGACGACCACCGTAAGAAAACTCCTTCCAGAAGCATGGGGTAAGCTCAATAGTTCAACTCCTTATTCCTGCGTTCTCATTTGTTTTAGGATTTCTGTGTCCTGTTCATACGCCGGATGGTACTCCTTGCGGCTTGTTGAACCATCTTTCTCGAACATGTCGTATTGTCACCGCCCCACTTGCTGTTAACCACATACCCGCCCTTCTCTCCGCCCACGGCATGACTCTTGCATTTACGACCTCAATAAATGGCCGTAAAAATCTCTGTGTCCAACTTGACGGTCGGATAGTGGGTTGGGCGCGGCCTCATGTAGCGGAACAGCTTGCCAAAAACCTTCGGATATGGAAAACTGAGCATCTGCACAACATCCCAATGGACCTCGAAATCGGTCTTGTGCTCGAATCCAATGGAGGCCAGTACCCAGGGCTCTTCTTGTTCTCGTCAAGATCCCGCATGATGCGACCGGTCGAGTACCTGGCGAATGGACGTGATGACCAAGTCGGGTCTTTCGAACAGGTGTACATGAACATTGCTTGCACGCCTGAGGAAATCGAACCCGATATCTCAACGCATGTCGAGCACAACCCAACGAATTTCTTGTCAATATTGGCTAATCTCACGCCCTTTTCCGATTTTAATCAGGTCAGTGTAGCAGTATTTGTCTTCTTGAGCGCTTGTATACCATCTTCGTTCAGAGTCCTCGAAACATCTATCAGTGTCAGGTTTGTGGTAACATTCCTTTTCGACATCATCCAACTGAAAGGCTTTTTTTAGATGGGCAAACAAACGATGGGAACACCTTCTACAGCGATTCAACATCGGACAGACAACAAGCTTTATCGCCTACAAAGCGGTCAAAGTCCTGTAGTTCGCCCTGCCCTGCATAATACCTATGCCATGGATGCTTTCCTAACGGTACAAACGCTATAGTTGCCGTCATATCATATACTGGGTACGATATGGAAGACGCCATGATTCTCAACAAATCTGCGCATGAACGTGGTTTTGCCTATGGAACCGTCTACAAGTCACAGATCGTCGACTTGAAAGACGTACGGGGTGCATCAAAATCAGCCGAACCGACACTACACTTCGGCATTGGTCGTGATATTCGAATGTATGGTGATAACGCTCACATTTGCGCTTCTTTCCTCAACTCGGATGGTCTTCCCTTCGTTGGCTGCAAACTATCTCCAGGAGACCCGATTGCAGCATATGTCGACGACGTGACTAACCGCACAAAGTTTGTCAAATATAAAGGTGATGAAATAGCCTACGTTGACAAAATCCGCATCCTGGGTATGCTTTTGCTGATTTTTCGTCGAACCCTTTACTTATGCGGGACGCGTGCAGGTAACGACACTGGCGACTCTGAGGCACAAAAAGTCCATATGACTCTGCGCATAACTCGTGCTCCTGTGATCGGAGACAAATTCTCCTCACGGCATGGTCAGAAAGGTGTATGTTCGCAAAAATGGCCCGCCATCGATATGCCATTCAGTGAGAGTGGTATGCAGCCCGATGTGATCATCAACCCACACGCCTTCCCAAGTCGAATGACTATCGGAATGTTGGTCGAAAGCATGGCTGGCAAAGCTGGAGCGATGCACGGACTGGCCCAAGATGCAACGCCATTCAGGCCGGTTTTTTCTTTGCCCATCCTCGTGCTGTGCCTGTACTGACTTTCTGGTAGATTTTCGGAAGAGGACACCGCTATCAACTACTTCGGCGAGCAACTCCTTGCAGCCGGATACAACTACTACGGAAATGAGCCCATGTATTCTGGAATAACTGGTGAAGAATTCGCTGCGGACATATACATCGGAGTCGTGTACTACCAAAGGCTGCGACACATGGTGCTCGATAAATTCCAAGTCCGTACAACTGGTCCCGTCGACCCTCTGACTCGACAGCCTGTGAAGGTGAGGATAAACTTTGATGTTCTATTGCTCCCGCTGACTCTAAAATTAGGGACGAAAACGAGCTGGTGGTATACGTTTTGGAGAAATGGAACGAGACGCCCTTATTGCCCACGGCACATCATTCTTACTGCAAGACAGACTGATGAACTGCTCAGATTACTCGACAGCATGGGTCTGTCGAACGTGCGGCAGTTTGATATCGTTGGGGTACGATGATATCAGCCTTGGTGAAGTCTCCATTACGTCAGGGTCGCTAAAACCTACAGGACCTGGCGGGGAATATTGTAGAGTCTGTCGTGCGGCCGCAGAGAAGGAGGAGGAACGGGAGCGGCAGGCACTTGCTACTGGCCGCAAGTCTCAAAGACCGCAGACTGACGTTAGAGTGTCCATACCGTCACAAAACGTGCTCAATCGAGCCATGAAGGGAGGGAATTTGGACGTTGTGGCGGTTCCATACGTGTTCAGGTATCTATGCGCCGAGCTAGCCTCTATGGGTATCGCTGTGGCACTTGACGTCGCATAAAATTACATTCGATATTACATAGATTAATCATGACCCACATGTTTTTTTTGGCACTTGTTCGGGGAGTCGGTCATCTTATACATCTTGGATTCCACATTATATTGACCGAAAGGATATAGCATAATATAAATGAGTGAGAGGATATATAGTCAGTATAACACACGTCTAAGTACCAGCTTCGCAAATAACTAGGATATATAAACACATTATGCAATCAATGCCGCCACAGAAGAAAAAGATTACGAGCTGACTTCGATGATGGCGGGGGCATGTTTTGGGGTAACATCTTCCACGACCGACGTAACTGCCCCGGAAGATGGGGGCGGCGGAGCGACATCAACTGCGGGCACAACCTTTATCCTCCTGGAACTGTGCTTTTTCTTTCGGAGCGGAGGTCCTTCAGGCGTCACCTCCGAACCCAAAAAGTATTCCACCAATGCTTGCTCCAGGGCTATATCAGATGCCGCCGACTCTGGGTTATCAGACGGGGAAGGTGAGGGATACGGAACTTCCATTTCGATGGCCTTGTCTCCTGCAACGCCTGACTTCGCAAGGAAAAGCTCCAAAATCACGCGGCACTCATCAACGGTTGTCGCCCGAGACATCAGACGATGCATATCCTGCATGTCATTGACGACCGTCTGTGGTGGCGCGTCGGGGACAATTGGAGGTGGAGCTTTGCGAGTGATGTGAGAAATTCTTGATGGAGGATTCTCCGCTGGTTTGATCGGAGATGACTTCTCGCTGGAATGCGGAGAAGGTGAAGGCGCCTTCTCCGTCCCATTGACCGGTGAATGATTGGCCTTAGAAGCGACAACAGCGTCTTCACCCTTTTTGACACTATGACCAGCGACAGGTGCTTGAGATGGGGCGACTTCCTGGGTATCTGTCTTCGCAGGAACCGACGGAGTATCCACGGTAGTCGGTTCCACTTTGGGTATGGGAGTATTGACAACTATAGGCTTTTTTGGTCGCGTCACACTGGAATCATCGTGATGATCATGAGGCGACGCCGGGGGCGAGATCGGAGGGGGACGCGGTGGAATGGGCCTATTAGCAAGTGCTGGGAGGCTAGGGTGGGAAGGTTTACTATGAATGACTGGAGTGCTTGGTTGGCGTCGAATCGACCTTCCAAAATCATCATTTCCTTGTGCCCCACGCGTCTTTTCTCCACCCATTGATAACTTCGACATCATTCTTTGCAGCCTCCCACTCTTCGGCTTCTCGATCTCTATGAACGAGGTCGAGGTCGACCCCACCATGTATTCCGGAGGCCCTTCATTGAGGAAGTCCATCATGTCTTTCGCAGCTCTAGACACCCTGGGAACGGTAGAAGGTGGCCCTGTGGATGGAGGACCGGCATCCAAGAAATCCATCAAATCGCGTGTATTCGATGAAACTTTGGGAGCCCGCTTAGGAGTTGTGGGAACGGATGGAGGTGAACGTCTTGATGGCTCCTTGATGGCCTCGTCGTAGTTCTCATCGTCGGAACCAGCCATAACGTCGTCAAGATCCAGAGACTCCCTGTTGCGCTGGACATTTCTGGTCTTGGCTGGGAATGGACTTGCATCCGACCCTTTCAGCCCTCCTCGCCTAGACTGGGCCATCGGTACTGGTGGGGGAGTCGACGGCTTTGAAGGCGCGAAGGGAACGGATGACTTGGAGTACTTGCGAAGACGTGACGAAGAGGATGACGATGACGAAGGAGACGGACTCGCAACCGAGAATGACCGAGCACGACTGCTGGTCACAGGAGGATTAGGGGTAGTGCTAGACTGGAGCGTACGAGACGACGCCGGTGAAGAGAGTGGTTCCTCGTCCTCAGTGATGGAATGAACGTGTCTCAAAGACGGACGACGACCGTTCGCTCGAGTTGGTGACGATGAAGGGTCAAGTTCAGATGGGAAAAGGGGTGTGGGTCGCCTATTACCACGGTCCCTTTCCTGTTTGTAGGCCTGGCTTAATTTTTTAGCATGAAAAAAGTGACATAATAGGAGAATGCGCGAACCTCCATAGACTTCAGCCTATCTGGTGTCAGAGATACTTTCATGGTAGAACCTGAGCGCATAAGGTCGTCGAATTCCTGTAGCGAAGCACCCTAGGGGACGGCTAAACCATTAAGCAGAGACATGAAGAAGCTTCCGTACTCACGTCGTCAAATGAAAGGCCTTGATTGAAAGCTGCCAAAGTCTGCTTGGTCTCTTCGCTGAGGATGGATTCAGAACGCTTGTGAGTGTTGTTCGTGTCAGAAGATAACCTGCTGCTGTTTGAAATTAGTTTTTTCATAGACTTGTTCTTATCCAGGGACGCTCTGGACCCTGTCAGCGTGTGAGCCATCATGGAAGAAGAAGCTTCTGAGGAAATGCGAGAATCTTTGGAAGACATGTCGTATGGAGAAGAGGTGCGAGAGATGGAAAGCTTATCGCTCCTCGATATGGATTTGCTACGACGTGACTTTGAAATAGTAGATATTTCCTCGATCTGTGGATACACTGCATCGGTATTAGCCAAAACTGCGGCGGTTGCCGTCCTCAGACGCATACCTTTCATCGTTTTGAAGAGCCCGTAAATTGTTTCATCCTCGCATAAAGCAACGAAGACATCTTCGACAGTTGCGGACGTCCTGCTGCTGTCTCTTGATGCCACCCGTCCAACGTTGGACAATATATGTCTGTCGATGATGGAACATGAGAACGATGAAACGATTCAGAATGATGAACGCACTCGCACATGGCTCTGTAATAGAAACAAATGAGCGAACGTCGTGAGCACACAAATTAATGCTTACTCGAGGATCGCGGTGAGATACAGCGCTGCAGGGGCTACCAGCGTCGGCGATGGTGCATGTAGGTGGTGACTCCGGTTCATTCGTTCTTCAAGAAGGCCTTCACTAGCAGGGTCCTCGTCGGATTCATTGAGAGTTGAATACGCCTGGCATTTCAATTGCAGCAGCTACAGAGGAAACGACCATGAAAAGCTATAGAATTAAGCAAAAGACCGGCCACGCACCTCGAATGCCCATGCAAGATTGAATGTATCCTTGTCATCCTCGTTAGCCTTTGCGGACTTTGTTCGGTCCTTGTACGCCCTCAGCTCGACTTCCGCTTCTAGCAACGCCTCCTTTCCCAATGGTGTCGGTAGAACGCTCAGCAACCCCGCTCTAAGCTTGTCGGTAACGAGAGATTGCGCAGTATTGATGATTTTGTAAAGGAATTCGTCGAGAAGGACGTTAATTGAGTGAAGTGCCTCGACCTTCAATTTAATGGGACGAATGTCGGACAGGATGACATCGGCGCTATGCGCGGAGAGGTACGACGGACCTGAAGCGGCACCAGGGTCAGTAACGTCGTTGGTTGCCGCGACGTTAGTGGTACTCACTGTGTCCGTCGGGGGTGCTGGCGGCGCCAGCCATGATGGTATAGAATAGAGGTGCAGGATATCCGCTTTCCTGCAACAGTTCCCGTAATGAGAATATCCATTTCCGGAAATCTGATCGCGCTTGCATGGACCACTAACACTGCTGTGTAAAATGATCGCAACCATCAAACGGAGATGTATGGATTCACTAAATAAATATTCGCAAAACGGGGGCCGCGCCGTTACGTACCAAAACACTATTATTAAATGATTCTACACTTGCAATAGCACCCTGACTGCCTCTTCCTCGTTCCCTGCCTGTTCTGTCTCTTCGACAACGCCATCATCTCCTCCCTTTCCCCATAGAATGATGCCTTTATCTTTGAACATCGCCGTAACTTCATCTGAGTTGAGATCTGCAACACCTTTCATGCTCTCCCACTTAGCAGACCTTGACGGGGACGAGGAAATCGGCGGCTTCGTCCCCAAGAAATCGTATTCGTGTCGGCTCCGCAACTCTGCTGCGCTTGCCTCGCCTGGTCTAAACGGCTTCGCAAGATTGTACCTTTGCGGCGCCAAGTCTACCTTGCCGAAGATATTCTGTAGTGTCTAATTAAAGATGGTCAGTGGATAGATGGAACCCACGCGTGAACATATATTTACCCAAAGACCGATTACCTGGTGTCGTTCTGGCGAGATAGGATATTGAGCCACTGATCTGGCTACTGCCATGTACGACGGTACAACACTAGGAACATCTGGCAGCTCCATATGTCCTTGAAGTAAGACCGGATCAGCCGACGGTCTCAACTTGTGGTTTTGATGGATTTGAAGGCTATGCTGCAAGTATTGTCGCGCCGTTCGGAAGGTTTCCTCACAATCTGTAAAGCAACTTGATGATCAGATGGCACGTTGAACACTGAAAATGGTTCATACTCTCGTAAGCGCAATACACTGGCATGAACGCATGGACCTGAAGATGCGACATCATCTCATGTTTGTGCAGGAAGACGCGCCCACAGCGTTGCCAATGACATGGAAATGACTTCGAAATACATAAATCAGTACAATATTCTTGAAGAATCTAAAAGAAAGTACTTTTTCAGCGTTGTTTTGCCCAACATGATTTTGGAGGTGTAGATACAGCTTGTCTGCGCAGTTCAAAATAGTATCACAGTCACGCCATTTACAGGGAGCTTCCCGAAGTCGAGAGCTACATATCTGCATAGCAGCTTCTTCCTTCTCATCTGTAATTATTAAAGATGAATATGAGGATAAATGGTACCCTGAAAAAAGGGACAAACCTGACAATGGTGTTCTAGAATGTCGCTGAGAATCTGGGTTTGTCATTAAGGCGCGGTTTATTGACTAGGAAAGAGTGACCGAACCTGTTTCTTGCTGCGCTGACGACTCAAAGCCAACTACATCAACATAAGAAGATTCATCACCCGCCTCCTCAAAAATCGCTTCGTGTCTTCTTCTCTCTAATCTGGCTTTGAACTCCCTGACCCACGTTGGTGGAGGCGGAATGAGAACGTATGGTATCTTTCTTTTCCCAAAAGCCTTTGCAGATAAAGGCTCTGCAGGGCCAACAATATAGACGTCCTCCGCATCATTATGGTCAACATCGTCTATCTCACTGGTGTCACCCAGTGGCGTTGAGCTTGAACGGAAAAACAGTGGCAATTTGCTAGAGCCCGCGTCCCCTTCTTGGTCGTCGATTGGGCAGTATGACTGTGATGATGGGACAATAGCATTGTTTTGGATTGGCGACGTTCCCGTCGACTGTGAAACTTCGGGATTGGGGGCAACTACTGTGTCCTTGTCGGCAGGCGGAGGATTTTGCGCTGACGTGGGGTAAGATGAAGGCGTTGCTATGACTTTGACTGCAGTTGAATCAGACATAGCACCAGTTGTGTCTACAGGAAGCAACGACGTTGTTGTTTGACTTGAGGGGTTCTTTGTCCTGCTATCGGCCGTTGTGGGCAGGTGCTGTGCGCCAAGGGAAACCGTATTTGGTATTGCCTTTACCTTTGGAAGCATATAACTCGAACTGTGAGTTGGAGCGCCTTGGGCCGAAGGGCTTATCAATGCACGATACGGATTATAAGGCTCATATGCATATCGTCTATTCGTCAAAGTCACAGGCGTCCCTGTAATTGCGACAGGCGCCTGGATCGAGCTCGTCGAGTTAGACGTCGAGATCGACGAGCGGTCATCAATTACACGCTTCTTGAGAGCTCGCTCGTCCTCATTTTCTGAGCCTCCTTCTCGTCCACGCTTGCCAGAAAATCCGAGAGCGCGTAGGACATCTCGAGCTAATGTGTGCTTATTGGCGTTGGAAGGAGTCCTGGGGCCCTCAAGGACGGACGGTGAGGATGATATTGCAGCGTCTCGTGGCTGAGGAAGTGGGCTACTCGCCCTGGGAGTCAAAGTGTTGGACGGAGTAGGGACTGGTGATGCAGAGCGGCTGTATTCGCCGGCATTTGCCCATCCATTTGGTAGGGTACCGTTGCTTGATAAATCAGGCCTTGCGGTATACGGTCTCGACGCTGCTGGTATCCTGGATGTCGGTGCAGCAGCGTGCTTCGGAGCTGATAAAACCGGCGTCGTTTGGCGTTGTGAGGGCTGATTGCTCTCAGAAGCAGGCTCTTTAGGAAGAGGAGGATCGCGATGTAGCTGCGATGTTTTAGTTGATGCATTTATGGCAAGAGTAGCGATCTGCGCCTGCAATCTCTGAGGTAGATCCTGTGATTCCAAATACTCGTGTACCTCTGCCAACATCCCTTGGTCATCAACAAACCCCAGAAGAGTGGTAGAGTCCTTCAACTTCGCTACACGCAACCGCAGTTCTGGAATGTCGACGTGGGTATTTGGTAATGCGTGTTGTCTGAATCGATACAGCATTTGGACGACGGTCTCTTTTTTCCACTCCCGGACGACAGTTGCGGCCGTATTGAAATTTAAGCTTAGCTTGTATTGAGAGAAAATGTCAGACTTTATATTGTATTCGTCAGAAGAATATAATTTTAGTATAAGCCAACACACCTGTTGCTGTTGCTTTAAGCGAACATGTTGTGAGGATTCAGCTGTGTGTTCATTGCGAGCTGCATTTCCATTAGGGAGACTTTCGCACTGCGCTACAGCATTTTGTTGCACACTGTTTGACTGAGTAAAGTTAGGCGGTGCAGCCGGGGTAGGCTGTGCAGTCCCGGGTCCTGTAGACTTCTGGAAGTATTGAACAACCTCGATGAATAAAATAGTGGAGGTCGAACATACCTGCATATGCGAACTTGGTGTTCCACCCAAAGCGTTAGCCAGACTGGAGGTTCGAAAGTCGTGTCCTGACCAGATGTTAGAGATAGAGTGGAAAGAAACGGCTCGAACAGTACCTCCTTGCCGATGTACAAGCTGCACTGAGTTAGTACGGCTTCCCACTGGTCCGGATGTAGATGTAGTTTGGCGATATATGTGTGGATGACGATTAGCCAGATTTGCAGAATCTTGTGCGACGAGGGGGTAAACCCCATGAGGAGTAGGTACATAATTCATGTATGTATTCCGATGTGATTGGTGGTGCGTGCTTGGCTGAGGGTGGCGGTAAACAGGGCGCGACGAACTGAGCTGCTAAAACTGATGAATTAGTGTCTATCAGGACGTTGAAACAAGGCCGTATTACATGATCGTACCCTACTTCCTCAATGTATGCAGTCGGCTGAACCGGTTCGATGGAAGGAATGTTTGAAGGACGGACAGGTTCAGGTTCGGCAGCTGCGAGCTTCTGCAGTTCAGAAAGTTTCTGTCTAGGAAGATTCGATGTCAAGAAACAAAGAGATGAATTACGCAACATACTTAGCATCTTCACCTTCCCTGACCTTGCGTTCCAATTCTGCCATTTCGTTGTTCGCCCAGGCTCTATCCAAGTGGGCCCGCATTGCCTGAATAGACTCGCTATTCTGTCGATAGGACTCCGCTGTGAATGCGCCTTTGCCGTTCGTTCGTTCTAGGGACATTGGGAGGAACAATACGCGTAGATACTCGTATCGCTGATCCCAGAGCCGTCGTTGGATGTGGTCAAGACCACGAAGGAATGGATTATGTAATCCGAGAGCACTGTCTTTCCCCCATGATCGTCTCGGTGAGGAGAACCGTCCCACGCTCAGTCCGGTCTCTGGCATCTGTATCTTCCAGCAATGTGGGCCCTTTCACTGTATTCGACCGGAAAGCAAAGCAATTACAACGCGACCGTGCGGCAGCAAAGGATGGTGGAAAGTCGAGTGCTACCGTCGACTACGTGAGGGACGAAGTGGCTGAGAGGCTTTTGGAACGTCTGGAGGTGACTCGCATTATATGTGCTTGGACCACTGCTCACTCTAATATAAGGATATCAAAAGAAGGTTCAGCACAGTCCTTGACTTGGGTTCCGGACCTGGTCACTTTGCAAGACTACTCGGTCCAGAGAATGCAACAAGATGCATCATGATAGAATCAAGTGGTACATTGTTTGACGTATCCTATGAATGCAACGTATTCACTTCACCAGAAAAGACCCTCTATCGCGATCCAGACACGACTTTTGAAGGTTTGCCTGCCGCCAATACACTCCAATCTCTTTTGACCTGTTATCAAGTACCTGTCGAAAGGATTCACGCAGACGAGGAGGAACTCCTGCAAGTGGTAGAACCGAACAGTCAAGAAGCGATCGTATCCTGTCTGAGTCTACAGTGGATAAACGATCTACCAGGTGAGTTCCTGGTAACTCGACGCGACAATGTGTTCTACTACTCCGTCTTAGGCATGCTTGTGCAAATCAACAAAGCCTTGCGACCCGACGGATTATTCCTCGGGGCCATGTTCGGTGGCGAAACGCTCTTCGAACTTCGGTATGCCCCCCTTTCCCCCGTCCTCCAGTAATGTAATTTCTATATCAGGACGTCGTTGCAACTTGCTGAGGTAGATCGCGAAGGAGGCATTTCTCCTCATGTCTCTCCCATGACCGGTAAAGCGTGTTCTACCCTTTATAGAATGGCATTACCAATGTTCCGTCAGATACTCGCGACGTGTCCAACCTCCTCGGGCGCGCAGGCTTCACTCTTTTAACTGTCGACATCGACGAAGTCAAAGTGGCTTATCCAAGTATGTGGGAGCTAATGGATGACCTTAGAGATATGGGGGAGAGTAATGCTATCATTGGACGGTAAGATCCTTGTCCAATCAGCTTTCCCAGCAGCTGATTACTTCGTATAGACGGCATTTCATACACCGCGACACGTTAACGGCTGCCTCCGCTATATACAAGGGTAACCCTTACGTTCCTCCCAGGTGGTGACCGCGCTGATCCTTTTCTTCGTCACAGAACTCCACGGAAACGAGGACGGAACAGTGCCAGCTACTTTTCAAGTGATATTCATGGTGAGTCTTACCCCGTTCCCCTTTCTAAGTCCCGAGTGGTCACACTACACAAAACTAGATTGGATGGAAGCCCGATCCGTCGCAGACGAAACCGGTAGATAAGAAGTCAACCTTGCGAAATGTGGTATAATAGACGCTGGAACAGACCCTGGTTCTGTGTATGAGATTCCCAGAAACGTGTGGCAGAGAGAAGTCCATGATGCATGTAGCGCGCCGTACTACACCAGCCTGAAGCCTAGTGCTACTCCGTAACCAAGCAATGCGGTGACAACGTGTAAGTATGTATGGGTAGACTAGAACAGTCTTCGTCGACTATAAAGTCGTTGACATCTTCGTGAAGAAACTCCTCCCCTAATCATGTCGTATTACCGGGGTACGAACCAGTAAGCAACATATTCTGTACTTAGAACGTAGCTCACCCACCAAATATTAGTCCTCAGGCGTACATCCCAGGTCCGTTACCTCCAGGCCATCGTGATCCTCCTTGGCGTGGCATGGCGCGTGGGGCATACCCTGCCCCACCTCCAATACCTGCGAGGCTCAGCGAAGAGAACCTTGCACATCTAAATCGCGGACAGGCAAGATCATCCATCTTTATGTCGCAGACCTATAGCACCAATCGTCCGTTCCCATCGTTCCAACCATCATCCAGGTATTCAAATGGTGCTTCATATCCCTCCTCGAGATCGGGCACCATGTATTCATCTCCAAGTCTCTATTCTTCAGACTCGCGACGGACCCCAACACCTTCTATCAGTCCCTATAACTCTCCCAACGCGCCTCTAAGCAGCATCCATTCTCCCTTTCCTTCTTCTCCTCCTCCTCCGCCTCCGCCTCCCCCGTACATTTCACCCAACCCGAAAAGGTATCTTGATGCTAATACCCCAGCCTCGCCCCAGGTTTAGTCCAAGCCACAACTATCCTGATCCTCGACCGCTGATGCATCGCTCGCCAACATACCAACAGCCTACACACTTCAATAATGGGGATTGTAATCCATACTACGGTCGAACACGTTTTCCACCAAGCAACGTGCCACCTGGTGCATTCACGCACTTACAGAATCCTCGATATACGCCCCGCGGGACGTATGAAAGCGATGAAGAAGACAGTGATTCTGATGAGAGCGGGGACTCCGAGTTTTCAAGCTTGACAGGGTCGAGTCTGACGGGTTCGGAGTTTTTTGAAGAGGATTCTTATGATGGGGATTATGAAGACGGGAGGATATATGATTCTCCGGGAGATGCGGCCACTCTGTAAGTTGTAAGATTTCTGCATTCTGATAGCCTTCATCATTTCCCACCTCGTGGATGTCGTACATTATGACTCTGATGCGCACGTTCTATGTACAAAAACGCAGGCGTCAATGTACAGGCAACTCATTGATCAAGCGTAATTATCCTCATCGAGATTTATGCAGTGGAAAACAGAGAGACCAAAGAGCCCAGTATAGATTCAGTGCGCGAAGGAGCATGACAAGCTTTGAAAAATGCAATGACGGAAGAGACCAGCTCTGTCTGCAGAGTGTCATGACATCCAAGTATATATACAAGAACAGAAAAAGTTAAAAACTATGAGGACATGAGCGATATTCTGTCATTGAACCACCCTAGTGGTTAGTAGGCATCTGTCGTAGTCGGCATGGCATATCCCGCACCGTCGGAACCAAGGAAAACACTCTTATCTGTGGTTGTCATGTTGCGTAACAAAAGAAATGGCATACTGAGAAGCCGCACTTGTTTCAGCACCAGCCATTGGAAGAATCCACGAAGGATTTTGCGCATCGATTGAACAAACTCTAATGGGAAGCAATGACAGCCCGACAGTGGACGACTAGATCTCACCTTTACAACGACGTGATAGCTTCTTAGGACTAGTGGGAATCCGATACATTTAGGACCGGCCTGATTGCATGTGTCGAGAGTCAGAACTTAAAGAGGTGAACAAGACCTAGATAGATGCCGCCTGAGTTGCAGATCTCAATAGTAAAAAAAAGTCCTGAAGATATTGTAGACCCAGAGCAGATGCTTCCCCACAGAAATCAAGTATGCCGTTCAAGGAAGTGGTACAAGTCCAAGCATGAATGTAGACTCAACGATCCGTATGACGAAAAGTTGTTCAAACAGTCAGTGGGGGCCTGCGATCGCGACCCATCAGAGGGCATAAGAAAACATTGAAGTCCGTTACTTTACTGCATATCACATGCTGATCCCCCCAGGCGAAACGAGAGACCTAAGGACTCATACCTCCACCGGGTCTTAGTAGACAGTGTACTTGTTGCGGTTAACGAAATGCAGAATACAAACAAAAAAAACAGGCTACGAGCACGGAAACGCGGCCCGGTCACCTTAAACGATAAATGAACAAGTAAACGCATTCATTGCCGCGGCATCAGCCACAACCATAACAAATACGAACGCTTGACCAGCACACTACAAGTTATCGAGCAACAGCATAGATGAAAGACCAGTACTTACAGCCAAATGTCAACATAAGGCACCTAGCTGACCGAGCTATACCACGACGCCGGTCCAAAAAATTGTTTTTCACCGCAACTTTACCGTTCCGAATGTCCAGAATGTTTCCGAGTTTGATTGAACACGCGGTATTGAGGTTCCTTTCCCTCGTCTTGGAAGGGTCGAAGCCATCGAGTCCAGCTAAGCATTGATTCCAATTCTTCCACTCTCTTCCACAAAAGAGTCAAGACACGCCAACCCAAATTTGCAGCTGACGACTAGGTACTGTATTCATACCATTCATTACGCGCCGCTTGGACGGTCTTCGCCTGTGATCCCAAAGATTACCGCGGTCAGGGCTCGCCATCCGTCATCATCGTGGGCCGCCGGAATGCGGTAAAAGCGGGATTTCGAAGGACGGTTCGTTTGCTATGCCGATCTTCCGGCGAAGCTCATATACGGTGTACGCGGAGTCCGACGTCCAAGCTATCTGGCGGTGCAAAGTCATGCGCTGATCAAAGCCAGATCTCCGGATTAGTTTCGAGACGCGCTCATACTTGCCCGTTCGCGTACAGACTACTCGGAGCACAGATCACACGGTGGCTGGCCTCCGCGTTTCAGCTTTCATATATAAGCAGGTAGGGATGGTCTCCAAGATCTTGCAATGGCTCGTTCTACTTCCTTCCTCCTCACCTTCGCGACATTCGCCGTCTCCGTTCTCGCGCAGAGTTCAAGCTTACAGAACGGTTTGTCCAACGCTCACATACCAGCCGTTTTTCCCGATGGCTCCTCATACGACGCTGCGAGAAGGGCATGTGAGTAGCTAGCATGTATATTCTCATCACCTCACATTAAAACTTGACATTGTGTCCACAGACAACTTGCGTTTCGATTTTTCTCCAGTAGCAGTAACATATCCTTCAACGACGGAGCAGGTGGCTGCTGTAGTTGCTCTTGGTAGTTCAGAAAACCTGCAAGTCGTTGCAAGGAGTGGCGGCGTAAGTAGGCTTTTTCTCGAGTTCTTATCCCCCCTTACTAATATCGTTCTAGCACAACTATATTGCCAATGGTCTAGGAGGCAAAAATGGCGCCATTGTTGTTGACTTGAGCAATATGACTAGGGTCGACATCGATGCGTCTTCTGGTACTGCAACAATAGAAACGGGAAATAGGCTGGGAGATGTCGCGTTTGCACTTAATAACCAGGGTAGGGCGCTTCCCCATGGTAGCTGCCCTTACGTTGGCATTGGTGGTCACGTTGGTGAGTTTGACTCGATGTCCCGTCAACGAGAAGCGGCAGAATCTCATTCAATACAGCTGGTGGAGGATTTGGCTTTGCATCTCGAATGTGGGGCCTAACGCTCGATACAGTCCAATCAATGACTGTAGTCTTGGCTGATGGAACTATTGTAACTGCATCGAGCACCTCCAACGCAGATCTCTTCTGGGTATGCGACTTTAATTTCGAGCATCTGCCCATTACTCATAGTTACTCGCAATTATATAGGCAATGAGAGGAGCCGCATCCTCGTTTGGAATCATAACCTCCATCAATGTTAAGACCTTCGCCGCGCCGTCTTTCGCCACTATATTTGAATACGATTGGCAGCTGGACTACTCCACTGCTGCAGCCGCTCTATCCAAATTTCAAGCATTCGCGCTGACGGACATCCCATCTGAACTTGGAGCGGAAATTAATATCGGGAGAGGTAACACCGAGGGGACTGTCTATTTTGGTTTGGTTGGTGGATGGTATGGGGAGTCTAGGGATGCTCTTCAGAGCGCGTTGGCGCCGTTCTTAGCATCGATGCCTTGGGCGAGTGTCCAGTACTCTGGAGATGGAACGTACATTGGTACTATCGAGGCTTTGGGTAGCGGCGTCGTCAACACCAAAGTTGCAGGCCCGGACTCTACTGATACGTTCTACGCTAAGTCATTGATGACGCCAGAAGGTCAGCCAATGACTTTGGATGCTTTGACGGCATTCACCAAGTACCTGGCATACGATGGCTATGCTTCGAATACGGTTCGTCTGCCCTTCACCTATCAGGATATGGTTTTACTTACTACTAATATAGGCCTGGTTCATGCAATTCGAGCTCTACGGTGGAGGAAATTCAGTCATCAACTCTGTCAATGTGGATTCGACAGCGTTTGCGACAAGAAGTGCACTATTCACCGTGCAATTATATGCTTCTTCCAGTAATTATGCGCCCCCTTACCCTGAAGCTGGTTTCACCTTCCTAGATGGTATGACAAATTATATCTTTCTATTCCTCTCACTCACCTCTTTCTTCACAGGTGCCGCTGAAGCTATTACCTCAACAATGGGTGATGGTTGGGATTACGGTGCCTACGTAAACTATCCCGATGATCGTCTCAACAGTGGTACATCCGCTATTTCTTTCCTTCTTCTCAAAGGCTGATTAAAGTTGTATTCAGCCCAAAACCTTTACTACAAATCACATTATTCCAGGCTGGAAAGTCTGAAAAGCCAATATGATCCAACAGGAGTCTTTGTGTTTCCCATAAGCGTCCAGTAAGGACGTGATGCGAGGGACATTTGCATATCATATCATTCTATTAAAGCACATGGACGATATACTTTAGCATGATTCACATATATCAATTACTTACAACCATCGCATTATAAAAATAGTACTAATTCCAAGCAAATAAACTTTTAAATACACATTCCTCGTATAGTCGGTACCAAACGTTCTCGCCAACGAAATATATTCACTAATCCGAGTCCACATGGTTCTTCATATCTATAGTTCGGTACCATAGTAATTGTACTTCTCATTGGGTAAAGATTTAGATACAGCTAACTAGTTTGGATGTACTGGCGGGGAACTGAAGTACAGACACCGGCACGCTTCCGATGTTGAGGAGCACCGTCGGTTAACAAAACAAACTTCCTTCCATCCTTCCGACTTCCCCGTAATAACACACGGTCATTATAATTTATCCTTCTTTCAGTATCACCACCGTCACAATGATACTCAAGTGTTTCCATCAGCTCCCTGCTGACTGGTTTCAGCAGTAGTTTCGTCATCACCCCCACCACCTTGAGCCGCCGTAATCTCTGCTATGATGCGGCTATTCTGCGCCTCCGCCGCCCGAGCCTTCTCCTTGTCGCTCAATTTTGTTGCGCTGGGCTTGATCAACGGCGGGAAAGTCGTTTCCCCCCCTCCCGGCGCCGAAGGCTTCTCATTGCACATATCGGTCAAGGATATGAAGCCGTTCACCGAATCGGATCGGATCTTACTCATCAAGTCCGCATCCTGAGTGACCGGATTAGCCCCTCCCTCCGGAATTTTGCACTATGGGGATCTCATACCAGACCAGGAAAACGCCTAGAGCGACCGTAGTCGATTAGAGTCAAACGGTCCAAGTTGTGAGTGACGAAAACGTTGTTTGGCTTCGGGTCCTCGTGGCTATGGAAATGGTGAGCTCCACAATATAGAGAAGAAGTAGAATTCACCGAAGGCCTTTCATCTCGACCCAAAATTCTATCATCTCAGCAGATCGGTCTATAAGGGCTTTCACGATAGCTAGGCATTCCTCTTTTGTACGAGCTGCATTAATGAGGTCAAGAGGGTTAACCATCGGCGGCGGGCCACGCTGGACGTTCTTCATCACGATCCACTTGGTCCCGTCAATTGCGTTCAAGACCTTGATCAACAAGCCAACCTTATATATCATCAGGTTGAAGTCAATGAACACCGATGAATAGATAGCACTGGGCTTACATCCTTGAGCGCCGCAACCTCCTCGTCAAATGGAATGCCTTGATCCATAGTCGCACGACCAGCCTCGACGGCTTTGCTGGTCTTCGCAATAGCCGGCTGCCCCTTATATACTAGTGCGCATGCCACTTCATCGCTTCCTTGCCCGATCACTTCACATTCGTATTTTTTATTTTTGCCAGCGGGTACACCCAATATTGCCTTCGACTTGACTTCAATAGTTATTGTTTGGCCCTTTGTGTGCTGGGTCCGGGGTTCTAGTAGTCCATAGGGTCTAAACAGAATCAGAACATGATTCTCGCGCAAGAGGACGGTACTAACCGACATTCACCCAGCAAGAAGTAGAGTGTCCAGATGATGAAGAATGAGAAGGTGGTGAGAAGACGCATGACAGATAGTAGGTTGTTGTGGATTAAGCACCAGGCTTGTAAAGGTTAAGCAGAAGAGTAGAGACCAGCTCTGAGAGTAAAAGAGTAGCGCGGACAATGTTTTTATAGGTCATTGAATCAGAACCAGTACCATTAGATCAACTTAGGGGTTGACCATTTAGCATCTATGGATGCTTCAAACCACCAAGCATGTCGAAAGGCAGCAGGGGCGCCACAGCGTACTATGCCAAGGAGGCGACGGACCTCGACATAAGCAGCTATGGCCGAAGATCAGCTCCGGAAATGGCAGTGGAATGTAGAGCACCAGAAAGAGAAACCTAGAAAAATGCAATGGCATTACTCACTCACCATGGCAATGTGAAGGTACTTGATTGCCATTAGAGATCCTTACAAAGTATCCATATCCTCTCTTGGACTAGATTACTTGCTATTAGGGGAACCGCTTCGCTTTCGGGGTGGCTCAGAAGACGGGTTGCTATGCGTATGCCCGATGATGGATTCGTTTCAACATCGTCCAAGTCCCTAAGCTACTCGCCATTACCATCGAGTCATACCACCACCTAGAAGACCGGTAACTCAAGACCAGGTACAGAAACAACCGCAGTGTAGGGTATTTCACCAGCTTCAGGGTCATTTCGTCGGATCGTCCAATCATTAGTGCACAGGTTAGACTCGAGCAAAACGCGATGCATCGTCGGTCAATGTAGCTGTGATATGCGTCAGTATCAAGCGGCAGGTTCCTTGTGATACACATTGAAGAAGTTGTAGAGAAGACGGCAAGATCGAGCAGTGCATTATGATGACTAGCTATGGAGACCCATCATACCAGTTGTATGTTCGGTTTGTCCCTAACGAGCAACTAATGAGAGTACGATCACCATGCTTAATGGGTGTAAGGGATGCGAATTCCTGACTCGGACAGACTGATTAGCTACGGTACGTCATTTATTATTTTCTGTTTACCTATGCCTTCGGCGGTCATGTATGTCGCCTTTCCGGCCTTTTCACTCCTTACTCCGAGATAAGCCAAGATGTAGCCATTGACTGCATCCCTAGCCAGGTAATAGGATTTTCTTTGGGGACTGAACTCAGTGAAAGGTTGCTTCGGGCCTCTCTCGACATTGTTCTCAAGCTTTCTCTGGCCAGCATACGGTTATCTGTTCTTTTGTCCCACCCACCTACTCCCTACAGTGCTTGGTGTGCCAGATTCGGCTTCTGGCTTGTGTTCTGGTTCCCAGGCACTCAACGCTTGGGCCTGCCGCTTCGTTTGGGTTCTCATTTTGTCGGACTGCCTCTTCAACTGACCGATCGGCTCGCATTTGAGTTGGTTTGCTCCTTCCTCACCCAAACTCGTGGCTTCGACACACCCTTGTCTTTAGACACACCAATCAAATACATTAGTATTTGAGTGTTCTATTCATTCACATCATACATCCTAACATAAGATACACCAGCTAAGGCAAACTAGTTTATCTACTGATTTTACCTTGATGTCGTCTCTTTGACCTACTTCGTACTCGGGCTAATATATACAGATCTTGCTCTATTGTTGGGTTGAAGAACCCCCTTGAGGTGAAGTTTTTACAATGGGAGTGTCAATAGAAACAATCACGTTGGATCTTCCTGGCCAAAAGCACGTGTCCGTGTTGCACTACAGTGCTACTACTAGCGGTCGTCGGTCGACGCCTCCAATACCTTGCTTAGCGGTTGGCACCCTTGTTTGCTTTGGTGTTGAATGAAATACTCTTGTCCCTGACTAACTAAGCCCCCACCGACTTTCTATGAATAAGATTGTATCTTCGGCTTGTTAAATTTTGGTCTGATTTTACAAGTACGCCAAATTGCTATTACAGATTTTTTTGCTACCAGTACATTATCAGAACCCGCCAGTCGAGCTTTGGGACATATCTCGGGCACTTCCACTACAGAGAAAATTTTATGAAATCCTTACGCTCCTTGTATAAACACTGGTAGATGCTCAGAGACGGGTAAGCGGCGTCCAAGAGCATTTACAATTGCCGACTTGGTTGTACTTTCCGAGTCGAGGCTGCACTCAAAGTCGGATCCGTCAATAAAATGGGGTGCATCGGCCCGGCAGACCTTTCAATCCTTGCACCATAACGGAATGAAGTCACCACCATGGCAGAGGCTCTCAGAGATTCTTGAAAAAAGGAATTACAATTGTCTATGAAGCAATAGAAATTGATTTGGCGATGAAATCAGCCTCTTGGACTTGCTATATGAGTTCAGGCCAACCTTGTTGAAGTTCTCGGAGAAGATATGCTTACCCCACGATCCTCTAAAATGTTATTAACATTTTCTATGTCAACATCATTCAAAATGGACTCTATACTGGTGCTCTCTCAAAATTACACGACGTTTACGGCCCTCGTCGTAGCATTCAGCCTGTGACCGAGTCTTTGGCTTGCCTTAGCGGCGAAATTTAGCCACACACGTGAATATCACGGGTTAGGGTGGCCTTAGTCAGCGCGGAATTTCGACCACAGAGACCTTGACAAGCAAGGTAACTTACATCTGTAAGTTGAGTGATGAACTGCATTGTACTAGGGGGCTGGGCATGGATGGTCAGGTGGTTCAAGCAACTTTATTCCCGGGCCAATAGCAAAAGACGTTAAGTTTGATAATACTTTCTAGCTGATACGAGTACGCAATATAACAAGAACTGTTATGTTCTTCTCGCCAACGAAATACTCTTGCCTATCCACGCAGTTCTCCGTATCCTCCTGCAACAACATACACTCATTATAATTTATCCCTCTTTCAATATCGCCATGGTCATAGCGGTACTAGTTATACTCAAGCGTTTCGCGCAGCTCCTTGCTGACTGGTTTCACCACCACCGCCACCGCCACCGCCACCGCCATGAGCCGCTGCAATGATGCGGGCATTCTGTGCCTCTGCCGCCTTAGTCTTATCCTTGTCACTTAATTTTGTTGTGCTAGGCTTGATCAACGGCGGGAAAGTCGGCTCCTTTGTTCCCGGTGCCGAAGGCTTCTTATTGCATATGGCGACCAAAAGGTTGAATCCTTTCACCGAATCGAACTCGATGTATTCTTTCAATTTCGCATCCTGAATGTCCGAATCAGCCCCTCTCTCCGGGATTTTGCAGTACTGGGATCTCATACCATTCCAATAACACGCCTAGAGCGACCGTAGTCGATTAGCGTCAAATGATCCAAGTTGGGAGTAACGAAAACGTTGTCTGCCTTTGGGTCCTCGTGGCTATGGATGGAGATGGTAAGCTCCACGCACTCGGGGAAATATTTAGAGTAGTATAATTTACCGAAGACCTTTCATGTCGACCCAAAATTCTATCATCTCTGCAGATCGGTCTGTAAGGGCTTTTACAATAGCTAGGCATTCCTCTTTTGTACGAGCTGCATTAATGAGGTCAAGAGGATTTTCCATCTGCGGCGGGCCACGCTGGACGTTCTTCATCACGATCCACTTGGTCCCATCAACTGCGTTCAAGGTCTTGATATATAAGCCAACCTGATATATCATCATAAAATCAATGAATGCCGATGAATAGATAGCACGGTGCTTACATCCTTAAGCGCAGCGACCTCCTCGTCAAATGGAATGCCTTGATCCATAGTATCACGACCAGCCTCGACTGTTTTGGTGGTCTTCGCAATAGCCCACTGCCCTTCAGATACCAGTGCACATGCCACTCCATCGCGTCCTTGCCCGATCACAGTACATTCGTATTCTTTATTTTTGGATATACCCATTGTCGACGACTTGACTTTAATTATTATTTTTTGGCCCTTTGTGTACTGGGTCCGGGGTTCTAGTAGTCCATATGGTCTAAACAAGATCAGAACATGATTCTCGCGCAAGAGGACGGTACTAACCGACATTCACCCAGCAAGAAGTAGAGTGTCCAGATGATGAAGAATGAGAAGGTAGTGAAAAGACGCATAGTAGATAGTAGATTGTTGTGGATTAAGCACCAGGCTTGTAAAGGTTAAGCAGAAGAGTAGAGACCAGCTCTGAGAGTAAAAGAGTAGCGCGGACAATGTTTTTATAGGTCATTGAATCAGAACCAGTACCATTAGATCAACTTAGGGGTTGACCATTTAGCATCTACGAATGCTCCAAACCACCCAGCCCGTCGAAAGGCAGCGGGGACGCCACAGCGTACTATGCCAAGGAGGCGACGGACCTCGACATAAGCAGCTATGGCCGAAGATTAGCTCCGGGTTATGGCAGTGGAATGTAGAGTGGCAGAGAGAGACCAGGCAGAATGCAATGTCTTTACTCACTCACCATAGCGATGTAAAGGTACTTGATTGCCATTGGAGATCCCTACAAAGTATCCATATCCTCTCTCGGACTAGCTTCCTTGCTATTCGGGGAACCGCTGTTGCTACGCGTATGCCCGATGATGGATTCATTTTGGCATCGTCCAAACCCAAAAGCTACTCGTCATTATCATCGAGTCATATCGCCACCTAGAAGACCGATAACCGAAGTCCAGGTACAGAAACAACCGCAGTGTAGGGTATTTCACCTGCCTCAGGGTCATTTTGTCGGATCGGCCAATCATCAGCGCACAGCTTAGACTCGTCCCGATCAAGCAAAACGCGACACATCGTCGGTCGAGATGGCTGTGATATGCGTCATTGTATCAAGTGGCATATTTCTTGTGATGAACAAAGAAGTTGTAGAAAAGATGGCGATAATTGAGCTCGAGCAGTGCGTCTCGAAGAGTGTTTACGATAACTGGCTATCGTGATGGAGACCCATTATACCAGTTGTATGTTCGGTTTGTCCCTGACGAGACCGACACAATCACCATGCTCAATGCGATTGTTGATAGAAACAGTCCGCGTGAGATGTTCCTGGCCAAAAGTAGGTGTCTATGTTGCACTACTTACATCATATATCCAGAAAATCAGGTTCCTCGTCAACTAAAAGGTCCAAGAGGGTAAAGAAAGATGCAGCCGGGAATCCGACGACATTGTTGTAATCGCCTTCAATTTTCCGTATCAAGAGACCACCAAGTCCCTGTGAGAGAAACAATACTGAGTCAGGCAATTATGAGACAATTGCTGGACGACACACTTGAATGGCAAATCCTCCGGCCCTGTCAACGCCTTCGCCACTATCAGCATAGGCTTCGACGATATGTTTTGGATTATCGGCGAAATACACCAATGAGCGCTCGTCAATGGATCTACCCAAGTAGTCAGTTCCTGGTCGTCTCCTATTGGCATGCGCTCACTTGATGGCGTAACCCGGCGCTGATAGGATAGGGTATACTTAATGGGTCATCAGCGAGGCCAGCATAAAGGTATTTTTACTGAAACACACCCAGAGCAACGCCGGTCACCACTTCACATACACCGCCATTGAGATCCAGCAACATTCGCAAGTTGTCTTCTTTGGAAGCGGGCTTCTCTAGTAGTTCCTGATTCGTTTCGGGTAGCACGGAGTACGAGACGTCTGACGTCGAAGGCTGGGCGTGGGTCAGGACCACGGTATCAGCTATCTTGGTGAGATCAGAGGCAATGACAAACTAGAGTCGACGACCCCCACCTGCAATCACTAAGTCCGGCGCGTTGTCTGGGTCCTGCTCCTACAGGAACTTTGAGTGGAGGTGAAGGATAGAGAGATGAAGGCTGCTTACCACCAGCCGCTCGTACACCTCTACCGCTTTATGAGTCGCCGTTGCTACAGGATATTCATGTATATCGTCGAATGAACCATGAGCGAGATTTTCCTCGAACGTTGAAGGTACAATGTCTGGAGCGAGTCCCTGCGTGCAGACTTGTCAGTCAAAGGAAGACAGAACGTTGGGGTCGGCGTACATAAGTACGGAGTATTTCCTTTCTCCTGGGGCTGTTGGAAGCTAGGATGATCTTCTTTCCTGAGAATTTCTTTATAGCGGGAACCTGAAGAGCATGGGGTAATACATGTTTTGAAGTCATGGTCAGAGTCCAAGTTGCTAGTGACGTAGTGCTCCCTCGACTCAGTTGAGGGCAGGTTACCCGCTCACCTCAACACCCGCTTCGGTATCGCTAGTTGTTTAGTGATTATGTAGTAGCTAGCCGAAAATACATGCGCTATATATTTATCATTTTCAAAAATCAGCATAAACTTTTTTTTAGTGAAGTATAGTGAGGTTAGGCAGATTTAGGTCCTAAGGGAATTAGGATAACGAAAAGTACTTTGAATAATGTTCGGATAATGATTACCGGCAATTTCCGGCTGTCCTCTTCTCACCACCATGCTCAAGTTCGCGTCGAGAAAGGTATTCTCGCAGACGCGCTTGTCTCTTCCCGCATTCCGCTCATTGTCATCTGCTCCGAGTTTCCCTGAGCACCACCGTCCTGATCCAGAGCCGACGTCGTCCGGCGCGACGACCAGCGCTGAACAGAGCCCTCCAGCAACGGCAGGCGCGGACTCACTTTCGCTGCGCTCGCAGATACAATTTCACCTCCGTACTACCCAAGGAAATCCCCTCGTCTCTCTTCCTCCCGATAACCCAAAATCCACGTTCATGAATATCCCTCCTGCAGAAGACCCGCTCCTGCAGTTCCTGGCCACTATGGTCATGAAACACGGGAAGAAGGCCAAGGCCTCAAAAATCGTTTCGCGGACGCTTCTGCATATACACGCATACACCCGGGCACCCCCACTGCCTATTTTGCGCGAAGCCCTTTTTGCTATCTCCCCGCTGACGGTATGTTTGCGGGTCAAGACCACAGCGTTGAAGCATATTATGAAGCCGGTGCCACTGAGTGAGAGGCGGAGTTTGCGTAAGGGGATAAGCTGGCTGTTGGATGAGTGTAAAAGGCCTGGGCCGTTGGCGTTGGATGAGCGGCTGGCACGAGAGATAATAGAGATTTTGAACGGGACAAGTAAGATCCTGGTCAAGCGGGACGCTGCGCATAAAGAAGCTATGCTCAATAAGTGCGTCACCCTTTCCTATCCCAACTTTCTCTCATTAATTTTTGGCTAGGGCGTATGTGTTCCGGAGAAAATAGTACAGCAGTTGCGTGTATCTACTTAGCCCCAATGCTAACTTGGAAGAAAACTTTCGCGCGAACCACAGCTGTTCTGATTACCGATTAAACCTGATATTTTTATCTGAGCGACGAAATCTGCGTGCCTAGTCGAGCGCGTCAAATTCGTGTCGATATAGCTCTCTTCGAGGCCAAGGACACGCCTTTGCATGATCGTATATCGAGACCAACGGTACCATATAACTAGCAGACCTTCATCACCAGGAAAAGGCAGCATAAGTTGATCTGCTCTCAGAAAAAATTCGACCAAAGAAATTGAGGCTCGGGGCTCTAGGAAACAGACGGTACGCCTCGCCGTTAATAACGATGAAAACTATATTTGCTGATGGGTACTGACAAAGAGTAGAAGCTGACCTACTTGAGTAGAGTGACGAAGAGACCTATCGGCATCCACTCATCATCTCTGTAGCAAGTCTCCCCACTCCCATACGGCACTGGAAATGCACGCCATTACGCTTCATAGAGCGTTATGGCGCAGTCTCGCAAGTGGGACACAAATGATAGCACATGCAGATGTGGGGAAGAAAAGGGAAGAAAGGAAGCCCACCCTACCGTCTATCTCTCCACTCCGGTTTATCGAGTAAACGGAATACCGGCCCGTACAGCGGCCGTCGAAAAACACTAATTGTCTCTTTCGTTAAAATGCCCGAGGTCAATCCGACTTCTTTTTCTTGTCCTTTGTAGAGCTAGCCCAGTCATTACGCGTCTACCGATGCTGCACGTTCTCCAGCTGTTCTCCTTACTGTCAGACCATGTTCGAATTCAAAAGCCTTACAATATGTGTGTGTTAGCACTGCACAATCGACCTTGTTCTTTCCGAACGCCGGCATCTACCTACAGCATCTGACGATTTTGAAAACTCCTTTGCCAACTGTTACGCGTTCGGACTTATGCTTCGGGAACCATAACCCCGACATTGCCAAGCTGGTGCTGTCTCGCAAGTCTTCTTCTTTCATCATCTATGAGTCTTTGTTGAGACAGGTAATTTCTGCACGGTGGATTTACAAGCATTGACGTTGCCCAGTCTTCTGTTTACTCGGCGGCAGCCGCAGATAATGCGGCTGAACAGGTTGTCTTACGCTTACATTGGAATATCGCAAGCAAAAAGGATCTTTTGGACTTTCTTATCAGATTGATTATTAACAGAACGTCACCGACGCCGTTTTTATGGAGTGGTTCTCTGTCTTGGCCAAGTCTTATTGGTCCTTTGAAGTCTTCTTAACCTACCCGATCCCCTTCTGGACGTCATCCAACGAGCGATATCTCGCAGTTCTTTGTCACTTGTCTTCAGTCTTCGTGACTGCCAACTCGCGTACCGTATGCATGGCTTTAAGATATAAAAGAGTGTGCGTCGTTCTACCACACGACAGTATCATACTGGCACCTCCGTCAACATGGCTGAACACATAGTTCGTGAACCGTTGTCTGGCATAGACATTCTCATCGCCGGTGAATCCGAATTCTTGTTTGCACAATCACCATGATTTATTCCTATACAGGAGGAGGTCTTGCAGGCCTGACCGCTGCAATTGAATGTTACCGCAAAGGTCACAATGTCCGCGTTGTCGAACGCCGACCCGGTCTTGATCCCTTTGGTGAGGAACCCGAGTATATTGGGGTATCGACTCTCGAGCTCACCATCCCTACAGGGGATCTCGTTGCTATCCAGCCAAGTGCACTTCGCACCATGTGCAAGTGGCCAGGATTTCTTGAGGGGCTGAACGAAAATACATTCGGACCCCAAGCGCACATGTACAAGTACGACGGGACGCTTATTGGGGTGTTTCCCATATGCGAGTGTGGCCCGAACGTTGAAGACCGTGGTGTGGCTCTCAGCCGCCTTGACGCTCATCGTGCATTGCATGATTACGCGACGGCCCTCGGCATTCCCATCGAGCATGGTATTAACATCCAAGACTACTCGGAGACCGCCGAGAAGGGTTTCGCTATCCTTGAAGATGGGAGCAAGCTCGAAGCGGATCTCGTCATCGCAGCGGATGGCATTGGAGGTAAGGCATGGGGCGTAGTTAGTGGGAAGCAGGAACAGCCTATCAGCAGCGGCTACGCCATATATCGCATGACCTTTCCCCTTAATCACGCTTTGAAGGTCCCGGCGCTGGCGAGGGTATTCAACGAAAGCCCCCAAACGATCATCCACATCGGCCATAACACACATATTGTCACAGGCAAGAACAAGACCAGTGTATCTTTCCTGATGACCTATATGGTACATACATTCCATTTTATCTGGCTCGTTGCCTGTTTCTAATGAGCGCAAATATCAGGATGGTGGCAATGTAGACGATAACTGGTCCAAGACCCAAAGTTCCGATAGTGCACTCCATTATGTGAAAGAATGGGATTCGTTTGTCCCGACACTCATCAGTTCTGTGCCTAACAAGGAGGTCATCGATTGGAAGCTCATGTGGCGCAACCCGCAACCGAAATGGGTCTCCTCTATGGGTCGTGTCGCTCAAATAGGAGATGCCGCACACAGTCTACTTCCTACTAGCGCCAGCGGGGCGACAATGGCCATGGAGGATGGTATAACGCTCGCAGCGTGCCTCCAAGTCGGCGGAAAGGACGATATTCCTCTAGCTGTCCGTGTCTACAACAAGCTACGGTCAGTCCCATTCGTCTATATTTTCTAATGCCCATCATCCGGAACTGATCCGCTTAGCTTTGAACGCGTCTCTTGCGCCCAAAGAGCGGGATTCAAGACTCGTGAGAATTGGCACCGCACTAACTGGGAAGTCGTGTTGAAGGATCCTAAGGCGCTCGGTAAGCTCATTGGCGACTGGCTAGCCAAACACGACTCGGAGGAGTATGTCTATGAGAATTACGACGCGTGTGCAAAACATATCACGGAGGGTACACCATTCAGTAATACCAACATTCCTCCGGGATACGTCTACGAACCCTGGACAGTTCAGGATCTAGTAAATGCAGCGAATGAGGGTAGAGTTGTTCAGGATACTGGTGATTGGTCTTGACGAGGAAGATCTCGTTTACTTGGAGGCGCCTGGTTGGTGATTTCGGAGATACGGGTCTACTTAGATGGCTACAGTAAATACATAAATTGAACTCGTTCGCGACAGATTTCATTGTCAATTTATACGTAGTTCAACTTCTTTCAAGAGTTACGGTGATGTTGATGACATGTTCCATTTGTGTTCCATCCCATCTGAAGGCATGATGCCGGGACGCGGACCGCTCTTCCGAACAATTTCGCGACATCCAAAACAACTTTTCTCCATCCAACCCCACGGGCTCCCATATGAGCCCACAAAAGAGAGAGAGGTCATCTTCGTTATCGTCACTGTCGTCTACGCCCTCCGTCCCCGCCCCCACGACAACTAGGAAGAGAGGTTGGTCCAGCCATCGTCGTACCCGAAATTTGAATTAAGCTCAACTGTTATCTCTAGCCAAGGTCGAGACAAGACAGTGTCCTATCTGCAAAGAACATATACCTCTACGGCTTCTCGTTAAGCACTTGGATCTAGAGTCCCAACGCGTTGAGAAGATTGTTCAGAGCGTCGGAACAACGGATGTCCTTGCTGCTGAGTTTGAGGAAGGGTATGCTCGCGTTTGTGCTTGCTTAATTGTTACTGAACCATTGGTCACTAGGTCCAGTACATCATATTCACGTCGAAAGTCTGCTATTCGCGCGGAGAGGTCCTTCCAAACCAGAGACGCCGCCAATGAGCAAACTACCAAGACGCTGCAGAGCATTAAGCGAAACCGAAAGCGCAGGCATGCCGAACTGAAGGAATTGACGAGGGACGAGGAGGGGTACTTGCATGCTCGAACGCAATTCTGTGGAGAGATTGTGTGCCCTGTTTGCCTGACGACGGTGACGGGAGATGACGATGTTTTGGATGCACATGTAGATGCTTGTCTGGCGGGCGAAAGCAGGCGGATGGACGAGGAAAGGGAGCGGAGGGAAATGCTCCGTAGAGAGGAGGAAGAAGAAGAGTGGGAAGACGAAGGACCAGTTATTGGGAGTGTTAGAGGTATGTTTTCTGAGACTTCCTACATACCATTATGAACCTTTCCTTCAAGGTACTGGCTTTCACACGCGCAACAGGAATGAGCAGGACATAGAGGAAGAAATCGACATTGACGGTGACGACGAAGCCTTCGGGTGTCCTCAATTTACAGAGGGCGATATCCTGGGTCCAGCACCAGCACCCGAGGTAGAAGTAGAAGTGGACATCGAGACCGAAGGCGACGGCGCCGTTGCGATGACATTACGGGATTTGGTGGCTGAGGGCAAGGTCACGAAAGGGAAGGAAAAGACTTACGAGGGTCTGGATGTGGTGAAGGCAAAGATGGACGAAGTCATGGGCGTCGGCGAGGCTGATAGGATGGACCGTGCTGTTTTGTCGGCCAAGCAATCGGGTAGCCGTCCAGCATTGATCAAGGCATTGGAAGAGAAGGTCAAATATCTGGTATGTACATGGCCATATAATTCTTTCAGCTTCTCATAGGTTTCCTGTAGGAGGCGACTAGAGTTTCTTCGTCGACATCGCTTCTGTGCCGTATTTGCCTAGATCCGTACAACGAACCTACGGTATCGACAGGATGCTGGCATACTTGTTGTCGTGAATGCTGGCTTCGGTGTTTAGGATCGACTAAGCTCTGTCCTATTTGCAAACGGATTACTGGTGCAACAGACCTGCGACGAGTGTATCTCTAGTATTTCTTGTTGTATATCTTGTTGTATATAGATGATATATATATAGTATAGCCGGTAAATTTTGCTTTTCATGTGTTGAAGATTCTGACAATGCCGGTTCAATCTGCAGCCACTGTTTTGGAGTTGCTGATCAGAACATATCATCTGCAAGACCTTAAGCTCGATGTAAGATAGTGCTCAGGTACGTCAAGAGGGCTTGGTGTCTAACATATGCACAAAGATAACTAGTGCTCAATGATACGTCAAACGAGACTTCAAATTCCCCGACGCCACGACTTTTGTTCTAGAGGAAAGAAAGACCAGTAAGCGAAATGCCACGGCTAGTCGGACAGCGAAAAGGGTGCGCTCAGATCTGGCCTTGTCATGTCCACATTTTACGCCAGTCGATAAACCACCTCAGAAGGGGTTACAACGACAGCGGGCCGTTACACGGTTCGTTCGGGATACGGATGTATCACCACGACATGGATCATCCTCACGCGAAGAAGAAACAAAGATCGGCTCACCATATGGACACTACGGCCTTCTCTCGATAGATAAAACAGAGTGAGATGTGAATTGACAGCGACAGACATTATGTACAAAAGCGTCTCGTCTTCTAGGGATTACGCCAGCGGGCTGATCAGTCTGCAAGACGGTCAGAAGGCCTTTTCTTCCCAGAATACAGACACGTACTTTATCAAAGACGGCTGTGGGTTGCTTCGAGTGAAGCCGACGTAGATGATCAGAGGTATCCAGCCATAATGGAGCGCAGTCTGCAACGAATCAGCCGTCGTTCCCCACACATTATAACACGCACTCGTCCAAGCTCGACGACTTTTGCTATTGTTTCCTACGTGAAAACAATGAGCACGGTGCTCAAAATACGTGAGAACGGCTGGACGAACCTTGGTATCCTCTGAGGGCATGGTGGAAATTTTGAGAGACAGGTACGGCAAATCCCGAGACGATCAAAAAAGTTCTTAACCGACGACCACATCTACAGTGAACGATGCCGCTCCAGCCTTCGTCGTCGGCGATCCACGTACACAGCTCACTGAACACCTCTGCAGCTGCTCAAAATGCGCCGTAAGCTCCCAAGATCCCTTTCTCGGTGGTTGCTAAGACAGGATATACAGGCGGACACCGACCAGTGTAACTATCCACCCCGTAGCCCTTTTCTCAATTCTCGACCATTACTTGCGACGGACAGACAAGCAGGATCGTGTCCTAGGAACTCTCCTTGGTACGCGGACGGACTCGGGGGTGGAGGTCCGCTCGTCATTTGCTGTCCTTCACAGCGAGACCAGCGAACAAGTGGCGGTGGACATGGATTACCATCGGACGATGTACGACCTGCATCATAAAGTCAACTCAAAGGAAGTCATCGTTGGCTGGTGAGTCTATCTTCCTCCATTGTATTGGACTACAACTAACGGACACTAGGTACTCGACGGGCTCGAATCTCAATACTTTTTCAGCTCTCATTCAAAATTTCTATTCGCAAGAAACAGCGCCTCACCAGGCCATCCATGTCGCTCTAAATACCGGTATAGACGATGGCGAGCCTGCCGGTATAAAAGCATACTTCAGGTACGTGCTCTCATTGACGTACAGCATGTTTATTAACCCAATGCCCAGCTCACCAGTGGGCGTATTCCCAAGACCCGAAAACTGCGTATTCGTCCCCGTCCCTGTCGATCTGCGGTTCCACGATGCTGAGCAGAGCGGACGTGAGTTATATTCCCTTTCATAGCAGAACCCAACAAATCCTGACAAGCGACATTTTCCAGTCGATCTCTTGACGTCGACTGCGGCTTCACCGAGCTCGACGAGCAACCAGCCTTTGGCTGACCTGGAGATCCTCGAGCAGTCTATCCAGAACGTGTCTGGCATGCTTGACCGCGTGCTGGCGTATGTGCGGTCGGTGCTGGCTGGAGAGACGAAGGGCGATGCGGCGCTGGGGAGGTATCTGATGGATACGCTGGGCGCTAGCACGGATGACCTGGAGAAGGGTGGCTTCAACGCGAGTCTGCAGGTGTGTTTTCCGGCACCATTTCTAGTTATTCTGGATGCTGATGATAATTGCAGGATACGTTGATGATCTCATATTTGGCAAACTTGGTACGGGCACAAGCAGAGGTGTCCTCTCGGCTAGCGCTTGTCACCTCTGCTTGATGACACTGGTCCGGGAAACTCTCACGACCGCGGTAGTATGTCTTGCAACATGATATTATGTATTGGCAAGTAGTGCTTGAATAGCTCCCGTTATTCATGGATAGATCTTACCTATGTTCTACAAATAATAGCTACGTTGACATCTCAATGAGTAGGCATTTGCCGGTGGTCCTCCTTGAATCGCAATTTGAACTTGAAAGCAGTATAAGCGGCCAGAGCTCGTTTCCTTACCAGGTGAACTGATTGGAACGGAAGTATAATCTCCCATGCCTAGCAAGTAAGCACTGTCACTCCGGGATAGTTGGCATAGTTTGACATTTAGTTGTCTGCTTTTCCTTCACTAAAAGATCATACTGATTGGTGGAAATGATAAATATATAGCTAATGCATTTCGGCTATGAACATTTTTCATGAGTCATTGTTTCAAGGTACCGAGTGTAAACTAGGGGAGAGCCTGTGATATCATCCTTACTGTTCCGATACTTGTACGATCATTCTGCTTATTTATTTATTTTATGCGCGACATTATCCTGGGGCATAACGATTTACACCACACGGTGAAGAGTAACTTCTGGTCCCCAACCCGACTGAATGGAAAACTCCTCAAAACTGTTCTCGTCCCGCCACTTTACTAGCTGCTCAACATCGTCAGCATCAACTCTTGTGAACCTCAAGAGACGAGTCGATCCATGGACATTAACGAACCCGAGCGGGCTTGCGCAGTCCAAGCGCACTTTCAACATGTGAACAAATTTGCCGTCAACAAATCCCACCTCAACGTGCTCTCTGAAACGGGAACGGCGATCATACATGTTGACAGAAAACTCCTCCAAGAGGGGAATGAGGCCAAGTTCAATATTACCGGAACTATCGATAGTCGTTTCGGCCATCTTCTCGATGACGATTTGAAGGATAAAATCAGAGTCCTCACACCATTGAGTGAGACGGAACTCCACGAAGACAAGTTGTGGAGACAGAGAGAGGATGGATACAACGCTGTCATCGAGAACCGTATCTGCAATGGTTAAACTTGTAAGGGAACACCTCGAACGTATGATGAGGTCATGCAACGCAGGAAGCACATCGGGAAATGTAGACCTGTCGCCTACTTCATGGGAATTTCCCTGAATGTCGACGGTGTCGAGCATCGGGAGTTCTAGGCTTCGCATAAATGAGCCTTCGCGAATGGACAGTGTGCTTAGAGTCGAATGGATGATGCGGGGGCTGGCCACGGGCAGGTCGCCTTCTGCTTGGCCCTGGTGTTGGACCTCAATTTCATCCAAAGAAGGAGAGCCACGGACTATATCTAGATACATCTGGTGTAGATGTCCAAAGTAATCCGTTGCTCTGTCGTCAGAGAAACTGACAAGATTGGAGGCTGAAACTGGCACAGGAAGGAGACAGTCTCTCAGTCCTTTGAATGTCAGATGCTTCAAACTTGGAGCGAACTCTAGAGCATTGAAAGATTCAGTGATAGGGCCAGTCGATAAGATACAAGTCTCCAGACAGGAGACCTTTCCGCGAACAGATGAAAGAAGTCGGAAAAGTTCTTGGGTAATACTGAGATCGACAGACTTCCATCGATGGGACAGCGACAGCAAAATTTGGAACAGAGATTTGCTGGTTCTTCGTACCTCCATATCTACATCCCGTGAATCCCAGTGAATCCCGGTGGGGGCCATCAAAAATAAACTCCAACTTGCAATTCCCGCAACGCGATAGTGCTGCTTTTAACAAAGAGATGGGATTCTTCCGCGATTCTCGGCGTACCGGCACCGAGAAGGTGGCCCATCTACTCGGTAAAAGAGAGCAGGAGATCTTGCAGCCATGAACGACACACTCGGGAAAGGACCCAAGGACCAGCTTTCGCGTCAAAAATATTATATCCCCATTTCGACTTTTTGTTTTCACTGCAGGCGTAGAATATTTCCGCAAGGACCTCGGAACTTGAAGGCACACGACGAACAGGAGATAAAACTGCCTTGTAATCTTCCTCAATCCGTTGTAGATGTTGATGCTTATCCTGCAGGGTATTGAGAAAGTCATTGGTACGCAAAATTTCAGCTTGTAACTCGTCGATGGTCGCGCTCACACGGAGTGCCGATGATCGAAGAGATTCAATCATAGACCCCGTTGGCGGCTCATTGTTGCGAAGAAGGGTAGGAAGAAAGGGTAGGTCGTCACTGAGGAACATGGGGGTATTGTTGCATGGAGCACCGCACGTTGTACACTTGAGAGGAGTGGTCATCTAAGGGACCAAAAAATTAGTCAATGCACGGTGAGGTGAATCAAGGAGGCCATTACAATGTCGGTTCGTACGCGTTCTAAAATCGGATCGAACTCGATATTGCCGCAGAATTCGAGATAATTCCTATTCAAGTAGGAGAGTGAAGGCTCAGCGGAATAAAACTAAGAAACGACGAGTTCAGGACCAGAAGGAGTGGGTATAAATGGCCTTTACCTCGCTATAGTATTGTTGGGGCGAGAAATCTTGTGTATAGGGTTCGTCGTCCCGCCCTGGCCAGTTCGTTTGCGTCGTACTTCGATGTCAATCAATAGCTCTTCAAGCTTCAGTACTTCAGTCCCAGGCCCTGAAAGACGTTCTTCAATTTCAGTAACGGAAGAAAACGTTGAACAGGTTCACGCACGTCGTGGTGGGAGAAAGAGAAACAATCGGTCCGATTCCGATTCCGTGACGTCGAAGTACCAGTTCAACAGTTATCATCAATTCTTCCTTCCACCTTTGTCTCTTCCAATGTGCCCCTTCTTTCGCCCGTAAGTAAACAAAAGCCATCTGCTCACTAGGCCGTTACTCATCACCGGTGCCACTCGACGTGTCTGCTAGTAATAGCATAGATCAAATCGTAGTTGTTCTCACTGTCAGATCAGCCTGTGGATTCTCCCTTGGATTTCGGTCTTCTGAAGGTGTGAAGATGAAACAGAGCTCGGTTAAATCCTGTTTCCGCCATTCTGTTGTTCTGCTCCGCAATAGAATTCGTTTGAAGCAAATTAGATGATTTCCATGTACAACACAAAAGTACAGCAAGATACCGTTCGTGCATGCGTTAAACCTAAAGGATTTCCGATATCGTTGATATGCATCCTGATAGGGCCCAGATTCAAGAGGTTCGTTGATTCTGGTGAATCTCCTTTACTAGGAAGGAAGGTCCGTTATAGACATCATACGATCTAAGTTCTTTCTTGACATGGGCAACGGAGCGACAAAAACACCGCATCATACATATAGGCTGCTTATTAAATACAGATCAACTAATATTTAAAAGACCCACGGTCTTTCTCTCCGCCCCAGCATCATGGCAGATTGCATCGTATGTCACCTACAATGCGTAAATGACGAAGCGCTGGAAAGGCATTGGGATCAATGGCATCCCAGTCTGGCGAATCTTAACCGAAGTGTAAAAAGTATTCAAGCGTCGGTGCGTGTAATGGTCTTTTCTTCATAATTCGCGAGCTTACATACTATTCAGCGTCCTACACCTCTCCCTTATTGTCCGCAATGCGACGCTACTTTTCCAACAATCAAGGCATGGTCAAAAGTATACTATTTTGCCCGTCGCTGCAGCCAGTTCGCTTACCCCATGTTGTAGCACGTTCATTGTGACGCGTCAACATCAGAAATGTTCTCCTGCGACACAAGTGACGACGGCCAGCACGATTCATACCCACTCTTATCAAAACGTTCAACGGCTTCGGCTACCGTTAGCACGTTCTTCTATCAGCTGAAGCCAAAGCAGGTTATGGCGAAACTGAAGAGGCGTAATCAATGGAGTTACAAGCCATATTCTGTCATCTAGATGACAAACGCGTCCCCTCTTTCGCAAATATCGGACATAGCATTTAATCCTCTGTAATCTCCTAATTAACATACTGTACAGCCTATACACCCATACATCCGCTGCTGTGGTGTAATAAAATCACGCGGTCTTATGTGAAGATGGGAATTCGTGTCCCGTCTTTTCCTTGTACTGCTTTCGAACCATGTTGGCAATCTGCTCGTCCTTCATCTGCTCCCAGAATGATTCGTGGGATTGGGTACCCTGTTGGAATAGATGTTGCTGTACAAAGTCAATGGCTAGAAGATGTTCAGTAATGGTACCTGACATGTTCGAAAGCTCCTAGCCTTTGTCCAGGTGATCTGAAAATAAGAGTATATCAGATGCCTCATGGTAAACCGATATTGACCGACCTTCATCAGTTTCGGCCTGAGTGTCTCCGCCAAGAGCTGCATTTACTTTTGCCCTCAATCCTTGCTCCTCAGGCTTAGGTAGCTCTTCATGTAGCAAGTGCGCTCCAATTTTGTCAAAGACACTGTGGCTCTGTTCTGGAGAAGGGGGTGCCTTCTCATCACGATGAAATGCGTCTCCGACCTTGCCAAATATGTTATGATGGGCGGCTCTCTCTGCCTCTTCCCGTTTCTTTTGTTCGGCTTCCTCCTTGGCTCGCTTCTCTGCAACCTTCGTTTCGTCGCTCTTGAACGCATCGTGTAGTTCGTCAAAGACATGTTCATGCTCTGCTTTGGTAGGCGGCGACGTACTAGCCGCGGTCTGACCACGGGGATTGCTGCTAATCCTGTGCAAAAGACCGTGACTTTCTGGATCCGGCAGAGGTGCCACAGGTCCAGGCGCGTCGTGGACTTTGTCACTTAGCTTGTCCGTGAGCCTGTGCACGAAACTTTCTTCCTTCATCGTGACCGGTGCCTGTGTGGAAGTGGCCTTTCGCCCTTCGTCGTAATGATCACCTACAAGTTTTTCGAGAAAGCTTTGATGCTTAGGCTCCGGAGGGGGCTGAGCAGCGGGGACCGGCACTGGGGCCTCGTCGTGTACCCCCCTGAGTGCATCGCCGAATGTGTGCAAGATGCCGCTTTGTACATCTGGCACTGGTTGTGGTGGGGTAAATGCTGGAACCGGTTGGACTGGCGGCTCGTCCTGTTTACCAGTGCCCAGCGCGTGGCTGATCCTGTCCAATAAGCCTTCATGGTGCTCAGCTGGCGCAGCAGGAGGCACCTCGGGAGGATCCGCATTTCTTCTGTCCCGATTATCGACATTGCGCTTTTCGAAGAAATCCATGTTGGCTACCGGTGAGGTACGTATGTACAGTTGTGTGCAAGTAGTGGCATTTAAAGGAGGAATGTGATCGAGATCAGAACCGGATCACCTGCCGGTAACAACCGTGTCTTTCCCGCGGTATCTTCACTATGAATGCCATACCGTTCGCTCTACTCCTCATTACCCCCTTCGACAGTGCCGTCTTCCAGCGAGAATCTTGCTTATCAACATCCTACTACGGTACATATCGTGATGGACCAAAGTACCAGGCAGTATACGCTCCTGAACAACAATGCATAGACAGTTGGGTATCAGATTTTGCTGCAGAGTCTGCCACGATCTCTGCCGCATTTCAGCCAGTTCAGCAGCTTGTGTGGATTGAAGAAGAGTCGGTGGACGAGAATTTGAAATCTCAGGCTCTTCTGTCAGAGAGAGGACTGGATGGTTTCCTGCAGAGACTGTCGTCCGACCAGTCTTACCGAGGATTAGATCAGGCTCTGGAGGACCACGAGCAGGATATTCTTGCAGACAGAGAACAAGAGCGGCAGTACGAAGTTCTCTATCGATCTCCCCACGCTGCATTGCTTTCGGTTAGCCACGATAAGGCGCGTACCATAGACACTCTCGTTCCGCGGTTCTGGAAATCGACCATCTTGCCAACGTCGCCTGTTGACTACATTCCTGTCCCTTTATATGCCTCCCAACGCATTCAGGATGTAGCAAGGAATGTCGGATTTGATCCTGTAGTCGCGTCCGCGGTCAATAGCCTTTCTGTTACCCAGATGAAGAACGACATCCGTTTTCTCACCGGGGAGGACGGGAAGTCAGGAATTGTTTCGCGCCATTCCTTTGCTGAGGGATCACTGACAGCGGCGTCGTGGCTTAAGGATCGAATTGAGGATACCGGTGCTATCTGTGAACTGAAGCCATTCCTTCCGGGTTACGCGCCCAATGTTGTATGGTGAGTCCATATGACCCTGTCGTCCGATGATTGACACGTTATTTCTTAGCCGATACGAAGCCATCGTGAACACATCCGAAACTGTACTCATCAGTGCTCACTATGATAGCCGTGGATCCTTTGGCAGCACCCGTGCGCCCGGCGGGGATGACGATGGATCAGGCACTACAGGAATCCTCTCCATCGCGCGCGCCATTGGAGCGAAAGGTATACAGTTCCACTCTAACGTCGAACTCGTCTTGTTCGCTGGAGAGGAGCAGGGTTTGCTAGGCTCCAGAGCCTACTCCCGTGAGTCTGGGTAACCCCTAATACGATGCTCCTTTTCATCTATCATTTTTTAGGTGAACTAAGGGCTGCTGAGTCGAATCTCACGCTTGTGATACAAGCAGACATGACTGCGTATCATGCTCCTGATGAACCCCTTCAATTGGGACTTCCCAAAACGTTAGTGTCACTGATTTTCGAGCACTGGTAATACTAACGAAAACCGTCAGTATCGGCAGTCCGGAAGTGGGAGACCTTGTTTCCGCCATTGCTAGAATCTATAGCCCGGAGCTAGTCGTTGGATACACCTCCGTACGTTTACCTCTTAATGAATACTGTGAACATCTAATTCACAGTGGTTCACAGGCCTGCTGCAGTGACCATCAAGTACGACTATTTTCTATTTGTCGGCGTGAGAATTCATGGTCTGTTATCTAGTCATTTCATGAGCAAGGTTTTCCTGCTACACAAGTGTTCGAGCGAGCGGGACCAAGTATGTTGCATTGTTTCCATACTCGTTAAACTGTGACTGACCAGACCGAAGTTGCTGACCCCATGTACCATAACAGTGGTACGTATTCTCATCAAGCTGCTAATTCTCGCCTAAATAACATTTTCAGGTGACCTGAGTGATCGAGAGGGATACGACTTCGAACAATTAAAAGCAATAGCTAAAGTTCAGGTATGTATCTCATCTCAAAAGCTATATTCGTACTTATCTCAGTCTGTCTTCTCAGTTCGCCACAGTGCTTCATGTTGCTGGTTTCGATATCCCAAAGTGACAACCTGCCATGCTGTGTATAGATGTATCTTATGTCCGCGCCTAGACCAGAGGAACCTTATATTTAAGTAGAACGAATGGCGGTATCAACGTCGTTACGCAAAGACTTTCTCACGAATGGCATCCAGAAGAATGCTATTATAATCTCCTCCTGCCTCCCACATTGCAAATCCAGCAAGACCCATATCAGTGATGAATTGTCCTTTGGCAGCGAAGGACTCAGCATTGTCATAGGATATCATGACCTGGGTCGTGGTGTTATAGATGAATGGCTGGCGAGCAAAACATGAGATCAAGGTAACTAACAGAACAAACAGGAATCTTTCTCACCGTTTGACTGCAGTTATCAAACACATAAGGAACACCATCCGCGGCATCACCGTTCTCCGTGAGATACCCTTGCGCAACCAGTCCCCAGAAATCGATCACTCCACCAGCCGTTGTAGCGGCACCACAAACGTCGAAGCCAGCTGCATCATCCCACGCATCCCCAGCAGGGTGTTCTGACGAGTCGAAACTGGCGTAAAGTGCCAGCACGTCCGAACTATTCGCAAACGCTCCGGCCTGCGGCACGCTGAAACTGTGTCCATATGCGGCAACGCCGAGGAGGAGCTGATCGCTTGGGAAACCTGCCTCAGTCCATTTCGTTACGGCAGACACAGCGGAGCCTGCTTGATTAGCTGCGATCGCGCACGAGTCGTCGAGAGGAGCGTTAGGACCGACTGTGGCGCTCCAGGATCCCCAGATGTCGTAATTCATAATAGCGACATAGTCCAGGTATTCGGCGAACTCTGATACATCTGTCAAGGCTGTTCCGTCGGAGCCGGTGAATGGGGCTATCGACGCCGCCGCCGAGAGTGTGAGGTTCGCGCCAATGGGGTCTTCTCGGAGTTCTTTGAGAAACTCGAGGAAGTTGGCTGTGTCATTGGTGTTAAGGGCATTACAACCGATGCCTTGTTTACCAGGATATTCCCAGCTAAATGCCTGGTTAGATACTACGCAGAAGAGCCTCCGAAATTGCTCACTCAAAGTCAAGTCCATCGAGGTCATACTTAGACACAAGGCCGGTGAGGGTTTTTACCCATGCTGTGCGATTCTCCGATGACCCGACATTGTCAGACCAATAGAGGGAGCCTGTCCAACCCCCGATCGAGACTTTTGCATCGACATCCTATGAAGACATTATGATTCTGGCGAAGAAGATTCCATACTCAAAAGATGTCTCACGTTCTCATGTGCTGTGGCTACAAGCTGAGCAAGCACACCTGAGGAATCTATCCCAGAGGTGTTGAAAGAGAGTGTATTGACGTCCGGCGTCGTTTCACTAGATGTGCTGATAGTCAGACTTAGGTTCATGGATCCTGCATTTGCCACTCACGCAAAGGCGAAGGTCACTTCCGTATATTTTGACCACGGCACATCGCTAACATTGAAGCCGTCATTGGCATGCCATCCAGCAAACCAGGTCGTGGCGACCTTGTCTGAGTCGCAGCTAACATCACGCTCCGCTGCGTGGATGAGTGAGAGAGAGGAAAGTGCCAGCAATGATGGCCAAATCATGGTTGCAAAACAAACGAAGGTCGAAGTGGGAACTGAAAGAAGGAATTAAAGTGCCAACGTTTCTAATACTTCTTCTTTTAACAGATCATGATCTATGTAATCTCCATGACTAACAAGGATCTGTTTGAAATTCAAATAAGTGCTCGGCGCATTCCAATTTCCTGTGCATTCTTGTTCTCACGGAGTCGTACCGCCCGAGGTGTTACCCGATGGGCAGGGCCATAAATCCTTCGAGTTCTGTGCGTTCTTGTTCCCTACTTTTTGTTAGGTCTCTCGCCAGGTTACTGTTGTCAGCGTAACCGTTGACTTGATGAATGAACCTGACCTTGCAAGTAGACTGGGACACACAACTTCCGGAGGCGGCTCGGCCCAGACACATCATTACATCTCGACAACGATCTGCGCAACAAGCTCTTGTTGTTCAAACCTAAAACACTCGCACTGTTCAGGGCCACATGGGCGCCATTCCCCATACACTATTTTGAATCAACGGCCGTTAACAGTGAACACAGACATACAGCATAAATTACACCTGATCAAAGCTAGGCTGAACAGCCACCATCTGGACCTGACCTTCCTTCTGCACGACGGCAACTTTCTTCTTACTGATCGACGCTCTGACCGGATGGGGGTCCTAAGAGCAGGTCAATTGTAAAAACAACTTTGATTTCTAGCACAACGCACATCAAATATCTCGTTCAGCTCTTCACTGTTACAAAAACAATATCAGCTTGTTGGAAGATCGAGTGCTGTGCATTACTTACAGAGTACGCCCCTTCGTTTCAATAGCAAAGAAAAAGATGATCAGACATTCAAAAAGATCCCAAACCACGTAGACAATATAATACTGTGGTCATCAGCGGCGCCCAGAGATCGATGCGTAGGAATGCACAAACCTTCCACTGAATGTTATTCAACGCAATGGGTCCCGCATAGGTGTTGACAAAGCCAGCACAGCTCACGGCGAATGAGTACCTGAACGCCTGAGTCGTTACAAGTTCATAAAAAGGAATTAACAAGAAAACTGACATCGCCATGCCTTTCGCTCTAGACAGTGAGAAACGCATCAACACAACCACTTTGTTTTATCAACCGGCAATCAACCGGGATACTTACCGAGAGTTATATGCAAGACATTCTGAGGGATACAGAGCTTGTAATGGCGTATACGTCAGGCTATACACGAAGCCAAATAGAACTGTGAGACGAATTGTTAATGGCGATACTACCAAGTGTAACGAGTAAGAAGCCTACATATAAACGCAATAGCCGCATTGGACCCCGCCGGATTACTTCCTTCTGACCCCCATTTTGCAGTGCAACCTAGCCGAAAGTCAGGAGTGTTCTGGAACAGATGATCCACTGCGCACCAGTCACAACTGCAAGCATGCCTGCACTACCGAGAGTTCCCCAGAACCACATCGTACGTCTGCCAACTATGATGCATCAATTTACATAAGTAGCGAGATGGCAGTCAAGTTATATACGAACCGTGGTCAGTTAGAGATGTTCCAATAAGTGCGCCCGAAGCCGAGACGACTGTGTTAACAAAATTTAAAATCAGACGTCGATCTTGCGTGTTCGCTCCCGCGTTCTTAAACAGGATAGTGAGGAAGTATCTTCAGACAGGTTCTGAATGGGCAAATTTCCTAACAATCCAGAGAATGTTTCGTACCCTAGACCATTTCCAGACCATTGTCCGAAGAACCCCATCAGTAGCATCATAAATGTGCGATACCGTGCATTGTGCGTGTTGACAAGTTCAGAATAGTCCCACCTACAAATAAATCAGCATTTTTCCGAAACGAAATGCACACTGATGAAAAGTACCATCGCTTATCGGATCCATCTGTTTGGATAGATTCCTCGAATTCCCTCATTTCTAGTTGCACTAGAGGTGCATTAACGTCTCCATCTCCGTGGTACTTTGCAAGGATCGCTTGTGCTTCTTCTTTGCGACCGACAGCCACCAACCATCGAGGCGACTTGTAAGGACAAGATCAGTTTTGGAATACGAGTAAATTTTATAGGCTTTTACCTCAGGTAAGAACAAGGAGAAAATAGCGAGAATTCCGGCAGGTATGAGTTGCATAGCCAAAGGAGTACGCCACGATGTTGTGGTGCTGAGACGGCCAGTCGCAATTGAAACGCCAGCTGTGCAGAACAACGTAACATGTAAGTTATGGAGTTGATTTATAGATGAACGACCTACTGCATAAGATGGAACCAGTGTAGTAAAACGCTGCATCATGCCGACTCTGAGATATTTGAACAACACGATCGAAAGTTTAACGTACTGTTGTATCTGTAAAATAATGATGGTCAACGACGCGATTGAACACCAGTATCGGTTGACGCACAAACCCGTCAAACGTCCGCGCCATTGTGGAGGAGACATCTCAACAACATATGAAGGAGCTGCTGTCGTAGCGAAAGAAACACCGAATCCGAGGATAAATCTGCCGGCGAGAAGATAGTCCTGGCTCTTGGACACAGTGATCACAATAGCACCTATTCGCGAATGAAGACTCGAAATCAGACGAATTGCGCCACTGAACAAGTCAGAGGCAGACCAATTATTATGATGACGGCTCCGGTGAACTATTACAATGTTACATCCAAGTGAGCATCATGCTACGAAATCAACGAAATAACATACCATGCCTCCTCGACGTCCAAAGTAGTCGGTAGTTGGACCGGCGAGTGCAACACCCACAATGCTTCCTTCCAGGATTGAATCACATTAGCCATCGGGGCCAACAGACTCCAGATGAATTTTTCACCTATTGAATACTGTAGAATGAAATGAGAGAACCACAAGAGGGAGTATTGAAATCACGAACAATACCAAAAATAATCGCGGTCACCGTACCAACGCCTCCACCAGCGTCCTGACCATCAATACCGAAGTAGCTGAGATACTGTCTGATGTTTATGATCAGGTTTGTAGTAATTCAGAACACGATAGTCGTACTGCATTCCATTAACGGCGCTCATGACTGCGGATAGGCCCCCGTAATGAGAAGCGGAACACCAATCTGATGTAGAATGCCGCACCTTGCCCATCGAAGCCATTTGCCATACTGCCCATGAACGCGACCACAAGGCACAAGTACAGCTTGATAGACGTCCAGCTCCCTGGGTTTAGCGGGGGACCAGTAGAAAGAGCCAACGCAAGGTCGGTGTTGGTGACTTCAAGGATCTTCGCGCTGTGAGAGACATCATTTGGGACTTGTGCGCTCGGAGACGAGGGTGTCTCCTTGACATCGTCTTCGTGAGAGTCTTGATGCTTCAGAGAGCTCTGAGCTTTCTCCTCAGACATGATAAGCGGGGCAAGATAGACGGTGTCTTGAATTGATGGATTCTTTATATTCTAGTCTGACAGAGAAGTTCCTGGAACGCACGAGTGGTCGCGAGGAAGGTACTGGTCCCGGGAACTCTTGGGACTTGGTTACACCTCCATCGGGGCATGGGCTATCAAAATAGAAGCCGCTTTGGGAAACTTTATTCCATAGAAGGGTTCTTTTGAGTAATAGCTGAGATAAAGCCACGCGAAATTTACCGTTCCTGTAGTCACCATGCAGAAATTTCATTATGGGAGCTTAATGGGCCGTTCCGTCTGGAATTTTTTGTTTCTACCCCGAGAGGGCGAATTAGCAGACTAATGTCGAGAGACAGTTTATCTGGTTTAGAGGACTCGAGCTCGGCGCGACTTCGGAATAAAATCGCCATGCGTGTAACCCAACTTCAAGATCAAGTGGTCTCAGGGTTTCCCCGAAATTTTCGATCAATTTTTGTTAGGCCGGCAATGGGGTGAGTTCCACGACTCGGATACCGGACTCCGACCTTGTAGCTATAGGATAAGCTGTAACCAAGCAATCGGCCTGCGGATATTTGATCATTTTACGGTCAATTGCAGGAGCAAACGCGGTTGAAAGCTGGAAGTTGCAGATAGGGAATAGACGACAGCCAAGAATGAGACATGAATCGGTAGGTCAACTGAGTCGCATGCGGATCTAATGTTGCTCCATCGAACCGGCACCCGATCACCTCAACTTTGAACCGGTAAGTTGGCCGACTTCGCCAATCTTCGAAGTCTGATTCATTAAGACCTATGTTTGTGGACACTGTACCAAAATTAGCGTTGTTAATCAGCTACACTCCCACCCAACTAATGTTACTCTTCAATTCAATGCTTCTTTTCATCCTGACATCATCCGACGACGGTCCCACGAGCACAACAAATTCGCCCTTCTCAGCTATCCAACTCGATTTGTGATCATCATAGTATCCCAACGCATCTCTGTCAAGAGAAACCGTTATGACCTTTGTTTCTCCTGCTTTCAACATCTCCTTGACAAACCCCTTGAGTTCCTTTGATGGACGAGGCAAAGAGCTTTCCACATCACGGATATATATTTGCGAGACCTCCCGTCCGTCAATGTTACTGGAATTCGTGATCTTGAAGTTTACGCTGAATTTCCCATCGGAAGATATATCTGAACAGCTCAAGTCGGAATAGTCGAATTTGGAGTACGATAGGCCGAAGCCGAACGGGAAAAGAGGTGTGGTTTTCTTGATCTCGTATCCTCGGTATCCAACGAAGATACCCTCATTGTACAGGACTTTCCCATGTTCCTGGTATTTGTTCCCGAACGAGGGATAGGAAGGATTATCCTCAAGACGTTTGCTTGAAAATTATTTGATTAGTAAATTGACGATCACTCTGAGGCATTCTTACGGAAATGTGAGCGATAATCTGGCTGAAGGATTGACCTTGCCAAACAGCACGTCGGCTAAACCATTTCCCAGCTCATTACCTCCATAGAAGGCCTGTGCACCGAGGAATCAACGTATGGCCATGTGTGGTTGAGACGATGATATTCATACCTGGAGCAGAGTGTTGGTTTCGTCAATCCAAGGCATCTCGACGGGCGTTCCTGACTGATTCACCACGACAGTCCTCGAGTTGGCTTGGAACACTTTGGAGACTAGATCGTTCGTCAATCCAGGCAATCTAGACAACTATCTTGAGCCAAATTGAACAATGACACAACCGAAAATGGACACATACTTCATGTCCTCCCGGTCGAAGCCCTCGCTTTCCCACCTTCAAACCGTTTAGCATTGGCACAACTGAGGATAAAAAACAACTTACTCATGATTAAGGCCGATCACAAGGATGACAACTGTCCAGAGAGGCTACCAATGAATAATTTAAGACCCGCACACGAAACAGACTGACCATCGGAAGATTTCGCTAATGCCTCAGCTTCCTGAATGGCTTCTTGTCCTCCTATGACACGTATACCACCCAGCCGGAAGCCACCCCAGCAAGGGAACGGAGGACCCCTTGCAATGAACTCGATATTGCTCAGACGCACTTCAATCTTATACTCCTGGCCTGCCTTCATTCCTTTGACGATAGATCTAACTTCAGTTGATCCTGCTCCAAAGAAGTTCTTTGAATACTCCGTCTTGGTGCTCTGGTCGATCACGAGCTCCTTATCAATAAACATATTTCCGGTACCAGAAACATTCATGCCAAATTCCCAGTCGCCGGATTCGTCCGGAACGAAAGTCGTCGAGTACTGGAAAAGAGGTTAGATGGTGCGCCAGAAAGCAATTGTATCCTTACGCGAGTCCAGCAGCTTGTGCTAACTTTCTCTGCGTTCTGACAAAATAGAATACATATTAGATATTGACAAGTATTGTGACTAATGTCTTACCACGCCATCGAGCAAGATACAATTGGAAACCGAGGTTTTTGTGTCCCATACAGACTCCTTCAGTATCGAGCTCAAGTTGGCTTGCGGCGATATGAAGTCCGGTGAGGGAGGTTCATTCCAGAATTCTAGGAGAGCTCCAGGTGTGCCATCCTGCTGCTTGATGGATGCATCCAGCAGGGGAAGGACTTTATGAGACGTAGCGCCAACTGCGTAACTGACCGGCACGTTGATGGCTTTCGCCGCATCAATGATACCCTGGAGAGGACTGACAGTATAGGTAGACAACAGCTGCGCTGAGCCGCCTCCAGAAGTCATCGCCTTTTTGGCATTAGGGCCTATTACAGCGATGGATGTTGGAGCGCTCAAAGGAAGGAGCCCAGCGTTGTTCTTCAAGAGCACTACCGAATCAGCCGCAGCTCGTCGCAGAAGTTGACGTAGTTCAGGTGTGTCAACACCTTCTTCTGGACCATTAAACGGGATACCAGACTCATGAGCCTTGCCCAGGAGTTCGAGGACCTGTAAGCTGTATGAGCACTAACGGCCTTGTACAGGGAAGGGAAATCACCTTTCGGGTCCGATCATCGATATCGTCTGGAACAAGTTTTCCTGCTTGAATTGCGCGAAGGACAGCAGGGCCGCGAACCTCGGCGCTATTCAACGGACTAAGCAAGTTGAAGAGAGCCAGTAAAGCAGAAACTCACGGCATCTCTAGATCGAGTCCTGCCTTGATGCTTTCAGCAGTGCTGTAAACACCAGTCCAGTCACTCATAAGCAATCCTATATATTCGAAGCTCGCGGTCAACAAATATCAGCTGTCTCGGGATCCATACCCTTATAACCCCATTCCTGGATAGTAAATGAGTACCTGACATAATGTGCCGTGAACAATTGTGCGCACCTTCCTCAGGATGTCGTCCAGTAGACGTTTATCTTCAGAAACATGAAGACCATTAACGCGATTATATCTGACGGTCTGATGAGAGATGTATTTTTACACGTCAAGGTTGAGCGTACGACGACATAAGAGCCCATGGATTAGACTTTCGAATCGCGATTTGGAACGGCTTAAGATAGATCTCGCGGAGAGCTCGCTCGCTCACTTCGCCTATCCTATCGTTCAGCGCGAGACTTATGAATTAATGACGGCCAAAGGACATACTGCTCACAGAAAATCTCTCAAATTCTTGATCATTGGCAACATAGTGCTTGATCGTAGCACTAACGCCTTTTGACTGTAAGCCGTTTATATAAGCCGCAGCAATCTCCCCATTCAATACACCGTCTTCAGAAAACGACTCGAAACCCCTTCCGCCAAGAGGTGAACGTTGGGTGTTGACGGTTGGTCCAAGAAGTATGTGACAGCCTGTAGGGTAGTAAATATTACATCAGTCAAATCGTTCATGTGTGAAGGGAATCACTTTTGGCGCGACACTCGTCTCCAAGGGCCTCACCAATCTTGTACGCAAGCTCCAGGTCAAAGGATGATCCGAGGCCGGTGGACGAGGGAAAGCAACTCGACGGCACACCGTTGAAGACTGACGTTGATCCGTGAAATCTAACTAATTGACGAAGAGCAACTACTGACACTGAGTACCACGAACACCATTGGGACCTAAAGAGCAATGCCAAGATTCGGTGGGTCTCGATACATAAAATGTAACATGAGGCTCCTACCATCGCTCATTCTCATTGACGGGATGTTTGCATGTGGAATCGCTGCAGTATGCCACCATCCCTAAAAAATCAATATTGAAGTTGATGAATTTGACTATTCAACACTTACTAATCCAGTTAGAAGTTTGACTTTGTCGCTGAGGGTTAGTTTCGACAGTGTTTCATCGACATTGAAAGCCATAGCTATCGTGGTATGTTTCAAACGGACGTGGGACCTGTACTCACGAACGACGTTTCATCGGATAATCTTCGGGATGAACAGCGTGAGACATGGTCAAGTGACGACCTCATACCACAAGCAAGGGTCCGACACGGAAAGCACGCATTTTTCGATGAACCTCAAAGGAACCCCAATAGTCGCTGGGAGAGAAAAAAGTAATAAGATTTTATTCTACATCCGCACCTCGTATACATTTGCTATGCCGGCACGAGGTCGTTGTATCCTACCGATCAACCTCTCCAAACACCAAATCCATAGTTCCGATGATGGCTACGACGTCTGCCAACATGTGCTACAAAGAAATCTTAGTGATGTACTCGTAATTCAGGAAACGACCTACATGTCGCATAATGAAATCGCTCCCAGCTAAATGGGCGAAGCCGGGTGCTCTGATTGAGCAACGATATGGTCTGTTCGTTCCATCCCTTGCACAGTATCACACCAGCACACAAATGAGTAAAAAAGATAAGAAAAACGACATACGAGACCAGGTATACACCCATCTCTCCCTTGGGAGCCTCGATGGCACTGTATGTTTCACCAGGTGGTACAGAATAACCCTCGGAGAAGATCTAAATGGCGTTTCTCAGCCAAGTAGCAAATTGTGGAGAAAATGCAGGATGACCTTGAAATGATGGATCAAACTCTCCATACTCTCTTTCATACTTGCTCTTGGAGGTGGTACGAGCTTGTGATCGTCGACTTTAAATGCGCCAGGTGTGATTTTATTCAGGCACTGCAGCAAAACGTCAGTGAACGCCTTGTAACACAAAGAGGTGGATACCGGCCTGATTAATGATACTTAGACTCTCCCGCATTTCTTGCACACGACAGAGATATCTATCGTAACAGTCACCTTGCTGGCCCACCGGGATGTCAAATTCGACCTGCGGCGGAGAGTTGTGAGTACATAACGTTTGGAATAGTGAGGGTCTGTTTACCTCGTCATACTTGTCATAGGGTGATGCCTTTCTGAGATCCCATTTCACGCCGCTGCCCCTCAGCATAACACCACTGAAGCTGAAATTCAGAGCATCAGCAGCACTAACAACGCCGACTCCGATAGTCCGCTCTTTCCAGATACGATTGCCAGTAAGAACCTGTAAAGAGTGAATAGGGAGATACAAGTATGGTTCGTATCCTCACCTCTTCAACTTCATCTACCCTTGATCCAAACTGGGTTGCCCACATGAAGATGTCGTCTAATAGTCCGTGGGGGAGGTCAAAAGCTACACCGCCTGGACGGACATAGGCACTATGAAGACGTGCGCCAGAAACTCGCTCATAGAACTTATAAGCAATGTTAAGATTTGTGCATTGGGAAAGTGGAGGCAACAAGTCTTACTTCCATAAGCTTCTCCCGTTCCTCGAAACCCCAAAGGAAAGGCGTTAAAGCACCAACGTCCATAGCGTGCGTAAGAATAGCCATCAGATCTAGCATATAGATAAGCATGGCACAGAACAATTTCGTCAGGAAACGCACGGTTTAGGATTCTCGTGATTTCTCCAAACAATGTGCGTATCCATTTGCCACGATCCGGAACTTCAATATTAAGCAATTTCTCGACAGCCAGCGAGTAACATAATTCATTTGTCACTGGTAGTGAAATCAATTTTCCGCACAACAGAACGGCAACATAGACTCACTCATGGAAACATAGTCCAGCCGGTCGAAATAAGGTAACGCTTGGATGTATGTCTTGTATTCGATCAACTTCTCTGTCCCTCGGTGCAAAAGACCAATATGTGGGTCTGCGCGGAGAACTTCCTCGCCGTTGAGCTCTAGAATCATTCGCAACACGCCATGGGCTGCAGGGTGCTGAGGTCTATTCCACTGGTCAGCGTTCGGTGCCACGAGTAATAGGACGTAGCTCACCCAAAATTAACGGTAAAATGCCTCATATTGGTTGCCGACCTATTATCCGCCTCTGCAAGAATTTCCGAGGCATGCATGCCCTGAAGGTCCTCCACGGTATGATAATCGAACGCAGTTTTGGTTTCAGCAGCTTCTGCGGCTGTGGCGCGACGGGGATGCGACGAAGAAATGCATCGAGTAAACGAGGGCGCGAAGGCCCGAGAACAGGCGGCTAGACGGCTTAGCATCGTCGTTGACGTCGACGACGACCAGTGAAGTTTCGGAAGGACGCGGTGTCCTTTGGAAATGATCTGATTGGTCACCGTAGATTAATCTCCGTCCAGCCAAGTATTCATTCTCCGATTGAATTTGTGTCCCTGCAACACTTTCCCTTCTGCTATCGTCATTGGCAATTGCTCGATGAAGGCGCCTCTTCTCTTCTCTCTGCTGTCACTGTTGTATTCAATATCGGTGGTAGCAGCAGACGAAAAGCTGTGCACAACTCATGCTTCGAATGGGGACTACTTTGATTTGAATCCGCTCCGAGCCAGGTAAACACAGGATGAAATCCCTTGGTTCAATGGTGTTGACTCTGCGCCGCAGCAAGGACTACACGTTCTCCTCCCCAGGTGGAAGGGAATTTAGGATCAATGTATGTAGGTCAGTCGCGTCCGAGACTTGGAATCTCGACGACTCGGACGTCGGTGGGGTTGTTAGGCGGGACCACGGAGACTTCTCGCTCGGGTGGGTAGTGATTTCTGCGTGGCTGCTCTCACTGAATGCGTCACAGAAAGACCAATACCACTTTGAACCTCTCACCGGACAATGCTGTCCGAATAGTACTTACATCTGGTTCGCGATGTAATTCCCAAAATACAGCCAACACCGTCATTGAATTCATCTGCGATACTGCTGTCTTTGGCGCCGGAACGCCCAAACTGCTTGCACAGCTACCTCAAGGAGATGAGGAAGCCTGTGCGTTTTTCGTGGAATGGCGCACACATGTACGCTCCACTAGTCTCTCAACGGCGTCGTAGTGCTGAAGCATAACTCGTAGTTTGCTTGCCCTGCCGGTGAACGCTCTGGACCATGGGGATTTTTTGCATCTCTTATCGTCATTGTTCTCGTCTTTCTCATGCTTTACCTTACCCTCGGAACTCTTCACAACCGATACGTTCTACGCCTACGTGGATTCGACCAGATCCCGCAGTTTAACATTGAGTCGATGCGGTACCATCTCAAAGAGGGCATAGATTTATTCAAAGACTGGATGGCAGGGATGTACGAAGGTGGTCAAGGTGCAGGTTGGGCACGCCCCAGTCAAGGTGGTGGATTTGGCGGCAGAACCAACCCTGTAAGCCATCAGAGTGGTGTGGATACGGGAGATTTCGACAGGGGATTCGTCAGACCGCCTCGTAACGGAACTGCGGGGAGAACAAACCCTATATCGCATCAATCCCAAGTCCAAAACCCACCACCTCAACCCCAACCGAATGTGCACCAACCTCCGAAGAGGAAAGAAGATGGGACCAATGAAGAGAGGGCTCCCTTTATGTTGGGTGATGATGACGATGATGAGGAAGTAACCAAAGCACCGCTTCATCGGTGTCCGACTCAACCACCCTCATCTACGCAAGCCGTTACTTTGGCACCACTGTCAGAGTCAACATCTGCTTCAGCACAACCTGCTGTCGAGTCAGCGAATGACGCGGCCGCTTTCAGAAGTCGAGACCTGGGGAATGAAGGGGTTACTCGTCTGTGAATGTTTCACTTGTACATTTTTGGGTATTGATATATGCTTCTATTATGCTGTTCAATACGATGGACAAAGATCTAACAAAAATCAATGACCCGTCACACCGATAAAAGATCCGACATACCCCAAGAGTTCATTGCCGATTCGCATTAATCCCTATTCAAATTTGATTCCGCGATTTATTGCAAATTGTCTCATCAACCCACCCCTCCCATGACTACCTATATAAGTAAAGGAAGATCTCTGACGAACAGGTCGGACCTCGACACTCGTCTCCATGGACGACTTACTCCTAGCAAAATTCGACTTCGAGCAGTTCCAGTGGAAATGTTCTCACACCGACGATGGTGCAGAAAATCGTATTCGCCTTCTCGCTGGTGGCGAGCGCACGCACGACATAATGAATCGTCACGTTCAGGGAGACCAGACCCTATTCTTTGCTGTTTACGTGGACCTAGCATCTGCGCACAAAAGGGCAAAAATCATAGATACTTGCCGTGACGCTTGGAAATGGCTTCGATACTATGTACCGATCATTGCATGCACCATTTCCGTTGACGACGCCGACTCTGGTTATCTAGAATACCACTCCCCGACGCCGAGTGGCGTGGAAGAATGGGTAGCACGCACATTTATCGTTCATGATCAACAAGTCTTAGACCTAAACGAAATCCGGACACAAGTGGGACAGATGAGGATACCATCCGCTACTGGCGATCAAACGTGGCTGCACTTCGTCGCTAACGCGTCAGTCGCAGACGATACCATCACTCGCGTAGGATTTCTTTTCCACAGCCACCATGCTCCATTCGATGGGCCGGGAATCAAGCTCATATTCAGCCGCTACTTGACTCAGGTTGCGAGCTCACTAGGTACTTCCATGCCCCGTGACTTCGTCTGGGGCAGCGAGGTTCACAACCTCACCCCTTGTGTTTATAACATCTTGTCAACCCTTGAGCCTTGTCCTATACCACCACATTCTGGTGAACAGCCTTCGTTTGACAGACCTTATTACCAGTCCATGCAAACCATCTACAGCGGCGTCTTGAAGGCGTCCCAGGTAAGCTCTAACAATGTATTTTATCACCCAACAATTATCATTAAGACCAGAATGCCTATGGGTTCCGGCCGCGCGCCAAAGACACTCGCTGGCCTTCTTGCCAACGAGACGAAACTGTTCTTTCAAAGCGGGAATCGGACTTGATACTCAAGCGACTCAAAGATGTATTACCACCTCAACGATCATACACTGTCACGCATCTAGGTGAGTCGCCTGGTGTCTAATTCAAGCACTATATGTTGACGTCTGCTTTTAGTTCACGCAGCACTAGCCATGGTCGTCATGTCTGACAATCCCCCAGAAAAGAATGATTTAGAGTCTTTCTTAAACAATTACAGTCTTGTGAACTGCCGAAGTCGTTTGAAAGAGCCCTATTCTCAACCAACGCACGAAGGATATCTTGGGTATGCCATCGGCATAACAATGATGCGAATTCCAGTATCAATATTCTGTTCTTCGTCAGGAGAGCTGTTGCCGCTGAACAGAGATCTACTTTTCGAAGCAATGGATGCTATCCGCGATTTCTATGACAATCAAAGAGGCGTTCCTGCTCCTTTAAGCTGCATGGCGCAGCTCGGACAGATCATGTCCGTGTCTATGAAAGACGCAGCTGTAGCCAATGGGTAGGTCGGTGTATTATCACTGGTGACATCGACTCATTGCGTGTTGTTAGACTACCACCCAACCAGTGTTACATGTTATCGAGTGACGGTGTGGGCGAAAGGTACCTGCAACCGACATATGCTGATCAGAACGGTAAAACTGTCTTGACTGTGCCGAAGTTTTTCTCCTCGCTAAACAGAAATGACCCCGGACCGTAAGCATTTTCTCTGAAACCGATGATAGTTAAGTTGAACGCCAGAATCGGTGTAGGTTCTTTCGCGTTTCATCCTGGAAAGGCCTCATCGAGCTGAGCGCTGACTTCAACTCTAACATTGTTTCAAAACAAGAAGTCCAGCATCATCTGACGAAATGGAGAGAGTTTATCTTACTCATTACTCAAGACGCCGAGGGCCTGGGTAACTCGGCACTTTCGAGCTCTATTGGGCGCCTAGGTATTCCTTAAGGTATAGTTGCGGGAGAGGGGGTGCTAATATCGGGGTACCATCGACGCGGTCAGGGCACACCAGAGATGGCGCTTTCTTTATGCATCTGCCGCCGTGAAACCGAGTAATGAAAGACCACTTCACCATTCCTAAAGGTAGCACTTGACCTGACCGCAGCACTATGATGTTCACAATCTGAATGGAACTTGACGTCAAGAGCAAAATGGCGGGCTATGTGGGCGTTCTTGGCCGTCGAAAAGTCTATACTAATCGATGAAGGCATACCTTTAACTTAGCGCTGCGGATTAGCCCCGGGCACGAGCCCGCGGGATGCTTAACGCCCTGTTTCATCATCTTTCGTATATAAATGAGTGAGGAGGATAATTTTAACCAAGGTCATTCAATGGGTAGCTTCCTTCTTACAATCACAACACTCGCTATCTCTGTCTTTGCAGAGAGTTCAGATTTGCAGCAAGGTTTGTCTGATGCCCACATAACGGCTGTTTTCCCTGGAAGCTCCGCATATGCTGCTGCCAGTAGGCCTTGTAAGCCGTAATTTTCTTCTCCATCCACTCCCGCGTTGACAGCCGTTATTCCCACAGTCAACTTGCGTTATGATTGGTCTCCAGTAGCAGTCACATATCCTTCGACGAAAGAGCAGGTATCCACCATCGTTTCTCTTGGTAGTTCAGAAAATCTGCAAGTCGTTGCAAGGAGTGGGGGTGTAAGTAAAATTCTTTAACGCTTACCCCGTGGCTAATACCGTTGCAGCATAGCTACATTGCTAATGGTCTAGGAGGGAAAAATGGCGCCCTCGTTATTGACCTGAGCAATATGACGAAGGTTGAAGTTGATGCCTCAGGTACTGCAACCGTAGAAACGGGCAATAGACTGGGAGACGTAGCATATGCCTTGAACAACCAAGGGAGGGCGATACCCCATGGAAGTTGCCCTTACGTAGGCATCGGTGGTCACGTCTGTGAGTTCTCGGCATTTCAATAGTTTGCCTGACTCTCACATATTTCAGCTGGTGGAGGATTTGGATTTACGTCTCGAATGTGGGGCTTGACCCTCGATGCAGTCCGATCGATGACTGTGGTCTTGGCTAATGGAACGATTGTAACGGCGTCGAACACCTCCAACGTAGATCTCTTCTGGGTATGCGACCATATTTCCCGCTTCCGCATAATAGCTTACAGATCTTCACGTTGACTAGGCATTGAGGGGTGCTGCATCCTCGTTTGGCATCATCACCTCTGTAGATTTCCAGACATATGCTGTGCCCTCTTTCGCGACCATCTACGAATACGATTGGCAGCTGAATTACTCCTCTGCTGCCGCCGCGTTGGCCCGATTCCAAGAATACGCGACAATAGACATCCCACCTCAACTCGGAGCCGAAATTAATCTCGGGAAAGGTAATTCCGAGGGGACGGTCTCCTTTGTGTTAACCGGTGGATGGTATGGCGAGTCTATAGATGCCCTCCAGACCGTGTTGGCTCCGTACTTGCAGTCAATGCCTTCGGCGAGCGGAAATTTCTCTGGCAATGGAACGTACATCAGTACTGTTCAGGTGTTGGGCGATGGCGTTGTCAACGCCAAAGTCGCGGGCCCGGATTCCACTGATACTTTCTATGTCAAATCGTTGATGACCCCGGAAGATCAGCCGATGACCTTGGAAGCTTTGGAGGCTTATTTTAAGTATATAGCGTATGAAGGCTATGCTTCAGATACGGTCTGTCTGCTTCTCACAAACAATATTGACGTTGTATTAATCTCTGATGTAGGCCTGGTTCATGCAATTTGAGCTCTATGGCGGAGCCAATTCATTTATCAACTCCGTCAATGTGGATTCAACGGCATTTGCGACAAGAAGTGCATTGTTCACCGTCCAGCTGTATGCCTCGTCGAGTAATTTCGAGCCTCCATATCCTGAAGACGGGTTCACCTTCTTGGATGGTACGATCTCGTTACAATCTGCGACCCTCGCTCATTATTATTCCCTCAGGTGCCGCCGATGCTATCACCAAAACCATGGGTAATGGTTGGAATTACGGAGCCTATGTGAACTATGCCGATGATCGGCTCAAGAACGGTACGTCCAGAATTGTGCAACTTTTGTCACAAAGGCTGATAATCTTTGTCCAGAACATTACCTTTACTACAAATCCCATTATCAGAGGCTTGAGAGTCTGAAAGGTCAATACGATCCAGCAGGCGTTTTTGACTTCCCCTTGAGCATTCAGTAGTCTTTTACTTTGTCATTATCCAATAAGTTACCACGAAATAATACGGACCGTCGCACGGCTTCGATAGGTAGCATCGTTTACAAATATGAATTTGGTATATCTCATCGCATAGCTGGTACCGACATCGCCAAAACCTCAACTATTTCCGTATGATTCGTCAGCCTCACAGCTTCTCCTGGTCTCGAAGCATCGAAATACGTTGAGGTGATCCTCGCATCTTCGAGTCTCCATAGAGGATACCACCTTCCTTTCATATCGGCTGTGAAGGCGCCCTATAGTCCAAGATCAGAACGATTAACTTAGGGCCGAGACAACCAGTGGCTCACCAGTTTGGTTAGCCAACGATCATCCTCGTCGTTCTCTCCAGTAAGCTCAATGATGCGTAACCATAGAGAATACATCGTCGGGAGGCAAGTCGCCAGCAAATCGATAAGCTGGGGATTCATGGTCTGGATGTCGGCACTGAAGGTCTCGAGGTTTGAGAGCAGGAAGTAACGCGAAAAGATAGATAGGAGAGCATTCAGCTGAGAAACTGAAAGGTACGCTCCCCGTATATCAAGCTGAGCAAGTTGGTGAACTGGTGACATCGATAAATTTGCAAGAGGAGACGCCTATAGGACCATTTCGTTAAGTCGCACGATCTAAGCAACAAGATGATGATTCGGACAAACCTCCTGGTGAAGCTTGATGTTTCTAAACTGAAGACATAGATCTTCCAGACTAGTTGGCAAACGAGATAAAATCTCGATGACATCAAGACTGAGAGTCTCCACCGTTGTGCTCAAAGTTCTCAAGCATGAGCCCCCGAGTAACCCCGTCAATTTAGCAAGCTGATCATCTCGCATCATCAGACCATCGATATGAAGTCTGGTTAGAGACTGAGCGTTCTTGGATATACACTTAATCGCCCTAGGGTAACATCGTTCAGTGATGTATAGCCCCAACGTCTCCATGTCCGCAAAATCAACATTCGAGATCAGAGACCCTACTGCATCGTCGGTGTCCTCCGTAGCGTCTGGGTCGAGTGAGGATATTGCCCACTCGAAATGGGTGAGCATCTCTGCATGGGTATTCAGCATTTTGGCAAGGCTGTCTCCGGGTGGAGGTATCACAAGCACCAGTTTATGCAGGCACGGGAAGTAACCCAACGAGGCAATGAACGGTGTAAAATCTATACCGGGTACGGTCCTGATGAGCAAACTTTGAAGTGTTTCTCCCGCTCTATTGATGAAAGGTGTAAGAATGTCTTCCTGAACATTGGCCGAGTTGATGTTTTCTGTGGTGGAAGAGGAGCTGTCCTTTTGCACTACAATTTCGAGCTCCCGTAAATGATTGAACTTGCGGGTTGCGGTGGACAGAAGCGTGCGAAAGCGCCCGAGTGGTGCGACTAGAACGAGGCGGTGAATGTCGGCCTCTAGGTTCCACACTGCGGTAAAAAACGGCACGAGGTCTTGGGAGAAGAGATGGTTTCGCCAGTGTATGTGCAATTCGCGGAGGTTTGTCATCCCCTGCACAGCACCTATCATAGCCCGGATGATGTCGTCGGAGCAATAGATAGTTGAACCTCGGTGACGGTAGGAGGTGAACACGGACCATGTTTCAATATGAAGAGTATGGACGCGTTTGGCCACGGATAAGTCCCTATTTGCTTTCAAGTCAAGAGTTTGGCATAGAACTCGAGGAACTTACCTCATTCGCTCCAGGAGCCACATCTTGTGATCATTGAATTCATTGAATTCTACGCGCCTGTATCGGGCATTCATAGCAGCACGATACAAGGCACGGTTGACTGCGAACAGCTTTCTCAGCTGGGATTCGGGGATGAAAGTAGAAATGCATTCCCAGATATCGTAGGGTATGTCATTGTTCGTCATGATAGCTCGAAGGGAATTGGAATTCGAGAATAAGTTAGCTTGGATAGCTTTAATCTAGTCTAGAGAGTGGAAGAATAAAAGTAGGTCGTGCTTCAGATTCCGGTCCTCATCATGGAGGAGGGGTATAGACGGGAGGTGAGAGACCAGAGTTAGGGGATCCACATTGAGATAAGACAGTTCAGCCAGTTGAGGTCGTTATCTCATGTTATCTCCATCGGCCGCCACGCCGACGAAACCAGTGAGCGGCATCGACACCCGAAACCCCAACCTTTCCCTTTTCAGATCGACAAGGGCATGAAACGATGCTATTTTTGACGAAGTTGCGGTCTGGGGAATGGGCATCGAAAGGTGTTCCGTGTGGATAAAATGTCGGCAGATTAGGATGCCGGAACGGACTTCCAAATTCCGGGCCGATAGCACCACCGAAAAATCGTCAAAAATTTCGAGCCCATCATCAGAAAGCTTCTTGAAATGGCCAACCGGGTTATCCATCCCACTTCCTACACAGACGCCAGGACGTGCAAAAGGAAGAGACTCGGAAACAGATCCGAATTCCGAATCTTCTCCATCCGAGATGGACGTGCAGTACGGTACCTCAAGACAAGATAGAGACGGGACGACCTCTAGTACTTTCCAACAACTTCGAAAGATGAAAGCTGCAGCTATAATCCCCCAGTGTGCGCTTACAGGCTTTGAGTCTGATCCCTCTAGGACTCGGGCGGATCCTGTCCTTGAATTCGTTACTCTTACTTCACTCCGGTATTAGGATGATAAAATGTAGCACTTGCCTGATAACCAAAAGCCACGGCGGGTCACCGTGTTTTACGAAAATTCCGAACTCAAATACATTTGAAACGAAATATAGCTTGGAAGGAAAATGTATTCTTGCATTGTGAAAAGCTACTACAAATTTGAACTGAGGAACTCAGCTATCGTCTCAAAATTGTCATGATATAGAAATCGTTTTTGTATTCAGTGACATGCTTCCCTTCTCACTTACTTGATGTCAACGCCACTCTGACAGCGGTAACATTCAGGGAAGGGTTATGCCGCCAATGGTCAATGGCAGAGGGAAACCATACGGCCGCTGGCGAGTACCATACATATATCATGTATTGAAGTGCACGGGCCGTCTTGAAATTCCGCCTTTCAAGTCTGAATTCCAAATTTTTGAATATCAGTTCGAGTGACTAGCGCTTTGCATCAAGCATCAGAACAGTCACTTTTAGGAAGGATTATTATGTCGGAGATTTGGTAAACACTAAAAAAGGCAAATCGATCATTAGGCCCCTTGATAAGATTTTAATTGACATTATCAGAGGTCATAAAGTAATTGTAAGTGCTTGATAAGATGATTTTTGTAGATAAAGATTCGTGAGAAGATTATAATATTGCTTTGTCATTTATTCGACATTTTAATGTCATCAGTGATAAGATAATGTTTTTGCTTGGTCATTTATAATGTGACGTTCAATATTTTAATTTCCCATCACACTTAAAAGGTATTATAATGTTAGGTGCCGATGGAAAAACTGTACACGAATGACTTGTGAGAGGCCTGGGAAGTAATGTTTGCCAACAAGAAATATAAAAACAAGCTGTGTGAAGGCAAAAAATGCCAAAAAAAATAGGTAAAATGAAGGTCCATGGTCCTCAAGGTGAACAAATGCAAGATTAGGTGGTGACACGCACCCAGGGCGTTTATGTGTGTGATTTCGCATTATTAGGCATTGCATACCTAAAATAGAAGTCTGCGAAGGCAATAAGAGAGAATATACAAAGAGCGCAATGATATTAAGCAAGTACAATGAATATTGGAAGTGACTATTGGTAGAGTGCATGCTCTAGCTTAGAGCGATACTAGATAAGGTCAATCTAAGTATGAGAGCTCAGTGCTTGATACTAACTGCACCAAGATAACATTGCACGGGTATCGGAATATAATAATTAGAGACACGTGTGATACTAGACGAACTACGAGAGACATTGATCTATGATGCACAAGGCACAGATTGACCGGCAACTTGCGTGCATAGTGATATAATGGCTACAAACGAATAAAACCAAGAATACTCACTTTGGCCGAAGAGCACAAGGCCTAGATGAATACTAAGTCATCACAAATGACAGAGACACTTAGAGAAATATGAATAAGTCGAATTAGGACTTGTTTGATAAGAGATATCTCCGAGGATATAACTGGAGACGTGACATATCACTGGGGACAGTGTTAACCGATGATGTGCTCGGTAACGGGCAGTGCTCAAAGGAAAACTAAACTCTAGATGAGAAATCTAGAGACTAACTCTCACTCTAAACACTCACACTATCACCAATGTTTGTAAGTTCGAGGTTGAGTACAGTAGAAGCACTCGTGTACGATCTTAGACTTTGATAATTTGATGTAAAGTGTTTGAAAACTACTTCTGATTCTGATCTAGAAGATGTTTACACAAGATACACTAGTCGAGATAACGAGTTATAACGACGTGGGGTTTTAATAGGTAGGTAGGAACTGGTCTAGTTCAGAGAACAAACATCGTCTAGGCGAGCAATAGCTGGTCTAGATTACTTCTTAACTCAAACAATCAAAGAACACACAGGTTCTACAAAGAGCTCACAGGCTCTAGAGTTCACTAACTCTCAACACAAGTTTGCAGACTCGAGACAAAGAAGTACACAGACTTCTACAAAGGATACACAGATCCTACGTCAAGTACACAGACTTGCAAAGAGCACGCAGACTCTAGAGTATGCTGACTCTTTCAATTGTTCGAACTCAAAGTGTTCTAGGGCTTATTTCACTTCAACTACTTGTTCTTTCTTATTGGGTGACTTAGCAACAAATTACTCAGTCGAGGACAGGCACTTAAATCCGTTATTTGATTAGGTAGCTTATGGGCCACTAGCACAAATGCGGGGGAATGCTTTCCTGCTGTTGTGTGTCTAGATGACGGTATTTTATAGTATTCTATGTCTAGGTATAGGAGTTGCTTATCTAGACTACTAGTAGCGTGATTATGCGTAGTAATACAAACAATGAGTAATTATTCTATAAGAATTGCGTGATTCCGAGATATTCATTCAGTTATATGGGGAGGCGACAGGTTTTTTCTATTGCCTAGGAGTGCCATGCTGGTCCATAGGCACTCCTGCCTCCGCTTTCCTATGGTGCCGTATGGCTATTCATTCAGTACTTGTTTAATTGCCTTAGTATCTTAGTGGATGTAACCATCGATCGTGGATCGATCGAGGTACCGAGATTGTATGGTCGCGATCACTTGCATGATCTAGACTGGTACCTTGGGTTCCTGACCAGGCTATTCTTTCATGCAGGGTTCAGGGTTTCTCATTCATTTCTTTTTAGACTAAGTTCATGGAGGATTTTGGTTCCGTCGTGACTTAGTAACTATTTGAAGTGGTTTTCAGCTTTGTTGAGTTTGACAAGCTAATCTAGTTCAGGTTTTCTAACTTCTGGTTTTTGAGTTCGTCTAGATACAGTGAGGTCCCGTTTGTGTGGTGACTATGTGTAGTCTGTTTTTAAACAGGAAATAGCAAGTAATCTCGAAAGGTTTGTAGAGTTGACTCGTCTAGATGTCTTCTCTTACTTCCTCTTCTGTTATGGTTTTAGGTGCTTCAACACTGATCTAGATGACTCGACTTAGCAGTGCGAAGTCTCCACTCTAGTCCTTAGTACAGCTAGTAGTTTGCATTAATTTGTATAAAATTCGCAAAATCTACGGGTAGCCTGATACCAAGCATATCACCGACATCACAACCATGTGTGCTACAAAGTCTGGGTCCAAGTTGGGTGTTTGACTAAGTGGCAAGCAATGGCATGCTCATGCGGCATGCATTGGATGCAAGGGATGGAAGGCCACAGAAGAAATAATACTATAACCAGTTGTACTAATTTGTAGATCTTAGAAAGTATAAATACAGTAGGATAGAAGTAGTGTACAAGTTTCGGACCCCCAGTGTAACGGTGCAAAGCTTTTCTGCCACACGCTCTAGCACTTGGAGTTGTTTGTAGCTTTGAGCGAGAGAATATAGACCTTAGCTGAGACTTATTGTGTGATATTGAGTAGCGCGCTAGACAAAGAAAGTTAACATGGCACTTTGTGCATAGGTTTCGGTCATTGTTTGACTTGCGCTCCTATAGGGAACTCGAGTTGAGTGTCAGTGTGGACACTTTCTCACTTCTTTGAGGTTCTTGTGTGATGCCAGGCGCTACAGGTGGCAGAGGTTCGAACCCTTTGGTCTGATTAGCGCTTGCTTTCTGTATTTCTGCAGGTTGGCAAAGGTTCAAACCCTTTGGCTTGTCGGACGGGGTTATCTGTGTTAGTTTGTGTTCTCTGGATTGCATAGGTTTGAACCCTGTGGATCTATGATCGGTTAGGAAGCTCGAGCGCATAGGTATAGACCCTGTGGCTTGTGTGGATTGTGTTAGTGTATTGGTTTCTGCTTGGAGCGCTGTGCTTTGAGTCGTGTCTAGTGGTTAGTTCAGTTGTTCGTTGTGTCTGTTTTGAATAGTGCACAACTTTAGAAGAGTTGTGGTTATGTCTATCGACATACAGAGTTGTTGTTAAACCCCTTTGCCTTGAGGCCAAGCGATGAATGTCACTCCTCTTGTTTGAGAAAAGCTTTTAGACTTAGAGAAGTCAAGATACAATACGAGTGCTATCGCTATACGTGTATCTTAGAGATATTGAGAATACAGTTCTTTGTGTCACTACTTCTATCGCATCAGAATCCCCCAACGAACTTGAGTGTGTTTGTGTGTGTAGTGTTAGGTGTGGGTGTGATCAGTGTCTTCGACTCTGTTGCATTTCTAGCTTGTGCATGCAGGCAGTGCTTCAGCAGAGGAAAGGCAGCAACAGCCTATCTGCGAGTTGTGCGAGTTGCCCTTCCTACATATGATAGATTTTGCATCCACAAAAACATATCGGCATCAATCATGTCAACAACTAGATAGTCCTTCATTGTATGCTCTCCTTGATTGATCGTTCTGTTCATCGCCACATCCTCAATCAATAAAGCACCTCGTATGACTGAATAGACAGATATGATGAGAGGATTGCCCTTCATCCTGGTTCTGACCCGATAAAATCCTAGGTCACGATCTTTCTTTGTAATCGGTCCTATGGCTTCCTTGAATGGCTGAACCAGCATAAGAGGATACACCTTTTCATGAACAATGCATTTGAAAATGAGAACAAGCTGTGTGAACATTGGTCCCTGGTTGGTCTCCAGAAGTACAAAGTCATAACGAGGATGATAGTTAAAGCTGGGTGAACATTGTAGTATGTCGGTTGTCAAACTCCAATCAACAATGCTGGAGTAGTTGACTTTGATCATTCCATACAACAATATCTGAAACAGAAGTATTAGAGAAAGTGTGATGTAACAAAATAAAAACGGCGCAAACCTGATCTTGACACTTAAAGCCATCGAATTCTGTGGGGACACCATTGTCTGAAGGGAGCTCTTCAGGGTGAGACTCGAAATACTTCTTCATATGCATAGATAGATGGTCTTGAAAATCACGGAAATCAGAATTATCCTCTGCCTTGGCCTCGACTTCTACCATTGATAGTTTACCACCCCCTTTTCTGTGGCCTCCATGCAATGAAGCAGTAGCAGCATAATCCGCCTTGCTGCTGGTAGACAACGCGGGAGCCAACTCATCTTTGTTTGAGTCTCCAGTCTTGCCTTCGTCATCTTCATCTCCCTCCTTCTCGATTTTGTCATGATGATTGACTTGTTGTTGGATGTATGTCATAGCATTGTACCAGTTGTCAACTCGAAGAATCTAGAGAAACATAGTTATAGATATTTATTAAAAATAGAAGAAAGTAGATCAGCTACAGACCTGTTCATCAACATTCTTGAAGTTTGTACGGTGCTGGTATGACTCCTTGAAGGAACCATGCATACTTTCATTGGGTTTTGTATTGTAGTTCAATGTAACACCTTTTGCTTCGATGTCATTGAAAAGATGTTGGTGGGAATGAGCCTTTGGAAAATTCCAGCGCTTGAGCTTCTTTTCTTTCGGGATTGTATTGGTGCAGGTAAGAGTCCACCGCATTGCCTTATACTCATTTCGTGCGGCCTTCTCATACTCCTAATGTACAATGGACAGCTATTCATTAGAGCTTAACATTGCAAAGACATACCTCAATTACACTTGCAAATATTGGTATCCTTGCCCATCCATCTCGAAGAGTATCAGATGTGTGGAGAGTAAGACTGGCATAAACATCCAATTCCATGTAGACATGCAATGCTCGAAGAAGAATATACCCAATAGGATCATTCGCTGCTGTGAAAATGGCATGCGCAATAAAGATCAGCTGCTAAGAGAGGGTCAGCCAAAAAAGAACAACTGGATATCTGGATGGGACTATACTTTTGAAAGAGCTTCATATTTTCGTCCATCAGTGAATGTCACATTCATAAATCCTTGCTTGAAATGATACAAATCTTTCCAAGAAGGAAAGGCTTGCAATCTGTGTGAGTCATGAATTTTATAGCTTCATAGGGCATTGTTCAACTTACAGTTCATCTGCCAGTTGGGCATAGGAGGACCCTAGTTTGATCATTCTCTTCTTGATCTCCTCGAGGAGATGATCTGCAAAAAGCCTGCTATTGAACACGTGCAATCGATCAAATGAGAGTGCCCAATAGATTTCACAATGCATGATATCCCAAAAAGTGTTCTGATAAATTTCTATTAAGAATATAGATATAATAGTGATGAGAAAAGATGCACTTTGATGAAATGCAGGCTGAACTTCTGAAGAAACATGTTATGGGCAGTAGCGCCTCTTATTTTCTTTGCCTCTTCATAAATCTCTTGCGCGTCGGCTGAAGTTCGCAGTTCGTATATTTCATTGGCACGATACTGTTTTTCGAATGGAACCATGCATATATTACAGGGGAAATATGCGTTGCATCCCTGAGTCAAGGCCATCATGCATCTAATAGGACGTTGGTACAGTGTAAATATGTATATTGACAGACGTACTGCTCTTCGTAATCTGCAGACAAGATCATGATAGTCAGAAACAAGTATACAGTATTACACCGGCCAGTGAGACAGCACCGGTCAGTGAGACGATGGGCTTGGAATGGGCCAATTGAGCCACAATGCCCTCGGACTTGTTTCTAGATAGAATATCTTGAATGAAGACATCTTTCTCAGAATGTCCAATGCTGCGAAGGCACTGTAGTAGTTGTCAGGATGCCTGAATATAGTAAAACAGCTGAAAATGAAATATATTTTGAGACTACTGGACTCATTCATGCCTTTGAAGCCTTGAAAATTTTTGCAGACCATGATATTATATATGTGAACAAGATAGTATACAATCAGATAGCCTAACAATGTTAATGAACAAAAGAATTGAGATGAAGTCGAAGAGCCAAGAAAGTGGCTTGCTATGTCATCACAGTTGTCACATCATATTCTTTCCAAATTAGGCTGACCAAAAATTTATTGGCTGGAAGGCATAGTGGACCAACCAATACATCTAGTGGCAGCGATGACAATGAAACGGAGGTGAACAGCGAGCAAGAGTCAGATCAAGAGGCTGATTCTGACTCGTAACATGTCTGATGGGTGCTGATTCTTGGAGATTACTTTCCCAATTTGGCTTATCACATGTGATGTGACGTGTCTCACTGGCTTGTAAATTGCTGATCTTGTACTTTTGGTACTGATAGGGTTGGATATGGGTAGGAACTGCTCCGATATGATAACTTTGGTATAGAATAATGTAGTGTAATAGTAACAGCTTTATTGTCCCAGCCCCGATCGTCTGTCTTGTATCATTTAAGGCAATTCCGAGGGCAATTAAAATTTCAGTGTCTCACTGGCCGGTGTAACACTGTAACTCTGCTGCTCTGGCAACTTGTACCCAAGCACCAAATTTCGACTTGTCCTTGATTGGTGAAAGGATGAATTTGAATGCTTTGTGCCAGATGGCCCTCTTGAAATCAGCATAGTAAGACTTTCCTGTATGTTGGGCTTCCTCCTTGACCTGATGAACATGGTGTGAGTAAATTTAAAGGATGATACAGAATTAGACTTACAATCGGTAGCCAACCAATGACACGCCCCCCTCCAACGCCTTGACCATTATGAATATGGGAAGGAAGGTTTCCCAATCTAACAATGATGGGATAACCTTGAACCATGCCAAATGAGGAAAGCCACGTCTTGTCAGCATATATGATATAACAAATCAGTTTTCCGCTGTCGGGAAGAGTGGTCTGTTTGTGAATTAGTTATATGGTGTTATGTAAATGATTATGAGCACAAAAGACTAACCTGGATTTCCCAAAACATATTGCCGGTGTGAGGCTCCATGTAGAATCACTGAGACATATTGCCGTTGACTTTGAACAGTCGTTGAGCATCCCAGTTGAGATAAGGAGCAAGGAGAGGGTCTTGAAGTATATCCAATGTCCAAGACCATAAATCCCCATGGTATACAGTGAATTCGTAGGGTTGGCCTTGCAATGGCACAGTGAATGTTGAAGACTCAAACTATGTCAAAGGTCAAGCGTTAAAATTCGAACCAGAATGAATAGCAATATGAACAGATGTATCATCATGAAAAGTGTCAAAAGTAGGCAAGTCATGGCCTGTGTAGGTCATACTTGCCACCTTTTTGTAAGCCTGACAAGTACGTTCCAGGTACTGGCCAGAGTCACACCTCTCTGGCAGTTACCTGGTCAGGCATGTCCCTGCGAGGTCAGAAACTTGTAAGTGGCCTTCTATCTGGCAATAGACTTGTGTTTGAAAATCTTATAGGTACTCCCCTGATGAAGCATTATGAGTACTTGCAGGTAGTTTAATGAACATTGTATTTACAACGCTGTAAAATGGAGTTCCTTCCCACCCAGATTGTCACCGCTCTCTTCCCTGCAGTAAACGGTCAATTTTGTTAGTTTGTAATCCTATACATATTCTTGTAAACACGACTACAGGATTGAATGAAGTAAACTACATGAATACATGTCGAAGAACGTCGTGTCCATATATCAGGGTGCTTGTCAACCTCATTGAAGACATCCTGGATGCAGGAGCTTCAGCTTGCTCAGCTTAGCGCTTCTGCCATGCAAACCTGCAGCCTATTAAGAGGGAGAATAGAAGGCACATTATACACCTCAATTTTGTGATGCTGGAGCTTGAAGATGCGTGAGCCAGGAGCTGTGGGTATTAGCCAATGGTCAAGCAAGGAAGCACACAGGCAAGATCTGGGAGCCACGTGCCATGATGCAGCACTTTGGCATGTGATGCAACATGTCAGCAACTGTCTTCGTTGCATCTTCAACTTGTCTTCCTTCTACCACCATCTCAGCCATCATCGCTCGATTCTGCAGCAGCCATTACTCGTCCAGCTGGCTCTCGCTAACATTCAAACAGATTACACCTTGCTTGGCTCGTCGCAAAGCCGTGAGAGAGAAAACAGGAAAAGGTAGTCCACAGTACTGTTGTATGTGCATATATGCTGATGCCTGATATCAGTATGACCTAGATGTGTTTTCTGCATTAGTGAACTACTTGTCGCCGAGCCTTGGCCAAACTGTCCTTCACCAATGACCACACACGATTTTCATGCATCACAATATACCCTTCTCTGAGGACAAGGAGTAACGTTAATGGTGTGGTCTCTATGATGAGACCTGGGTTACTGCCACTACTCGCTTTTCAGATATTGCCCAGGACTATCATTAAGCCTGCTGTCCCAGGGCGGTTGTTTCGACAGAACCTTACTCATCCTATACCTAGGCTTCGCAAGTAAGCTCTGATGCAGGCATGCAAGACATATTTCTGAATGTTCATGTACAGATCTCTAATCGCTACCTATGATTCTAGAGGTGCGGTGAGTATACTGCTGGTTGGACTTCTAGCGAACATAGTTCATCTGAGGGATTATGATGCGGGTGGACGGGAAGCAGGCGAAAATGGGATTTCCACCCGACGGATAATTGTAATCGTAGATAGACTTGTATGTAGTCAATGTTTATGATGATTTTTCTGCAGAGCGATAAATTTATATGTATCATTCCACACAAATAAAATAAGCTAGTACACGAGAGAGTTGACCAAGATATACCTGTACATACCATGACCGGCAAGGGTCACCAGGCTTGACCAGACCCAACTTGCCAGGGAGCCCTTACAAAGCCTGGCCAAGGATAGGGTTGTTCATGGCCAGGACCTGACCGCAAAAAACACTCCCTGGTCAATCTTGGTCAGGGCTTCCTGGCAGGGGGATGTTAACCAATGTGGGTCGGTGTGGGTGCTCCCTTGTCAGTGTTGGTCAAGGACCAGCCAGATTCGTACACTTTTCATGATGATGAAGGTGTGCGGCTTTTTTCCACATAGCAATTAGTTCTTGATGGTTTTGAAACAAAGGTACTTGGCCCCCTCGTTTGATCATCATCATTAGAAGAGCATCAATGTCGCCTTGGTTGATACCTGACTCTAAAATCCATTCTGCGAGTTCGAAATCATCTCGTGAGCTGAACAGGCTCCAAGGTTTATCTTCCAATGCAATTGTTGATCTTGATCCCGTTTGTGCTTGAAATTCTTCAATTTTATCGAGTCTAGGTTGTTGACCACTGTGGGGATGATACTCCGTATGGATATAGTCCACGGGAGGTTCTGGTTCACTAGAGGATGCCATTTCAGGTGGAAAAGGTGGGGCATCTCCCATGTCATCGAAATCTTCTGAGAGGCCTAATAAGCCTGATAGTAAGAAACAGAAAACTGGAAGTAGACGTACCAGCTGCTAGTGGTTGAGCCTGTTCCCAACACCTCTGCGAGGTGGTAGTGCCAGGAGAGGAAGGCGACACCGAGGGGGAATTGAGATGAGGAGGCAATGCTGGAGAAGGATCAATGCCAAAGTTTGTCAGAAGACCTGTACAACATACATCGAAATTGTTCTCCATACTGAGCTCTGCACAGGGCACTTCGTTGACGTTCCCGTATCTTCTGAGAGCAAGACCTTTCATGCGGTATAAACCCTCAAGTGCGGAAAGTGCCTTGGCAGTGGGGACAGATTTTTTGTTCACTCTCCTTTGCCTTGGGCATAGCTCTGTTAAAATTGGAAAATAGATATTACTGGTCAGTAAAGCTCTGGCACAAAGGAAAGCACAAACAGGAAATATTGATTAAATCTATGTGACAACCCAGGACGTAGCTAGTTGGAACAGTATACATGTCACGTGTAACCGTTCCCAGACCCACCAATACACATCTCATGTATCGGTCGCTACGCATAACACATCTCATGTTATGCGGTCTGTTCCAGCTAGTCCGAAGGTGAGATAGATATTCGGTGTTGCTGAAGCTGTCGAACTTTTGTTTGAACAAAAGGCAAAGACAGACGATAAAGACAAGTAGAAGAAAAACTCCGAATTCTGACCAACTGTCAATCATGTGACTTTAAATTGACTGACTATTATTATTCTAAAAGTCCCCATGCTACTGTCCTTTCTCATTGTGTGCTTTGTCTAAAAAACTACAAAACATGTTGTATGTAATGTATACAATGATACATCTTTTAATTGAAGAAAATTTTCGAAATCCAGCAAAGAAATACCACCAGAAAAATCAAAGTATTATTATATTATTGAAATTCACACAATTGAATGGAAGCGGCATGCAATTTCTACACTACACTAAACAAGTATGTTCTACACAATACTACATAGGCAGGGCATGAGAATGAAGATTCTGGCCTCTCAGTGCATTCTGCATGCTCTCAGTAGCCTTCTTCTTCCCTCCCTGACGTTTACTACCCCATTTATTACTGTTACAATTTATTCACTTTTTCGCTCTTCTTCACACGTTATGCAATCCTGCTTACTCATTTGTCCCGAACTCCACTTACTAATGGACTTCTATTGTCGTTTGGAACCACCACTTTAGTTCTATCATTTTCATATATAAGTAGTAGCTCTCGCTGTAGTGTACTTCAGCTTCGAGCTAAAGTTCATCTATACCAAACCATCCTTGTTGACTCGCTCGCTGAAGGTTAACAATTTGGATCCAGCCCACGTCTGAACATTGTGGTAACTCTTGGGGTGATTGTCTGAATGCAAGACAGCCCTAAGTTTATACCTGTTTGGACCTCGTGGCACTCAGGCCTAACAGTTAGCTTGAAGCTTCCTAAGCTCTCCTCAAATGCACCACTGAAGGAGACACCCATGATCATTCCCAAATCACTACAAGGAGCCGCTGTAGAAACCATTGCAGGAGGAGCAGTCACCTTTGTCATCATTGCACTCATAGTCCTCTTAGTCATCTGCTATTGGCAGCAGAACAGTGTAGGCCAGTGGATTGAAAGCCGCAGCCATGGAAGGCAGAGGCAGGCACAGGTGGCAGAGCAACAACCCGTTCTGGAACACTACATCCCGACCAACTACCCCCAACACATTGGAGGAGGGGATCCCTTCTATATGCCACCAGCTAGCCCACTTGGCAGGCAGCAACCGAGCCTTAGAAGTCTTGCTGCAAGACCCCCCACCCCCGTTGCTGGACCTTCTGGAACTAGGCATGCCCCTTCAGATTCCAGTTCTAACACTGATAGCGAGGACCTCGAGCTCGACATCACAGAACTTGACCCTGGGGTACACTCCCCACCAACACATTGGTTGACAGAGGGAACGAGGCACGTACCTAGGGCTGATAGCCCGACCGACACCAGTACCTGCACCATTACCCCAAATCAAATCACCACCGGTCCCATCTGGCAGGCACATCAGACCAACACCATCCTCCACGGTGCCGCCGACACGGGACAGCCTGTTCCCTATTCCGAACCCCTCATACCAAATTTGTGGCCTGGCCACCTTCTCCTATCAGAAGGACTCCCCATTTGAGCCAATGACTCATATAGCATTCCCCCGAACCTGGGCAACCAGTCCGACCATGACCACAACACCGCAAACTACTACCGGCAGTCTCGACTTCGAATCTGCTTGGTTGGGAGAAATGTCTTCAGGTTCAGAAGCCCAATGGAGGGGGAACCTGCAGACCACTACCTTCGATGACAGGATCGAGATGATCCCGACGCCGCCCCAGGCATACTGGTCTCAGAACAGACCCTCCTCCTCTGGACCATTTCCCATGACCCTTTTAATGGAAATGGACCAGACAGGGAGTGGCCCATACTCCGAGACCAGGACAGAGCCATACTGGGAAGGTACTGAGCCAGGGCATGGGACAGGAGGGCCAGAGACATACGAGCAAGGGGAGGAGATCAACTCTCCATAGGAGAATATTGGGACAGGGAGAGGCTCCGAGATGAGGACCTCAATGCCACCCAGCTACTGGCTCGAAGGATCGAGGGACCCCTACCTGGGAGGAGGATTGCCCACCTTCGACAAAGAACCAAGGACGAACATAGGGCCCTGGAGTGGGACCTACGACGCCTATGGGAGGACTGGGAAAGCTCCCAGGAACGAATGGAGCCTGGAGAGGACAGAGGATCAGACTAGACCACTACCCGATATGCCACCCTGGATCAACTATTGACAGCCAGGAACTCAGTGGCAAGGGAGCAGTCGACTCTTCACAGGAAGTGGAGAAGCAGAAGCAGGGCCTTCTGAGAGAGCACAAGAAAAGCAAAGGGATGATGAGATGGAGCAGGATCCCAGCGATAACCCAGAAGCGCCCCCGGACTTAGACCCCCTGCCTCCGGGAACCGACAAAATAAAGACAGATGCCCAGCGGAGGGCAGAAGCCGAGAAGGTGGTCCGGGACATCCACACAAACATGAAGGATGCCCAGGCCATCCTTGAATGGATGGACAAACACTGGAACTTCTCCTCAGTCCCGCAGGCAAAACCGCCTCCTCCGCCACCCAACCATCGAGGCTCTCTGGGAGATCGAACAGACTGATGGTCACTCCCCCAGCCACCCCACAAAGACCTGCCTCCTGACCCTCCTGACTGGCCCATGGGCACCCTTCAAGATGACCATCCCTACTATAGTATTAAACCAACCCTCATAGCCCTGACCAAATACTTCAATGGGAAGCACGAGGATGTCGACCGATTTATTGGAGATTGCCTCCAATACTTCGAGACCTTCTCCCACTTCATGATTAGCAGTCCCATTATGATCAATTATGCCATGTCCCACATGGAGGAGGGACCCAAAACCTGGTGGGTCTACCACCGGGTCGAGTTCTTCTCGAAGAGCAAGAACCGACACCGATATCAACAATGGGACAAATGGGTCGAAGCCTTCCGAAAACAATTTTTGGATCCTGCCATCCAGGAAAAACACGAGCAAAAAATGATGGAGCTACGAATGGGCAACGGAATGGCCACCGCCTACTTCCAGCATCTGGAACACCTGGCCATGTTGGCAGGACTCTGACATGAGGAAGGACCACAATCCACGCTTGTCTGAGCAATCCGCCAAGGACTCCCCGATGACTACACCCAGTTCATCTCCGATCTGGGTATGTTCGTCCCCATCTATTACTGGCAATGGAAACAGCGGGTTTGCACAATGTACGATGAGCACGCCAAGAAGGCTGCCTTCGACCAAATCCATTATCAAAGCGAACCCCCCCAGAAACAGAAATCCCCCGCCACTAGCACTAGTCAGAAAGCTAGTGGCATGACAAGTCCGAGTGGGAACAAGCCCACTACCACCACCGGGAGCGGCTGGACCACCTATGAAGGGGCTGGGGAACCAATGGATATCGACCGAATGCGCCAGGAGAAGAGGTGCTATAATTGTGGAAAGAAGGGTCATCTGGCCAAAGATTGCTGATCCCCAAAACGACCACAAGACACAAAGACTGGGAGGTGTACTTACATGTCGGAGCAGCTATGAGCCATGCTCGACGACCAAGTCAAGGCAGAAGCAGGATAGAAGGAGCCAGTCGAGGAGAAGATGCCCTCGATGTCTGGGGTCGAAGAGGTAAAAGGGGAGGCCGACAATTGAGCGATTCCACTTGCTCGGCCAGAACAATCATTCCATCCATTGCGTGCTCGGACTCGGCTAGCTGGTCCTCTTGTAATATCACTTTACGTACATCTTATCACGAACATTCAAATATACCTGCTTCTACTTCTCCGAGTGCACAAAACTCGAAAGAATCGCAGCAAACTCTGACATTGGTGTCTGAACCCCCACATAAATACCTTGTTTGCCTTCTGATTAACCCTTGGGCCCCACTTTCTAGCTATGAAACCATAAGACCTGGGGACGCACCTCACTTGACCACAGAGAAGGTGTCCTCCAGAGGTGTTAGACTGTTCTTACGGCACAAGACACGTGATGCCCCCGTTGCCACCAAGCAGGCTGCGCCCCAGGCAGGAACCCCGACCATGGAGGATGCCGGAGCCACCATTCCTACCAGCGAGGCCTGAGCAAAGGTTGAAGTTGAGGGTGGCCTCACCCAAGAGAAACCCAAGGGAGACCCCACGAAGGACCCGCTCGAGGGTGAAGAGTAGCAAAGAACCTCAGTCGCCAAACCCTCAATTGCCCACAAGGATCAAGAGGGCCAAACCAGGTGAGAGATGCCCTGACTGCTGTGAGTAACCATCAAGGAGATACCCGACAATGATGATGACACCTCTTATCATCTTTCCCAGTTAAGACAAAAGACACGACCACCCATGCCCGGGAATCCCATGGAATGCGCCTCGCCCCCAAGGACTACCTGGTTTAAGCCCTTTGGTCCTGACTGGACTCTTCAGGCTATTCAGGAGGTGCGGACCAATTCCGAGGCATTGGCAGCCCTCTATCTCTGGGTACACAAGGGAAGGGAAGGAGAAGTGGATGAGGAAGCAATACGATGCCTCTGACTGGGGGGAGAGTCAGCCCTGGAACAGCTATATGAACTACAGAAACCAATATGCTATATGTGGCAGGTATGAACCGACGGGGCTAGGGAATTATTGATTGATGCCCAACTGGAAACCCTGGCAGATCGACAAACCCTAAAAGCCCGTGCCCTTGTCGATAGTGGCTGTACTGGGAGTTCTATTAGCCAAAAATATGTAGAATGGAATGGCCTCCAGACTTATCCAGCGCCCTCTCCCATACCAGTATATAACACCAACAGTACTCGCAACCAGGCAGGGGAAATCACTGAGTTCGTTGATGAGCCTCTAGGCTCTGTATGCTCAGAATTCGCGATTTTTGTCATTTCTAAGTGACAACGACTTAGCACCAGTTATAACGATAACACCGGTGTGTACGCACTATTATAGGACCTCTTTGACACTTCAACGGCCGGCTATAACGAAGAATAACCATCCCAACTTGTTTCGTGACCTAACTCGTATGCCATCACGAATAGGCACAGTATTGATTGATCAGGCAAAACCCGGTGATAAGCGAGCTATGCATCACTAACGCATCAGGACCGCATCACCAGCACATCACGGTGTAACGGACCGGTGTTGATCCTTTCATTATATGAGGTCATACCCGCCGACAATTGCCCTACCACGATAATCATCAAGTTCTTGTCATCCAAACGACCGGCATTGATAATATCGCCGTGCCCAGCTCACTAGAAGGCGTTATTCCTTTCGTTCACCTCAGTAATTCCACCGTACCCTCACAGTCCGCAGTTAAAACAGCACCCCAATGACCCCGCTGTGACAACCCATGATATAACAAATTTATCTGTCTTCAGTACTGCTAAGGATTAGCTGTTACAAGAGACTACGGAGATTCATATGGACGTTTGACTCGTTACAAAGCCACAGCCTTACAGCTTTACTAAGTCTTTCTATTAATAAATATCTCTAGTAGTATAAAATCCATAGAAAATCGTAGAAGTAAGAGAGATAGAACTACCCACTACTTTGCTATTAGCACTCGCTATACCGCTCACGACTGGCTATATTCTCATTGCTACACTCTTGCTACGCTCATTAGCACCAGTTTAAACAACCATATTTCTCGCATAGCGCAGTACACGAACAATAACATTTGTTTGCATCCCATACGCTCGCTATAAGCAATGGATTGGTTTCGCACCATCTTTAGCTTCGCACCCCCTTTGTTCTCTTTGAGAAACACCCTCTACACCGTGATCGACCGGTGTTAGCATTATCTTCGGTCGCTCGTCGCACCTTTGATTGCAACCCGTCATTATTGGTTAAATACTCGCATCTAGCGCGTAACACCGTACGCTCGCGTCGTACATCGCCTCTTTTGTTTTTATAGGATCGGATCGTCTTCATCTTCGTACCATAGGAGTTTTATTCGGCTTTACTTTCAACATTGTTCATCGCAGCCCACTTGGGTAGTCTCTGGCAGACTTATAGGAATCAACATCGTCACATAGGATCGTATTGGACTCAACACCCGTTTACACCGTCATAGGATAGGATAGGATAGGATAGGATTGGATAGGATAGGATTGGATAGGATAGGTTTGCACGCATAGGATTGACATTGACATAGGATAGGACCGTCTCTAAGTAGACTCAGTTTTCAACATCGCCCTCAGTATATTTTGTCTCGTATAGGATCAGCACTCGTCATTGCCGCGTCCCACTGGACATAAACACATTTTCACGCTTTTGCCACCATTAACTGGCATTATTAGGATCGCCCCCTTCAGTATTTCGACACTACACCGGTTATAAACCGTCTACCGCACACATAGCTTCATTATCGCCGTTATTTTCATAGGACCTTCGTCTAGAGACCTCGTCTAGTCGTTTCTCCTTCTTTTACACCGGACCTGTGGTATTCACGTCATACCCTCTTCCGTTCTATCTCGTTATCGAGATTATCACCGGCCTACAGCCAAAACCTTTTAGTACTCGATCACTTGAGTGCTACTTGCTTGACTGAAAAGTCGCAGTATAAACTCGCGTCTAGAGGAAGTGATTAGGTCGCACGGAGGTGCCCCGAACAACTCGCACAACACAGTACCTTTATAACCGGTTGTCACCGTCATTAACCATTACTCTTCGAGTTTTTGGTGTGTCGTTGCCACAGAAGTTTAGGTTCATCATCGTGGAACTACGAATGTCTCTAGGGGACCATGCTGAATGGATCGACCTCGCAGTGACCAAACTAGGCAAGGGAGACCTATTCCTCAGGCATGACTGGCTCAAGCGGCATAACCCCGTCATCAACTGGGTGACGGGACAAATACTTTTCGGGCATTGCCAGTGCAAGAAAAACCCATTCCCCCTACCTGATACAGACCCGGAAGATTGCTGGGACGAGGAGTTAGAGGAAGGAGAAACCATCCTAGCCATGGACGTTCAGGAGGCCATGGAAATCCGGGCCATACACCACGCTAACGACTTAGCCGCTAAGGCCTCTGAAGGAAAGCCTAAACGATCATTCGAAGAACTGGTCCCTACCTGGTACCACGAGTTCCACGACCTATTCTTGAAAGACAACTTCAATGAACTGCCCGAGTGGAAGCTGTGGGACCATGCAATCGAATTAATCCCCAACACCCAAAACACCCTTGACTGTAAGGTATACCCCCTCAATCGGAACGAACAGGAGGAGTTGGACAAGTTCTTGGATGAAAACCTCACCAGTGGGAGGATCTGCCCATCTAAATCCCCATTCGCATTGCCATTCTTCTTTGTCAAAAAGAAGGACAGCTCCCTCCAACTGGTCCAGGACTATTGGAAACTCAACGAGATGACCATCAAGAATCGTTACCCCCGCTCCCACTCATTTCCGAACTCATGGACAAACTACAGGGGGCCAAGTACTTCACCAAACTCAACGTCTGGTGGGGGTATAACAATGTCAGAATCAAAGAAGGAGATGAGGCAAAAGCAGCGTTTAGGACCAACCAAGGACTTTTTGACAGGCCCAACCATAAGAATGGGGGGTATTGAACTGGTTATAACCCAGCATTCAAAAGCCAAATTTGTGGTTCTATGCACAGCCACTGATTCATGCCTGTGGGAAATTTCTAGGGGAAATTGGAAAATAGGCTGAAATGCCCTGCAGGGGAAATTTTTGCAATTTTACCCTTAAAAATGTCCAAAATCATCGTTTTCAGACAGCCACCATTATTGGTCCTACCTAGGTTAGAAATGTTCGGTGACATAATGTCAGCGACACTGCCACCACCCAAATTGGCCTTCACCTCATTTCAATGCCTACAATTTACAGTCTTCCCACTGGTCAATTGGGCTAAAATAAAAATTAACATACTCAGAAAAAATATATCATTGCTTCTACAGCCCTTCCCCACATGTACCATACTTATTTTAGCTGGATGCGTCGAGATGAATCAGGATGTAATTATCATGGGAATATATCGTTCCCAATCCAGTAGCCAGAAATTTTTTGCAAATCTTCCTTTGAAATTAGCAAATTTTGCATGCCATTGGGTCATATAAACATATCATACAAAGATATACTGATTGTATCCATAATATACAAGTCAAATAGTATATAATGTCTGTGATTTAGCAAGAGACAGACCATTTCGATGTTTTTCGGACTTTGCCGGACCAAACAGATATTCGGGCCAAATCCATCTCAATGAAAAAATTGTTCAGTATAGAATAACTTTCACAGGTTTAAGTACAGAAAAATATTCAGAAGTGTAAAGATACTATAGAACAACTTACAATTCAATTTTTGTAGCACACAGTGCAGATGATTCCAGTATAGAATAAAAGTCTGATAAAAGTCTAGTGAAAGTCATACTAAGAATGAGTGGTAGCATACATCAATTGCCCTCAACAGTACTACATGGCATATATACATGTAGTTGCATATTGGCATGGATCGGAGGGGCTGGTTCATTACTATAATGTGTTATATTCAATATCCAATTGCTCTTCTACTGTCTGAGAGAGCATAGCAATGCATACAGGCAAATTACAGATGAGGTTGCACAAAGCAGAGTGAAATATCCATTAAATTCTATATACATGGTCCACATTCAATCAGAATTGCTTGATATTTCTTTCATACATTATGCACAACCTCAGGAAGTATTCCAATACTCGATAAGACGTCGGATAGCCTGCATTGAGCAGCGGATGAATTCCGAGCATGAATTCCGCTGCTCGATCGAAGTGGACCGACCAACCGATCAGTGATTGGGTGGCTGTGCCGCTTCTTTTCTTGCCATTAGCCACCATCTCGTCGCCCACCAACCCTCTCCATGCCATGGAACAGCCACTAGTATGGCATATAAAGGTATGCTATACTATCTTATGAACTTACCTTTGTTTTTAGGCTTTTTTTTGTGTGGGAAGGCCCAGCGCAAGCCCCCATTGAGGATGATGACGACAATTGCAGGGATGGGTGTGGGACTGAAGGAGTCGCGGGGATGTATGGGGAGGTGTAGGAATAGGATTTGAGGGAAGAGTAGGAGCGAGGTGTGTGGCAGGAGGGTGGGTGTGCATCAGGGTGGCACCAACATCTGGACACCGACGTCCAATGATCAACCCAATGGACGAGCCCTTTGGGCTATCAATAGGTGACATGAAGGTGGACCAAACGCGCCACACAACTTCCATATGGCCCCACTACTGCGCCCGCCGCTGGCACCCCCCTCCCTGCACAACATTGACATCCACTGCCCTCCCCAGGACAGCCACAGATCCCACCTCCATGCATCTCCCACTCTTTGAGTGGGGGATCACAGCTATGAGGTTCGTTTCCTCTACCGACCTCGCTGTGGCCCGACGCCTGCCCTATACAATGTGCAGCGCCTCCTATGGCACTGCAGATGACACAATGATTACGGAATCGATGGACAATGTAATGATTGACACAGTGCGCCCAACGGCACCTGTATACCCTCCCTACTGCGCCCGCCGCTGACACCCCCCCTCCCCACCCAACATTGAGGTCCCCCGCCCCACCATGGATCTCATTCTCCCTTCCGACCCTGCTATCACCCGCCACCCGCCACCCGCCTGTTACGATTTCTCGCACTTATTCATTTTCTTTCCTAATTATCAGAAGACCGAGTTATCCCCGACCCCATGTGATCACATGAACCATAATCGGACGGCTTAAGCCAAGTAGCCAGTAACTACGGCTCGCGCATACCGCACAACAACCGTATTGTCTACATACGTTGTGACTATTATTAGTACTACAGTTTTTGTATATAAGTAGGTAGCTCTCGCTGTAATACCCCAGCTTCGAGCTAAAGTTTATCAATACCGAACTTCTCTCCTAACTCGCTCGACTAAGAACTTAGTCCGATCTCTTCACTTATATCTGAACTTCATGAGACTCTCGGGTGACTGTCCGAACACAAGGCAGCCCGAGTTTACTCTTGTTTGGATCACGTGAGGTTCGGGTCTAACAATTAGCTCGAAGCTTCCCTTCTTTCCTCGCGCACAACGCAAGCAAAGACCCATGCAAGTAACCAGAGACCTGACCCCCGCTGAGTTCGACATCGCCCTAGTGGCCATCTTGGTCCCATTCACCATTACCATTATAGGCATCGGACTAGGAGTCCTGATCCCCAGACTACGCCGTCAGCGCTATGTCTACCCCCAGACGTACGAGCTCGAAACCTTCGAGCAGGAGCAGCCCCTACCCCAGCCAGAGACCGAAGAGTACCTGGGCGAGGGTGACAGGGAAGCTGAAAGAGAGTGTGGACGCACTCGCCCTTGGAACCTCCCACATCTCACTACTCACCCCTACCGAACCTGCACCCCCATTCCCGACTACGACGAAGCCGCCTCAGAATACACCGCCTCAGTCACCCAGATCATCAGGGTCGACACAGAGAGCACCGAGGAGTTCCCCACCCGCCCCGCCACCGAAGAGCCCCGTCCCCTCACTCCGGCCCACATTCCCCGCAACCGCGCCACCCTTGACCTCCCCAGACTCTACCAGCAACGCTTCAGTCCGCTCACCGATCCTTGGCCACAGCCACCGAGTTATACTCCCGGAAGAATGGAACAACTTGAGCCCCGAGCAGAGGGAGAAGCTCCCGGCAACTGGTGGCATCATACCCATCTTGTACCCCCCCTTCGACACGCCACCATCAGGATACCCGCAGGAGTCGTATACCCCCCTACCCTCCGAATCAGCCAGAACCGCATCCCCCTCGACCTTATCCCAAGGGAACCTACATATACTGGAAGAGGACGAGGACGATGAGACTCAGGAGACGGAGTCGACAGCGGGGCCGAGTGGATTAGCCAGAGAACTGGAATGGCCGGAGGTCGACGACGACTATCCCGAGGTGAAGACGTTCCTAACTAATGCAGAAGTAGAAGAAGAATACGACCTCAGAGTCGAAGAGAGGCATGCGCATATAGTAGAGGAGATCTCATGGTTGGCAAGTACGTCGGGGATTTGATATATGAAAGCGGAAAGAGAACGAGACAAAGAAGAGATGAAGAAGTTATGGGTACACGCCGCCCACGAGCAGGCAGTTTTCATGTTCAATAAAGATTTTCCCCTCTACGCGAAGCCGCTGATACCCAGCTATGACGAGCTATACCCGCCTTCTCCCAAACCAATGCCCGACTCTCCCCCAAAACTGAAATGGTCGCTCCGGCAACAAGGCGGACCCCCAATCCCGGGGAAATCCCGACTATTCGCTGGAGCACCAGAAGAAACCGCGGAAGAACGAGAAGCCACGGCTCAGGCCCGCCAGAACCTTTATAACGACATTCTAGCCAAGGAATCAAAGCTAGAAACCGCCAGGGACGAGACGACCCAGAAACTAAACGACCTAGATGCACTGCGGAAGAAGCACGGACTTCCCCCTAACCCCAACAACGCACTGCCAGACATCGCCAATCCCGATTTCCCTGGAGGACCACCACCACCGGCGCAAGACCCAGACTCACCCGGAGGCAGAGGAGACCTATGGTCGCTGCCCAGACCCCCCCCAGACCGAATGCCACCAGCCCCCAATCCAGGACATGCAAGAGGGCACACTGATGTGAACGCCCCCCTTCCTCGGGGTCAAACCCACCATGATGCGGATGCCCGAAATGTTCTACGGAAAACACGATGACATACAGAGATTCTTCCTCCAATGCGCCCTCTACTTCGAAGTACACCGAGGGTACTATGAAGAATCGCAACAGATCACATTCGCCACATCCCACTTCGGCGGCAAGGCACTCACCTGGTGGGTACACCATGCGGAAAAATACTTCAGCAAGACCGAAGCCAGATACCGCCTACCCTCATGGAGAGACTTCATGGAGGTAGTCCGGAAGGAATTCGCTGACCCAGCGGTAGAAGAAGTACACAAACAGCGCATGTACGGACTGCGGATGCAGGATGGAAGCGCTAACCGATATTTCCAGGAACTGGAACAACAGGCACAGCTGGCCGGCAGATGGGAAGATCAAGGCGAGAAAAGTCATCTTGTCGCAGCAGTACGAGCCAGGGTACCAGATGAGTACACAATGGCTGTCGCCTCCAGAGAAAACATTCCCCAGACTTACTCTCAATGGAAGCGTCGCATTATACAGATCAACGACCAACGAGCGGTCAAATGGGCCTTTGACCGAACTCACAAGGGCTATCGCCCACAGGATCCCCGAAACCGCCAGAACGTCCCTCACAGTGATAACCGCGCACCACCCTGGAACGACAACAGACCCCCAAGGAACCAGAATGCGCCACCTCCACCACCCAAGGAACCGGGACCTTCCAGTACCAACACTGGAACCGGACCGGTCTACGGTGGCCAAGGGCAGCCGGTGGACATAGACCGAATCCGACAGGAGCGGAGATGCTTCAACTGCCATCAGAAGGGGCATTTCACTGCCGACTGCCGACAACCCCGCAAACCAAGAGACGGAGGCGGAAGATTCACCTGCAACAATAACAATCGCCGCGACAATCGAGTAGTAGAACAGGAAGTGGAATCGGACGAGGAGAAGACGCCCTCATCCTCGGGAGTCGAGGAAGTAAAAGACGGGACTGACGAGTAAGCGATTCTACTTGGTCGGCCGGACTTTCTAAAGGTGCATTACATACTGCTGGATGGACTCATAGTACTTCTGTAGGACATTCATACGCGCATTCGAATATACCCCTATCTATCACTTCCAGCAAAGCACCCAAAGAATCGCAGAACCGGTATAGTATTCTAACTAACTTAATGGATCAGGAAGACGAGGAATACCTCGCCAAGATGGAACGAACCCTGACAGGAAGTGGGACGATACTTCCCCCTAGGACCGAGTCCCATTCGGAATCTTTGCCCGGGATCCCACAGGGCAAGTCGCATCGCGCACCTGAGGGGGTTCTCCCGGGATGGCCCAAGGTTTTCAGATCCAGGATCGACAGCAAGTAGAAGCGTGCGGCTTCCCCAAAAAGAAGAATCCCTGACCGCAACCAGCTGCAGCAGAGGGAGCACGGAGTGGCAATAGCCCCGGGCGGCAAGACCAAAGGAGCGATCCCTCGAGGGAAACTAACCGCGACTCCTGTAGATACGCACCCGAATGCCAGGGACAACCCGACTAAGGGCAGACGGGACAGAGCGGAAAAGTCCCCTCCCGGATCAGAACAGTTCTCAACCGACGGGGCACAAGCGCCTTGTCCGCCATGCGAGACGGGTGGTAGGTGTGCCCAAGAACCGATAAGTCCCCCTCCGCTTCATCCAAGCTCACGAAAAGTCTCTCTAGAGGAAGTACCAGATGACGAGGATGACACGTCCTACCGAATGGCTGCTGCAGCCAAAAATGCAGACGCATGCGGGCCATCCCCGACACGAAAAAGTCCTCCTTTGGAGGCAAGATGCCCAACCCGCGGAGCCAAAAGAACAGCTACCAACGGCGGCAACGTCCTGGTGGAAACACTCATGAACCCTAGTGGCTCTAGATGGACAAAGAAGAAGGCCGAGGAAGAATACAACGAGGATGATGACCCTGAGTGGCAAGCGTATCTCAGGGGACATCGCTATCGCAAGGAAGGAGATCCCGATGCCACCGACATGAAGGCGTACAACAGATGGTGGACACAGATGCTGAAGGATCACGACTGGATGGAGCTGAAGACTATCGAGAAGGAGGAATCCGGATACATGATCCCATTCGAGACAGAATGGACATGGTGCGCAATCAGACAAGCAACGGGTAGCTACGAAGCCCGTGCCATATTAGCGCACTGGACCCACAAAATGCGGCAGACAGAAACAGACCAAGAAATGCTAATGCGCATTGTCACCCTTCCCCACACCCAAGCGCTCGAACAGCTAGAGGAACTCCGCAAACTGGTCTGATACATCCGAAGAAGTGCTTGGGCTGGAACCAAGGACTTAACCACTGAAATCCGCCTCGAAACCCTCACCAACCGCCAGACCCTTAAAACCACCGCTCTCATCAACAGTGGATGCACTGGAAGCTCCATCGACCGCAAGTATGTCGAAGAGCATGATCTACCAACCTGAGCAACCAGCGCCCCAATCCCCATCTACAATGCCGACAGCACGTGAAACAAAGCTGGCGAAGTCACTCACTTTGTTGAACTCCGAATGACCATTGGAGGACACTCAGAATGAATCGATCTGGCAGTCACAGACCTAGGGACGAGAAGGGTGTTCCTCAGACATGACTGGTAAATACGCCACAACCCAGTCATCAATTGGAAAACGCAAAAAATCATATTTGGACGATGTCAATGTCAGAAACAGCCATTCACCCTACCCGACGCAGATCCAGAAGACAGATGGGATGAAGAACTAGAAGAAGGAGACACTATATTAGCAGTAGATATGACAGAAGAAATAGAAATTAGGGCGATTCACCATGCCAATGATTTAGCCGCGAAAGCAAGTGAAGGGAAACCAAAAAAGAGTTTCGAAGAAATGGTACCCCCTGACTATCGGGATTTCCAAGACTTGTTCTCGAAAGACAACTTCGACGAACTACCCGACTGAAAACCCTGGGACCACGCAATTGAACTCATCCCTAACACCAGCAGTACCCTCGACTGCAAAGTATACCTGCTGAATCGCAACGAACAGGAAGAACTTGACAAATTCTTGGATGAAAACCTGTCCACCGGACGAATCAGACCCTCCAAATCCCCATTCGCATCGCCATTCTTCTTCGTAAAAAAGAAAGACGGCACCCTTCGACCCGTCCAAGACTATCGGAAGCTCAATGAAATGACTATCAAAAACCGATACCCACTACCGCTCATCTCGGAGCTCATGGACAAGCTCCAAGGAGCCAAATACTTCACCAAGCTAGACGTACGCTGGGGATATAACAATGTACGCATCAAAGAAGGTGACGAGTACAAAGCCGCATTCCGCACCAACCGAGGGCTGTTCGAACCAACAGTCATGTTCTTCGGACTCACCAATTCCCCCACCACGTTCCAATGGATGATGAACGACATCTTCCATGACCTGATCGCTGAAGGAAAAGTAACCATATACCTCAACGACATCCTCATCTTTTCCAAGAACCTCCAAGAACACCGACAGATAGTCCGACGAGTACTTCGACACCTACGGGAACACAAGCTGTTCCTCAAAGCCGAGAAGTGCGAATTTGAAGTCTTAGAAACGGAATACTTAGGAGTGATCATTAGTGAAGGATCGGTTAGAATGGACCCCATCAAGGTCAAAGGAATCACGGAATGGCCAACCCCCACCAAGAAAAAGGAGTTACAGAGTTTTTTAGGCTTTACGAATTTCTATCGAAAATTCATAAAGAACTATTCCAAAATTGTACGACCAATGACCCAACTCACCGGAAACGCCCCTTGGAACTGGGGCGCCGCCCAAAACCAAGCGTTCCAACAATTGAAGAAGCAAATGGCAGAGGATGTTATCCTAGCCTTACCAAAAGAAGATGGAAAGTTCAGAGTAGAAGCAGATTCCAGTGAAGGAGCCATCGGCGCAGTGTTAAGCCAGCAGCAGGACGGTAAATGGAGACCTGTAGCCTTCCTCTCAAAGTTGTTGACGACGACAGAAAGGAACTACGAAATATATGACAAAGAACTCCTCGCCATAATGCTCGCCCTCACCGAATGGAGACATTACCTCATGGGAGCTGCAGTTGACTTCGAAGTATGGACCGACCATCAAAATCTTCAATATTTCCGCAAACCTCAAAAACTCAACCGTCGACAAGCCTGTTGGGTTACTGAACTCGCCGAATACCATTTCTCTCTACACCACAAACCCGGCACCGCAAACCGAAAGGCCAACCTCCTATCCAGACGAGATGATCATAACCAGGGAAAAGAAGACAACAATGAAATCGTAGTCCTCAAGCCCGAACACTTCCGAGCAATGATCATGCCCACCACGTCCAGTATTCACTCAAAAATCAAGCGTGCTACCGAGAACACCGACAAATGGGACCGAGGAATCTCTGATTCCTTGAACCATGAATGAGGCATCACCATGGAGAAAGGACTCCTGATGCTCACCAGAAGGATCTACATACCCCGAGATGAGAAACTCAGAGGGGAAATTATTGCCATGTCCCACGACCACCTCACTGCCGGACACCCAGGCATCGACAAGACCAATGAGCTCATTCAAAGAGAGTATTGGTGGCCAAAGATCAAGCAAACCATGGAAAGATACGTAAAAGGATGCGAAACCTGTCAACAAGTCAAGTCCAACACTCAGGCGCAAAAAAAACCCCCTTCATCCCAATGCAGTCCCATCCGAACCATGGACCCATATCTCTGTTGACCTGATCACCGGTCTCAAAGAATCAGGCGGATATGATGCAATCCTAGTAATAGTAGATAGATTTTCAAAAGAAATCATTCCAGTAGCCTGCAATGGGACTCTTACGTCGGAAGGAACCGCCAAAATATTCTGCAACAGAGTCTTTGCCATCCACGGCATGCCAAGAACCATAATCTCAGACAGAGGGCCCCAATTCGTTTCCAAATTCATGACGGATCTCTATCGAATCCTTCAGATCACCCCCAATGCCTCCACCGCCTTCCACCCCCAAACTGACGGACAAACCGAAAGGGTTAACCAGGAAATCGAGAAGTATCTAAGGATATTCACTAGATATCAACAGGATGACTGGCATGAATGGCTCGCTCTGGCAGCATTTGCCCACAACAATCGAAAACACTCCGCTACGGGCCAAAGCCCCTTCTTCACCGTCTATGGACTCAACCCCCGAGTCGTCCCCGAAACCGAACGCCGCAGCCCTTTCACCAATCCCGCCGCTGGAAACTTCGCATCGCAGATGCAGAAGATCCACAAACTATGCGAACAAGCACTTCAAGAAGCTGCGGCCAAAATGAAGACCCAGTATGACAAACGAAAGGGCAAGGCAGTCAACTACAAAAAAGACAACTTGGTTTGGCTCGATACCACAAACCTCCACCTCCCACGACCGAAGAAGAAACTCGACGACAAACAAGTAGGCCCATTCCGAATTCTCAAAAAAGCAGGCGCTTCGGCCTACAAGCTTAAACTCCCACCTCATTGGCGCATTCATCCCCGCTTCAATGAAAAACTCCTAACCCCGTACACACCACCAGCATTTCCGAACCAAGAATTACCACCGCCACCACCTCCAGACCTCATCGAAGACGAAGAACAGTACGAAGTCGAAGAAGTCCTTGACACTCGAACCCGAAGGGTAAGAGGGAAGAAGGGTCAACCTTCTCGACTAGTAACTGACTACTTCGTGAAATGGACAGGATGGACAAGGGAACATAATGACTGGGTAACGGAAGAAGACATGGAAAACGCCCAAGAAGCCATAGAAGAATACCAACAGAGTCAAGCGGAGCACGGAAGAGTAATAACAGCTGAGGCCATTGTAAACCCTAAAGCGATAAAAGAAATCATGGGACACGAATACAAGGAAATCGGAGATGGAACATGGAATTACTTCTACACAGTCGAACGAAACGATGGGAAGAAGATCCAAGTCCAAAACCCAGATGGAGAAGCATGGATAGAATATATCCAGGATTATTGGAGAGCACTCAAAGAAGAACTAGAGGAGATGGAAGAGCCCTAATGGCAGTCGGGACGACTGCCTTAACGAGAGGGTAATGTTACGATTTCTCGCACTTATTCATTTTCTTTCCTAATTATCAGAAGACCGAGTTATCCCCGACCCCACGTGATCACATGAACCATAATCGGATGGCTTAAGCCAAGTAGCCAGTAACTACGGCTCGCGCATACCGCATGACAACCGTATTGTCTACATACGTTGTGACTATTATTAGTACTACAGTTTTTGTATATAAGTAGGTAGCTCTCACTGTAATACCCCAGCTTCGAGCTAAAGTTTATCAATACCGAACTTCTCTCCTAACTCGCTCGACTAAGAACTTAGTCCGATCTCTTCACTTATATCTGAACTTCATGAGACTCTCGGGTGACTGTCCGAACACGAGGCAGCCCGAGTTTACTCTTGTTTGGATCACGTGAGGTTCGGGTCTAACACCGCCCACCATCCCGATTCCCGCCCTTTCTGGCATCCCGCCGGCGGTACAGGCCTCCCCATTACCCCCAACTCTCAACACCCCCATTTTCGATAGCGAGGAATCCAATGGTGCCATCCGCCGGCCACCAATCATCCCCCTCGCTGTGCAATGGCCGTCGTAGCGCCCCCCCAGCCATTTTTGCTGCCCACACATGGGCCACAGTCCCCACAATATCAAACGACTATCGCATTCGATGACAGAAGTACTCGCCCCCTGAACCCCACCATGCACAAGGGTGCTCGATGCTTGCGCACTGCCTGATGCCCCGCCCAACGGCGAGCTTTTTTTTTCTCTCTCAAATTTACCATATTTATTGTATATATTTACTTTAATACTGTACAATAATATGGCCTGTTGGCTCAGTCGGTAATGCATCCCAATTTATCAGAATGTGTCTGTCAGAGTTCAATTCCGATTGTGTGCTGTTTTTATGGCCACTACCCTGCCAAAAAAAGGTAATCCAGCCTGACCACGATCGATCCAGCTTTTTTGGGTCGCTGCCAGTCGGGGTTGTTGTGGGCATTGGGTCGGGATGCCGTGTGAGGCAAACCCTATTTTTTTTGGGCCAGTACCGTGAGCAGGGCAGCAGGAACTGGAGCCAATACCAGCTACCCCACCAATAAAGCATTTTTCAAATTTGGATGTGGCAGTGCTAGTAAACATTTAGCTAGGGATTGGCTGTATATAGTAGGTGGTGACTTTGGGGATTGCAGCTGGTTATTGCCTATGGGTTATATCCAGTCAAGGTGACATTTCTATAGCAGGTTATAACCAGCAGCAACCTGGTATTCAAGTGGTAACAGGTTTTTGAACCCACAGTCATGTTCTTCAGACTAACCAACTCACCCGCAACCTTCCAGTGGATGATGAACGATATCTTCCATGACTTGATAAGCGAGGGGAAGGTCACCATATACCTCAATGACATCCTGATTTTTTCAAAGGACCTCGAAGAGCATTGCCGCCTAGTTCGACACGTACTACGATGCCTCCGAGAGAACAAACTGTTCCTCAAGGCAGAGAAGTGCGAGTTTGAAGTACTAGAAATGGAGTACTTGGGAGTGATCATCAGCGAAGGGACAGTGCGAATGGACCCGGTAAAGGTGAAAGGGATAACAGAGTGGCCCACACCGATGAAGAAGAAGGAGCTTCAGTCATTCCTAGGCTTCACCAACTTCTATCAGAAGTTTATCAAAGACTACTCCAAGATAGTTCGCCCCCTCACTCAACTGACCGGCAAATCTCCCTGGACTTGGGGAGCAGCGCAAAACCAGGCCTTCCAACATCTCAAGGATCAGATGGCAAAGGATGTCGTTCTCACCCTACCTCATGAACGAGGCAAATTCTGGGTAGAGGCTGACTCAAGTGAAGGAGCGATCGGGGCGGTCCTTAGTCAAGAACAGGATGGGAAGTGGAGGCTGGTAGCCTTCCTCTCGGAATCCCTCACTACCACTGAATGCAACTATGAGATTTATGACAAGGAGCTTTTGGCAATCATGCTCACCCTGTCGGAATGGAGACACTATCTCATGGGAGCCATGGAGGACTTCGAAATATGGACGGACCATCAAAACCTCCAGTACTTCCAAAAGCCGCAGAAGCTCAACCAAAGGCAAGCACGATGGGTAACTGAATTGGTGGAATATCACTTCACCCTACACCATAAACCTGGGACAGCAAATCACAAGGCTGACCTCCTGAGCCACAGAGATGACCACGATCAAGGGAAGGAGGACAACGATGATATCGTTGTACTACAACCTAAGCATTTCCGAGCCATGGTCATGCCCACGATGATGGAGACACACCAACAAATCAAGGAGGCCACCCGCAATCAAGCAAAGTGGGACCAGGGAGTGGCCGATTCCCTGAACCATGAATGCGGCATTACCCAGGAGGAAGGAATACTCTACTACGATGGGAGGATCTACGTACCCCGAGACGATAAACTCCAGGGAGAAATCATTACTCAGTATCATGACCACCTCACCATGGGGCATCCAGGCATCGCCAAGACATGGGAACTGGTCGAATGCGATTTCTGGTGGCCCAAAGATCGACAGACTATCAAGAGATACGTGAAGGGATGTGAGGTATGTCAGAGGATCAAGACCAATATGCAGGCAAAGGCGAATCCTTTACACCCTAACGAAATCCCCTCTGCACCATGGACCCATATCTCGGTGGACATGATCACTGGGCTCGAAGAGTCGAATGGGTACGATGCAATACTTGTAATCGTAGACCAATTCTCAAAGGAAATCATCCCCATCGCATGCGATGTCACCCTATCATCCGAAGGGTGGGCTAAAATACTCTGAGATCAGGTCTATGCGAGGCATGGGATGCCACAAGTCATTATCTCCGACCACAGCCCACAATTTGTGTCCAAATTCATGACTGAACTATACCGCCTTCTCTCGATTACTCCAAATGCCTCCACCGCGTATCACCCTCAAACCGATGGCCAAACTGAATGGGCTAATCAGGAAGTCAAAAAGTATCTGAAAATCTTCACCGACTACCAGCAGAAAGACTGGAGCGAGTGGTTAGCCCTTGCGGTGTTCGCCCATAATAATCGAATTCATTCTGCCACTGGACAAAGTCCCTTCTTCACCAACTATGGTCTACATCCTCGAACACTTCCAGATTCAGTACAAACCACCGCATTCTTGAATCCAGCAGCCAAGACCTTCTCCACGACCCTCCTCGAAATACACAAGAAAGCCAAAGCGGCCCTCGAGGAGGTGGCAGGCAAAATGAAGGCACAATACGACAAACGGAGACAAGGGTCAAGAGACTACCAAATAGGAGACCGAGTTTGGCTAGACACCACCAACCTCCGACTCCCATGACCACGGAAGTCGTTAGATGACAAGAGGGTTGGACCCTTCCTAATTCTCGAAAAGGCCAGCGCTTCTGCCTACAAGCTAAAGCTACTGCTTCACTGGAAAATCCATCCATGGTTCAACAAAAAACTCCTAACACCCTACACACCGCCCGCATTTCCCAACCAAGAACAACCACCTCCACCGCCACCCGATCTCATCAAAGATGAAGAAGAATACAAAGTGGAAGAAGTGTTAGATGCCCAGACAAGACGTGTACATGCCAAGAAAGGGCAAAAATCATGTCTAACTACTGACTACTTCGTTAAATGGAAGGGATGGACGAGGGAACACAATTCATGGGTAACTACTGAAGACATGGAGCATGCGCAGGACATGATCAAAGACTATGAAAAGGAGGTCGAGCAAACCAAGCGAACAATGGTAGTCCGCGCCGTAACCACAAAGGAACAAAAGGCCATCATAACAATTCTGGACGATCACTACCAGAAAGATGGGACAGTTCTATACCAGGTCCAATGTGCCAATGGAAGGAGATTCTGGATCAAGAACCCTGACGAAAAGAAATGGAGCTATCTGCTGGAGCCATACTGGGAAAAGTATTGCCTCTCACTGTTGGAAGAACCACCTGATCCCGATATAGCATAATGGCAGTCGGGATGACTGCCTTAACGAGAGGGTAATATTACGATTTATTCACTTTTTCACTCTTCTTCACATGTTATGCAATCCTGCTTACTCATTTGTCCCGAACTCCGCTTACTAATGGACTTCTATTGTCATTCGGAACCACCACTTTAGTTCTATCATTTTCATATATAAGTAGTAGCTCTCGCTGTAGTGTACTTCAGCTTCAAGCTAAAGTTCATCTATACCAAACCATCCTCGTTGACTCGCTCGCCGAAGGTTAACAATTTGGATCCAGCCCACATCTGAACATTGCGGTAACTCTTGGGGTGATTGTCTGAATGCAAGACAGCCCTAAGTTTATACCTGTTTGGACCTCGTGGCACTCAGGCCTAACAATTACCCCCTCTGCCCTGAGTTCCTCCACAAGTTCCCATGCCACCCTGGGTTCCATTGTGAATGACCATGCAACCACCATTCAGGGCTTCTTGTACAGCCATGCTGCCTGTGGCTTCGTTTTCTACTGGTTTGGCAGCCTGAGTGTCAATGCCTGGAAGCACAAATGTCACAGTTTTGGTGCACATTGCAGGCACTTGGAGCTGAGCTGTTTCCGCTGAGACTGTGATGGATTCAACAGGCATGTTTGGAGGAGTGCCGTTAGCTGTGATCTCATCCTCATCTTCATCCTCATTGATGTCACTGATGTTGCTGATGTTGTTGTTGTTGTTGTTGTTGTTGTTGTTGTTGTTGTTGTTGAAGATGTTGTCATTGTCATCGTTGTCGTCGTCAGAAACAACATCTACATAGTTTGAGGTGGGGAAAGTGCCCGCAGTTACAGTTGGGGCCCTCAAAGTCAGCTGAGGGGCCAGAAATGTGGCATTGGCAGCTGTGTCTTCCTCTGAAGAGGCAACTTCCATCTCCTTATCTACCTCAGTTTCGTACAACCCTCTGACAATGGCCTCCTCCTCTTCATCTGAGGCCTCCTGGAGGGATGCAACGGCTAACCCCCTCATATTCCTCTTGGGCAAGAAGAGGTTTTTATCAAAGAACTCAAGGGTTCTCTTTGTCGAGGAGAGGCTCAACGTTGCCTCTATGGTTCTGATGTGGAACTGACAATTGGCAGCATAGGGAATTTTGGTGGATTCTCCTATTTCAGCAAACGTGTTGTCCCTGCTCAAAAGATATCGGGCCTGTCAAACAACCATTGTCAGTGAAGAGCAGTTGTTGATTTAGGTTTCATACTTATGACAACAGCGGTGATGAGCCTCTAGGCTCTGTATGCTCAGAATTTGCGATTTTTGTCATTTCTAAGTGACAACGACTTAGCACCAGTTATAACGATAACACCGGTGTGCACGCACTATTATAGGACCTCTTTGACACTTCAACGGCCAGTTATAATGAAGAATACCCATCCCAACTTGTTTCGCAACCTAACTCATATGCCATCACAAATAGGCACAGTATTGATCGATCAGGCAAACCCCGGTGATAAGCAAACTACGCATCACTGACGCATCAGGACCGCATCACCAGTGCATCATGGTGTAACGGACCGGTGTTGATCCTTTCATTATATGAGGTCATACCTGCCGACAATTGCCCTACCATGATAATCATCAAGTTCTTGTCATCCAAGCGACCGGCGTTGATAATATCACCGTGCCCAGCTCACTAGAAGGCGTTATTCCTTTTGTTCACCTCAGTAATTCCACCGTACCCTCACAGTCCGCAGTTCAAACAGCACCCCAATGACCCCACTGTGACAACCCATGATATAATGAATTTATCTGTCTTCAGTACTGCTAAGGATTAGCTGTTACAAGAGACTACGGAGATTCATATGGACGTTTGACTCGTTACAAAGCCACAGCCTTACAGCTTTACTAAGTCTCTCTATTAATAAATATCTCTAGTAGTATAAAATCCATAGAAAATCGTAGAAGTAGAGAGAGACATATCTACCAGCTACTTTGCTACTAGCACTCGCTATACCATTCACAACCGGCTATATTCTCATCGCTACACTCTTGCTACGTTCATTAGCACCGGTTTAAACAACCATATTTCTTGCATAGCGCAGTACATGAACAATAACATTTGTTTGCATCCCATACGCTTGCTATAAGCAATGGATTGGTTTTGCACCGTCTTTAGCTTCGCACCCCCTTTGTTCTCTTTGAGAAACACCCTCTACACCGTGATCGACCGGTGTTAGCATTATCTTCGGTCACTCATCACACCTTTGATTGCAACCCGTCATTATTGGTTAAATACTCGCATCTAGCGCGTAACACCGTACGCTTGCGTCATACATCGCCTCTTTTGTTTTTATAGGATTGGATCGTCTTCATCTTTGTACCATAGGAGTTTTATTTGGCTTTACTTTCAACATCATTCATCGCAGCCCACTTGGGTAGTCTCTGGCAGACTTATAGGAATCAACATCGTCACATAGGATTGTATTGGACTCAACACCAGTTTAGACCGTCATAGGATAGGATAGGATAGGATTGGATTGGATAGGATTGGATAGGTTAGGTTTGCACGCATAGGATTGACATTGACATAGGATAGGATCGTCTCCGAGTAGACTCAGTTTTCAACATCGCCCTCAGTATATTTCGTCTCATATAGGATCAGCACTCGTCATCGCCGCGTCCCACCGGACATAAACACATTTTCATGCTCTTGCCACCATTAACCGGCATTATTAGGATCGCCCCCCCTTTAGTATTTCAACACTACACCGGTTATAAACCGTCTACCGCACACATAGCTTAATTATCGCCGTTATTTTCATAGGACCTTCGTCTAGAGACCTCGTCTAGTCATTTCTCCTTCTTTTACACCAGACCTGTGGTATTCACGTCATACCCTCTTCCGTTCTATCTCGTTATCGAGATTATCACTGGCCTACAGCCAAAACCTTTTAGTACTTGATCACTTGAGTGCTACTTGCTTGACTGAAAAGTCGCAGTATAAACTCGCATCTAGAGGAAGTGATTAGGTTGCACGGAGGTGCCCCGAACAACTCGCACAACACAGTACCTTTATAACCGGTTGTCACCGTCATTAACCATTACTCTTCGAGTTTTTGGTGTGTCGTTGCCACAGAATTTTAGGTTCATCAGCGGCATATGCAATTGCCCCAGGGGTGATCGCAGTTTTCTCCCAAAGGACAGTGTTCGTCGATCGGGTTTTTTTTGCCTGTAGTAAGAGAGGATGGCCCCAAGAGGACGTGGCTCAGGACCTGAAACAGTGTTAACATAATATTATGCATATGAAAGATAAAATATTTTCTTACCTTCACCAGAGTGGGAGACTGAAAGAGAGCTGGCCCTTGCTTGCGGCCTTGTCCAGGAGGAAAGAGAAGCTCGGGGCACTGAGCATATCTTTGTCTAATGCTGTCGTATCCAAGCAAGGTCAAGCAGAGCTGGTCGGTACTCTGATCATGTCCATTGGCAAAGGCTGTGATGGGGACAATGCCCTCAAAGATGATGTTGGCAGATTTCTTCATGTTGAAGACACTGGTGGATCAAAGAGAAGAAGCGGCATCTTTCATCTGTAAAAAAAGATTAGCTTCTGGTGCCGTGATAGGAAAGAAACAGAACACACCACCATGGTCAAGTGAGTATAATCAGACTTAATGAGGTCATGGTACTTTTCAGGGACCTCCTGGTAAAGAGCTTTGACAACGCGCAGAAGGTCTAACCTACTTTCTGCTTGTCTTTTCTTCATGGTGAAGTGGTCGATTGCGGCCTGAGCTTCCTTCGGTAGAGTGTACCACTTGGCAAGTTTGGTGCGAAGAAGGTCCAATTCCTCCTGGCATTGGCTTCTGTTGAAACCAAAGATGGGGAGCTTGTCCCACCAAAGGTAGCAAAAGATGATGAGACTCCACCCATCCCTCTGAAGCCTCTTGATGTCCTTGGCATCAAGGATACTTTCATCGTCATCATCCTCGACTTGTTCTGGAGCCACTGCCTTGGCTTTACCCTGGGGCATGTGCATCGCCTTCAGGGTTCGGTTTTCTTGCAGGAGGGCCTGGTTCTGCAGCTAAAGGTTCTTCATAGCCTATGGGGCAGTGTTAAATCAGTAGAAGACAAGTTTCTGTGAAAGAGCCCTACTTTGACAAGCTCTTCACTGGAGAAATTGATGTTGTTTAGGTTCTCGGTGGCAGATAGTACTGGGGGTGCAGACATGTTGAAAGCTGGTTTGTTTGTGGACGAGGTGAAAAAATTTGACAGAAAGAACAAACTGCCAAACTGCAATTGGCATGTGCCAGTGCCACTAAGTCTGTAGAATTAACGCAGCGAGGATAGGCTTTTCTGCAGAGAATATCATGCCAGTCGCCTTTAATGTCAGTATTGACGATGAGGTATCAGGGTCTAGACAAGTGTTAATGGTCTATGACTGAGTTGTTTAGCGGATGCACCTCTAAATTAGGGTCGTTCTCTCACCTTGGCTTGTTCCGTCGAATCAAGGAATCCATTGAGACCATGAGGGATACTACAATGCTACATCTGCAAAGTACAATCCTTTGTCCAGAACCGTGGCATTCATGTGGGCAGCCGACTATACATTCATCATTTCAAGGTTGTAGGATTTGACTGGCAAATGTATAAAGAAGGCTGCATCCAGATAGTATGAACGAGGCCTTGGTATGTCCGAGAATGAAGAAATGATGCCATGAGAGTGGCTCAAACAAGCGTTGAGTCAACGAGCACCATGACTATGCTGCTGATGATGTAGATACAAAGAGAAATGCGTGACATTTGTAAGCCAGCTTCTGAATTACCTTTGAGATCAAGCATCAGCACCACAAGCGGCAACGAATCCAGATGAAGTACCTACCCAAAGATTCCGTGTCTTAAATCTCGGCTCAGTTCAGAACTCATATCTTCCCCTACTTTGCAGTTCTTCTCTGAATTTGGCGATCCAGACATCTATACAGGCAGAATCCCCGAAATGCTGTTTCTTCGGAACGCATTCTCTCTGTTGCTTTTATAGTACTGACACCAGGTAGGACCATCAAAGCATAGGGAGAAAGAGAAGAAGACCATAAGGATCACAAAGAAATGAGAAGATGTAGTGGTTTCGGTGTGGAGGAAACAATCGAAGCTTAGTGAAAGCTCTGGATCTGGGGAGTAACTGTCATTGATTGTGCCAATTGGGAGATAAATTGCATACATTGCATTACAATTAGATTTGTGTGGGATTTGCTAGAATTCATGATGGCTTGGCTAAGATTTGTGAACCCTTTGAGAATCAAGGAAATAATTCTGAGCACATGCTTTTACCTACAATGTACAGCATTAGAATGTATTGGGCAGGTAGAAAGTGTAACAAGCCAGCGCATGAAGGTCCCTGCAGAGCGAGGTGAACCTACCATTATCCATTAACCGAGCACATTGCCTCACCATGACTGTGAGCATAGGAATCTCCTGGGAAGCTGAAGATATCTCTCTGATGTGATGTCAGAGAGAAGGAAGTATCTCGCATCGCATGAAACACCATCATCACATTAACATCTCATCATTGCATTTTGAGGATGGAGGGAGAGAGAGTCAAGGATGTAGAGAGAGAGAGAGAGAGCGTAGAAGTAACTGAGTGAGTGATCGGTGACCGTTCAATATGGAAGGTGGCTGACTAAGTTTCACCAAATTGGGATCATAGACCGCGATTCAATACTCTCTGTTCTACGACTCCCTTTCCTAATGGTAAGTCCCTCAGTTAGTCTTTCTACTGGCAAGAATTAACCTATTTTCAGAACAGAAACATTTCACTTACACCCAACTGCGACCTAAACAAACTACAAGAGTATTTTGCTTTTGGTTGGCTGATGCACAAGACGTGTGTTGGTTGGTGCAGACGATAATTGTATGCGACGTACTATTATCTTGTTAATGACACCAACCTCCCACTGGATTTCTGTCTTCCTTTCAGCGAATTTTGGTCCTTCAACAACTATGGCAATGCAATCATCTTGTACCTTTCAGCTGCAAGACCTTTTGAGTAATGCTGGCGACTGCAAGGATGGCAGTAAGGGCATATATCTTTTCTGGTAGCTAACCCCTGAACTTGCCTGTAGAAACATTATCTGTCAACGATGGACATGTCGGCACCTATATTGAAGAACACAAGATTTTTATCACTATGCCAAATGGTTCTTTCATCCCTAGCCCTCCAAGTACCACAGAAATCTTATTACATGAGGATGGTCACTTCGGTCACCATGACCCAACTCGTGCTCCCCAGTTTTTCGATCCCAAATTTTGTCATTTCCCTGTCATTCCGTGTCGCCCGGGTCCCAATGACGACACACATCCGTATTGCAATTGGCTGGACACTATTTGGTATGACATCATTGATGCTGATATCTTTCATTTGACTGGATATCTTACCCATATCGGCCTAATCAGTCAGGACATACATTCTCGGTTCCAGCATGCCTTCGACTATATCAACGAGCACTCTTCTGCTGTTCATAGCTCGAAACAGTTTTCAGAAGAGTTTGATGGTTTTTTGGGCCTTCAGTGTGCGCATCTCGAGGTGTTAGTCAATCGAACAAGGTCTGTAATGATGGACTCTATGAGTATTCGTGTGCAGGTGGCAGCAATGCAAAGTTATTGGCTCGAGTTGGTTGCCAGACTGGATTACATGGACTGCTATCAACCGGTGATGAATGGCAAAGCTCAACAAGAGGATGCCCCCAATTCCAGTCATCTGATGGGCACTTTCACCATCAATCTCGACATAGCTGAACAGCATATCAGAGCTGGAATTCCTGTGTACCTTGTTTGACCTGTGGATCAATTTAGCAATCAGGTCATTCTCAAGGCAGAGAAACCTGTGGTTTTCCCTCTCAATACCTCTCTTCCTTCCCCTCCATTCCCTGTCGTTTTTAAGGGGGACCCATCTCATCCTCAGAAATTCCATGCAATGCACCGTTTCACGCAAATCTTCAATACTTATCAAAATCCATTCAACTTTGTCACTGTCTCCCAGTCTCCTGTTGTACATACCCAAGCGGCAGCTTCCGGTTCTTCGTCTACCTCTGCCACATCTTGCCATCCAACGCACAATCAGAGAGGAAAGGGGAGAGTGCTTGGGCCTCTTGCTAGTGCTCAGGCATCCTGAAAGAAAAAAAGTAGTAAGATATCAATACCCAATAACTCTCATATCCTAATCATAAGCCACTTGTTTAGAAACAGAGAATCAACAATGAGACAAGTTTACAAACCTTGTTGGAACATATGCTCCTCCTGTAATACCTGCATGGGCAGATGCAATTGCCAACATCGACAAATTCTCCGAATGCTCTCAAGAACGCGAAGAATGTAGTAGGCTCACCCAAAGCCAAAGCAATAAAGGAGGCGCAATTGCACCAAGCCAGGATAAAGGCTACGTCTTTCCAGATCCTGCTTTGCTTGTGTATGCTTCTGCTGCTTGGCAGAGTTTGTTCTTTCATCAGTGGGAGCATTGTCGGGATGCTCTCATATACCGTTGATATGCTTGGTATCAGGCTACCCATAGATTTTGCGAATTTTATACAAATTAATGCAAACTACTAGCTGTACTAAGGACTAGAGTGGAGACTTCGCACTGCTAAGTCGAGTCATCTAGATCAGTGTTGAAGCACCTAAAACCATAACAGAAGAGGAAGTAAGAGAAGACATCTAGATGAGTCAACTCTACAAACCTTTCGAGATTACTTGCTATTTCCTGTTTAAAAACAGACTACACATAGTCACCACACAAACGGGACCTCACTGTATCTAGACGAACTCAAAAACCAGAAGTTAGAAAACCTGAACTAGATTAGCTTGTCAAACTCAACAAAGCTGAAAACCACTTCAAATAGTTACTAAGTCATGACGGAATCAAATTCCTCCATGAACTTAGTCTAAAAAGAAATGAATGAGAAACCCTGAACCCTGCATGAAAGAATAGCCTAGTCAGGGATCCGAGGTACCAGTCTAGATCACGCAAGTGATCACAACCATACAATCTCGGTACCTCGATCGATGGTTACATCCACTGAGATACTAAGGCAATTAAACAAGTACTGAATGAATAGCCACATGGCACCATAGGAAAGTGGAGGCAGGAGTGCCTATGGACCAGCATGGCACTCCTAGGCAATAGAAAAACCTGTCACCTCCCCGTATAACTGAATGAATATCTTGGAATCATGCAATTCTTATAGAATAATTACTCATTGCTTGTATTACTATGCATAATCATGCTACTAGTAGTCTAGATAAGCGACTCCTATACCTAGATGTAGAATACTATAAAATACCATCACCTAGACACACAACAGCAGGAAAGCATTCCCCCGCATTTGTGCTAGTGGCCCATAGCTACCTAATCAAATAACGGATTTAAGTGCCTGTCCTCGACTGAGTAATTTGTTGCTAAGTCACCCAATAAGAAAGAACAAGTAGTTGAAGTGAAATAAGCCCTAGAACACTTTGAGTTCGAACAATTGAAAGAGTCAGCATACTCTAGAGTCTGCATGCTCTTTGCAAGTCTGTGTACTTGACGTAGGATCTGTGTATCCTTTGTAGAAGTCTGTGTACTTCTTTGTCTCGAGTCTGCAAACTTGTGTTGAGAGTTAGTGAACTCTAGAGCCTGTGAGCTCTTTGTAGAACCTGTGTGTTCTTTGATTGTTTGAGTTAAGAAGTAATCTAGACCAGCTATTGCTCACCTAGACGATGTTTGTTCTCTGAACTAGACCAGTTCCTACCTACCTATTAAAACCCCACGTCGTTATAACTCGTTATCTCGACTAGTGTATCTTGTGTAAACGTCTTCTAGATCAGAATCAGAAGTAGTTTTTGAACACCTTACATTGAATTATCAAAGTCTAAGATCGTACACGAGTGCTTCTACTGTACTCAACCTCAAACTTACAAACATTGGTGATAGTGTGAGTGTTTAGAGTGAGAGTTAGTCTCTAGATTTCTCATCTAGAGTTTAGTTTTCCTTTGAGCGCTGCCTGTCACCAAGCACATCACCATATCACCTTGTCGTCTTCCAATGCCAAACCACTTCAACCGCAACTCTGGCATGAGCTACTCACTATGGCGTTCAAGTCGGGGAATGCACAGGGTACCAAAGCTCATGATCTCATGACTCAGGCATTGGGCTCTGCCCTTGAAGCCCCCAGCTCAAGAACCACTATCCTACAAGCTCCTGCACCTGTCTGTGACCAACCAGTTGATGTCGAGAAAGGAACGTGTTTTGTATGGGAGCTTTGCAAGCTCAACTTTTGTCAGGAATTACTTTCGCTTGATATGCACCTCACACATCCAGATTTGTCAGCAAAAGAAGAGGATGTCATTAACTTTCGACTTGGATGCCAAGAACAAATCATGGGTCTTTTCTCCGATGGGTCGTTGGTTCCGTCAACATCGACTTCAACAAACTGTCTCGCACTGGGTACTTGGCCGGAATGATTTGAAGCATTGAAATCCTTCAGAGACGTGATGTGAGCCTGGAATATCCCTCTCTCCTTTGCGGCCAAAGGCCATCTGGGTCCATTGGGATCTGAAGTATCTTTGAAGACAGAGGCAGCCTTGGCGGCGCATTATGCGCAAACATTTTTTGATGTCTTTGGACGGCTGCCCGTACTTCCTCATCTATGACCATCAGGAGGGATGTCTTGACGATTCAGAGCCTTGCAGACAGTTGGATTTGAAACCAAAATTTTATCTTGCATTGATCTTTTTGATGTTTATTATTTACAGTGTCAATATGAATGAATTTTTATGTCCCTCCCTCTTTCGTATGCTCTGCCAGGCATCAAGATGAGCGTGTGAAGTTATCTTGACACGTAGGTCGTTGGGTGGGCAGGATTTGCCTAATCCATGGTATAAATAGGTGCACATCGCAAGAAACCACGCTGACTACTCTTGTCATTCAACCACTACGTTCTTACGCCCCTCATCTTCTATAACACTATGCAATACTACTATTTGCGGAGTCTTCAATGATGGGATCCCTTTTTGGCAACACTCAACAAATATACAATTGTTCGTCATCTTTGCAGGACATTGATGAACCTAAACTTCCATGGCAATGGCACCACCAAAACTCGAAGAGTAATGGTTAATGATGGTGCAGACTGGTTATAAAGTACTGTGTTGTGCGAGTTGTTCAGGGCACCTCCGTGCAACCTAATCACTTCCTCTAGATGCGAGTTTATACTGCGACTTTTCAGTCAAGCAAGTAGCACTCAAGTGATCGAGTACTAAAAGGTTTTGGCTGTAGGCCGGTGATAATCTCGGGTAACAAGATAGAACGGAAGAGGGTATGACGTTGTTGAACCTAAACTTCCATGGCAACGGCAACACCAAAACTCCGAGAGAGCTAAGGAGGAAGGATGCTTGCAGTCACAAGTAGTCAAGAGGCTATGTGTTTGGTGCAGAGTGGTTCGGTGCACCTCCGTGCAGTCAATTCCTCTAGACGCAGGCATACACTTCGACTATACAGTCTGGAAGTAGTACCCTTCAGCAGTCGAGTACTAAGAGGCTCAGGCTGTAAGCCAAGGGGGATCTCAACTAATGAGATAGAACGGGATCTAGTGTGACCTGGACACTAAGAAACCGTCCGAAAAGATGTGGAATACATCTGGCAAACGTGCACTGGCTATAGGCAACTGGCTATGGTCCTAAAACCGGGGCAATGTCCAAGAAAATAATGTAAAATCGATAAAATGCGGTAAAATGGTCCTAAAACCGGTCTAAACTGGTGTAGAAAGGCTATAGCGAGTGGTGAAGGTCCTAAAATCGGTCCAGAGAGTGTGTAATGGATATAAACGATGGCAATAGGTCTAAAGCCGGTGCGACGTCCAACAAAAACGGTGCAAAATCCTATAAAATGTGACAAGAGTATAGACAAGATGTCTAGAAGTGTACCTAATAAAGTGAGCAGAAATGGTGGTAATAAACGTACAAAACGAATTAAAACCGGTGGGAATCTCGGGTTCTAGGTCTATAAAACCGGAGCTATGGCAACAAGTGTGTGGAGCTTTGGAAAAGCAATAACGGTGATGAGGGGAATCCTATGGAGAGTGGGGTGGAGATGGGCCTTCAAAGAGGCAATACGATCCTAAACCGGGCTGGAAGATGACGATGCCGGCAATATAAAACCAAAATCGAAACCGAAACCGAAGCAATAAAGCCGGTGATGATGTGGGGGTGATTTAGAGACAAAAGCAAGTAATTGGAGCAAGAATGCGTCTATTGGGCAGTAATAATGCAATCCAATAACGATTAAGAGTAAAGCAAGCGATGGGGCATAACTGTGGGCGACTGGGATCGACTGGTAGTGTATAAACTCGTCAATAGAGCATATAGCCGGTAATTCGAAGCAATCCCCTAGTAACTAAGTTTCTACAGAGTATATATACTAAAAGTCCGAAATTATAAATAGAAAACATATCTAAGCATTGGTAAGGCTGTAACTCCGTAGCTGAGTAAAACTAATAGCAGGCATGTGGAAACTAGTCATCTGAAGCCACGGCATTGCATTTAATGCTGGGTTTTTGAGGGGAAACCATATGGGTGCTGTGACTGCTGTGAGGACCATGGGGTGCTGTTTAACTGCGGGTTTTTAATGCGCAGCTCATCTGCTGAGGTGTGCGCAGCTACTGTCGATTACTTTGAGGTCTTGGCATGGTAACAGCCTTAGTAAAACCGGTCTGAAGTGCCCATGCACTTTAAATAACTTGGAAGGAGGAGTATCAATCAATCACATCAATTTAATTGAAGGATCAATGAAAGCGCAGCAAATGACGATCCCTGGTGATGTAGGAATGCTATATTCGGTTGATTGTCGATCAGGCATGCCAGGGTGTGATGGGGCACGAAGATATTGTGCAAAACCGGTTGAAAAAGGATATAAAAGAGTAGTGGGAGTCATAACCAGTGTACTCCGGTTTCTGGAAGGATATTCGAGTTGTAGCCTTCAAAACTGGTCTGAATAAACGAAGAGTAACCGCTGTATAACCGGTGGAGCACGGAGATATTGCTGCATGAGCTGGAAATCAAATCTGGAGTTGGTGTAGGAGGTAGTAGGAGGATAATAGAATAATCCAGTTTCTGAAAGGATATTCGAGCTGTATCCTTCAAAAACTGGTCTGAATAGATGAAGAGTAATGGCTGTATAACCGGTGGAGCCCGGCGATATTGCTGCATGGGCTAGAGATTAAATTCGGAGTTTCTTCTGGAGGTGGTAGGAGTATAATAGCATAATATGCGAATTCTGAGGGCTGTAGATATCCGCAAATTCTGAGCATACAGAGCCTGGAGGCTCATCAACGTGAATACCACTGGTCCGGTGTAAAAGAAGGAGAAATGACTAGATGAGGTCTCTAGATGAAGGTCCTATGAAAATAACAGTGATAATGAAGCTATGTGTGCGGTAGACGGTTTATAACCGGTGTAGTGTCGAAATACTGAAGGGGGTGATCCTAATAATGCCAGTTAATGGTGGCAAGAGCGTGAAAATGAGTTTATGTCCAGTGGGACACAGCGATGACAAGTGCTGATCCTATACGAGATGAAATATACTGAGGGCGATGTTGAAAACTGAGTCTACTTAGAGACGGTCCTATCCTATGTCAATGTCAATCCTATGCATGCAAACCTATCCTATCCAATCCTATCCAATCCAATCCTATCCTATGACAGTGTAAACCAGTGTTGAGTCCAATACAATCCTATATGTCGATGTTGATTCCTATAAGTCTGCCAGAGACTACCCAAGTGGGCTGTGATAAACGATGTTGAAAGTAAAGCCAAATAAAACTCCTATGGTACGAAGATGAAGATGATCCGATCCTATAAAAACAAAAAGAGGCAATGTACAATGCGAGCGTACGGTGTTACGTGCTAGATGCAAGTATTAAACCAATAATGACGGGGTGCAATCAAAGGTGCAATGAGCAACCGAAGATAATGCTAATGCTGGTTGATCATGGTGTAGAGCGTGTTTCTCAAAGAGAACAAAGGGTGTGTGAAGCTAAAGATGGTGTGAAACCAATCCATTGCTTATAGCAAGTGTATGGGATGCAAACAAATGTTATTGTTCATGTACTGCGCTATGCAAGAAATATGGTCATTTAAACTGGTGCTAATGAGCATAGCAAGAGTATAGAGATGAGAATATAGCCGGTCGTGAGTGGTATAGCGAGTGCTAATAGCAAAGTAGCAGGTAGTTAGGTCTCTTCTTCTTCTACTATTTTCTATGGATTTTATACTACTAGAGATATTTATAAATAGAAAGACTTAGTAAAGCTGTAAGGCTGTGGCTTGGTAACAATTCAAGCGTCCATATGCATCTCCATAGTCTCTTGTAACAGCTAATCCTTAGCATTACTGAAAACAGATAAATTCGCTATATCATGAGTTGTCACAGCGGGGTCATTGGGGTGCTGTTTTAACTGTGGACTGTGAGGGTATGGTGGAATTACTGAGGTGAACGAAAGGAATAACGCCTTCTAGTGAGCTGGGCACCACGATATTATCAATGTCGGTCGTTTGGATGACAAGAACTCAATGATTATTGTAGTAGGACAGTTGTCAGTGGGTATGTCCTCATATAATGAAAGGATCAACACCAGTCCATTACACCGTGATGCGCTGGTGATGCGGTCCTGATGTGTCAGTGATGCATAGTTCACTTATCACCGGGGTTTGCCTGATCAATCAATACTGTGCCTATTCGTGATGGCATACGAGTTAGGTCGCGAAACAAGTTGGGATGGGTATTCTTCATTATAACCGGCCATTGAAGTGTCAAAGAGGTCCTATAATAGTGCGTGCACACCGGTGTTATCGTTATAACTGGTGCTAAGTCGTTGTCACTTAGAAATGACAAAAATCGCGAATTCTGAGTGTACAGAGCCTAGAGGCTCATCAACGTTTTCCCAGCGAGGGTGCTTCTCGAGGCGGAGACGAGATATGCGAACATCCTCACATGAAACAGAGTTGAAAAACTCTCGATCTGGTGAGTTTTATTTCTTTAGTCTTTCAAGTGATTAATATTGGTAGTTGTGGCTGGCATCGCTCCCTCAAATACCCAGACGAACACTATACAATATGAGGCTATGATCGTGCAGGGTGGATGGTCATAACGCTGGAGATGAAGGCAGGGAATGGGGGGAGGTGGTTTGAGTATGGGCCTTGTGTACGGAGGCGGTGGTTGTGCAATGCAAGGAATGGGCATCCCCTGATGTCCAGGCACTTCTTCAGACATAGGGAGCATGTGGAGGTAAGTGATCGCTACCCTCTCCTTTGAGTATGACTGACATATTTTCCAGATGATTTAGACTTCAGGATTGAAAATTTGTTATATAAACTTATGTACGATACAGTTGCTAGGCTTGGAGAATCTGGGATCGAGTATCTTGTCCATCGGCAGCTGTGAGTAGGCCTCGCTGTCCTTGTTGTCCTCGGATGCTAAAAGTAGCCATAGCTCGACATACCGACCCTTCAAGCACAATGGATGGGGTTGAAATTGTGAGTCTTCCGATTGATTGATGAAATACTACCTCGATAATACATTAACAGGAAGTTCCGGTCGAAGACTTGTTTGTGGGATATATGATTGCCCAGCTTTGGTACGTGTCTTTTCTGTCTGAAGTTGTTCAATATCTGTGTGTTGTTTTTAGTAGACCTGAAATGGCACATCATTGACAAACTGAAGACAGATTTAAATGGGTGATGAAAACAATTATTTACATGTTCGTTCTACCTACTTCTGCTGGTTGGATGTACCTATTACATACAAAGTAATTCTTATTATTTTAATGTGAAATGCGCAATGAAAAATGAACTGTGTATTGATGTCCTCCAAGTACATTGTCACAAAGGTAGCTTGCAGCCAGTAAACCATAGATATGTGTTGAGCTCTGGCTACTCTATATTCCTGCCGTATATATTAACTCATGTCACATATAATACTAAGGCATGTTAGTGTAATGGCTATATTGTCATTGTAAAATATAGGGTTGCTGGTTCAATTCCTGCTTAATTCAATCCCTTGTTATTAATCTAATTGCTAATTGGAACAACCAGTGCTGGTAGTCGGGTTCTAATGTTTTGCCGAGATTTTCCGAATATTATCATCCGATTATAATCTCGTGCCGGATTCCGATCGGGTGTCTATTATAATCAGATAATAATACTTTAAAAGGTGATTTAAAAGTAAGAAATAATCTAGGTAACCGACAATCTAACGTCATTATTATCTACATTGTCATCTATTATGACCTGCCTTCTAATCTCGCTTAAAATACCCTTTATGATATGGTCATAATAGCTTAGTAAAGCTGTCATAATACTATCTTAATGACATTAAAATCGCTGACTCTTTTCTTAAAATTCCTTATCAGGTGCCTCGGCCCATTATGGCATTTTAGGCATAATTATGTATTATAATGTTAAAAAAGGCAAATACAGAATCTCCGACATATCAGTTATTGACATCCCTTTCAAGTTGTCCAGAAGGCTCCAAGGGAGATAGTACCTCCATCTCTTTTCGTTGCTCATCGATATATTTTACAAATCTAAAGTCATCATGACTTGATACATTATTTGTGCCTAACCTAATTCCCTAGAATTGTACAAGATACACTACGCATCATGCATTCGTGGGCCAAGAGATCGAAATACGGTCACCTCGCATTGCATGAGCACCAGCCGGACTCCGACGTGGCCCATCCCAGTCCATGAACTCCTCCCACTTCACCCCAACCTCGTTCCTTATATTCGGAATAATCTGGTCCCAATCCTTCCTCGACCACCACGCTTGCTCTACACTCTTGGAAATCGCGCAGAAATGTGCCATAATGAGTAACGCACGCGGCCTTCGTTCAAAAAGATAATTGAAGTACGCCACCGGTACCCGCCCAGGCCACACCATAAGGGTGTACGTCTGGTATTGCAGGTGAAAAGACGCCTTCCACGCAAGCCTCAGTAAAGAGACACATTCTTGGTACACCGCGGATGTCATAGGATCCTGCACTTCCTCGATATCCGGGGATCCCGGTAGAGGGAGAGGGAGAACGCTAAGAGACTCCGGAAATCGTACCGCGGGATCGGTGGGCTCCTTGAGATCTTGTAGGAGAAATGCCCAATCGAAAGCAACCGAAATATCGCGATCCAATGGCCACTTTTGTCCGAACGTCATTAAAACGCGGAGGACGGTGAGCCAATCTTTGGACGCTTCCTGACCGAATGGTGGAGCGTTGGTAGCGTGGCCATATACAATCAACATTGTGTACGTCAGGAATACAGCATTGGGGTCCGCTGCGGAACAGTGGTCTTCATTGCCGCACCAGACAGCCTTGACTCCTGCAAGAGCCCTCGCATAATGAGTTTTGGCGGACACGAAGTATTTGTCAGATGTTGGGTGAAGGGAATGAAGATGTAAAGCAGAAACAGCCAAGAGGGCATGGAGGAGGAACGAGTTGCCATCGAGAAAGGCAAGCCTAGGGAGCTTGGACCTGTATATCTCGGTTCTGGGCTGGTCGCGACAGAACGTGAAGCATGTTCTGCTGGTATAATGGTGTATGAGCTCAAGTCCAAGGATGTCGAGCATGTCACCTCCTTCAGAAGGAGGTTGTCCCGACGTAGGCGGCAGTCTGTGTGACCCCGCCACTAGTGACGCGGGGCGTCTATCGTCAGACTGCTCCCATATACACTCGATCTTCCGCTTTGTGCAGTTATTACAAATGGGAGTTTCCTCGTCGCACTACAGTACCAGCGGAAAGGTGTTAGGCGCGGTCACGGCCCTTGAGAACGAAGCATACCTTGATTTTACGACGTCTGCAGGTCTTGCATCCAGTCCGAGTTTTCGAATGATGTCGCATCGCTGCGTCCCTCTAACACGTTTGCAAGGTTCATGACTCTATAATGCCGATCTGGATACCAATTATTCCCACGAGGGCTGGCAAATTTTGCTATGTTTCGAGGAGGTCGCCGCTAGTAGTTTCGCTTAGTACCTGGGACAGATGATAACTAATAGAAATCACAATGATCATGGAGAAGATTTCAAGCACTGGGCCGGCGCACCTGCACTGCCTCTTTACCTGCCAATGAAAGACCTCGTCTTCTCAAACCGCAGTCCCGAGGCCCTAGTTACCAAGTTCCCACTACTGCCGCGACGCAGGCTCCCGAATTTCGAATGAATTGAGTGGTGAAAAACCAGCTGGAAGTAACAGATAGCGAGATGAGGAACTCTGAGAGATCAAATTTGACATGGCTGTTAAGATCGGAAGGTCCAACAATCTTGCCTTTCTCAAAGGTACCCACGACCGTCGGCTTCACCATGAGTTTCTTTATGCTAAGTTCCAATAAGAATTCATATATCAATTTCGGGGCCGGGTCTAACGAGCACCCAGATCTATGGTGCGTGCGATTATGCGGGAGTAACGCGTCGTACCTTAGCGACGATCACACTACCATGAACGCAGCACTCGCGAAGAGATCTACCGCTCAAATCCGGGATTCGTCTTCCGGCACAGCATGACATCCTATGATCGTCGATCCCACTGGCGAGGGAACAAGCAAGACTTATTAGAGCAAAGGAGCAGAGGAGCAGTATAACGGCAGTATACCGCGCGGCAATCACTGGCCTAGTCGCCAGGGATGTATGAGTTCATGAATGGGGAATCTGACAGCAAGAATGCTTCATCTTTTTGAATCGCCGGTGGGAACCAGTTTTTCAGAGATCTACATAGCCAACTTCGGTACGCCCGGTCCATACTTTTGCCATCGGCTTGTTTAATGCAAGCGAAGGGTACAGCTAGCCTAACCCAAGCCTAGCTAGTGTTTCAAAATCCGGGTGGTGGGCGGGCCACTGGGACTATACCTAGATTCTATCAGGCAGGAGACAACGTGGAGTATTTCTCCATGCACGACGCATTTTTCGTACCAGATGGGCTTTAAAACGGCGGCTGTTGTAGCCGGCATGATTGTTGTCGCGTAAGAAACATTCTGAAAAGGTATTGAATATAGTGATGGGCTGAAAGTCGTCCAGTGTTCTAGATTGCCGCCTCGAGAGCCTCTTGTGAGCAAATTTTAAGGCAAAGCACCGTATCGGTATAAGAATTAAGGCCGCCGCCATAATATTCCAGACTTTGAAAGCATAATATATCAGGCTCTATCAATAGCGCTTTTCGAAGAGACGAGTTCGAATCGCCTGGTCATCCGGTTGAACTAGTATGCCGCAACTGGTCCATAAGAAAACAGTCACTGGGGGGATTGGCGCAATTTGGGGTTCAGGGAGTTATTGCAAGCGCAGTGAGTAGAATTGGGTAACATGTGAGATACCACTCCTCGAACGTGTAGCATTGATCACGAAGTTGGCGGTACGCTGGTAAGATTCGGAAATTTCACCGACAATAGTCCAAGCCTAGCGGAGTGTGCCGTCTTTTTGCCCAGTTTACCTAGGTTCCGCTGCTCCTACACCGGTCAATCCAGAAATATGCTTTGCGTCAAGACATGCTGCGAAAATATCCCAGTAAGAGTTCGAAAGGGACTGCCGTATGCGGCTTGCCCGTTTGACGACGAGCTCTACTTGGTGTAGAACAGTCCTACCCACAATGTCAACTGCCATTCTAGTAGCTTTACCGCCCCTTGAAGTCATTGATTTTCTTCTGACATGACAGCATCACAATTGTAGGAGCACTGTGGCCCGTCAAGCGCGATGCCTATGAGATATTCGGGCTTCTCATGACACGACAGTCAGTTCTCGTACGGATTCACTTACGTGTTATTTCCGCGGGTATTCGTAGTATATAAGGCTTGATATTTCGTAGTTCCGCCATGTGTCGCGTTTGTCAAAGATGCAACCCATTTTGCCACTCACATCGGATAATTTCCAGCCCCACGATTCTAACGAGTTCTAACGATGCTAGTGTCGAGCATGATACGTTAGATGGCTTTCAGTGTGGTCGTTGATGATCAAGTTAGTAATGATGGAATAGCCGCCGGCACGTCACGCGTCAACCCTCTTCACTGCAACCACCATGAGGGAAATTTCCTCATTTGCCTTCAGGCTCGCCCCCAGCCAAGTGAACTGGTCAGAAGCTCACGAAAAAGCTTTGTCAAAGGACTACCCATTTACCGACATTGCCAATGAAACACCCGACATGTATGTCCAGCGGACGTACCTGCAATTTCTTTGGCTGCCAGAGGTCTGTTCGTCTTTCATTCTCTGTGAGGCGATGCCCTGGATGAACAATTCTCGTTATAGTCGATAATGCCACTGACACTCCTCATTCCGAGCCTGCTACGCGTGAATATCGCGTCTTCGTCCCAGCCTACGACACATCCTTTACACATGCTTATTTCATCGTTACTGTTGACGAGCCGCTCAGCTGCTAGCAAATACCATACCGACCTCCCACAGCTTCTCTCAGATGGTGGAGGAGACGGCGAGATCGAAGAGACGATGATGTGGTATGCTCTGAGCTACGAAAAGGCTGACGAGAGTGGGAGTCAGTCCCGTCCTGGATCCATCGAACGCGCAGAGGAGCTATGGATGAATGAGAAAGGGCGGGCCAAATGGTTGGATCGTATGGAAAGACGAGAGTAATGTCAACCATTTGGTTTCATCATCTCTCTATTCACTGATTTATAGGGTGCTTATTCAAATCCTGCTCCATCTTCTCATTTTATCGTTGCCTGGTCCATCCCCACCACCGCCTTCAGAATCGCCGTCACGGAAGAGAAAGAAGCAATCGCCACGTAAAAAGGCGTCTCGTACCCTGATTCAGACCACAGAAGATAGATTGGAAGCATTCATGGACAAATTGTCAATGTGGCAATTAATAAATGTGGTGGAACAATCGTCTGCATCCTCCAAAGACGACAAGGAACTTGAGTTTGACTGGATACAACGCTTCTTTCGTGACGTTGTTGAGCCTCAGTGAGTTGCTGTCCAGTCGCCACACCTCGTTTCTAATATTTCTATAGGTTTAAGACAAGCCTCCCCGACCAATGCTCCCTCCTTCACTCCAAGATTTTTCGCACATCCATTTTCTCAGACGACGAAATGGCTTCGGACTCCTCTGGTCGCTCTCCATCACCGGAGACTCAGGCGCAGAATGGGCTTCTCCCTCGACTCAAACGAGCTCGAACTCTGACTGCCGACAATGGCCATGACCGGCATCCCTCTCCTGCCTTGTCGATCGCGTCTTCTTCAACCCGAGAAGCACAGGCCAGATCACTGGCTCGGTCACGCTCGCGTTCACTGTCTGTCTCTCTTGCCCAGGAGAAGGAACGAGAGCGGGCCGAGAGTGTGGGTGCAAACTCAAAAAAGCGCGTGTTGAACCGGGAAGTCAGTATGTCCAGGGTATTCAAAGGGAAAACAAAGCCCAAAGTGGAGGAAATAACCAAGGAGCAACCAAAGCCAGTGGTACCCAAACCTACACACGAGGGTGTGACGCTAGTAGAGGCTACTCCCGTGAAACCGAAACCACAGAAGCGGTTAGGCTTGAGCAAGGTACCTAACTCGCAAACTCAGGTCGCTTCCTCGTTCTTTTCATCAAAGTTGACGACAAAAGATGAGGAAGAAGAGGTGTGGGAGTTACCGAGTAGTTCGCCCGACATCTTACTACTGAAGAGTACCGGTTCACAGGGAAACGGTTTTAGTTCTGACGACGAAGCGATGTTTGTTCCGGTCACACCGACCAAGGGTCGTAAATGATACTGCTGACAGTGATAATCCACATAATGCGGGGGAATAACTATTCTGTTTCGTGCTGGATGAAAATGCAGGTTGGGTGAAACTAACTGTTAAAAATCCGTGAATGCTGTAGGTCATGCCTGGCCGCCAATATCTCGCCTAGGGGCCAAGTATTTGCCGGTCCTTGGATTGTTTCATCGAATGTACCGTCGTCGGTTGATAGATGAGGGATTATTCCAGTAGTTAGACTACGACACCGACTGGCTTCAGCTGCTACCAATGGGCGTACGGCATGCAATAAGATTTGTTGAGCGTTATATGGACCAATATCATTCAAACGAACAGATGCGGAAAGAAGACTTCTGGCATGGAGGAAAAGGTGAAGATAACAACACCGTTCTGTAACGTTTGTTAGGAGATAACGGCAGGTACACGTAAAGAAAGAGCACCTAGAGTCAGTCCCAACGCAGCCGTCAATGCTCCCCAGCACGTTGGCAAATGCCCATGCGCATCTTCTCTTCTCACCATCGTCTTGAACTGTGCAAAGAATGATGACATTCGTTCATGATCCCGCTTGGCATCGGGCTCTAGTGGGAATGAAGAAGGTGGGGAAAGGGCCTTTGTGTACAGCGTCAAAAGGGCGACTCCCTGGGACTTTGATGCCCTTCTGGCGACGTGGTTGAGTGTCATGGCTTCGTAGAGCTCTTCGAGGGCGACGATATCAGACAAAGGCTTTGACGGTTCTTGATCTACTTCGAGTTCGCGATGCAGAGAGACAAGACGGTGAGCATCGGAGACGAATGGCAGCGCACTACGCGCATAGGACGCCATGCTATCGCGAATGAATGTCGTAGGGTCATTGGATCCAAAGCCATGCTTCATGTACGACTCGAGGCCCGACGAGGCAACGAATGAGCCAGTCGGAAGGTTGCTATCAGAGAGCAGAAGCAGGATATACGTCTCGTCATCGCCGTTCATGATCGCGAGCTCGTCGTTCCGGTCGCTGCCGATCGACTCCCCGCACGTGCACGCTTTTAGCTCCGTTCTGAATCATCATCATGATGTCGGGAGCCGATGCTGAGCATTTGATTCTTTCATCCATTGCCGGAGCCCCCCATCTAGGATAATGTCGTCGAGAGCAACGAGATCGCTCGTCTCTTCATCGCGGTGCCAACGACGGGCTTTGTCTCGAAGTTCGGTCCGGTGTAGCAATTCCCTACCCGGTCCGCCTTCGACGTCACAGCCGCAGTCCATCGGTATCAAAGGTCGGAGAACGTCAACGTTAGCGATAGAGCCCACATCGGCGGAAGAGCAGCTCTACGCCAGTGGCGCCAGAGCTCTGGGCCAGGCGGCCCAGGCCGCAGTATCAGCAGAGACAACCAGAGGTGAGTCTGTGACAACGGTTCTCGACTCCACGTAATCCTCACGACGGACCCTATAGCAGATCCCCCACCGCCACTCGTCCAGTACCGTAGACTGATAGATATCGGGGCTCTTAGAGGTGACGAGCATCAGACAAGGATAATTCAGAAGTTGCAGGACCTTCACGACGAGTTGTTGCATTATACCCCGCCGCTACTCCCAGACTTCCCTGCTTTCACCTCCCTGGTGTGTTGTTATCTTCTCTTGGTCTCATCAGTGTCTTATCTTGTGAATAGTTGTCTCGGTTCTTCTCTCGCAGCGATACAGTGCCCTCCTCGCCACCGGAAAATGTGCCGAAGGGCCTATATCTGTACGGTGATGTCGGGACGGGGAAAACCATGCTCATGGATCTATTCTACAATACCCTACCTTCCCACTTGACTCGCAAACGACGCGTCCATTTCCACGCATTCATGATAGACGTACACAAACGACTGCATGCTGCCAAGATAGCAATGGGACATAAAGGCGGGGACCCAATCCCACCTGTTGCGCGTGATCTCGCTAGTCAAGCCACCATTCTCTGCTTCGATGAGTTTCAGGTGAATAGTCAAATCAGCTAACTATATTGTGTTTGATCTGATACGTTTTTTATAGGTCACCGATATCGCAGATGCGATGATACTTCGACGATTGCTCGAGAATTTGCTCAACTATGGCGTCGTCTGTATCATTACTTCAAAGTAAGTGTTCAGCTGATGTTGAGTATTTCTGTAGACTTCCAATTTGTCACAGTCGACACCCCGATGAACTTTACAAGAATGGAATACAGCGTTCAAGCTTCATACCTGCCATAGATCTCCTTAAGTCACGTTTTAAAGTGACCGATTTAGACTCGGGGACCGGTAAGTATATTCTTCGATCGCGACCATGAAATCAACATTAACTGTTCGATAGACTATCGACGAATACCACGTGCCCTCTCTAAAGTCTATTACCACCCTCTCACACCTACAAATGCCCTCGAGATTAACAGGATATTCAAGTCCCTCACATCGCATGACCCTTCAGACCCTGTCGTACACAACAGACCACTCTCGATATGGGGTCGGACGCTTCACGTACCAGAGAGTACGCAACATGTTGCCAAGTTCCGTTTCGAAGAGTTATGCGGACAACCACTAAGTGCTGCTGACTATCTGGAAGTGACGAAGGCGTTCCATACCGTTTTCTTGTTGGATGTTCCCAAGATGGGGTTGGATAGCAAGGACAAAGCCAGAAGATTTATTACTTTTATCGACGCGTGTTACGAGAGCAGGGTGTGTCCTGATTATAATTCTTTCTATGTCCCTGATGAGCTTCCTGTTGATAGACGAAACTTTTTGTCACTTCAGAGGTGCCTATTCATCAAGTATTTTCCAGTGACAAGACGGATGCGGGCGCAGGCCCGTCAGAGCATATGCGAAGCGTTATGGATGATTTGGTTCGTCCCTGGTTTACACGAGCGCCCATGATATTATCTCACTCTTTTCTCCTAGGGTCTGTCGGAACAACATATCGGCACCAGCTCGATATTTTCGGGTGAGGAAGAGATATTTGCCTTTGCGAGGGCATGTTCTAGACTCGTACAAATGGGTAGCAAGGAGTGGGCTGAGGCATCTGCGTGATATTGATTTTAAGAGTGAGAGGTTGACATCTGCTGTGAATTTTGGAGATTACTATCGATTGTATTCATCTAGTAGCTATGTATCTATTATGGCCTTGGTTACCAGTTCAAAGGATAAGCATCTCAAGCTCAACACATTCCGGGAGGTCCCGTTCTGGCGCATTATATGACAGAAACGATTTAGTAGGTTTACCTCGAGCTAGGCACGCACTGCTTGAGATGATATGACACAATTTCAATGCGAGTTGCCACAGAGTCCTCCAGAAGTCTCTAAGAATGCCAATGAGAAAGGAAAAGGAACGTGGAACGCGTAACACCCGATGAAGGCCCTCGAAAGCAACAAGGACAAATACCTGCTACTTCCACCTGGACTCGTGCTTTCGTGCCTCGGCGCATCAATACTTCAAGCACATCCCGCCGTATTAGATCTTTTCTCTAGATATCGATGGGATCCCTCGTGGGCTGCCGAGGTACCGGTGCCTGCCTATGTCACCTCCTGAAAACACGAGTACACGTCCGGTATTTTATCTTCCGTTCGGCGCCAACATTCGGCGCCCAATCCTTCAGTGTAGTAGGTTTCCCAGCTATGCGTTCTCTACGACGCGTCTGTATGCTTCTGATATGCTCATGGCTTCACTTGTTTAGTCGTCGCCTCTTTTGAATGATCCTAGTTCCTCTACGTAACGACGGGGAAGCTAATGAAATCGTTGCCTTGGTCTTCGATCAACGGAGTTCAGATATGTAACCCCCTATTTTTGGTCAAGAGCAAGGGCCAACATGAACAGGAGCTGTCATAAATAAGGGGTTTCTTTTTATGGGCGTTGCCTTGGTCGTCGTCCAAGTTTCCGCCTCCCCCATCTTCTCATCGCCGGTGACTTCCTAGGAGGACTTCCTGCCAGGCTACCAGGCCACCCACACTCGTTAATAATGCACGTCACTCATTTATTATTTATACCCCTCTTTTTTGCGCTCTCGGTTCTTGGTCATTTCACCCAGAGAAGTCATGGCTCCCTCAGCTCCGCCCACAAGGCGAAACGCATCCCCGCCATTGCTGGCAACGATACGTTAGAAAAAAGAGACAATACGAAGTATATTTTCATGCATCATGTAAGTCGTCGTCTTCTCATCTCTTTTCTTCCACTAATTTTCCCGACCAGATTGTTGGAAGTACGTCTTTTTCTTCCTAAGGCTTCTCACCTCGCTGATACGAGTACGTCATTCCCTACCAACAGATACGTACGTTGAAAACCCTGGCACTCTGATTTTTATCACTAACTTTCTGTTTGTTCATAGATATCCCTATACACAATCTGATTGGGCGGATGACATCGCTAAAATTGGCGCCAACAGCGTGTACGTATCTATCTTCTTAACCTTTTAATTCAAGGCTTGTCTCACCCTGGACATTTAGTGATGCTATCGCCCTGAACATAGGTAACGATGACTGGCAGCTATCGCGAATCCAGGACGCGTATGCAGCGGCCGTGGGCACAAACATGAAATTGTTCATCTCTTTCGACTACACTGCCTTTGCGTGCGATGTCTCAAAAACGATCAGCTATATCAACCAGTTCACGAATCATCCCAATCAATTCCACTATAATGGAAAAGTTATGGTGTCTAGTTACTCCGGCGACTGTCTAGGAACTGGTGGGTGGCAGGCAATCCAGTCTTCCACGAATGCCTACTTGATGCCTTTCATCTGGGGTCTGGAGGGCAGTTTTGGCTCAACCTGGTCTTTCTTGGACTCTTGGCTTTGGTAGGTGTCCCGTATGTCGTTGAAGCATACTTTTCTGAACTTCGTTTGATAGTTGGGGATGCGCCTGGCCACAAGGCGACTATGATAAGAGCGTATGTGTCTTCCATGGCGATTCTTGTCTCCTCGCTAATCATCACTCAGACCAGCGATGATCAATACTGTGAATTTTACCCGCGCTACAGCATGAAAGCGTGTATCTTACATAAATAAATAGACATGAGCCAATTGGGATCACGCTACGCCACGACCATCAGCGGGTGGATATTGTAGGCGCTCCCATACTTTTCAGGATTATCCTCACTTAAATCCTTTCCGACAGTACTCATTATTCGAACAAGAATTTCTACCTTCGGAGCGATGACTGGCTCATTGCTAATCGCTGGGAGCAATTGATTTCCATGCGCGACCAGTTGACGTTTGTAGAGATGGTAACCTGGTATGAGCATTTTTGTACCTTTCAGACGGTATTGATCCTTAGTTTAATGTGACAGGAATGATTACGGCGAGTCAGACTAGTGAGTGCACCCGGATTTCATTCATGCCCTCGATTCTAATCTCACCCTTATTTTAAAGCTTCGGACCTTTCAAGGGAGCACAGCCAGACGGTACGCTCAAAGGGTGTTATTTTGATCAGACACTTACGGTTTACACAGGTACATATTGGGCTCAGAACTTCCCCCACACGATCTTCTATGATCTGTCTCAGTACTATATGACGGCGTTTAAGACTGGTAGTTACCCCGCCATTACTGTGAGTTTCATGAAACCATCTGTGCTTTTCTCAGTGTGACGATTCCGTACAGCAAGATGTCATTTACTACTGGGCTCGTCCTCATCCATATGCTGCGAACGCATACGCCGATTCCCTCGGGCAACCAACTGGTTGGAACTGGGCAACAGTACGTTGAACGTTCACAGGTATCCCCGAAACGTTAAACTCCGTTAACATCATCATTCAGGACAGTTTATGGGTCTTGGTCTTTGCGACATCGTCTGCGTCGGTCACTTTGCAGATCGGTGGCTCTTCACAAACCTTCAGCGTCGGTGCTGGTGCCACCAAGCTGTCGATTCCACTGGATTATGGTCAAGTAACCGTACAAATGGTCAGAAACTCTCAGACAGTTATCCAACAGACCGATACTAGTTTCACTTATGTCGTAAATCCTGCTCAATGTAATACTTTCAACAAATATTCTCAGAGCTCTATTCGCTGATGGTCGGTTCCAGATAACTTCAATGCTTATGGGGGTGCTGCTAGTAAGCCTATCCTACAACTGTATGAACGCCTTACATATTCATTATTTTAGCCGGTTCGGGCTCGACGGTAACTTCGACGTCATCAACCTCTACTACGGCGACTTCAACCACAGCAGCTGCTACCCTCGACGTCAACTTCCTGGAGTTCAATTGGTTGTATTGCTGAAGGCACGACTGGTCGTGCTCTCGCAGGGCCTTCCTACGTTCAAGATGGAATGACCCCTGCAGTCTGCACTTCGTTATGTTCCGCATATGACTATGCAGGCATGGAGTATGGGTAAGCCGCCGTCATCTCTCGAAAAAACGCTGTTCTTGATATAATATACTCTCTTCAGGAAAGAGTGTGCGTAGGAAACGGACCTTGCTTTTGTCGGTCCGGCTAATGTCTGTACAGGTTATTGTGGTAATTCGTATACCAGCAACGGCGCAAGCGGCGCTATTATATCCTCTAGCAGTTGCAATGTCATGTGCGACGATGATTCGAGCCAGCCTTGTGGTGGTTCCTGGGTTCTGAATCTCTGGGGCAAGGGAGGTTCAGGTTCATCCTCCAGCAGCTCATCTTTCTCCTACTATGGATGTGTTGCCGAGGGAAGCTCAGGCCGTGCACTCACAGGTGCCAGTTATAAGCAGTCAGGCATGACGACAGAGGTCTGCCAGAGTCTTTGTGCAGACTATACTTATGCCGCGACGGAATATGCGTACGTTCAACGACGGATTAAAATGCTATCGTGCTGATTACGTGGTTGTACTTTCAGTGAGGAATGCTACTGTGGCAACTCTATCACTCAAAACGGAGCTTCGGGCGCAATTGCGGATTCGAGCCAATGCTGGGTTCCTTGCGACGGAAACAACAACGAGATTTGTGGTGGCTCCTGGTATCTAAGCGTGTACGCCAAGGGAGCCAGTGCAAGCAGCGTATGTGCCGCGTTTGCCTTCAGTCAGCTATCTTAATGACATGTGTTCTAGTGGACAAGTCAAGGATGCTATACCGACAGTGCCGATCGCCTCCTCCGTGGTTCCATCACCACTATTTCCGGGCTTACCACGAACGCTTGTATCAGTTCATGCTCCGCTGCTGGTTACACAATGGCCGCTACGGAATACTCGTACCAATGTCTCTGCGGTAACTCTCTGTATTACACAGGGGGTTCCGGCTCGTCCACATCCTCTAGCGATTGTAATATGTCCTGCCAAGGCGAGTTTGAAAACCACGTCTTGCCATGATATGATCTCTTACCTAAGCTTACAGGCGACTCAACTCAACCATGCGGTGGTAGCTATCGTGCGAACCTCTACACTGCTCCCGGCACTGCACTTTCTAGACGTGAAGCCGCACCTACGTTCCGGACGTTGTGGGGTCTGTTGATTTAATTCGGTGTCGCGGGGGATTGAGAGTATTTCGTTCGTTTGAGAGTTGTTTTTCTTGTTTAGTGTCACACATTCCTTTTTCTTCGAGCTGACGACTTCTGGAGGGACAGAGTCCCTCCTAGTAGCGGAAGCAGCACAAACTATCAATCTTCAATGCTTGGTTGATGCTTTTTATATCCAGGCATTTTGTATACCGGTCTGTAGAGAATCTACCATGTAGAGATGTAGTTTCAAAGTAAGTGCCATGTTGCTATGTACTGTTTAATTTATTTTCGACGAGTTCATGTGTTCGCCTGTAGATGATTAGCCTTAAATACATCTGTCCGGTGGTGTCATCGAGTTCCATCCGCACGAGAGAATCTTCACAGCTTCACCAATCAACCAATCACCCCACTAACTCATCAAAAGTAATTTACTCTCTCTTAGCGCAGTTCTATCTTTGAACTACAAGGTAAAGCCAGCATTTTTTTTTCGTTTACTAAACTTAGACGATGTTTTCTCTGTAGTAAGTAGCCGATTTTTAAGTATGTTGCCGTTTCGTCACAAATTTCAAAGCAGGCGATGGTGCCGCACGGTCTGGACCAGTGACCAGGCAGACGTGATAGATCCCTGGACGTGGTCCCTACCTTCCTGACAGAAAAAGGCTGTAGAAAATCAAAGTGGCTGAGCATCTTTACACTGCTTTGAAGATACGTGGCTGTGCCTTCGGCATCTTGATTCTTCACATGCATCCACGACCTCGGAACATAGTCAACAGCTCAATCCTGCTGTAAACACAGCAAAGTACGTAAAAAGCTTCCTATGTACGCCCACCTGTGCTGACTTGTGCGAAGGCTTTGTCCAGTGGAAATATTGTAGTTGTGACGCGTCAACTTTCAGATTCGTAGCGGTACGGTTTCCGTCACTCGGTTCTCTGGCCTTCACGATAGCCTCGCTGTTAGATGGACTACGCGCTGTCCTGCCTGCATTGCAAAAGCCCATGCTTCAATACGACCGCATATAACCGCGATGATCCATCTTTCTTAGGGAATCTGCTCATTGTCAATGACCCACCGCTCGATACCATGCTCGGTCCTCTGAAGTCGTCCGCTCGTCACGTCACATCGGCTCTTGACGAAACTCTCGCTGAAATTCGTCGTGTCAGTGATGTCTTGAAAATCCTGGAAGACAAACGCCAGCAGCTTGAAGAAATCGATAGCGAATACAAATCTGCTTTGGCTCCCATCCGCCGCGTTCCTCCCGAAATTATCATGGAGATTTTCTACGCTTACACAGGTGAAGACGGCTTTTACGACGTCTTCGATGTCAACGACGGTTCTTGGGTACTTTCCCGGGTCTGCCGCAGGTGGCGACATGTCTCAATATCACTCTGCCCGAGTATCTGGGCAAGGATGTTGATCAAAGTGACGAACGACGACCCTACTCCTTTGTTAACGACAGCTTTGTCGCATTCCGCAAACTGCAAACTCGATTTTTCTGTGATTGATATCTCCATCCACCTCTCCGTCAACAGAGTCCTTCGACGAGTTAGTGTTGCATTCGAGGCGATGGAGGTCCGCCCATTTCGACGGTCTCCCATGGCTGATGGAAGGTCTTTTACTTGTCCGCGGAAATGTTCCTAATCTCGAAGTGTGTCATATCAACCCCCGTCAATTTGATGTCGATGGGACGTTCGATGCACTCGAGCCCGCTCCCCGTTTGAAGCACCTTCATCTGAAGAAACTGAAATATAGGCAGGCGATGACTGTCACGGCCCGCAATCTTGTTTCCTTTTCAGACGACCGGATGAAAGATTTTGATGGACTACTTCACTCGATGTACCTTGGTATTCTCCGAGAATCTCCCAACCTAGAAATATTCGACATCCGGCATTTTTGCCCGCCGGACATTGAATTACTGGTGGCGACACCCCGTATTGTCCATTTGACACTGCAGAAGCTGGTTGTTTGGGAGATTGCCTTCATCAACAGCCTTGAACTCCCGGCACTCAAATCACTTGAAATCTATCGTGGAGCTTATCCTCCGTTATAAATCACTCCTCCCGGCATGCTTCTTGCGCTTCGTAGTCTTATCGAGGTTTCGCGCTGCTCACTCACACATTTCTTCTTTACTGGCCCTGTGCTCGATAGCAACGTACTCTCCATCCTAGACCTATGCCCTGGTCTCCTTTCTCTGCAGTTCCTGATGACAGATTGGACTGCAGACTCTGATCTACTTCTCCAAAATGTTACTACGCGCATGACGGAAAAGGATGTCAGTCAGCGTTATCCTTCTCCTGTTATGATGCCTGAGTTGGAGAAGTACGAAATCGTCGTGCTCTTATCCACGAACGGAACGAAGAGTATGGATTTTGTGGCCAGCCCCTTTGTTGAAATGGTTGAAACACGATTGGTGAAATGCCAGGCTTACTCGGACATCGTTATCCGGTCGCTGGTGGATGGATTGAGTCTAGCTCGATTTACCGACGAGGATATTGAAAAACTAGGAGGGTATAGCGACTATTCAATCATAAATATCCAAGCAAGGATGGATGGGAGGCTTGTCAGACTCGTATGATACACTGTAGTATGTAGTACGTTTTCCTTGGATTCTCGGTGTCAGGTTTAGTGCTGACTAGATTATACTTGTGTCCCAGATAATACCTTCTACGTGTTCGCCTTTAATCCACAGGAATATGTATACTGGATTTGCTATGGTGGCAGTTCTTTTACTTCTGACTCGCGTCGATAATTGCAGTGCTCATTGCACTGAATCTGAAAGGTCAATACAGATTTGGCGTCTCTTGGTTTGTTTTTAAATTTATAGACCAATCAGTTGTCGCGTACATTGTGCAAGGGACCATCGACAAATTTGCGAACTATACCAGTGCATGGAACATCCTTCAAGTTCAAGGCTGTTCTCAGAACTTCCGGTTGATGACGAAGACAATGGTACTTTCTCGCGGACCGGATCAGGGAGACGTATGATCGATCGGATCTCGGTACAGCCCAGTCAAAGTCTACACAGCCCTTGGCGCCCTTATAACGAGACGTCTTGGAGAAGATCGTCATTTTCATCTTTATCTCTTACCACGATGGCTTACAATCAATCGCCCAATTATTACCCCAATTACAGCGGTGGCCAGCCGGGTTACCCTCAACAGGCCTACCCACCGCCACCTGGACCTCCCAGCGGCTACGTGAGTACCTTACTTCTCGGTGTTCTCACACATTGCTAACGCGCGTCATTTTCAACAGGGCGGCGTAAGTTGTTTTGAACCCGTCTCCTTCAGTATCAGAGTAGTATTGACTTCGCAATTTAGCCGCCTCCACCTATTCCGACTCACTCTTATCCTGGAGGACCCCCTCCTATCCCAATGAATTACCCGAACCAATACGCGCCCCCACTTCCGCCGCCCAATACAAACTATGTTCGTTCATTCGTACTTGTCTCAGACCGCGTTTGACCGCTATCTGTAGAATCCAGCGTATATTCCACAACAACAATACCAACCTCCACCAGGGCCACCTCCGGGGTATCATGGTGCACCTTACCAACCTCCAAGTTCGCCTTTTCCACCACCCATGCAGTCTTATATGCCTCCAGGACAGGAGGCGCGATACTTAGGTGTTCCGGTTCTACCGCCAAACGTACATCCTTCTACGGCTATGGTTCCTGGTTATAACCCTTCGGGAGATGTCGAGGCCATCAGGACAGCGACTAAGAAAATGGGTACCGACGAGAATTTAGGTACGCGAATTTATTGCATGTTTCCTCAACAAATGCAATATTGAAATTTACGTCCAGTGATCTCGACATTGGCGCCACGCACGTCAATGGAGATGACTACCCTTTCAAACGCGTTTTTAGCCAAGACTGGTAAAACAATGGAGGATACGTTGGATGGGGAGACGAGCTATAATTTCAAGTGAGTGCAACACGAGGACGTCTAACTGAAATTTCTGACGGATGTAGCAGGACGGCATTGCATGGTCTCGCTCTTGGTCCTCTAGGCTGCGACGTGTGGCTTGCCCATCGGGCTGTTGATGGAGCGGGGTAAGTGGTAGAGATAATGTTATCGCTCGTCTGTACTAACGTATGGGCATCAGAACAAACGAGATTTTGCTTACGGAATTGCTTCTCGGACGATCAAACGAAGAACTTCAACTATTGATTGGCGCCTATCAGCAGACTTATCGCCGAAGTCTCGTCGACTCCATCCGGGATGATCTAAGTGGGAAGACAAAGAGACGTGAGTGCTCTTTATCATGGCGAACTCTATTTTTCCTCATGCAAGTATAGTGTTCACTATGGCTTTGGCCGCCTCTCGGCCTCCGGACCATTTCCCCGTAAATCCTCAGCAGGTTGAGAGCGATGTGCAAGCCTTGTACAAGGCCGGAACCGGAAAGATTGGGACAGACGAGGTAAACTCATTGGCAAACGGATTTTTCTCTGTATCTCACAATATGGATTTTTCAGATTGCTTTCTTCGATATACTCGTGAACCGATCCACGCCTCACCTAACGGCTCTGTAAGTAATGCTTTTTTCGATGAAGCGCTCGCGACTTATGTGGCACCGTTTAGGTGTAACGCATACAAGATAAAGTATAAAAAGACGTTGTCGAGGGTCATCAAATCAGAGTTGTATGTTTCATTTTCGCGCCTTACGTCCTTCGAGTCTCATCCTTACCTTCCAGCTCCGGCCATTCTCGAGATGCTCTTTTGTACATAGTTAAAGGCGTTAAGGAGAAGCGACTAAGCGAGGGACCGAGTATCTGGCGAGATGTGCAGTTGCTCGAGGCCTCGATGAAAGGATTCGGGACGAAAGATGAACAGTTGATTTGGAGGTAAGCGCGATAGCATGCTTTTTGAAGACACATGCTCACGGATATGCAGAGTATTGCGTGTGCACTGGGACCGTCCTCGCATGGAAAGACTGAAGGCGGCGTATCAGAAGCGGTATAGGAAGACGCTTCGGGATCGCATCAGCGGAGAAACGAGTGGATCGTACAGAAAGCTAATGCTGGCACTTATCAGTTAGGATGAATGATTTTAATGTGAAGTAATGTGTATCAGTAGAATTCTATGTAACGTCCTTTTAATTCGTAACTTTGATGAAGGGCCGAAGCGGATAATAATCTCTATACAAACACGCACACAGGGCGGCAACCGTCTTTGCGCCGCATTCGACCGCTTTTATCTCTGTTTTCCTTTCGGTGCAATGCGGCTGCTCACAATGAAATTTGATGTCGCGGAGCCGCCATACTTACATTCCAGAAGTCCGCACCGACTTTGATCCTCCTGTCCATGTCATTACCGAGGCGCAGGGCTACTAATCTATCCGTTACATGTATGTATAAGTGGTTAGTGTATAATATGGACTACCCGAGGCTTCCCGGCCTCTACCCAGAGAAATATACAAGAGACGTAGGATTAATACGCTCCAACAAGGGCTTACTGTCTATGTTTGCGCTCAATACTCCTCCAAGTTTTGGGTGCGCATTAGTCGCTCGTCCCACCACCTGAGATCGCTCATAACACGGATCGTGACTTTAGCGGAGCCGTCACCACGATTTAGCCAAGTCCACTTATATCGCACCGCAGCTGTGACCCAGGGTCCGAATTTTCCGGTAACGTAGTTGTTATTGTACGTCGGATTGCCTGTCGGAGCCCCTTTAACGTGGTTATCCTGATTCAGCCAGACGTTCTCGCCCCCTTGGTTTTGGCAGTTGCTTCACAGAGGTCAGTAAGATAGCGGGAGGGAAGATGGTCACAGGACGTACAAATGGAGGATACCAGGGCTGAGCACAGAATGCTCATCGCCACTTCCTTCTAGATCGCTTTGCTGCTTGATCTGTTCCGTTTCGGTCATGTCTTCATCTTTCGGATTCTCATCCCAGTGGCCCAACGATAGACCTTGATGGTTTCCTCGGCAGAAGCTGACGTCCCATCGGAGTGAGAGATGTTTGATGAGATCTTTTCGATAATACCAAACGACGTGGTAGATATCTTGATCCCCAAATGGTGTGGGTTGTGATGCGTCCAAGGGGACATTTTCGGAGGGATTGAAAGGATTGGGCACTCCTTCAAGAGCTGCACGCGCAAATGGCATGACGGTGAGGGCGGTGATAGATGTCTGAGGCAAGAATGAAGAGGGAACGAACATCGCCGAAGGATTTCGCATCCGTGACAGGTTCATGAGCATGACACAGCTACACACTTGGCCCGCATGGGACTTGGGGCCGAGGGTAGGGAATTGTATGATTGTGGTTTCGTCAAAGGAATCAAAATTCTTCCACTGCGTAAAGGAGGTTAGTTGTTAAAAGTGCCGCAGGTGAGACAAAGACTGCGCACAAGTTCGTAGGGGTCGACGACGAATAGCATATCGGTATCGATGAATATGACCTTCTCGACGTCGACGAGTATCTCGTGTAGGAGGAGTTTGCTCCGCTGAGCGGGGTTGTGGCCCATGTTGGCGCGATTGAGCCGTTCAAAGAGACGGTCGATGGTCACTGGATAGAATGTCACCTGGAGGGGGGTGAACATCACTCATATGGACCCTACAAGAATACTCACCTCAACGCTGTACATCGGCTTGGTGAACAGAGCAAATTTCTTCTCTAGGTAGGGCACATTATCCTCTGTGCAGACGATGTGAAACTGCAATGGACGACTCGTGTGCATGAGTGCCGACTTGATTGCGATACTTCCTTCGTGAGCAATGTTCCCCCCAATCATAACGAGGGATATCGCGACAGGTTCCAGCGGCACATGGACGTACACCGTTTCCACCTGGGTCACCTTCTCAACATGGGTCTGCACTTGTACATCTGGCTCTGGACAGACAACAGGCGGCGGCGAAGGAGCGTAAACGACTGGCTCGTGAATTGCTGCAGCGAGCTTCTGGCGGAGCGGTGTTAGAGAGGTCTGGCTCTCTGGAAGTGTCGGCCAACGGTGGAAAGAGAGGAAGACAAGCAGAAATAGAGCACAAAGAATGTATATCTTGTAAGAGCGAATCATTGGAGGGAATATAAACGAGAGGCGTGGAGGAAAATAAAGAGCATCAGGAGCGTAACTCGACGTTGGGATGGCCCGCGATAGGAGCCGATCATTATCCTCCTATTTAGGCAAGGCCCCCTGCAGGGTTCCACCTGATAAGGATAAACATTGCGCGACAGTCGACGCCCATGTCATTAATGCTGCCGACACATGGCGTACTGTGTGCCTGGTCCTTTGAGGTCCTTCGCCAGTTAAATGACAGCTGCCCAGCATTTCGGTGTCTTGTGGGCGCGCAGTAAAGCACCACATTGAAAAGCCGTACCCGTCGACAATCACGGTGAATCGTCCTAACCGTTGAGCCTCTCTCCTCCTGCCGACAGCCAAAACCGTCTGATTGAAGGTGACGTTTGTTTCACTGCAGCGGATTTAGGCAAGTGCCGTATGGCTTGAGAGTATTGAACGGCCTTTCGAGGAATGAATTGGCCAAAGTTTGTCTTGGGACGGGAGCTTCAGACCGCAACGTGTAAAATTCCCTCAGCCAAAGACCAAGACCCCGTCCCCACAGTGTCTCGACGATGAATTCGATGAAATACCGGCAATCGTCGCCAGAAGAACCAGAACGCATGGAAACTAGAGTATCAGAGGATCCTCATTCACCACTCACGAGGTTGCGTGTGAATATGAGGACAAGGTGGTCCAGCCTCGACAAATTTTTACGGTTTTGCCGCGGAGAAAGAAGGGCGTTATCTTGTGTATGTAAAGGTCGTCAGCCCGAAAACTTCGTTGCCAACCAAACTCGGACATGATCAATAGACGAAGTCGCGATCAGTGTCGTTACTCAGACTGCGCTTCCTAATCCTCAGAACAAGAATTACTGGACGCTCTAGGGAGCGCACTACAGAGTCCCTGCTCAAGCGAGTAGCGATAGACCAGCCCTGGTAGTAATGCGGATAACTCAGTCCGGCTAACGTACGTTGGAGCACACTTGAAGCGGAGAATTGGAGCCTAGCCGTGGGAGGCTCAGCTCGTTCTGTTTGTCACGCATCCGTCCCATGTGCTTCCTTCCCTCCATGGACGGACAATTGGTGTCGTAAGACCGCATTGCTGTAACGTAGCGAGTCACCGACGAAGCGCGAAACAAGCGCAAAACGGCAATAGCGGCGTGATGATGGTTTATTACTGTTCAGAGAGCATGCGTCGGACTCGGTGATCTGTCCGAGCTCCACAAGATATGATTACAAACGCCAAAGAAGCAGGATTATCAAAACAGCAGGCTTTCCTCGTCTTCCGAGTTGTCCCCGTCCTCGCCCTCGTCCTCGTCTTCCGAGTCCACATACAATTCGAAAGGATCGTAGTTTCGACGGCTGTACGGTCCCCAAGGCCTATCAGCGGTCAGCCCCAACATATCCCGAACCAACTGGAACTCCAGATCGTTAGCACACTTGGGTAACGCCATGTAATCCTTGTCCGTATCGAACATTACATGGAATTCACGGTCGCCCAGCCAAGACTGATCAAGCGCACCATCGATGATGGCATCGAGAGCATATTCTACTTTCCCGCCCCGCTGAAAGTAAAAATTCGTAGAAATGTCATTCCAAGCGACTTGATTGGCTTTGTCAAGGGAGAACGAGGCGTTCGAATTATGGAGAAGATCGTAGAGGGCACCAAACACAGAAATGTAACCAGCATAGAACGTCTTGTAGAGCGAGGAATGGAGCTGCAGAGGAAGATAATCACTGGCGACGTCGAGCAAAAGGGTTCGGATGTCAATGACTTGACGAGGCGTGAAATACTCCAGATTGTCAGGCATTAGGTCCCTGAAAAATCCTGCCTGGCCTATTTATGCGATATCAGAAATAACATCGATCGAAGGGCTTGGGAGTGAACGTACAGCTTAGCTGGAATCTCATGCGGAGAGATAGCCATCCGGCGTCACAACGACCGCATGTGCATCCATATTTGTTGCGAGAAACGTACTCGTCATCAGAGAGCCCATCAACGGAGATATTCATAGCATTTTTCAGAAGATATTCGATCCTGAGACTTGAATCTGGATAACCGTTCCAGCACAGTAGCAACGTCTCGGAGAACTCCCGCAGAGACCTCATACTGCCTTGAAGCATCTCTAATGGCGTAAGACCGTCGCCATTCTCGTAGTTGAAGAGGTCATAACGGACACCAAGCTCGAGAAGCTTTCGAACAGCATGAAAATTCTGAGAGGCAGTAGCGATGAAGATAGGTCGAAGTCCATCAGGGTCAGGGCAAGAGATTGAAGAAGGATCTTTGTCGAAGAATGATTGGATCGTATCTGTGATAGCTGGAGTCATGTTCCCTACGATGGAGTAATGCAGAGGGAAAATTTCTTCGCGTTGATTCCGAAAGAAATCCGGTCCATATATCTTGAGCTCCTCCTCTGTTGGAGAAGGCGCACAGAAACTGTCACCGACGTAGCCGGCATCGTTCTCCGGTTGAACGAGGCGAGATGGATGGTGAGGAGAAGGGGAGTATCCGAAGAATTTGGTCCTTCCGACGCGTCTAAAATTATTCTATGAGAGATTAACTGAGCATATAACCAGGTCAGCATGAATATCTCACCTTGCGAAAGAAACTGAAAACACCGGGATCGTCAGATTTCTCCCTACTGATCGGAGACGGCCAACACATCACGAAATCTTCGTCTTGAACGTGCTTAGAATCGAAAAGTTTGTTGAGCATCAATGATCCTATCCCTTGGCGCTGATACTGTCAAATAGGGTTAAAAAAAAGTAGTGACTTCGACAGAAAAAAGACTCTGTACCTTCTCGTTGACATCGATATAGGTAATATAGATGATCTGTCCTTCGCTCAGTTCCTCTCCCCAGCATCCTGTCCCGCTACGATAACCTTTAGTGATTATATGCGGTTTAATACGTCCGAATTTATCAAATAAAGTCGATCCGAAAGTGTTCATTTCCTCGTCTTCAATATCCATTGCTTCCAAGAAACGATTTGAGCACCTCGAGCGAAAGATATGCAATGCATTGAGAGATCCGACAGAGCCATAAATTGGATGAGCAACGCTGATTTGGATTGACTTCATAAGCCACGAAGTCTCGATGGTGGGCTTGACCTTGAAGGTAGCGGTCAACTCTGATAGAGAGATGGACATAGTCGTTCAAGAGAAGAAGAAGCGTGGTAGGAACTACGAGACTGCTGACCTTCTGCGTCATTAGAAATACACGATCACGTGACAAAGCGCGTGAATTTTCAATTTGTCAATACCTTGTTAGCAAGACTGAGGAAGCTGCTTTAAAGCGGAGGGAGTCGGAATGAATCAGAATCGTTGCGAAAGTATACATCTTTGAATTTTTGACTGACACTCAACTTCCAGCAGTCAGCCGTAGTTTGAGTGCTTCGGATCAGGCACTCGCGTTCCGGTCAAGTTCTGGTGTATTTCTGTTTATTTCGTTACATACTCCGACGAGATGTAAATCATAGTCTTGTAGAACGTTGGCATTAGGACACCAGCTACATCACGTTTCTTGACGGCTAGATCGGTGTGATGGCAAAAAGCCTGAATCGAGCATTAGGAAGACAGTAACTGAGACCATTTAGATCAGGCATACATCACAGACGCCACTGAATTGTTGCGCTTTCCCTTGCAAGATGGAAATCTTTCCTGGGAAGCATAATGGATAAGATATGTCAGACAATATATAACGTACACCACAATACAACAACAACAATCAATCAAAGCAATACGACCAAAACATACTAAGGTCCGGACGTCAAGGATGAATCCGTGTCTACTGACGGATGAACCATGTAATACAACTTGAGATTCTCCCCGTCTGCAGGTCCTGAGGACTCCTGAGATTCGCCATCCATAGAAGGTAAGGAGTCTTGGACATCCCCTCTCATTTCTATAAGGTAGTTGTCCTATGCAAGGGGATCAGCGAAACGTACTTATATCTTTAAGACAAGAAAAGCTCACCCGGACCAACTTCTTCAGCATCTTCATGATAAGTTCCTTCTCATAATCTAGTTCATCCTCAGTCTGCACCTCCCCGCCGTCGACTTTCAATTCGAGATACCAGTCAATAAGTTCATCCTTATCAAGACCCTGTCCGGTTGTCCGCTCGACCTCGGAGAGATGTAGAACAATCAGTTCCTGGAGCATCATATACTTGTCATGTGTGATGACTATCTTCCTCTTGGACGGTGCGGCAGGACGGGAACCGACGTTTGATGGAGGTAGCTGGGACGTCGAGGCCTTCGGGGTTTCCGGTGCATCCTTGGAAGAAGAGGGACCATGAGGTACACCGGAGCTCTCATCCATCTGTGTTTGACTCTCTTCAACACCTGCCATTTCAACGTCCTCGGATGCTTGAGGAGCTGGCTGGACAGGTGCCTCAAGTCCACGTTCGCCCTCAAGCTCTTCCTCGTCGAAATCGATGTCATCTTGCTCGACGTGAATGATCGATTGCCGCAGAAGACCGTAAGCTTCTCGCACGAAAGCAGGCGTGATCTAATAAAGTGTATAAGCAAGGAGTCTGGCAGGTCGGCATTGTGATGATTACCTCATTCGTACAATTTGCCCGAGCAATGGCCTCGCTCAACCGAATCATGCTCTCCAGCTGCCGTACGGTAATACGGTATGAATTTCGGCCTACACCTGTGGCATCGTCTTGGCGCAGAATCCTGTATTTTTCAATGAGGACATCTGCAGCTTCTCGACTTAGCTGGAGGAAACGTCACGATCAATAGCCTAAGGACAGAAGACGAACGCTATACCTTGGGATTGAACGTCCTCGCATACCGGATGTACCTCTGTAATGTCTCCGTGCTGAACTCAGGATTGATGGCCTCGTCTTGGAATCGGTGAACGTTCACGATATGCTTCGCTATGTTCAAATCCGTTTTCTCGTCGCACTCATCGAGAACGACAAAGAAGAGATCGAAACGACTCATGATGGGCGCACTCATAGCAACGTTAGTTCTCAGAGTCTTTTTGCGATCGTATCGTCCACCGATGGGGTTAGCAGCAGCAAGAATAGATGTCCTCGCGTTGAGCGTTGCGTGAATACCAGCCTTGGCAATGGATATTGTTTGCTGTTCCATGGCTTCGTGAATGGCGACTTGGTCGGAGATGTCCATTTTATCGAATTCGTCGATAGCACAGATGCCATTATCAGCGAGCATCAAAGCACCTGCTTCGATAGTGAAGTCACCCGTTTCTTCTTCGTCCTTCACAACTGCAGCAGTTAGACCGGCAGCCGATGAAGCTTTGCCAGAAGTGTATACCGCTCGAGGAAGGAAGGAGCAAATGTACCTGTCATCTCATGTTTAATGACCGCCCTGGGAAATACGAGACACACTCACTTGAGGAACTGCGATTTTGAGGTTGAAGGATCGCCGACAATGCAGATATTGATGTCTCCACGAAGATGCATTCCTTCAGCCGTCTGCTTGTGCACCCCACCCATGAGTTGCAACAAGAGACCCTTCTTCACGATTTCGTGTCCGTAAACCGTAGGTGCCATGCTCTCCACAAGACGAGCATATATATGATCGGACTCAATCATAGCCTTCAGCTCATCGAATTCAGGCTCCGTAAGAGTCTGAACGAATGCCTGTCCACTGTCTTCCCCCGCCTCTTCCTCCCCACGTACATTTGTACCCCCCTGTTGAAAATAAGCACTGAGCTTAAGCATTTATAGCGGACAAATATATACTTACTCGTGCATCAGCATCGTGTACCATACACGCTAAGAATGCAGTCTTATACTGCAAATCCCTGACACCTAAGCTCTTCAGACCCGTAACGCCTGTTCCTCCAACGCCTCCAGTAGCGGAATTAGTACTATTTCGATTTGCTTCCCTTTGGAGCTGCGCTTTATTGCCGCCTGGTAGTCCTAATTGACTGACATCGGGAACAACAATAAACGTGCCCGTGAAAACACATTTGTCTCCGGCTTTTGCACGCTCTACGAGCTCAGAGCGCAAGATGACGTCTAGAGAGCGTGGCATGGATCCGGTGGGTATCTCGGATGGATTTTCTTGTATGCGAACTTTTTGCCAGTCAGTAAATTTGGAGCTGTCAATTTGGAGCTGCCACGCAGTGCGATTGCCGCACGTAGGGTTTGGGCAAAGGGAAGGCTAATGAGGGAAAGGAAGTGAGGCGTCAAGGACTTTGAGGAATAGCTAGAACACCCACCTCCGTGTATTTGAATTGCTGTTCTACGTCGTTGACTTGCCCTTTACACACTTCACAAACAAAGCTCCCAAAGAGTAGTTCTGGCCGCACTTCGCTTGTTCGAGTAACGGTGCCACTGATACTCATCAGTGTTCCAATTTTCTCGGTCTTCAGATCCCTGATACCGGATACTAGGGGCAGATGGTAGAAGGCGATATTGAACTCTCGAGACTGGAGATTTGCAGAATCAGTGGTCGCAGCAGTGGGGTTGATTTTCAGATATTCGGGCTCGAATTCCGTGACGAGATTAAGGAGGGCACGACGAAGGTAGGGGAGGAACCGGTAGTATTGCTTTTGGATCGCGTCTGCGAGGACGTCATCCCTCGCCAATAGATGTCCGTAGTCGACGTAGAGTGTGGTGAGGTCATACTCGCGCATTGTATGAACCTGCTCAACGTAGACAAGCTCGCCGTCTGGTGCATCTGGAATATCTCCATCTGAAGCAGGCGTCGCTGCGAGTGCGACATCTTCTGTGAAGCTGGACTAAGGTAGGTGAGTCGTTCTCGGAATTGACAGATACACCCACGTCTTCAAAAAGGTTTCAAAGCTTTCAGCGACGCTCTCTCCAACCGCATCTCGCACCAAAGGAACATCGCCTCGTGCGTCACCATTTATACGTTTTCTTCGTTTAGAGCTCGCCGCATTACCGTCCTCTTCCTCATTAGCACCGTCATCTTCCAAATCTAAGGCATCTGGTCGTCGAGGTGTCCCACCGGCGGCTGGTGTTCCAGTGCGCGATCTAGTATTAACGTCCTCAGAGGGTGGCTCCGGCGCACTGCTAGGCGGTAGAGAGGATTGACGATGCTGTCGGGGGGACGAGAACGACATAACGAACTAAGAGGATGAAAAGAAAGACGCGCTCGAAAATTGACGTGCGGTGTGACCTGTCACATATCTCTTGAGGGCCGGTGTTTGCGCGAGTCCATGTGGCTCAGCGGGCCGGAGGCCTCGGCCTAATATGATGTCGCGTGACGCAATATGCTCCAGACGCCCGACGTCATAGGACTCAGTAGTATAAAGGGTCACTTGGGCTATCGCCGCTTCCTTCCAAACACCCATCATCTCAGTACTCATCGTACTCGTCCAATTACAACCTCGCCCTCCTACATCATGACAAAATCTATCAGCAAGGTCATCTACAAGCCTGACTCCCAGTCAACGGACGAGTATTGCCTACTCGTAAACACTGAGGAAGTAAGCTTATTCAACATCGCAATACTTACGCCGCTGACAACTTTCATCCAACGTTGCAGTATAAGAAATGGAAAGCTGGCGGTGAGTAATCCACGCGATCGGCGACAGTCTCAAGGTTAAATTTTTCTTTCCCAGAAACGTGAATGAAACTTCCCTCGCATGCGCGTGACATACTGATACCGATATAGGTCTATCCCACTGGCAGACGTGCTGGATTGTATGTGCCGTACTCTTATTCATATTGCCACCCCTCATTTGGGCCGCGTCATCCCAGCTTACCAGGCGTTCCACTCTGGTCAAGGCCCCCAAGGGATTCTTGGCAAACCATCTAATCAACAATTGGACACCGTTTTCGGCACGTCAAAAGACGTCGATGTTGCCTTAATCATTCTTGAGAAGGGCAGGCATCAAGTAACAGACGGCGTGCAGGGCTCAACGGGTACCTTTTCAAATGCGACGCGTGGAAGTGCAGTCGTTGACACCAGGGGCAAAGGACTTAGTGGTGTATAGATTTGGGGCACTGAAGCTCGTCTAATGGGAAGAAGTCAAACAAAGCTAATATGTTGTATCAGCAATCACATGTTATTAGCATATATATCCTCACATCTCGCAATTTGAGTCAATGTTGTCACTATGAGAAACATGTCAAGTTATATACTCATCAACCCATCGTTCACTTTGGCCGTTTATCTATGAAGTCTATATAGTATGTATTGTATGTAAAAGTATACCACATGCACATGCAATCATCAACAATCGTAACAATACAACAGACACTCATTTAAGTCTTGCCTTTGGGCGCCGTTTTGCTGAACAGTTTCGCCTTCTCAATAGCGGCATTACCTAGGCAGAGATTAGATAAAATTTGACGTCAGAATTAAAACGTACTTTGTCGGACCAAGTTCTTCTTGTAATCGACGATGCTGATGTCTTCCTTCGTCAAGTTCTTAATGGTCTTGTTCGCCACCTCCCATAGTTCTTCGGCCACTTGAGAAATCAAACCTAAAGCAGATTATGTTTGAAAAAGGCGACATGCAATGTGAATAAGAAGCTTACGGAAATCGTGGGACACGATAACCACTCCTCCCTCAAATTCTTTGATGGCCTTGGCCAAGGCATCGATAGATTCCATGTCCAAATGATTGGTAGGTTCATCTTCACATATTAATTGGTACCATATAGCGCACAGAAACTTCGCGACTTACCAAGCAGCAGGATGTGCGGGTGCTCCATGGCTAGTTGAGCGAACACCACTCTAAGGAGATGATGGTCAGAACTGATTCACTGGAAGGAAGATTTCGCATACCGATTTCTCAGGCCATCTGAAAGTTGCCGGATCGGCGATGTCTGATGGCTTCCTGACAAACCAAAACGACCGAGCTGAGCGCGCCATGCCTGAGAGATAACGTCAAGGGGATGGAACTACGTGATGAAGTAAATACCTACTTGAATGTCCTTCTCCGGGAACTTCTGGCTGAACAACTCCTGGAAATATTCGATTGGGCATTTGTCATAGGGTAGTTGGTCTGCACTGTGTTGCGAGTACTTTGCAAGCTTCAGGGCAGCATGCTTAGAGACAGTTCCCTGCACCGGTTGAAGTACTCCAGTGATCAAGTGCAGTAACGTTGATTTACCAGCACCATTAGCGCCAAGGATGGCCACTCGGGAATCCATACTGACAGCTATTAGCGAGGACTTCACAGAGACAGAAACAAGACATACTCTATGCCGAACGATAGACCCTCATAGAGAAAATCTACCTTCTTGCCCGAGTACGAGAAAGCAACTTCATCAAATGCAATGATAGGTGGCGGGAGTTTCCGGATATCCTCAAAGTTGAAACGTAGAGGCTTGGCCATCTCAATTTTCTCGATCAATCCAGCGGCTTCCATTTTGTCGAGAATCTTTTGCTTGGATTTGGCTTGACGGACAAGGTTAGCGTAGGTACCGGCAGATGCAATGAATCTGAAAGTGTGTCAGAACGATGTATTAAAAGGTTGGCAAGGAAGACAGACTTTTTGATGTGCAGGATTTCTTCCTGCTGTTTGTTGTACGCCTTCATCTGGTTCACTTCGTTTTCCTTCTTTGTTCGCACGTACACAGTATAGTTACCGGTGTAGTAGACCAATTTCTTCTTGGTCGTCAGATCCATGATGTTCGTACAGACTGAGTCCATGAAATCCTGAGAGTGGGATGTGATAACGAGGATGTGGTTATACGTCGACAAGTAAGCCTCAAGCCACACCACAGCACCGAGATCGAGATGATTAGTGGGTTCGTCAAGCAGAAGCAGATGAGGTTTGACGAAAAGTGCTCTGGCGAGAGCCACGCGCATCCGCCAACCACCACTCATGTCTTTTGTGGGTTTCTTCATCATAGCCGGAGAGAACCCAAGACCGTGAAGGATACTTCCTGCTTTGGTTTCGAATGTATTAGGATCAAGTTCCTCGAGCTCCTCATAGGCAGCGTCGAGAGCAACTTCATCGACATCATCAGCGACCGAAAGCTCTTCTATATAGGCTTCGAGCTTGGCGACCTTTTGTTTGGCGGAAGCAACAATGAAATCGACGGCATTGACTTCTGACGGTTCAGCCTCTCCTCGTACAAGATAGATATCGATATGTTGGGGTATTTCTATGTCGCGCTCAGCAATGGATTGAAGGAATGTCGACTAAGCCATGACAGTTAATAGGATGGAAGACACAACAACTATTTGGCGCACCTTGCCAGAGCCGTTTTCACCCAAAAGGCCATACCGTTGGCCGTAGTTGAGCGCGATCTCTGCATTCTCGACAAGGAGACGACCATGGAAAGAGAGAGTATAGGAATCAATCTTGATGTCTCGAGCTTTCACATCGGATACGAGCACTCCAGCTGCGCTCCTGCAACATTGTCGACATCGGAAATAGGACAAACAAGCATCTATATACGTACCTTTCAGTCGCAATATTGAGCTTTGCCATCGAAGTGAGATCCTCTTGGCTCGTGGCAGCGCTCATGCTGGTAATCGGGGTATTGACACTGCTTCCGCCATTGACTGACCCCGACGGCGTAGATGTTGAAGTGGAGGCACTAGTACCACCAGCTGCTTTTTTGGCTGCCTTTTCAGCAAGACGCTTTTGTTTGGAGGCTGAGGGTGCCATGGTGGTCGGCTGTCAGTTATCGATCCCTGAAAACTTCAATCAAATTTTGGATACGGTGATTAGTCATGATGGCTTCGTGACTGGGGTACAGCATCCGAAGCGACGTCACTGCTTGAACAAGCGCAATATGACTTGGACTAAAGCCGAGCAGCGAGCGCCGACCAAACTTTGAGGATCAACCGATCATGTTGCGAGCAAGTTCAACTTCTGAAGGCTTTGGCATCATGCTATCGTGAGAGGAACGCCGCCATTACTTACTTGCAAAGTATCCCACCTCTGCTAGACGGAAGCGAATTCTGACATGATCGCCACGCTGCGCCTAGAAACCACCATTTTCAATCTGACATTAGGTATGGCTTAGGCCGTGTCCAGTACCAGCTCTGACAATTTTTGTGCAGAATCCTTAGGATGCTGGATCTTTGTAAAATGAGGAGGTCGCTTCCCTGCCTTTCATATGCCCATACGTCAACTCTGTTTCCAAGAGTGTTCAGTAGCATCAATTTCCGGGAAAGAATTACGCAGAAGCTCTGGCAGAGATATTCTTCAAATACTTACGCCGGAATCGACTCAAAATGCAACTTTCAACTGCGTCTCGGAATTTCATTTGAGGACGTTCGACGTGTCCATGTGATGAGCCTCAATGTGCTGAAGAGATCATTAAAGCACATTCCCGCAGACACCTCTCATTGTCACAGTGCACGCACAGCGATATAGCTTAGAATCACGGTTCATAACGGTAGAGTGACTGGTATCGTGGACTGGGGGTGCTCTGGATGGTATCCCATACTTCAAGGCTTTGTTTACAGAGCCGTGTGATATAGAATGGCGAACAGGAACTCATAACTTCTTGATGCCATCTCAAGCTGACGTCGACACTCGGTTTGGATGCGGTTCACCGAAATGGAAATGTGATTTGGTGTGCATCTCGATTTAATTATTTAATGCGTACATGGCGACTAGTACTGCATCTTCTAAGAGGCGGCAACGCATGGTCCGACCTGGTAGTAGTACCGCCTTCAGCCGCTGGCTGAATCTAGCTGAATAGCTCAGGAGCCAAGGTGTCGGTAATAAGCTCGTTGAAACGCATCAGGGACCCGACGCTACAACTTGCGGCCTGAACATGAGCCGAAATAACGCATCGTTTCTTCATTGGGCATCGCCAGAATGTCACTGGGTGACTCCAAAGTCATTAGTATGTCTTTTTGTACGTAAACTCAGACATGACGGTCACTGTTCAGGGACTAGGATAGGTAGTTGCATCCTTTGCAAAGGGGGTAGCCGTATGAGGCACTGGCTCAGTGGAGGCTATTTACATGTTGAAGTCAGGTAATAAACAACTATTGAGCAAATACCATGTATCGCCGATTTTTCTCTTAGGTGTCACTACGTGTGGTGAATGCTAAATCTAATGAGAGGTCGCACCCAGGTTCACCAGGTTTCTAGGTCAACCTGGGTGTAAGCACAGCTGTTGCAAAGCACTTTCAAGGTTGTCTTGTGTTGTGTTTCAAGTTCCGTTCTGTATCATGGAAGGAATCACCAAGGATACCATTGAACCAAGGAAGAGAACGTCCCTACACTGCCTAGTGTCTTGTAACATTTGGTCGTCCCAGGGAGCTTTGGACAGTCATGGCGAGTAGTTGATGGTGTTAGTTCAAGGACAGAGACTCTTCTTGGTACAAAGGAAGCGAAGACTAGTACAGCAGCTGGAGGCTGGACTGGAAAAATAACCAAGTCCGCCGGGCTCATCATTATCATTATCTTTATATACACACGGTGTCAACTTTATGGCGCGTCGTGTTGTGCTGTACTAATATTTGGCTAACATTACTTCCTGATCTGAGTTGCTAGTGGTGATCATCGGGAGATCCGCCCCGCCACGTGGTGGCTCTGTCACCAGAAGCATCCAAATCTGACGACCCAAGTCACTCAACGGCGTTAAGGCTGTATTCTGACTCTACCATCCATCACCACGGCAATTTCATGCATGCGTAAACGCTGTCTTTGCAGCAACGTAGAAAATAACGGCTATGCCAACCAGCTCCTTTGCCGTGCCTACGATTCTTACTACAGCAGCCCTTCATTTTGCTGAAGTATCTGAAGATGCCACCCGCGCAGGATGTCATTGATGCCTTGATAGAAACCGCTCGGGCAGAGGTTCTTGGTGACCTGGATGATCAAGGATGGGCTCTGCAGAAGATTAGAGTAGAACGGAACGGACGTCCATGGGAAGAAGACGAACTGGAAGCCCTTGGCAATGGTGAGTCGACCCAGGTTTTGGTAAAAACTCGTGTCTTACGCTCCTCAGGTACCCTGGATCCATCTACTCTGGTTGCGCCTTTGGTTAATGCACCGCCAACGAAGGCTACGACTCAACGGCATTTCTCTTCGTTCCCCATGACTGCTCATCTCCACAATCCTGTCCTTCGTTTGGTTTCTCTCCATCCACATTTATCCATTCATCTCTCTTTTCTTCGGGTCCCTGAAATCCACGACGACTTCCGATACAGAGTTTTCATTTCGAAAACCACAACTATCCATGATGTTATAAACACAGTAATAGATGAACTTGGATTGACTAAGTCATTGCCAGTTCCAGGCGGCGGAAACTTGGAATATGTTCTCGAAGAGGTGTGGAAGGACGCTGATTCTGAAAGTGCGTAACGCCTAGCTTGTATTGTTTGAGTACACATTGATCTATATCTTTAGAATCTACGCGACTGCCTGGATCCTCTTTGGTCTTCAGTATCATAGAGTCCTCCTTCTGTGCCAACCCATACACGTCTGCGGCCACTCGTGGCTTCCGTTTCTGTGTCCCCGACGAGTGGTACCGTCGCTCTAAATCAAGGAGCGTGTCAACAGCATCCACGGAACCCACGCAGTCTACTATAAGACGCCTCGCTGCTTTGCAAGAGTTCGACGAAGATGAAGAGGATGAAGGAACAGCAAAGATGTCCAGTCCGGAGTCATCCACTCTTGCGTCCGTGGCTTCTGGAGGTGGAACCATTCCCCAGAACCGCTTGTCGACCCTCTTCGATGGATGGTTCCAGGCTTCACCTCCTTCCCGATCTAGTGTTATATCCACCTCGGAGAAACGCAAGAGCATAGTGAGCGAGCCAATACTAGTTGAAAGCCAAATCGGCAATGGCTCAATAACGAGTTCAAGTTCAGGCCAGGAGTCCGATTTCGATGAAGGAGAATTCGAGGATTTAGTGAACAATTTGGGATTAAAGAATGACAAGCGAACTGAGATGCTTACTATGTCACCAGAAAGGAAGCGAACGATCTTGTCGCAGCATAATTTGATGAAGGCCGGTACAACTGGATCTGTGCGAGGTGTAGCTCACGTCCAATCCTATGGGCCTAGCAGTGCTGCTGGTATAATGCCAAGGATCGTTCCACAGCTGACTGGGGATGGGCTCATGAAGCGGTTCTCCATCTGGGGTGCAGCGCCTGCAGCCCCGCCTGTGGTTTCTGAAGAGTCGCACACTAGTGGCGAGTTTGACAAGGGTAGGAAAGGATCATTCGACAAGACTGGGGAACCGAAGCCTGTCCTCCTCAAAGTACGGGAGGGCGATGGAATAGCTGGTGGTCGTTGTCCAGCGGTGACAGAGGTGGTGTTGGTGACAGCAAGGCGCTTGAGAATTCGCCGAAGTGGTATGTTGACGGATTGCAAAATTGGAAGACGACGGACATCAAGCTGCTCAAGCACATCATATCGTTACGAGTGCACCTGCGCAACGCTAGTATGGCATGGGTGGAAGAGTTCCTTAGTGAGGAAAAGGGACTGGACGCTCTGACGGTTATGCTCGCGGGACTAGTTGGCAAAGGCGGAAAACGGAAGAATTTGACAGAGATTGAAACCAACTGCCTGCTGGAAATCGTCAAATGCTTCAAAGTCTTCCTGAATGCCGGAAACGACAAAAGTAATGTAAGACTTGCATAATGGCCGTTAAATTGATGCTAATATCCTGGTAGGCACTCTTTGACCGAATCATTGCTGCTCCAATGGTCGTGACCTACATTACTTATTCACTCCACGTACCTTCTCCGGAACTAAGGACTATGTCGTCAGAAATTCTAGCGGCGCTGTCTTTTCTATCACCCGACGGCCACAAAGCGGCGCTCTCTGCATTGTCAGATTATCACGTTGCCTATGACGAAACTTTCCGTTTTGAAGGCCTGGTCAATTCCTTACAGTTGCCTTCCGGCGAAGGAGAATTTAGCGATGATGTCGCGAGCTATTTAATGGATATGGATGACGAAGAGCTCAAGCGGATCTGGAACCCTAGGGCCGCGGTGATGTCTCTCGTCAATGCCTTGACAAATTGTCCGGACGCCTTGGAAGACAGAATCGTTCTTCGCGAAGAGTTTAGTAGAAGGGGTCTGAATGAGATCATTGTGGTTCGTATAATTCCTCTTTTTTTCAAGTCTTCCTGAACTCGTTCTGTGGGATAGGCCCTGCGATATGTTAAGCCGCCGGAATATGTGATGAATCAACTCAACGTGTATACGGAGGAGAAATTGGATGATGATGCCGAAATGAGAGAGAGGACTAGAGGGATGATGAGGCGGACTGCTAGCGATGCTGCGCTATCTGACGCTGAAGATGTACTGCAGGACATAGTCCGGCTGGCACAAGAGCACGGTGAACTATATCCTGTGATGGTTGATATCCTTCACAAGTACAACGACGTTCTTGGCAAGGACGTGGAATTGTAAGCGTTCTGAGGCCATTCCGCCTTCGATGCTGATACTCTATTGCAGGCAATTAAAGGCTGATCTTCTTACGGTGTTGGACAAATTTTGTCGAGCAGGCAGCAATGCTTGACAAGTTGTAAGATTAATTCTCAACTAAGGTGCATATCCTGATGACTGTTATGTACAGTGATGATAGCTGGCACATCTTCATGAAGAGGTTCGTAGCGTCTGTTTCGCATATCACGGGTCAAGAACTCGAGATCAAGGCCGCATCTGAGAGCGACCACATTGTTGAAGAAGAACTAGAGTCCTCTGCGAACCAAGGTCGAAGAGCTTAGCGATGAGGTACACATAATCCTCGTTGTTCTTTAACCTAATCAAACAATACCTCGTTTCACAGCGCACAAAGTTGAAGAACGAACTCAACCAGCAGATCGCTGAGATGAACGCCCTGAAATCTCTACCTCTAGGAGGCTCTCAAGGAAAGCCGCCCGGCAAAAGTGGCCCCGAGGTTTGTCAAATGACTGCAATGATTTTCTAGGATCTGATCTTCTGCCAGAGTTTCCACGGTGTTGTTCAGCGCCTGGTACAAAAAGAAAAACAAGTTCTCCAGCTCCAGTCAGAACTAGATCGAATCAAAGGCCAGCAACAGCCCAATGAGATACGCGATGCGGACGAGCGTGCCAAACAGGCTCGTGATCGTACGAAATGGAATACGTTGATGGACGAGATTGCCAAGTTGAAGATCAAGGTACGATAGAACCCCTTTATCTCTATTGTGTGCTTCCGTACCTAGACGTTGACTCTTCAAACAGCATGGCGAGACAGAGACATTACTAGGAATCAAGAATAAGGAAATTGTCTATCTAAAGCGTGCGCTTGAGTCCGTGTACTCTCGCTTTTCGGCTAGGGAAGAACATCGTGAAGAAGCACGAGAGGCAGAAATGGATGCTGAACTCATGGCTACTCGCACCATTGAAAGTCTATCACAGAAGGACGATCAGATTGCTTCACTGTGCATTGAAGTGGCTGATCTGAAAGCGCAGGTAGCTGACATGAAAGCTAAGCTGGAGGCAAAACCCAAAACAGAGAAGGAGTTCAAAGCACGTTCTCCACCGCCACCACCGCCGCCTTCTAAGCCTAAGCGTACTACGACGGCGCCAACCCATGTATCACTTGCGGTATTATCAAGTAAAACTCCACCACCTCCACCCCCTCCTGCACGGTCGCCATCGATACCTATTTCTGCGGTTGCTGTTCTGGAACCAACGTCTTCTACGCCATTAGCGTCATCCGGACCACCGCAGCCACCGCCCCCTCCCCCTCCACCACCTCCCCCTCCCGCTGCTGGTATCCCCGTTACTGCTGCCTCCATTGGGCCGCCGCCGCCGCCGCCGCCACCACCGACATCTTCGTCCGCTCCGCCTCCACCACCGCCGCCACCACAGCCTCTGGGTGTCGGGCCGCCCCTTCCCCCGCCCCTGCCCACTGCTTTCCGAATGGGCGGTGTCAGACCCAAGATCACGCGACCTGCAAAGCGTCTAAAGCCCTTCTTCTGGAACAAGATCAATAATTCAACTGTCTCCAACACAGTATGGCGTGAGGTTCCAACTGACATCCAGTTCGATTTGAATGATCTAGAAACTACATTCACGATTGATAACTCGACTCCGACACCCTCGCAACTCCAGGCCAATCCATCTAAGAAATCCGCTGTAACAACACTGTTAGATATCACCCGTGCCAATCATATTGGTAGGTCAACATTGTACTCCCGCCGATTTTGTCGCTGATTCCTCGTTCTTTGCGTAAAAGCTATCATGTTGAAACGTATCAAACTGGATTTCCCGGGAATACGCAAAGCACTACTTGAGTTAAATGATGACCTCTCCATTGATGATCTGAGAGCAATTGGGAAGCATCTACCAACGCCTGACGAAGTATGGAATATTTTTTGACTGTCTTTCAATCTGATAATCAGCCCTTAGGTGAACCGAATCAAAGACTTTGGAAATGTTGGGAAGCTTGCCATGGCCGACCAATATTTCAGCCAGGTACGTACTCATCCATATTTCATGCTTTGATGTTGAATACACATTTTCTCTAGATAATACCTATTCCGAAGCTGTCGGAAAGACTGGATTGCATGCTTTACCGTCGTAAATTAGATCTTGATATCGCAGAAATACGACCGGATCTGAATACTCTACGTAATGCTACCCTGGAGCTCCGTGGGTCGATAAAGTTCAGGCAAATCTTGCGGGTGGGTGTCTGTCAACGCTCCTCGTAGTAATGTTCTGATACCCCAGATATAGGCCGTACTTGCCGTAGGAAATGCATTGAATGAGTCCAGCTTCCGGGGTGGTGCACAGGGCTTCCAGCTCGAAGCCCTTTTAAAGGTAAACTCAGACTAGACAGACATAGTTCTTCGGGCTCATTTCTTAATAGATGAAGGAGACGAAAACAGCCAAAGCCGGTACTGACTGCCCTACATTGCTGCATTACTTGGCTCGAGTACTCCTTCGATCCAATCCTAGTCTGGTGACTTTTATTGAGGATCTTCCTAACGTTGAAGCTGCATCCCGTCGTATGTTACCTGGTTCCGAAACATGGATATATCCCGACGATTTACATTTTTCAACAGTCTCTGTACAGACGATCATGCAGTCAGTTAGTAGCATGGCTTCGGGTCTGGCTCAAATTACGACCGAAATAACACGACTAAAACAGCAGTCTGCCCTCCCCGATGATCGTTTCATTCTAGTGATGCAGGTAGGGGCACTTCCATGCCTCAGCACTTATTCTCTTTGACGTTTGTATTCAGCCATTCGTGATTGAGGTTGAAGAAAGTATCGTCGCGCTTAAGAATATGGGTCAGTCTCTAGAAGGGGACCTGAACTCTCTTCTTGCATACTATGGCGAAAACCCCGACACACCCGATGCACCCAAACCTGAAGATTTTTTCAGTCTGATTCTATCATTTTCTTCATCTCTTCAGGTAACCATGTCCCCGATAAGTCCGCTTCCGTCGTTAAACATATTATACAGAAATGTGCTCTAGAAGTTCATGACTCTCAACAGAAGTCGGCAGTCCAGACAACGCAGCCTGACATTCAGATCAGAGTGGAAGCAGACCAACCTGAGGAACCTGTAAGTCCTTCCAATGTATTGCTGACACGAATCTTCTCATGCAACTGTCACAGACCATTAAGGCTGCCGCTGATAGCCAGGGCTCTCGTGGCCGAACTGCTGGTGGTAAATCAGTAGGCCGAGGTGACCTTGACCAGGCCATTCGCAGCATGCGAGATGGGAAACGAAGAGCAAGGCCTGCTCGACCACTCAGCAAGATATTCCTAGATGGGGCACCTAGTAGTGGACGTCCTCAGAGTCGCTTTTTGAATCATGATGCATGACACTCACAAGTTACTTGTCAGTTACTAATATATTCATTTCGGCATACCATGATCTCTATATCAGTCTTGTATATCTCACGCATACATATCTCTACCCTCCGTTGTGTTTTGAGACGCCTCAAGCATGTATGTATACTTTCATGACATTATGACAGCCTGCGAGGCAAATTCTGTCTTGGTGCGTGGCGTTTGATTGACTTACTAACATTGAAGCGATTCATGATCATCCAGACTCCAACTTAAGAGTCGATCCTCGATAGGATCAGTCGAACTTTATTACCTCGAGCTACTTCTTGAGAGCGGCTCTGCGAAGAGTATGTAAACCTTATTTTGACAGCTCGCGTCTCACAACGTTCCTCCGTCCTACGAGTGGATCAAACCTTTCGGGCTTGACATTTTCTCGAATACTGTGTAAACGTCGTGAATCACTGCCTCAAGATGAATAAAACATGCGGATATCCGCAGACCCATATGATCCATGTCTGTTCGGCGATACTAGTCCGTAGTGAGGCCTACGCAGGTATTTAAACGAGGAGTTTTTCTCAAATTAATGCTACAAGTCTCTTTCAATCGCAGGGATGGTTGTCCTCTACCTCCTTGAGCTTGCTTTCATTGCTTCTTGCTTTTCGCTCGCTAGCGCCTTAATCCGTAACGGTCGTCTGCGTGGTAACACCATGCCCATGCCGGTAATACCAGCCATCGGGGTCGAGGATACCACCAGCTACGCAATAACTTCTTTGGCAGATGAACTACCACCCTACGACACGATTTATTATTTCGACCAACTCGTCGATCATAATGACCCGTCGCTTGGAACGTTCCAACAAAGGTATTGGCATACCTACGAATTTTATGAGCCAGGCAAGTAGTGCATAATCATGTGTTAAACTGTCTCATTTTTCTGATAATTTTGAAGGCGGGCCAATCATTCTTATGACCCCGGGGGAAGATAACGCAGCATGTTCGTATCAAATTCAGTTCTAACTGGAAAATTCTCTAATATATATTTCTCCGGCAGCTTATACTGGGTATCTCACGAATCGCACGATCAACGGCCTTATCGCCCAGCAAGAACATGGATCGGTCATCATCATTGAACACCGATTTTACGGCCTTAGCAACCCCTACCCTGACCTTACTGTTGCGAGCTTAAAATATCACACTATTCAACAAGCTATAGACGATCTGGAATATTTTGCTAAGAATGTCGTGCTTCCAATGCCCAACGGTGATCAACTTGGCCCCGATAAAGCTCCATGGATCCTCACTGGAGGCAGCTATTCAGGCAAGTTCATTCGCTTTCGATGAACCGCCCTTTCACTCCTTTTCGAAACCAATAGGCGCGTTGACTAGTTGGACTATGGTGAAGTACGAGCAGTTTTGTTCATGATAGAATTCATTTGACCAAATTGAATTCTAGTAAACCAGATACATTCTGGGCTGGATACGCATCTTCCGCTGTCGTCGAAGCAATATTGTGAGCCGATATTCATTTCCATGGCATCTCGGTCAGCTTACGCAACGAAACAGTGATTTCTGGAGATACTTCGAACCCATTCGCCAGAACATGCCACAAAATTGTTCTGCGGATGTTGCTGCTGTAATTTCCCATGTGGACGACGTATTCTCCGGCGACAACACAACAGATATCAACGCGATTAAAGACTTATTCGGTCTGGGTGAGATGTCACATCTCGATGATGTAGCAGGCTCATGTGAGTACATAGACCGCCGTAATGAAAAATTCCTCCCTGATATGCCTTGCGTAGTAAGGAATAATCTGTGGGACTGGCAGTCACTCCAACCGACATCTGGTGCTGGTGCACAATTCTTCGAATTTTGTGACGCACTAGAAGTCAAGAATGGCGAAAACGCACCTCAAGCAGGATGGGGGCTCGACTACGCGCTTTCAGCATGGGGATCCTATTTCAAAGATGTTTATTACCCTTTGAGTAAGTATTCACTTCATTGTATATACAGCTCCTCACTTTTAACCCGGATGCTCCTAGTTTGCGGTGACGACGGCGCTGAGTCCGTTTGCTCTTTATAACCCAGCAATAAGGTCAATAAAGGCTCAAGATGATTGCAGAGACTGCCTGGGTACATATGACGTGTTTCAAAACTTCTGGACCAATACCAGTATTGACAACGAGAACCGTTCCTGGATGTGGATAGTGTACGTTCAACTCTTCGTCGTCCTTCAATCCAACCTTATTGACCTGCGCTGGCAGGTGTAATGAACTGGGGTTCTATCAAGTAAGCGACAGCACTTCTAGTCACTTGTTATATACATACTCTCTCTTCAGGATGGTCCCCCACGGAATGCTACGGTAACGCCCATTGTAACACGACTCGTCAACGTCGAAACGTTTTATGACCAGGTATAATTCCTCAGAATTCCGACGAAGATCAAATCCGTGATTTATCTTTCAGCGTCAATGCCAAATGTACTTCCCTGAGGCTTTCCCCGACCCCCCATTCCCGGACACAAGTAATGTCAATCGGTTGTATGAAGGGTGGAACGTCAGCCTCGATAGAATTTTCTTTGCGACCGGCATCCGTATGTTGATATCAAGGCAGTGGAGCAGGAGAAGGCTGACACAATGACATAGGAGACCCTTGGAGAGAGGCTACTTTATCAGCGCAGGGACTTAACGTTCAGAACACTGACGAAATGCCTATCGGGCTCTCGGATGGTTTCCACTGCTCGGATTTGTCTACCACAACGGGTACAGTTGACGTGACTGTAGGCAAAGTACAGGCCTCCGCTTTGTCATCCATTAATACATGGTTGAAAGAATGGAAATGAACGAAGAGATGGTATAAGTAGTATGTAGTAACTTTATACTACTTACTCATTTTACGAGGGTCTGAAGTATAATGATTTATGAACTGTACAATGTACCGAATCATCCATGCTGTGGATGTGAACTGCCTCTATATTGTGTCTCAAATATTGGCCTTGGTACGGCCCCTACAAATTCTGAGGGAAAATCCATTGAATTCGCTGACAAGAGAGACATTTCATCTCCGGCCCGAAGCATGTGCCCCAAAGAGCGCGTCTTGCACGTGTATATCCTATGCGGCCCATTTTAGCCTTGGGCAACCCCATCTCTTCCTCATACCATGAATTACATCCGCGGTGCCGTCAATGCCATCAGCGCCCCGTACCAGTATTACAAGGAATTGCCGCCGATAAATCCCTCGACGCTCACCGGCGCGATTGATGTCATCGTCATCCAGCGCCCAGCCGACAACGGCGGGACGGAACTAGCCTGCTCACCGTTTCATGTACGGTTTGGAAAATGGCAGGTACTGAGACCGGGAGAGAAAAAGGTGTGTATATTGTCGCACCTATCAGTGAAATAGTCGACGAATTAGTCCCCAGGTCAATGTCATGGTCAATGGCCACTCGATTCCATTCAATATGAAGATTGGAGATGCTGGCGAGGCTTTCTTCGTTTTCGAGACTGATGAAGACGTACCAGATGACCTTATCACTTCGCCTATCCTTCAGCCCACACGACCCGACGGGGAATCAACGCCTGAAGCTGCCGACATGGAGTTATTTGGAGCGGAGGCCAAGTCAGATGATGACGAGCTACCAAAGGAAGAGCCAGATTACCTTGATCTGGACGCTCAGCCAGACAGCGACGAGAAACGACACAAGAAGACACAGAGCCTGACGTCATCAGGTTCTGTGACCAAGAAGCGGCCGTCGAGGCTGTCACTTTCTCAAGAGCATGCTCCACCCGGAATAGACACCCAAGATATGACGCAGAAGGAACAGGATGAACGCGCTGATGAGGTGCTGAAGAAGAAGTTGCGAAAGGGAACTGACCATGTACCCGAGGTTGAATTTTCGAATGGTCCGTAAAGTTATTTAATTCGTTCTCAGATAATTGATCTTCGGTTGTAGGCATCGCCTATGACATGGAGGGTTATCACTCTTCAAGCATGCGTCATAGTACTTCGCATGACCGTGAGCGGTCGGACCGTATCATTAGGTCTTCTGATGCCAATGGCATCAAGTTTCCTACTTCTTCAAGATCCTCGACACCTTCACCATCTCGGTCTGGAATTCTTGACAATGAGCCTTCGTCTTACGCATTTCCTTCCATGCGCGCGACTTCCGAACCGCCTGATTTCCCTGAATCACCGCCCGACATAACGAAATCCAGCTCCTTGCCGTTGAAGCTTTCCTCACCATTACCCCAGGAATACTCTTGGGAATGGGGTGCATTTCCGCAACCGTCGCCTTTGAAAACAACGTTTGGAAAGAGCGGACGCATTGATGGCGGTGACAAATCGACGACGTGGGGAAAGAGCCTGGGAAAGTCCAAATCCAAGTCAATCAGTGGTTTAGAGGCGGTTGAAGAGGGCGAGGTCCGAAGTAGAAGCGTGCCCCCATTCTATGAAGGAAAGGGAAAAGAGGAAGAGCAGGAAGTTTATGAAGACTACGATGGCGAAGAAGTCGCAGAAGAGAAATATGGTGACGGTGGTAGACTGACGGTCAGCCCATCGGACCCCACAAAGTTTAGAGTGACAATAGAGGGACGACGGGTGCCATTTGAGCTGAGTCTGGTGCGTGATGAGGCGGATGAGATGCGCGGTAGACGGAATCGAGACGGTGCTGTTCCCGCTATTCCCGACAACACATGCAATGCCTTTGGTGTGGACGAGGTTGAGACTAATAGACTATTTGAGAAAGGAAAGATCGATCTTGATACTTTCTTGGTTGACGAGAGCATCATTGACGATCCAGCTTTGGTGATAAATTGGAATGAGGGCCAGTATGTTGTGCGGTTTTCCTCGTGCTCCCTGTGTTCTGACGCTGTCGACAGGTACATTAAACACGACGATGGCTCGCCATTGGTGCAAGCTCTCAGGCTGTGGCGCAATGCATATCTACTTCAACGAGACTCAGGAATGACACCGACCCGACCTTCTTCACCGCTTTCGGATGACGACGAAGCAGTGAAGCCGGGTCTCAATGGTTCTTCTAGCCTTTCAGAACCGACACCAGCAGGCAATCGAAAACCTCCAACCTCATCATCTTGGGTACAGTGGTGGAGTCGGAGTAGAAGAGGCACGCCTTCCAACACACCCAGTAATGGGAAGCCCGAACGTCCTGAATTAAGGGAGTCAGTCTCGGTCCCCTTGGAAGCTGTTCGTTCTTTCATGAATCATGCAAATTCTTTCCGTTGTTGACAGTTTCTGCAGACGCCGCCGCCTCATTTGAAGCACATACCACCTGCAGAATCCGCACCAGCCCTTCCCTCAACACCATTGCAGAATCCTGTTCAGGATACTCCTGCTCCGGTACCTGTAATCGAAAAACCGGATCACAAATTTGCGAAGACATTGCGGTTAACGTCAGATCAACTAGTAAGCGTGGTATCATCTCACATGTTCTCATGCTCACACGGGACGTCCAGAAATCTTTGAACTTGAAGTTGGGTCCTAATACGATAACATTTTCATTGTCCGTGACCGGTGCCATCGCCTGTACTGCACGCATCTTCCTGTGGGAGTCGACTGACTTGGTTCTTGTGTCCGATATTGATGGGACAATCACCAAGTGGGTTTCAAATTCATCCAAAACTCTGAAGCATGGCTGATACAGCACGAATAGGTCTGATGGGCTGGGCCATGTCTTTGCGATGATAGGCCGTGATTGGACACACCTTGGAGTGGCAAAACTTTACACGGACATTTGCCGGAACGGGTATAAAATCATGTATCTGACTTCAAGAGCGATAGGCCAAGCGGATTCTACAAGGGATTATCTAAAGGGCATCAAACAGAATGATTATCAGCTTCCCGAAGGCCCTGTGATCATGAGTCCTGACCGGTTAATGGCGTCGTTGCATCGGTGTGTATGTTTTCTCACGAGACTCCAATCCGGACTAATTGGATTGGTGGGCTTCCAGAGAAGTCATCATGCGAAAGCCAGAAATGTTCAAGATGGCTTGTCTGAGGGACATCCAGCGACTCTTTGGTGAGGCGTCAAGAAATCCATTCTATGCAGGGTTTGGGAATCGGATTACGGATGCTATGTCTTATCGAAGTGTGAACGTGCCCAGTTCACGAATTTTCACTATTGATTCGACTGGCGAGGTCAAGTTGGAACTCTTGGAACTGGCGGGATATAAATCATCGTAGGTTTTTTCTCCCTCAAGCGTGATGGTCACTAATCTTGGTTCATAATCCTGGTTCATGCTAGTTATATCCACATGACTGACCTTGTCGACCAAATGTTCCCTCCTATTCATCGCAAGTGGGCTCCAGAATTCACTGATTTTAACTACTGGAAAGCTCCGGTACAAGATTATCCGCTTCCAGACCTCTCACCCCCTTCTCCTGCACTCAGTGCTCGTTCTGATACATCAAATCAGAGCGCACTAGCCCGGCTGCGAAATTTCAGCCTTGTGGGAAGTAGGCAAGTCAACGTCTACAGATCAACGACCTCTGTTTCATCCTCACCGACTCGGAGAGAATCATCTCCGGAAGGCGAACTAGAGCACCCGTTGAGGCAGATGTCATCGTTTGAGAGACTCAGCAGTACTCTTGGGTTCTCGGGCTCGTCCAGACGAAGCCCCAGTCCGGATTCGATGTCTTCGGTCACATATGCAGAGTCGGATGATGAGTCGGATGCGGATGGTGATGACGGCACGGGAAAGAGGAAAAAGCGCGTGCGGAGGCGCAGTATGAGCAGCATACCGGGCGCTTTGGATGATATGCACTTTGAGCTGGATGATCATGAGGAAGACGCTGCCGAGGACGAACAAAACGAAGAATTTGACGAGGAAGGAGGCATGATAGCCGATGAAGAGGCGGAAGAAGATGCGTTTGATGAAGATCTCTTAGCTGCCGGAGAGATGAAGAACGTTCCTTTCTTATAGATACATATACAGCTACATTAGATAGACTTCTACTTGTAATTTTAATTTGCTATTTGGTGTCGGGACTTATAAGGTGCAGAGGCTCGTACCACACCTTATGAAACCTTCCTCTTCCTTCATTTAATGGGTCTTGGAGTCTTAAAGACTCGTCACCGGTAATCTCCGACTCACTCTCGTTCATGGCTGATGTGTCGAGCAAGGGATTTGAACGGAATTCTATGGTTTCCAGACGTATGGAATTTCGTTCACGGTCTGGTGCGTCGGGTTTGTCCTGTAAACTGAAGACAACAGTCTCGCTGATAGCGCTACGGCGGTTGACAAAGAGAAGAACAATTGTTGGGTACATGCCCTTATAATCCAGTCAATCAGTCACAGTATAGGGGCAGGTGTGATCAGTCCGTACCGCAAATTGTGCGTTGACAGGGACATAAATGTCCCCCAAGGTGCCGAAGGGAAGTCGGATCCAGACAGTGACGAGGAAGAATAACTGGAGTTTGAATTGTTGTTACTGTTGACCCGAGAGAAGAACTCATGCCTGAGTAAGTACTCACCGTAGAGAGTGTATAAAAAAATCCAGCTTCAACCAACAGCGCGACAACTCGTTCTCCTCGGGTCGTGCTCATTTTCCGGGATTGCACTACCTCCGTGGTAATCCATCGTCTATACCGCCTACGTTACCCGACATCATTCGTTTGAAATCCATTATAGAAAGGTCTCGTCACTGACCAAGCTTTGACTCCAATAATGAACGTCGACGACAAATTGGTTAATAATGTAAGTAGCAAGCATAGCACCTGTGCATAATCTAACGAGCGAGCCAAGGCGTTACCAGCTACAACTTTGTTCTGGCTGACTGCTATGACCGTTATCGAAATTCGTATTCCGATTGTGACTACCGCGGACACTACACAAGGAAAGATTAATGATATCGGAAAAAGGAAGAGACAGTTACGTACATGCTGTGCAGGTTAAAAAGACGATAGGAACCATCAATGCTTTGCGGTATTCCTGCTTGCAAAGTATCCATACCCGCCAAACAACGACTCCGTCGGTTAAGATACACTACATAGCGTGGAATTTGAGTGCTCGGAAAAAGGGGGGAAATTACTACTTACATTTATCAACGCTAATGCATTCATCAACATGCACTGCTGTCGGCGGTAGCTGGCCGCATCATTATCCAACGGGATCCCATTCACGAACCCGCTCGAGATGAGATCCAGGTCATGGTATACGGATAGAACCCAGTGGGCTGTCGAGAGAGAGAACATGAAGATCAGCATGCAGAATAGCAGTCTTCGAGTTGTCCCTTGGAGGCCTCTTTTCCTATTGCTCGTCGCGTGAGTACCGGGTCCCGACTGGCGTCAACCTACATACAACATTGCATAGCAACAAAGAGGCATGAGTATCGTGTACATGCCTGGTTCGAATGAGTGACATTTTCCTGAGCCTTTCGTTTAAATACTCACCATATACTAGTGTTTGGCATACTAACCGAATCGTGTAGTAGAAGACGTCTAGTCCATCCTTGTTGGCAGCCATCAAGGAAAAAGCAAAGGCAAAGGGTCGACGGGTGTCTTGAACTTGACCATATATAAACAAGATTCAGGAACACCATTTTCATTTTCCCGGCAGATATACGGGTATGTTGCTCTTTGTAGGACAATGGACGTTTGAACCGTGATCCAACACACAAGGAGCTACATCCCGTGCTGGCGCATCAGGATCTAGAATATCACAAGTGTTCATCAAAAGTTGAATAAGGAATCCGAGAGAAAATGAAATTCTCTGCAGCGGCAGCCGTCGGGGCATAAACGCGCCTACCGTCGGGGAGGGATGTTATATCGAAGGAAATAAATGCGCACAGATAGAGAGTAGAGTCGCGTAGCCTTTGTAAAGAGCAATTCAGACGACTACGCCTCTTCACTAGGGTTATGTCGACGTGCCAGAGCCCGTAGGTACCCCGAGGATTAAAATCGACATATTACACTGCTTTCGTATTTTAACCACATCCCGCTCTAAGCTGAGATAGGAGTTTCTCCTCGGGGCAGAGGCAGTCTGGCCTTGACTATTGAACTTGAAACCTAGATTCAAAGACTGACAGTTCGTTGCTGGCCGTCACATCAGCGCATCAACAGCAGACTGTTAGGTAACTTACTCTGGGACCGATAGAGGGGTAAGTGGACGAAGGAGTATTCTTTTCTTGAGGGACGGGTAAACTAAAGCAAGACAGGTCGAGGATCGCTTCCTGTACATAGAGTATGTACGAGGACCTGGCGAAGATCAGGCACAGTTCTGGTGTGACTTGAGTTTGAACATGCCAGGTACAGCGGGGGGCGACCCGATTGCAAATGTTTCATATAGCATTCGTTCCTATCCTTGGCGAGCATAGACAGCAGCATTGATGCTGAGAGCCAATCAGCGAACTGGAAGGCACTAGAAACAAAGAACCGCATATGAAGCATCAATTGAAGACATGATCTTACACAAAGGGCCGATTGGACTTCGATTCCAATCGCGACGAAAACGTTAAAAAACGGAGTCCCGATCGTGCTAGAACACTTGAAGGACTTACTTCATCACAGAGTAATGATTCGATCCCTCTCAGTTGTAACCTTGATTCTGGACTCGAGGGAATAAATCGCACGTATGTCTATCCGAAGACATTCAATTGCTATGCGTTGCCGAAGAACGAATCGTGTCTAGAATGCAAAGACCATGAAAATAGTCGAGGAGACACGACGGCCCATCGAGTAGCCGAGACAAAGAGGGAGTATCGACATGTGAAAGCGATATTCATGCGCAGAAAGGACCGAGAATGCTACAGGCTGCGATCAAAAGATGTTCTCTGAGGATCATTTGGATATGGGCACACTGGTGCGCGTGTGGGGCCCAATTAGTGATGAGCAGTGATGATTGTGCCCGGGGATGTTCCGCAGCCAGAAAACCGAATAAACGTTCTCGGTGCATGCTCACGGAACTCGACGGAACTCCAAAGCTAGATGTAGCAATACTTCTGGTGAAGGAGGCGCTTCTGATGTGAAATGAGCGTGTAAAGTTCGTAATGCTGTTAAGGTTCAACGTCTTCTCGTTCTTGCTGATACGGAGAGCCGCATATTCCGAGGTGGTCCGGGCCCTTCACGAATAGCGAGGTCTGACAAAGAACAAGTGAATATGACCAAGATGCGAGCTGACCGTTGAGCATAGATGAGTAATCCGCGCCGCTAAAATCCCACCACGAAGGAATGATACGTGGCGTGTACCAGAGTGGCTGGATCTGCATGACTCAACGACTGAGACATAGGAAAGACCAGAAGCCTTAAAGAAATGTTGATTAAGGACAGCGGTATCGCAAATCGTATGTCGTATATCAGTGATCGAATGTCGCCATTGCCATTGCACAAGTGTTTTTGCATACAACTGGTAAAATTCCATTTAGCCAGAGCGTGATATTACAACCGTACCAGATCTCTTGCAGTCAGAGTAATCCAATGCGCGCTATACGGTATCGAAGGGATCAATGAATTTCCACCCAGTTTATATGTGTCCCTGAGTCCTCCTCTTCTCCTGACCGCGTAGTCATCTAGTGGGCTGCCTCGGCCAGTTCATGATCATATAGAGGTCCCATGGGAGGCTAGAAAACTGATGAGCGAAGAATATACCAGGGTCCACGGAGACTTACGGGAGTGTTGCGTTCCCTATAGGACATGAAGCGGTCAGCACGCGGAAGTAACGGAAAATATGGATGACCACCCACCATTTAGTGCCATTAGGGAATAAAGGACCTATACTCCGTTGAGACAACGTCCGGGACTACAGCAAAGCAGAATGACTCACTAATGTATGGGTCAGGGTGCTTTTTCGCCGCAAGTTCAGCCTCTGCTCTCTCCAAAATTACGGCCAGTGCTCTGGGATCATGCACATTGCTGTCCAAAAATTAGGATGTATTCCACGCAAAAATAGGGCATAAGTTACCGGTTTTTCTCGAATTCTGCTCTAATTAACAGAGCCTTGGCCCGCCAGATACTTCTGGTAACTGTCCAATCAAGCTCATTCTTGAGGTATCGTTTGTAGAGCGACTTGACGTAGAGTCGGTGGGCGGACGAGAAGGTAGAGGAGGACATGGGAAAAAGGCAAGGATGGACTGAACCGGCCAGGCCGCTTGGTCTTTTCTAGGCCTACTTACCTAAGGCTGTGCAATTTTTTCTGGCGGAACCGAGCGAGTCGACGCTTAGCCTTGTTCCGCTCTCCCTTCCTTGCTCCGTGTCTGCTTGCGGGAGAATGGACCCCCATTCTCGACTGAACCAGTTCAATCACAGAACTCCGAAATCTGGACCTCAGAATTCCCGTTTCATGGAGGCGCCACTACCAAAGCCGTCCCTTGCAACTTTCCCAGGCAAACAATCAAGAAAATCCTCTGCAGCTGCCGCATCGTCCTCGTCGCTGTTGCTCGTTCGTCGGCCAATCGCGACCAACTCACGCGTCAAGCAAGATGAAAAGTACCGTAATGAGATGTATCTCTCCTTTATCACCAGTGCGCTGCAGGAAAAGGCCATTGTGCGTCACACGAGCTCCCATTTCCGTGGCATGCAACTGACTTGGCCACCATAGGGACGCACTGAACGATTTGATGACCTTGTCAATCAATTCAACCCAAAGGCAGCCTCCCAAACGTCGGTCCAGCTGCGCGCCTGGATCCTGACACTGTCCCATGTTGTCTCTCGCCTCGAGCGTGTCCATTATGCTCTGGTAGAGGCTATCGTCCGCATGCCATGGACTACTATGGATACTGCTACGGTAAAGTCGTACACCGTCTTCATTGGAATGTTGCTCTCGGCGAGACCCGAGTACCTTTCACTTGTCCTGGGCATGATTGCGCAAGGCTTTACCTATCGTACGTCAAGTCTACTCTATCCGATTCGCATCTTCACCTGTCTATGCAGAGTCATGTGCTCAAGCCCTTGATGCATCCGCCTCGTCAGGTCCAATGACCCGTCGTACCGTTTACGACCGGCTTCATTACCTTCTCCGGCATATCTTGTCACTTATACCAACACTTCCATCGACCCTGATGCCCCTCTTGTCCCGCAATTTCCCCCACAAGCGGCAAAATATAGCGTCACAGTCTACCTACATTCGTAATTTGCTGAGGGTTTGCGGCTATTGTCCCGAACTGTCTGACAAAATTCTCGGAACAATTGTCGATCGCGCCATTCAGATAGATGTGCGTCTGATATCATTATACGTTACATTTCCAATTGACAAATTTCCACAGGTCGAGATCCAAGTCGAGCTAGAGGAGCTAGAAGAAGCGGAAGCAGAACAAGATCAAGAAGTCTTTCAGTTAGATCTGTTCGACGTCTTAATAGGACAGGAAGGCGAAGATTCTGACACCGATTCAGACGATGGAGACGGGGATGCCTTTAGTGATCTTTCGTCTGATGCTGGAGGTGATCTAGACCTCGATAACCATGGCCAAATTGAGGCTACAATCACAAATGTTCGACATGTCCAAGACATGGTGAAGAAACTGGATACCATACTGACACTAACCTTCGAACATTTCGACCGGAGTCAATCTTCGACACCTAAACCACCGTCTCCTTCACCAACACCACTACCTCCACTAGACCTCCCACCATTACCTCCTGTATATGACTCCTTCAATCCCTTGGCAATATCGATCCAATCACCCACACCAACAATATCATCACCTCCGCCGTCATCGACCCAAGCACTCTCAACTCCTCTATCGTTGTCCCCCGCACCACCACCCTCCAGGACCCCCGCCCTCCATATAACATTTAACACCCTCCTCGCCATTTTTGATCGCACAATCCTCCTTACATTCAAATCCCGCTACACGCAGTTCCTCCTCTTCTGGTATACCTCCCTAGATCCAGACTTTGCCGATATCTTCTTGGGTATGCTTACTGACCGTGCCCTGATTAATCCGTCCACCCCCACCGTTACACGCGCAGCCGCCGCGTCCTACATAGGCAGCTTCGTTAGTCGAGCGCGGTTCGTGGACCGTGAGGGTGTGCGGACAGTCATCAAAGTCTTATGCGATTTCCTCGCTACACATTTGGACAACGTAGAGCATGCAGGCAGTGCAGATTCAGCGCGGAACAGCGTATTCTATGCTGTATCGCAGAGCCTCTTTTTGGTTTTTTGTTTCCGGTGGAGGGACATGCAAGAGGACGAAGATGAAGATATCGTGAAGACGGAGGGAAAGAAGTGGATGCGAGAGCTGAGTGTGGTACATCGAGTGGTGAATTCGTCCTTGAATCCTCTCAAGGTATGTCTATGCTGCATCATACACGGGGCATTTCATGACTGATATTGGGTAGGTGTGCTCGCCGAATGTATCGATGCAGTTTGCTCATGTGGCCAATACTGTCGGGTTCATGTACTGCTACACTGTGCTGGAGACGAATAAACGCCAAAACGCCATGACCATAGCCGCTCAGACGCGTATCTTTACGACAGCTGCTGTCAATGCTGAGCTGAACACGTTCTTCCCCTTTGACCCGTACAAACTTCCACGGTCGGGTACGTATATCGAAGGTATCTATCGCGAGTGGAGTGAGGTGGCGATCGACGAAGACGAAGACGAAGATGAGGATGAGGATGAGACGCGAGATACGTTTGATGAGGGTGGGATTCCTGTTGTTCGAAAAACTGAGACTGAGGAGGATCCGGCTACGCAGGGTCTAGGAGAGTCTCTGGGTGCGATGAGTATCAGCCCAGTGAGACTGAGAAATGGGATTTAATTGATTTATGTAGAGAACAACTCGTATTGAGTAGCTTTCGTGTTTTATGGTTGTTTTAGCTATCGAGCAAGGATTTCTGTCAGGACTAGCCATTTAACATCTACAGGTTCATTCTGTTCGCAATTAATTGAGGAACCTGGAAAAAGCCGCGTATTGAGCCACCCTAACTAGGAAAGATACCAATTGAAGCGGCTTACTGATTTGCATGACAATCCAGTCTATAAGCAACAAAACCCCACTTCTCTTCCTAAGTTTAGTATAGCTACTAATGATTTCATAGGTATCTGTCGCAATGGGCAGCATATCTTCAAATACTCAACTGAGAGTGTTATGATTGCCTTTCTTCGTGAACATTGATCTGCGCGTCACAGTTGGTGCAGCGTGCAGTCGGCATCGTATCTTCGGGTGTGTCAAAGCCAGATCCACAAAATCACCGCTGTATTGTTCTGAACGACAATAGGGAAGATGCCTCTCAAGCTGACATGCTTCCTTAAAATGCCATGTGATATCAAGAAATCACGTGGCGGGCTGTGCTAAGAGGCAAATTACGGCAAATTTTACACCCACTTGAAGGCTGAGAAAGTCAACATCCGCTCTTCAACAAGTACCTTACCGGTGACACGGAGATGTCCATTTTTATTAACTCCGAGTCAATGACACCTTCAAAAAACTGTAGCTGGCTTTCTGTCGACTACTGATATCATCTACTGTTACCAACATTGAGGACAGGGACATGTTAAAAGTTCGTGCTGCAGATCTTAAAGAGGAGGGTAACAGATGTTTCCAGTCTCGGTGGTTTACGCAGTACGTGCACTGTTTTGTCTGGTGCAGTGTCATATTTAACTCTTTTCTAGGGCCGCAAAACTTTACAAACAGGTTTGTAAGTTGACTTCTGTGGCAAAGAATTTCGTCCTGACGAGTCTGGTTTAGGCTGAAGAAATTGAATCTGATGACCCAGTCTATCCGTCAAACCTGAGCGCGGCATTGTACGAGATAGGAGACTACGCCGGATCCTATCAAGCAATCTTGCGATCCGCCAAACTACTCTCTAAAAGTCCAAACCCGCCGTTAGCCGCAAAGGTCTCTTTAAGGTTGCCCAAGGCATTAGTATACGGCTTTCGGAACAATACCCTCTCATTAAAAGACTACCACGATGAAGAACAGCTCATAGAACGACTCAAGCCGGCGGCCGGAGTTTCCGAAGGATATTGGGAACAATGGGAACGAACCATTGATGAATACGACACTGTTATGCGACATGCCAGTCGTGCGAGAGTGAATTTCGTTTCTCTAGCAATGGCTCGAAAAGCGGCGTGCGTTGTCTAGTTTCTTATTCATTGATATGGATATCTGAGAGACTATGCTTGCAGTCGATCAGACTTGGAATATTTTACAGTAAGTGACATTCGTAAATTCAAGTTCAAGAGCAGTCGTAAAACGAAAATATGTAGATCGGCCATGATGACGTTATGTCCATCATTACCGACTGGGGACTAGAGAATAAAACGCATCCATTTGATCTTCTCAAAGTCTCGGTTGAGCGTCTTTCGTGTCTGTCTTTTATTTGGGGTGGAGGTGGCGACGGTAATGCGTCTCTATAATATAGCTATGGCACCTTCTGACAATGCCTTCTAGGTCGTCATATCTTCGGTTCTATCATAGGCCTCAGTCAGACATTTCTGGAACTGACTTCGAAGAAACGCGAAGCCTCTAAATTTCATTTTACCCTCCTTGACATACATCCGACAACAATTGCTCGGAATTTGTGTCTCTTTTTGATGATCAACGAGTTGATAGCGATGCGGCTACGCAAACACACCGATGGTGTCGAGGAGGCAGAAATCAAGGCAACCATCTTCTACGTCTGGATGGGGGTTGTTTTACCACCCTATTGCAATGTTAGGTACGCTGATCCCCTAAAATCTCTAGCGTTACCTTCAAGTAACAATATTTCCAGATTTCTGAAGGTCGTTAAATCCCTCCTGAAAGACTTGCAGACCCCGTCATATCCGCTTCCTCATTGGTTACATGTCACTACAGATTCGATTCCGGGGATTGTTGCTTCACTGAGATATTGGGACACACAGTTATCTCATCGGACAGTACAAGAAATGCTTCGACGACACCGCCAGTTCGAGAATATGCCTATTAATTCTTCCAACTTCAAATTACAGGATATCAAAGCGGAGATCGATAATATGACTGACGACGAAGTAATAAACTTTGGCCAGGTGCAGATGCAGATACCTCCCCCTTCCGAGAAAGAAGCGCGTCAGGAATGGTTGACGGGTATGCGCATCATGATGTTCCGATTGTTGGCGTCTGGGAACGACAAAGGCCGTCGTTCTTCCCAATTCTCGAACGAAGAGGCATGGTATCGTATTACTCAATGTTTCATTCCACCCAAAGTTTTGAGGGCTCGTCATAAATCGTTCGACGAACTCTGGGCTGGTATAACACAATCGCCTACCCAGGTTTTAAAGAAGCAGGTATGATATATATACTCATTAGGGGCATGATTTCATGCTTATCTTAGGCACGAAAACACATTGAAGGAACTTGGAAACCGAATCCATCACTTTTCGTAAGCTGGGGATTACTCCCTTCCGAGTTTATCGTCTAAAAATTGCATAGGATGGCGTTCAGGAAGTCAAGTTCGACTATCCATCAGTCGAGTTCAATGCGTTTGAGATGGTTGAGCGAATCTCGCAATTCAATTCCCGTATGGGACTTTTAAAAGGGAGAAAAGTGGACGAAGATTGCCCGGCCTATTCCGTTTCTGAGATCTTCTTTGACGCCGTGGTCGATGGCCTGGTGGCTCTCAAAGGTCATATTACGATAGAACTCCTTCAGGGTGATATCTCCCAGGAATTAATGAAGATGGCTCATGGGATCGATAATCGACCACCTGGTTTCCCGCGGACATTCACTCGAATGTGGCTGAGCAACGTTCCGTGAGTTGTCCTATTTTCGCACTAGACAATTTGTCTCATGTCACGCCAGCGATTACACTCATGGACCTATGAACATGGCCTTGTTCGCAATGCCCAATCTAGAACCGGAGCCTGATGCTTCAGTCGCAGCCAATTGTTTACTAAACCCTAGCCTTTGGAAAGACAGTGGTGATAAACTAATCTATAAGTATGTGGCCTACGTCGTATACATTTGACCCACGTCGTGACTAGGGTCCTTTTTCAGTTACTCTTTGCTGAACGGAAAGGACTTCGCTCGTTTCTTTGGATGTCGTATTGTGGCAAGTGGCCCTTGGGACGCCATTGAATTCTCGACTGAACCACTCCCTCGCCCCTTGTCTACACTCGCTACGCGTGAGGAGCTCATCGTGTGGCTAACGCGTGTATTCATCACCACTATCCTCCCACCCGAACCGCCTAACCCTCGAAAGGAACTACTGTGCCGTGTCCGATACCCAAACAACCTTGCGGCCTTCTTAGGGCTCCTTATGCGACTTCCCGCAATTGGATACCCCCCACATTGGATATCTGAATACCTCAACACATTGCTCGCTGACAATCTTATAACCGATCTCGTTCCCTATCGAGGAAAGTTTCCCATCCCTCTGTCTGAGCCGGCCCGAAGCGCTCCATGTCGAAGAGTCAACTTGAGCCCATGGCTTGCCGAGTTCAAGACAATAACAACATTAAGCTATGAAGCACTACCTTTTCCCGTATCCCTGCGCGTACGTCGAGATGATATTGGCGCCTACGAAGCGCCTCTTTCGATCAAAGATTTCGGACCTTTGACCTTGATGGAGAAATTTGGGAACTACGACCCAGTATTCAGTCTTGTGTTCTATAAACGCGGTACGCAGGCAGCAAATATGGTGCAACGCATGAATCGAGACACGTTAGTCAAAGTTTTTGAAAAGGGGCATGGTAAAGGCGATGTCTATGTGCTGTCGGTTCTGGATCAATTCGGTATCACGAAGGGAAGTGTTAGGTGGAAGATGGGGAAAGAGATGGTGGCGAAGATGAAGGAGGAGAGCTGGGCTTTCGTGGCACATCGGCTAGATTGCCATGAGATCAGTAAGACATTCCGCTTTTCTAGCTTGCAGGTATCTAAAACGCGATTTTTCTAGGTTCCTCAATTGTTGCGGATAGGTGGTGGGAAGTCACAGCGTAGATTTTTGTTATGAGCCGTATCTAGGCCCATCAAGGCTCAGTTTTAGTAAAGTACTACCGACACCTGTGACATATTAGGGTTTATTCGTAGTAGGACACTTATTTAAACGAAATTGGGTAGATCTATAGGCAACGTATCGTTGAAGCAGAAGATCAGGGTGGTCCAGCACGCTACGCCTGAGAACGGTGGGATATCATTGACGCGTTACGCGTGGCATCCCCAAAGGTCTCTGTTTCTCCGAACGAGCTATTAGCGTGAGGATTATCGCCAAATTCGATGGTGTCTAAATTTGATACATGCTGCGCACGTTCCTGGGGATTGCTTTTGTCTTGGGAAGTGAAGATGACTGTCTCGTTTAAGGCACCTTGGCGACTGACGAGAAGAAGGACTATGGCCGGATAGATGCCCTGCTTGAACGATCAATTTGACTACTTTAAGCAAGTATTAATGAATACATACCGCGAACTGAATGTTGACCGGAGTATACACATCGCCGAGAGTGCCATAAGGAAGTCGAATCAGAGAAGCAACCAATACCGTTAGCTAGAGTCATTAAGCATTCGCCGTAATCAAAAGCGTTCAAATGTATGCGTACCCCAGAAAAACAGTAAATGATGCCGGACTCGACGAGGAGAGTGAAGATTTGTTCCGCTGTAGTTATTTTTCTTCGTTTCAGTTGAAGTTCAGATATGATCCAGTGTCTATGATGCCTACAGATTCAGATCAGACATGTTGAAGTAAGGAACTAGCGTATGAAGCAGACCAAGCCTTGATTCCGACAATGGAGGTAGAAAAAATATTGGTCAACAGTGACAGGACCAAGTTTGTTACTTGGCAATAATCCAGCACATGAGCTAAGCCTCTGCCATGGGCTATATCGATGTGCCGATCGACATCAATAGCAGTTATTGCGGCGCGCAGTCCAATTGTTCCCAAAACAGACACTGTTAATGCCGACCACGATGATCAATGATCAAGATTCATGACGACCCGCCGTAGAAGAACCAGAACTCACGGAAAGTCAAGCATAAGAATACGAAGGGGAGAATCAAACTTTTCCTATACTCGTCATGACAGAGTACCCAAGCCCGCCAAACGACGACGCCATCAGTTAACAAATACTGTAGAGCGTTAGATACTGAGACTCTTTCACTGAAAATAGACACTCACGTTCAAGAGGACAACTGAGTTCATCAACGTACCCTGTTGCATACCATAGGTGGAAGCAATATTATCCAGAGAGAGTCCATGCACAGATGAGGTAGTTATGAGAAGCACGATGTGATATACAGATAGGATCCAATATGCCGTCGAAAGGGAGAACATGAAGACCAGCATGCAGAACAGGAAGATTCGCGATTTCCCCCGAAGACCTCTTCTCCTATACAAAATTAAAAGTCATAAACTTATTGATAACAGAAAACGACACACAACATAACATAGGAGCAGATCGGCATAAGAATTGCATACATGCCTGGGCGATAAGAATCAGATCCACCCTTCAGCTAGGAAAGAGGGGGCACTCACCATAGACTAAGGTTTGGCAAGTCAATCGTATTGTATAATACTGAACATTAAGCCAGTCTGTGTTTGCCATGTCGGATAAAATGAGATTAAGCAGGGGAACGGGCAAGGAACGGGTCTGTTGATATCCTCATATATAAAGCGCCGGAATCGTTAGAAGGAAGCAGATATCAGTAAGTGGGGGGATCATCATTTTCTATGGAGTATGTCCTTGAAACTTCTTGATTGTGTGGGATATAGGCTTGTTGAAGCCGTGGCCGTGCGAGCTGGGACGATGTCAGCGAGCCTGAGTCTTGCTGAGCAGATGTTTACTAAGAGAGAGAAAAGTGCTAGAAGGTAGCAACAGGTAGTATCTAAGTAGCTAGATTTTTTTTGTGCTCGTTTGCCCTATATGCAAACATAGAATACCCTTTCCTAACTCGCTAGGCAAATGTGCGTGATCACATGGTGCGCGCGCTATCCAACAGATCGTAGTATTAACGTCATCCCTTACGACGCGGTCAAAGAGAGGCGAATACAAATCCGGTACACATGGTGGCTTCCTGTGGGACGATATCCAACGTGATATATTTGGCAATGCTCTGCAAAGAGATCAACACTGCCGTGAAGATCTCTATTATACATATCACAAGGATTGGCAAAAAGAGTGTCCGTTGATAACGATCGCAACGGCAATCGTCCTGGATTCGAATAGCGATGAATTACCTCTATGTTCGTTCAATGACATCTCAGTAGTATGATCGGCCTTCTTCGAGAGCTTCCTATTGGTACTGAGTCTCTGCTCAGTTCCGACGACTCCATTGGGATACGTAGTTATTTCCGATCCCTTCTTGGAAAAGACCTCATATCAAACGATGGATGCCTTATGAAGCACACCCACCCACATTTAGATCCGAAAGAAACTCTTGATCGCCGCGATTTGGAAAGTGAAACTAATTCTCTCCCTATTCTGGAAGCATCAAAGGTAAAAACACTCTACTTGTGATGAATGAGGAGCGGCAGAATCCTCTCTCCGAGAACAGCATTGCAAGTTGATGTCCATATACTTTAGTGCGATGCACTGCGTTCGTCTTTGTATCATAAATGATAATGTCTGGTTGTCCGAGTGATTCAACAGTATGATTCTTGAATTTGGCAGGGGTGATTGATTAGCTTCAATGCCTAGGTAATGTACTGGTGCGCGGGAACCACATTGTTTCGAACACTCCATTTATATTTTCCGCCGCTGGCAGCGCATCGAAGCAGAAATCGAGACGGTAGTCTGAAAATACCGAGCTGCTCGACAGGTGTCAGGAACGCATGCAATTTCGCGGAACCACGCCGTCAGCGTGGTCCAGCACGTTAAGCCTGAGAACGGTAGGATACGATTGACCTAGTATGCGCAACGTCCGCAAAGGTCTCTGCTTCTCTAGAAGAGCTAGTGACGTGAGGGTTATCGCCAAATTCGATGGTGTCCAAATTAGATACATTCGCCCGTGCAATACTTTGGCCTTGAGACGCGAACAAGACAGTCTCGTTTAATTCGCCTCTGTAGGTGACGAGAAGAATGACTATGGCAGGATAGATTCCCTGGTTCGAATGATCAATTTAGCTGGCTAACATAATTACCAATGAACACACACTGCAAACTGGACGTTGACTGGAGTGTAGACGTCGCCGAGAGTGCCAAAAGGAAGTCGGACTACGGTAGCAATCAGGACCATTAACTAAGAGAAACTGATCATTGACTCATATCAAATGTGTTCTAACAGATACTTACTCCAGAAAGACAGTAAATGATCCCAGATTCGACGAGTAGAGCGAAAACCCGTTCAGCTGTGGTTATGTTTTTCCCCTTCGCCTGAAGTTCAGATTTGACCCAGTGTCTATGACGCCTACAAATTCGAGGTCAGATCTTATAGATGTAAGGTACAGGCGATGAAGCGGACCAAGCTTTGATTCCGACAATAGAAGTAGAACAAATGTTGGTCAACAACGACAGGACCAAGTTGGCTACCTGTTCATAATCCAGCACAAGAGATATGCCTCTATGCTCTATGACTGTGTGTTGTGTATCCTCAAGAACAACTATTGCGATGCGTAGACTAATTGTGGCCAAGACAGACACTGTTGTTATACCGATCGTGAGCAGAAATCCGACTGATGCATAGAAAAGCAGAACTTACAGAGAGTCAGGCATAGCAACATGAGAGGAATAATCAAACTTTTGCTGTATCCATCTCGACAAAGCACCCAAGCTCGCCAAACAACGACGCCATCAGTTAGCGCATACTATGGGGTATTAGACATTGCACTCTTCATAGGAAATGGGTACTCACGTTCAGGAGGACAAGAGCACTCATTAATGGCATGCCTTGAATTAGGGCATGGGTGGCAGCGGTCTCGTCCGCAAAGACTTCGTGCGTATATAATCTGGTAATGAGATTCACGTCGTTGTATACAGATATGATCCAATAAGCCGTAGAAATGGAGAACATAAAGACCAGCATGCAGAGCAGTAAGATATGCGATTTTCTCCGAAGACCTCTCTTTCTATACAGGGCTATCAGCCATGAACCTACTGGTAAAAGAATGACATACAGCATAACATAGGAGCAGATTGGCATAATAATTGTGTATATTCCTGCGCGTCAAGGTTAGGACCGAACCTTCGACCAGAAAAGAGAGGATGCTCACCGTAAACCAGGGTTTGGCAAACGAGTGTTATCGTGTGGTACAGAACACTAACCCCGTCTGTGTCTGCCATGCCAGAGAAATGAGATTGAGAATGGGAAGAAGGCTGCTTACACCCTATATATATGAAACGGCTCATTTGCAGGAAACATATCAGATGGGCCCCGTAACACTGTCGATCATAATACCACGGGCGCTCCATACTTGACTACGGTCAAAGAGCAGAATGATGGGAAGATTTACCGGTGTATGACGGGTTCCGGCGGGATATTATACTTACAACACAGTACAGCAATCTATTTACTCTGCAAATAGATAGGAACTGCTGATGAAATAGCTATGATGCCGCATTGCTATGGTGCAAGCTCCGATGGTTGAGGCTGCCCAAACTGCATCGGAAGTATCAGAAGGGGTGGTATCTGGCAATGACCGCATCTGCCAAAGTTCGGAATTGAGCAATTATCCATTTTGTCCATTGCGGTAAGAAACAAAGCGTTGCGGCACGAGCGCTGACGGCTTCGTTCTGCCGGACACAGTGCGGTGATCCTCAAGTTGTGATCGAGATCTATGCCCCTTGATCTGCGCGTCGGCGCGAGCCTCAGGCTCTTGTTCCTCGTTCTCCAGAGCTTCCACCCCACTTCCAGCACGGAGTATCTCTGTTCTTCAACTCACATTGAACTCACAGGGCAGCAAAACCGTTGCCGTTGTCGGTGCTCGCGCCCGTGCCAGTCCCAGCAAGAAATCTTGAAGAAATCATAGCCAACTTGAAGATGCAGTGCTTCGTCGTCTGGAGGATCAGGTTTGAATACATCTGACAGAAGGTTTGCTATTTAAATAAATTTAGTTTGAGGTACACAAATATTCCGGGACGGGCACCAACATACCTGGATTGGGATATGCTGTCGTGACATATATTGGGGTCCAGAGTTTTCCCTTCTCTCCTAGTAGCTCACTACTTGGACCTCCGGAGGATAACAGTGCTCTTTGATTTGATCATATTCAACATGGACCTGATGATGGAAGCCAGAAAAGATTACACATGTCCCGGATCAGCCTTCATTAGATTCTGGGTCAAGGCATTCGTCGCAGGGCTTTCAATGCTTACGACTTCAGCAAGCATCGTCTGGGGGATTATTACCACTATCTGAGTATTTGCTCTGCATACGTAATTTCAGGTAAAATCTGATCTTTTCTTGAAACGACCTCACATCAAACGCCAGATTTCCCAATGAAATACACTGATCTACATTTAGATCCGAAAAAACTACTGCTCGTTGCAATTTTGAATGCCAAATTCAATGCTGCCTTATTTTCGGGGATTGATAGAAACATTCCACCTATGATGAATAAACACCTGCAGAATCCTCTCTCAGAACGGCGCCGCAGATCGATGGCTTTATATTTTAGTACGGTGTGCTGGAATCGCGTAGACCAGTGGGAGCCTTGCCGAACTTAAGCCTGAGAACGGTAGGATACAATCGATCCAGTATGCGCAACATCCGTAAAGGTCTCTGCTTCCCTAGAAGAGCTGTTGACGTGAGAGTTATTACCGAATTCGATGGTGTCCAAATTCGATACATCCACCGGCGCATTGTCTTGGCCTTGAGAGGTGAATACGATAGTCTCGTTTAGGTCATCCTGGCGATTGACGAGAAGAAGAACTATGGCTGGATAGATGCCCTGGTTCGAACGGTTAATATGACGAGCTAAAATGAGTAGTAATGAACTTGAAGACGGACCGCGAATTGGACGTTGACTGGAGTGTAGACATCACCAAGTGCGCCATCGGGAAGTCTGATCAGAGTGGCAATCAGAACAACCAACTAAGGGAACTGATCATCAGCTCATATCAAAATTGTTTGAACCGGCACGTACTCCGGAAAGACTGTAGATGATCCCAGACTCAACGAGTAGAGCAAAGATTCGCTCTGATGTGGTTATTTTTTTCCGCTTCAGTGGAAGTTCAGATGTGACCCAGTGTCTATTACGCCTACAGATACAAGGTCAGAACTTAGAAGTAAGGGACAATGATGAAACAGACCAAGCCTTGATTCCGATAATCAAAGTAGAAAAGCTGTTGGTCAACAATGATAGGACCAAGTTCGCTACTTGTAAGCAATCCAGCCCACGATCTATGCCTTTGTGTAGTATGACGACGTGGTGTGTATCGACAAGAATCGTTATTGCGACGCGCAGTCCGATTGTGGTCAAAACAGATACTGTATCATGCCGATTATAAGCGAGAATTACAATTAATGGTGACCGCTGCCAAAGAACCAGACTCACGGAAAGTCAAGCATAAGAATATGAGAGGAAGAATCAAAGTTTTGCTATAGTCGACTCGACAGATCACCCAAGCCCGCCACACGACAACACCGTCGGTCAACACATACTGGGGGGGATTGGTCATTGAAACTTTTCACAGTAGATAGATTCTCACGTTCACGAGGACAAGAGCGTTCAGTAATGGCATATTAACGTCGTGAGAGACGCCATGCAAAAACCAGGTGGTAATGAGATTCGCATCGTTATATAAAGTTAAGATCCAATAGGCCGTCGAAAGGGAGAACATGAAGACCAACATGCCAAACAGTAGAATACGTGATTTTCTCCGAAGGCCTTTCTTCCTATATAGGGCTATCAGACATAAACGTGTCGACAACAGAAAACGACGTACAACATAGCATAGGCGCAGATCGGCATGATTACTGTGTACATGCCTGCGTGTTAAGAGTGGGATCAACCCTTCGAACAGAAAGAGAGGATGCTCACCATAAACCAAGGTCTGGCAACCCAACGTTATCGTATGATACAGAAGACTGAGCCCGTCGTGTGCTATGTCTGTCATGTCGAATAGATGTAGTTGAGAAGGGGGAAGATTCCATTGACTCCCTTATATATAGAGAACAGCTCGTCCACATTAAAAGAGACGTCACCAAGGGAAGGGTTTCGCCCAGATAGGCCTTGAAACGTGTTTATTATAGTACCGGTGCTCCATACTTGACTACGGTCAAAAGATGATGACGCGAAGATTTCCGATGTATTGCGGCTTCCTGTAGAATGGTAACAACGTGAGCTACGATTCAACACTCTTCGATGGATCGGTGGCCGACTGCTCGTGAAAAGTTCTATCACGATGAATTGCCATGGTGTCCGATGGTTGAGGGCACATGAGTCAGATATATCAGAAGGGGTGACATCTGGCAATGACCGCAACAGCAAGAGTCTGTTTCGAGTTGTTATACAATCTTTACATCGCGGTAAGAAGCACGGCGTTACACGACGACGGCACTGACGGCTTCGCCTGGCCGAGCATGCGTGTGACCACTGACGTCATGATCGGATCTAGCCATATGGTCAACTTCAACGAGAGCTTCCATCTCACTGCTTTTAGCACGGCGTATCTCTGCTCTGCACTTCACATTAAAATCGCAGAACGGCAAATCGTTGCCGTTCAAACTGGTACTTGTGCTCGGGCCAGCTTGAAGAAATCGTGGCCAACTCGAAGATGCCAGAGAAGGACCAACTGGTATGTGAAAGCCAACCGCATTGTCCACCGCTTACGGCTAAAATAACACCGGTTCTGCTAGAGTGAATACGGACACATTACATGTAAAGACGTGTTCAACATCGTTACTACACTACTGCTCCTGCGTTTGTCTACAAAGCTTCGTCGCGTTTCCTCCTAACAACTGCTGAAAGTAGCGCTACATGTAATGTGGAGAGCTCTGACTGTGCCCTATCCCAACAAGTCGTGGAAGATGGTGGTCACTCTCGCTGCGGCTCGTTACTTAATGGATAATCTCCGCTATCCTGAACTTCAGTATTTATCTGGGCGAGCCGTCAACGTCTACGCAAGATGGGTGTTTCTCAGAGGGCTACCGTCTACCATTGATAAAATCCCAGAGACCGGGGCTCGTCTCTTATGGCTCGGTCCAAAACGACTTGACAAAATCCTCTTGTACATACCTGGTAGGTGCTTTCAGTTGAAGATAACGACGCTTTCTTTAAGACGCTGTATTCTAGGTGGTGGATACGTTCTCCCACCGCTCGATAGTTTCTTTTCTTTCTGGAGATACGTTCAACTAGAACTTGCGGTGCGACACATCCAGGCTGGCGTGGCCGTTCTTTCCTACAGTAAGCCCCATTGTTTTCCATATCCCTTCTCGCTGATCTGGGGAAAAGGTCTCATACCAAACGCCAAATTCCCCAGTCAGCTTCACGAGGCTCAATCCGCGATCGAATACCTCATACAATCCGGTGTCAAGCCCGAAAACATCGAGCTCGTAGGCGATTCCGCGGGCTGCAACCTCATTCTTCAAATATTCTCCCATATTCTTCACCCACTCCCAATGTTGAAGCCTTTCGAGGTCATGCACTTCCGTGGTGCATGCCTTATTTCCCCGTGGGTTTCTCCTAGCGGAGAGATCGGCGCAGAGACTTTTAGGCGAAATAGTAAAGCCGACATCATAAGTTCAGACGACCTACTCTTGTGGGCGAAACCTAGCCTTCGAGACTTACCCAATTTCGTTCTGCCATTCATCGAACCCGCCAAGGCTCCCGAAGCCTGGTTCTCCGGCGTTGACAAGTTGGTCGACCGCATCTTGATCACCTCTGGCAGTGCAGAATGCATGCATGAAGCTCATAATTATTTTCATGAGCGACATTTGAAAGACTGTCATCCGAATGTCCAGTATGTCGTACAGAAAGACGGCGTGCACGATGAAGTGTTACACGAATTCGCATTGTACAATAGGCCTGTGGGCGAATTAGCGCCGTTGATAGTAAATTGGATTGCCAGAGGATTTTAGTGAGTGAGTGTCATCCTACTCATCTTGTAGTGTGGAAAATTAAAAAAATGAATCAAACATCCTATCTTCAGATCCGAAATATTTGCTGGTCGCTACGAGTTGGAAGTACTTAATTTCTGTCTACTTTTTACTAGAACAGCATTACCGGACGGAGTCCCTATATCCTCTGCGATGTAAAGAAAAGACTTCAAGTTATCTAACTTTCGCCGAATGTTCGTCTTGCTGTGACTAGCTGTGAGTGAGTTCGAGGAAGCAACATTCATAACTCAGTGTAATGTACAGATCTACATATGCCTAGAGCTTGTACACAATGTAGCTCTAAGGATTTTCGACGAAGACAAGCGTTTCTCGGGCGTCGATCCCTGCGGCCCGATTGAAAGGCTGTAAGGCCATTGACTGCCTTCTCATATCCTTCGACCAATGGGCCGTCCACATCTGGTCACCCCATCCATGCCATCCATCTGTCCGAATGTCTATAAAGCGGAATATGAGCTAGTGGCTGACTGTATGCAGATTGACCTACCATGAATGCTATCGTAGACCAACGATGAACGATCATGCTTACAGATCGTTTGAATGATCTCCTGTCCGGTTTCCTTGTGGCTGACGCCCTTGTTGTAGTAGTGTCGAGGCACAAGTGCCCTGACAATTAGCTCTCGCCAGAACCACACCATGTGGTCGTCTAGGTGAGCCTGCATGTCGTAAACCATAGTGTTTGCATCGCCGAATAGTGCCACCGTAAGATGACAGCAGCATATGTCATTGAATCTGGCAAGGTGATTAGCGCAGGCGACGTACTGGCGTGCGGGACCTACATTTCCTCGGGCACGGCGCTTTCTACCGCTTGCAGCGCATCGGAGCAGGCATCAAGACATCGATTGATGTGTCCGAGATCAGCACCGTGGCTTGTCAAAAACCACCCAATTTCGGGTAGCCAATTGACTAACTCGACGATAAGAGCCCGAGCACTGGAATCTAACTCCCGCTCTATCTGAGGCGTTGTGGATTTTTCGCACAGGGCAGAGATATGCCCTATGATGCTGTTTAACGAGGGCCTGTGTAACTCGTAGTCGAGTGTACGGCTTATAGCGTGGCGCATGGGTGGCGGATTTGGAAGGGGGTGGTGTTGAGGTTCTGGGGCATTAGTTGCTTGATCCAGATATTTTATACCGTCTACGCTAGTGGCAGAAATGACAGGCAGCCCAAGGAAAGCGTGACTGGAACCATCGAGGAAACCTCGGAGTACCATTGTAAGGTAATTAAAAAGATTGCTGCCACAGCAGATCAAAGCAAAAGAATAATGGCATGCGTGCGTTATTTCATATGTTTCCGTACTTGTCCATACGAATACGAAAGACAACAGAATGATGAGTCGATGACAAGTTTCTGCAGATCAAGATAGACTTTGAAGATCCACGATCGTTGCAAACGAACAAAAGTGACAGCCTAGCAGGGTCGCCTTGCATGTAGAGCCTTTGTTTTATATAATACTTTTCTTTTCTGCTAAATACCGTTTAAGGCGGACGAAAAGAGCATTGACTAGAAAAGTTGTCATGGTGGAGGAACGCGCGCGATCGCGTCTGTGGCGTGAGAAGATAAAAATCCTTTTTTTCCTCTCGGTGTCGATAAGCTAGTTCGCCTAGGCTAGGGTAGATGATGTCCAAATGTAATATCTGGCTGGGTAGGACACTCGAATACTAGTGTATTTGAGTGGAATTGGCCAGGGAGAGCTTGCGAGGCGACGTGAGAGGAGAGAGCAACACTTTCACTGGGTTAGATCCCCAAATAATTGCATTATTTGCCTACGTATCTAGTGGATGGCTACGCCTTGGCTTATCTTATCTCGGAGCATTACAAGCTGACGTCTCAGTTCTATTATCCGTCGCTGTAGTGCTACTCGTACCACTCCTGCCTTGCGCCAGTTTTCCTTGTCTGCTCCCGTCCATCAACACTGTATAGTCCGCGTTGGAAACCTCCTGTGGGTTATAATGTCGCCCAAGTTGTCAAAGCTATCAAAATCAACCCAGTAGAGAAGATATTGCTTGATAAGAAGGACCATTTACTCATCCACTTATTTACGACGACGCTGCTGCTGAGCATTGCATGAATGCTAAAGGCCCTACGTCGACAATGGATGAACACGGTTTACGATTATCTGCTGAAATTGTCGCTGGTCTCGGCGCATCCGATCTCTCGGGGACATTTCAATTGGAAAACCTGCCTGCCGCTGCCACAGAAGACAGACTGAGGAACCATCAATAGGTTGAAGTCTGCACTGCGAGACGAGCGCGTACGTTCGGCTTTTAGAGGTGAACCAGGCATGACGTGCGTATATACTCTGGTGCTTGATCCTACACCTTATTAAGTCGCAATCAGTGGCTACTGCCCTACCTTTGGGGGCTCGTAGGATGATTTGCCTCGTCTTGGGTCATCACCAGCTGAAACAGATAATTGAATGTTACAAGATTTCTCGGCTGTTTGGAAGTTTGCACATCATCAAGCCTCAAGTCCTGTATGTTTTTCGTCGACTGCTTCCTGATCCAGTTCTTAATGAAGGTTAAACATAGAGAAGAGACGGAATCCCTGATCATGTATGCCGTCTTCGAGGATATACGATTCGTAATGAAGCGTATTCTTGGATTAACCGAGCCTGAGATAGAGTAAGCTCCGATGTAGCGTATCTGGACTTTTCTCAAGTTCAGAACTCTGTTGCGTTTTGGCGTTGATTAGATGGACCGGTTCCATCGCCCATTGGGAGCGTTGCGTGCAAAAAATGTCGCAGTACTTTTCCTGTGGTTTCGAATCGGCAAGCCTTGGTTCGTCGTAACATCATGTCTACCTCCAGCTGACGGTCACTGTCTCCGTGTCTTATTGGTTTCAAACGAGCTGAATACTCGAGGAACATTATTTTCACTGCCGTCTCTTGCTCTCCTCGGTGACGCACCGAGATTTGTGCAGAGTCCAGGTCAACAGCCACTGTGGTACTAGAGACGTTGGTATCAATGACATGACAACCGCCTCTACATGACCCTTTGGCTGGACTCACCGCGTTGTGTATATACTTCGCCCCGGTCGTAAGGAATTCAAGAGAAAACTTCCTGGCGTGCTATATAAACAGATAGGCGATTTTGTAAGTATGCCCCCTTTGTCTAATGGTTATGACGTCAGACTTCTACCGTGTGTGGGAGTCACACCTACTCTTAAGGCGATAATCTGGAGGTTGCGGGTTCGAGTCCCGCAGGGGGTTCTTTTTCTGCCTCAGCGGTTTGGAAGTTGGAACTTAGAAGTTAGCGCCCGGCCGGAGTCTTGAGTCTCGAGTAGCCGTGCGTGCCGATGATTATGCCGATCTTCCGAGAGTAGCCGAATATGGCCGGATGGGGCCGAACTAGTCGTCAACACATGCGCACACAGTCAGGCGGATGACGTGCTAGAGCATCTCGGCAGTACGGCACTCTTGACCACTTTCCCGGGTCAACGTATTCAAAGGCTTAAAGTGCTGTGATCAACAATAGACTCTTAGGTTGAGATTGCATTCTTTCTGACTCATCCACAGGCATATCAGTATACCTATTCGTCCTGGAGACACTACTGGACATGCGAACTAGCTCCGGTGGTATGCCATGTCTGAAATACATTATGGAAGTGGCGACACAGCTCGAAAGGGACTCTCAGAAGTCATGCAACATGAATGAAGAAACGAGTCAACGGTCGCTACGGTTGCAGGTCCTGACCAGCATCTATCATAGCCTGCGACCAATGTCCATCCCAAAATTCGTCGAGCTCTTGCCCTGAAACAGAGCTATGAGTATAGATGGCGGGAGCCAGACAGATACATATATGACTTACCAGGATTACGAATGCAATTTGCAACGGATTTCCCGTAACCGTACTCACCAATACGATTATTTATCAGGACCGTAATACCGGCGGCACCATTGTGAGCAACTGAAGATACAATGAGATCCCTCCATATCCAAGCAATATGGCTCTCTATGTGTTCATCGACATTATATATATCGCAAACAACCGTTTCTACTCTGAGATGACATGTCAAGTCGGAGAATCTGATTCACGAATTAGTAACAGCATGAGCAACGAATAAAGCACGGACTTGTGTCGCGATAAGATGGCAGACCCTTGTAGTGAACGTACAACTTGCGTGAACAACGAAAGGCAGTCATAAACTAATTTGATATCCGGACTTTCATGTACGAGGCACCGCCAGACGCAAGCCAGCCATCTGGTCACTTCGGCGGATGCTTTCTCCCAGCTGTAAATACTATCCATGAAACCCCGAAGATAGCTGACACCAGAATAAGTCGACGCAATGTGCGTATTGTGTTCAAAGCTCTCCAAGTCAGGGGGTGGATTTGGAACCTTTTCCCTCGCGGCGGCGAGAAGTCTGTTGTGCACCGCTACCGAGTCCATCAGGGCATTCATCGTATCAGCGCGGTCCTCGTCGGAGGGGCCTTTGGCAGCAGATAGGGCGGAGGAGGAGTCTTGGCTGACGCGTTCCGCAGACGCGACAAGATACCAGAGAGAAGTAGAGTTGTTTGAAGGGAATGTTCGGGCCGGCATAGTGTGAAGTGCGAGATTGAAAATAGAAGAGCTTTAGCATCGTTTATAAATGAAATCATTGTCGAGAAGAAGGAGTGGCTAGTGGTGCCTTGTGTCAAAGGAAAGGCCACAAGGGAACAAGACAAGGAAACAATAAAATCGCGGGAAAAAGGGGATACCTAGACAACAGTTAACATTTGCAGACAAAGTAAAAGGTGAAACGCACTGCTTCCTTGTCCAGCTCTGGCTCTATGGTCATCTGTAGCTATCGAGCCATCGAGTGAGCCACTTCATCCGTTGGGAAGGAAATCCCTTGTCCCATAAATCTCGGTTGATCAGGTGGTGTTTCCACGGCGCGTTCCTCTTTCGGCGCAGCATAGCGAGCTCATAAGCAAGATATGGAGGAAGAGGCGGCCGCTGCGTGGCTCTAAGTTGAGCCTTCCAAGCAAAGACACGGCAGCACCAACACATCCTGGGGTAATGGATATGGTGGATCCTTTCATCAGCGCCCACTGATAAAGTGCATCGAAAAGGAGACTAAGACCACCTGATATCAGAACCCGTCAAAATTTTCTCCAGGGGAATTGCAGGTAGCGCGCACGATCATTGCGCTCCCGCACTTTCCCGTAGCTCCCGGAACATCAACCGTATCCATCGAGCACTCCGTATTAGGCTACTAGCATCTTGATTTCTGAAGTTCGTACTATATTGTGTTCCACAGAGCTAACTTTGAGATGGAAACCCATTGAGGGCTAGTTAAAACCGTTGGGCGCCACATAACAAGATATTAACAACCACATTCAGGAACTGAGGAGGTGCGTGGTAAAGCTTAAAATAAGGGACCGGGGTGAACGAGGATGACTGTCTGGGCTCTCGTGTGACCGATCTGTAAGGTACAGGGCAACAGGATAGACGCCGGGCAGCACGAGCATAGAGTGGAATAGAAAGTTCGTATAAGCGGGACAATGCAGGGGATGGCAGGGCAGTGTGAGCGTGTAAGTATATGCCTCCAGCGGCAAGTCTAAGCCAGCAACACAGTTCCACGGCTATAACTTGAACGGTACATGTACATAAAGTTTTGTCAACTCCTCGCCAGACGGCAATCAAACGAGAAAAAAAAGTACCTTGTGGTAACACTGTGTATTCTGAAGGCGTTGTCGCTGTTCCTGGTGGATTATGAACATGACTGTTTCGAGCGTCCTCCGAAAGGCCGAAACAATCGAAGTGTATGTCAAGTCCTACAAGCTCGAATTGCGTAGTAGCGGGGAAATAGATAGCGGTACTCCATGGTGATCTGTAAATGTTGCATTAGCTCCTTGAGAGAGCTGGATCCGCGCAGGACCCAAGGACATGGTGCCAAAAATTGATAAACAGGTCTCCGTCCATTGAATTGAGATCTTCCCTGCACCATGCGGTTGATAACTGCAGCTGAAGACCCTGCCAGGACGCACCGAAGATGTACTGACGTCCTCGCTATATTACCGATGCGCCCAAACATATTCATAAATGGGAGACCAAGGTAGGTTCGATGCGAATGTGAAAGGTTCTCTGGACGCCTAGATCATTAGCGGTGAAAAGTGCTGGACCGGCAGCTCGACGATTGATACCCCCTTCAATTGTGTGACGCTAAATTGTTCAGCCAAAGGGCCCGAAGCTGTCAGAAAATCATTGCGCCGTCACCGACATCTGGAAGGTTACTAGCACAGTGCCTGAGAAGATACGTGATTAAGTCGCATATTGCCCTAGGGATATTTCGCTACTTTAATCGAGCCAGAGTTACCGGATCGACGTCGAACTCGACAACCCGGGCATGACGGCACCGGTGACCGGAGGTGAGTACGCGCACCCGCGATATTTCGGATGACGACAGTGCGCAGCAGTGGACAAATTTCTATCCTTCGTGTACCAACAAGAATATGTCTGCTTCGCTTAGAAAGCTGAACGACACACAAGCACCTCCGAATTGAGACCTTGAGGTGTGACAAAAAGTGGTATAAACCTAACTCAATGAATGAGGACAGCCAGACAGTCGCTCCAAGAAAAGATACCCACATGACATGCGCTTCTGTATCATATATCCAGAAAACGGGGAAGTAGACAAGACTTTTCTTCATCTATCCTTTAACAATACACGGCGCACGGTTACTCTCCATTACATTTTCCACTTTGACAGTAGATGGAATATCTTGGATCTTGAGGCACCGAGTCATCGGGATATTAGGTGGCACGGAGTCTCTTCAAGTGTAAGAGCTGTACCTTGTCGGCTAGTATGCCTCCCAAAGTAGAGATTGACCATATCTTGAGAGAAATACACCATTCGCTCGAAGCTCTGTCTTCTCTCCCGGCTTGCCTGCATAAAATCATCAATAACACCAAGATCAAGCCCAACTGTTGAGGGATGTTGTCCACGTGAACGACGCGTCGGAAACAAAGTTGTCCGTTTGGTGAGAGCGATATACCCAGAGAAGTCACTGCGGCAACGACAGGGCGCGTCGCAGCCCGAGCATGACGGGGTATGGAACGAGAAAAAGTTGGCCCGGCAGAGCGGACCGGTAGTGACGCCGGCAAAAGTTTGCTTGGACAGGTATTGTTGCGCTTTGGCATTACAATGGCATCGGCGTCCATAATAATGGTTACTGGTTACCCATCCGGCTATATAAGGACCGCGGCTTCACGAAGGGGACCCACAGTTTTCTGCCATGCAGGTCATCGACTCGACCGCCGTTTCTGCCGTCGTTTCGTTTCTTACCGACGTGCTCGATCCTCTTTGTTCGTCTCGCGTCGTCGACAAGCTACGATGCCTGCTTAAAAAATCTCTGCAGCGAGTACGGTCTCTTTCGCTCTCGCCATATAAGCCCCCTCCACGACCACTTCACGATGCCTGCATGACCACCGGCCTTCCCTGGCCCTACTGGATCCTTTTGCTCGGGAACCAGGATATCCACATAACCATCACGCCCCTTCATGTGCAGGCCCAGATTTCGGCTCACACAGTCGCTCTCTGGAATGCCGATGCTGACCTGCATGCATCGAACGTCCGTTTCATTGCAGGGAAACATTCTGTTCACCCACCGACTCTCATTCTCATGCCTATCCAGGTACCTGCTCCTCCCGACCTCGCCCCAGTTGATAGCGATTTGGATTCGGATACAGAATCCACGTCATCTTATTTTTCTGACGTATCGCTGTCTTCTGTGACAAGTGTATCATCTGGAGCCTCGCAGTCAACGCCTTACCTCCGCCGCCCCAAACGACTTCATATCCGGGAGTTTTGTTACGGAAGGCGTCAGGCTCGTTGCACTGTTCACCGCCAAAAAGGCTCCGCGAGGAGAATAATCGGGGTTTGAAGGACTTTGGACATTTTTATTCTTAGTTGGATGGACTCAGGACTTAGGACTTACTCTTTTAGACTCGGACTTCTTCAGGACTTTGTCATATTTATTTACATTGTAGCCATATTCACTCCCAGAACACTACTCGATTTCATAACGTTTGTATCTACATAATTCTTCGTTCGGGACCTTACGTATTTTACGTTTCATTTACAGGCGTTCAATGCGCGCTGACACTTCATCTTTCTTGGATTTCAATTCACAGAGGTAGCACAAGGAGAGATTTTCTCCTTCGGACATGGAAACGTGCAGATCATTGTACTCGACAATCAATTCTATCCCATTCCCATTCGGACGATCCGCAGATACGGCACACGAAAAGTGATCAGATGTTAAAGTGAGCCAAGTGGTACAGGTATATTTTAGAAACTAAAAGTCGTGATTACTATCCGATTATTACTTAGTAACTTGTACTCCGGAGTGTTGATGTGCGGGGAGTGACAAGCGTAGCTGCAGGCTTAATGAGCATCGGCGCTTCTGGGCGGCAAGTTTCATCAACTACTCGTCTCTAGTACGTCTCTAGTCCCATCTCTTCAGCCCATGGATAGACTTCTGAATCTGAAGCGCGGTGCAGACCCGAATATCTTTGATTCAGAAGAAGATTCCTCACTGTGCTTCTAGCCCCAAATGCTTTAAGACACGAAAGGGCACAGTGAGCTATTGTTACTTTCATCGATCACCGAGTCGTGAAGACAGACGGCACTAGTCCTCGACTGGTCGACAATAAATTAGCCACCCCTCTCCATGGTCTACGGTAGTATACGCACTTCTTGAACGCGGTACATTTGTCAAATGCCAGCGGCGAAGAAGGGTTCCCAGTGCCCACCGCTGCGCTATGCATGTCGTTTGTACCAAATTCTCAGAGCCTAAGTACTAGAGGGCATAGATGAGACGGTATAGAAGTATGTCATTCTCTAGATTTCCGCAATCCTCGCCTCAGTTGAAGCTGATGCTGGCTTTGAGACGATGAGGTAGTGACTATGCTGTTCGACCATGGAGAGCTGATGTCAATGCTCGTACAAGGCGAAACTGTATTGAATATGCTCTCGAAGCAGCCTTATGGACGGAACGTGTACAATTTGTTGATATTCCATGGCGCGATGCATGCCTGTAAGCATGTTGACATGGTGAGACTTTGTCAGTGTTGTCTAGGTCATAGGAAGTATGTTATCACCTAACTTTATTGCGGTGATAGTAACAGCAAGCTATGCTTGATTATGGACCGTGTCGAATGCTTTCCCGAACCTTCTGGACTGTGTTGCCAAACTGGACCGAGAAATTTTCTAAGAAAACATAGCGTTGATGGTGCCATACACCATCATTTGATGCTCGACATGAGAGTAGCTGGCGAATCGGTGAGGCTAATACATTGCGCGGAGTCGGTGATATCGGCCCGGATTCCTTTTCTGGGTACGTACGCCTCTTACCCACGTAGTCGATCTTGCAATGTCGACAGCGCAAGCTCCTGCGGCTGCTCCAGCCACTGGCGGTGCCGCTCAAGAGGAAGAATCTGGATTCCGTAAGTTCATGGGAATTGCCCAGGTGCGCATTGAGTAATTTTCTGCTTGAGCCCGTTAATAAGATTTATATTCCAGCAAATATTTTTCTTTTGGGCTATCACGCAACTCGGTATGCCAAAGAACTACTATTGTCGGGTTTTGTATTTACGGACTGGGATGTAGCCACCAGATTTTTTGCTCCAAAGACAGCTGAGCCTGATACAGCGGTATCTACCGGAGGACAGCCGATTGTCAATACGCAACCTGTAGATCCATGGAGTCAACCCCCAACACATGCATCTCTGGCGTGGCCTCTTGGCGAAACATATTCTATGCAAGTATACTTCACTACGACCCCACAAACCCACAACAAGGAAAATAAACTCCCGCATTTCGTGTGGGATAACATCAAGTTTGGAGACTATAATGACCATCGGTCCGTTGAGTACATCATTGACTTCCCGGAGGTGCGTAGCTAACTTTGTCCATTTTCTTTCTCTAATCGTTTCCACAGGTCGTCAAAAACAATGGTTCTCTATGGGCGGATATCTACTTACTAAGGAATGGTGCAACTTTAGATCCCTCGAGCTCCGTTTTGGACACGGGAAACGTTCACTACGTTCGAAAACGTGCGTGGGTCTGCTGCGTGTGGAAGCTTATCTCATTTCTCACAGTTCTTACACCATATTTCCCTCGAGCAAAGGCTCGCAAGGAGAAGAACCTCTTGAGTGGCGAGACAGCCGTCGAGGATGAGCCCGAAGAAGCAGATGTTATTGTCCCTCATTGGCATAGTGTTAGTTCAAGCCTGTTCTTGCCAGCAAAGCTCTCATTCTTCGGTAGAACATAACGCTTGCTCTCATCTCTGATGCGGCTGCTCTTCCTTACTCTTCGCTTCCGCCGCCAATTCTTGAGCGTGAGTCGTCTCGTCTATTTAATTGACCTTCAGTGACATGCAATCGTATTTCAGACATACACCTCGTACCCGACGCGAGAGATGAAACCGGAACGAAAGGTGAGGTCCCTTCTTCGTAGTTCATATACAATGATTTTAATACTATCTTAGGTCTTTATAAACCTATCATCTTCCCCAATGAATTTTGGCATCTACGAAGTCACTATGTTGAGATCAACAGTACCACCAAGGCGCTCCCGGTCCAAGTTGTTTTCCAGCCCATGTCATATATGAAATTCCAAATATTCGCAACTATGACGCAGGGATTCAAGGATGCTGAGAAGCAACAAGGCTCGACAGGCAGCGCAGAAATCGACGAAGTCAAGCGAATGCTGCTAGAGACGAACCCTTGGTTCCTCGGATTGACCGGTCTAGTCAGTGTGCTCCATGTTCTGTAAGTGCTTCCCTTTCTTGACGACTGTGGCGCTATTCCTGATAAGTGCAGCTTCGAGATGCTTGCTTTCAAATCCGACGTTTCCCATTGGCGGCAGAAGAAAGAGATGGTTGGAGTCTCTGTTAGGTATTTCACTTCATCTAGACCTTCACATCTGGGCTCCAGTAGTCTTTTTTGCACGGAGCTGAAATCCCCCGATTTTACTGTCTGCGGTGGTGAGCTTATCCTTAGGATAGCCCCGCAGGCACTTCGGCGAGAAGCTCCTTGTGTCCAGAGTGAAGTTTAACGCTGGTACTAATTCCTGCCTAGAACTATTATCACCAACGTCTTTGTCCAGATCGTTATCTTGCTATACCTCATTGACAACAACGAGAACACCAGCTGGATGATTCTCTTTGGTTCCGGCATGGGCGTGCTCATCGAAGCCTGGAAGGTGAGAATAAAGTGTTTCATCAACAAAATCTGATGCGTTCGTGCAGATAACAAAAGCCGTAGATATATCTTTGGTATCCGCACCGACCGGTTCTTTGATCCCGTACAAGCTCGACATCAAAGACAAGCATGTTCTTAGCGAAGATGAGAAGAAGACCCAAGAGTGAGAAGTTTTCTGATTGCGGAAGCATCTTAATTGCCTTATACCCACCCTTGCGGCCGGCGTCCTATTGAGGTCGATCATGGCAGGTCCTGCCTGTTCTTTTGGGTTTACTAGCCGGTGGTCGAGGCGCTGTCTCTACCGGCGCTAACACAGATGAAAGGCAGGATGTGCTAGCGATCAGCCGCGGTGTTAACACCTGCGCCACTCCTTTTCAATGTCTAATGCCAAGTTGTCTAATCAATTTGTGCTGTAGATACGATAAATTGGCCTTTCGTTATGTCTCGTATGCGGCGATTCCGCTTCTCGCTGCGTACACCGTGTACTCGCTAATCTACAACACGCACAAGGGATGGTACAGCTTCGTTATCTCAACCCTGACGTCCTTCGTGTACATGTTCGGCTTCGTATGTAACGGACGCTGTGATACTTTTACATCGTTAACTCCCTCGATAGGCTCAATTGGTGCCCCAGCTGATTATCAACTATAAACTCAAGGTGGGGTTCACACACAGCTCACCTGCTGATGCTGACGTCCTTGTAGAGCGTAGCCCATATGCCCATGAAGGCGATGATCTATAAGACTCTTTCAACCGTTGTTGACGATCTATTTGCGTACGTCCCGAACGCCCAGGATCCCATTCTTGATATTGATGCCCGTATGTGCCAAGATTTTGCATTAAGATGCCGTTCTTGCATCGGCTGGCATGTTTCCGAGACGATGTGGTGTTTCTGATCTTCCTGTACCAAGTGCGTTGCCATCTGACCGCGGCGATTCGAGAGACTGAACTCTATTTGCAGCGGTGGATATACCGAATTGATCCCAAACGAGTGAATGAATATGGGCAGGTCATGGTGGAGGAGGCAGATGCAGCGAATAAGGAGTCGAAGAAAACTCGCTAGACTAATTGAAGCATGTCTATTATCTAGCTGTGTAAATAGAGCCTTGACGAAGCGAACACGACGTGCTCGGAGCTATCATCAGTTGCGTAGCCTGAGAGCTGTGCAATGAATGACATATAATGACTCGGCCAAGAGCGTGGCCGTGACCCGTTATATCCACGCATTCAGTCCAAATCAGTCCCTTGTTGACGCCCACCTTCATCCACCTCGCGCTTCTTCGCTGCATCCCATCATGGCGGCAGAGGTTTCGCGCAAGAAAAAACCTCGTTTCGCCTGCAAATGCCTCAATGTCCAAATCAAGGCCTCGAAGCCGGTCGGACCAGTGCCTGCAGAACTTGCGACGGAGCCAGGATTCACCCAAGTATATGTGAAGCACGACGGAATCTCGGCAGTAAGTACGCTGTTCCTGTGGAACCGGACAGTATCGTTCACGCTCTGTGTCGCAGGCGCACCCGCAGCTAACGCTGAGGATCCGTTCTCGTGGCACGCCAATTGAGGGATCGTCGCGGTTCGCCCAGTTCATGTCCCTGGGCTGTTTAGTATGTCGGACACTGGTATACCGTGCCTTCATTTCTGCACCATTGTTGACCAACTCGTATGCAAACTTGGCGACTCGAGAAGGGCCCGTAATACCTAAGTCGGGATGGGTGGAGGATGATGTGCTCAGGACACCGTCGGGTTGGATTGAGGTCTTTGAAGGAGCGCTGGTGAGTCGGATTCTTGGGCGCTTTTTCGTGCTTCGTCTGCTGGCGCTACGCGTTTTTTCCCTCAGTGGCGTTCTATGTTTTGAAAGCTGACTTCTTCCTAATTGTAGACCGAAGCCGACATATCACAGCAAGAAGAATCACCACAGTATTCTTCCCTATTTTCTCTTGTTCTTCCTCCCATCACCGCCTCGCCATTTCCCGCCTCGCCAACCCTGTCGCTACCGTCGACAGATCTCCATTATCTCCAAGCTTTGGAGCCCATGTATTCTTCCATTCCTGCTACCTCTGATCCTGTCTTCCTTCGCCTCTCAAATATAGCCGCTACTCAATCCGAAAAGCTCAGATTAAAGGCGGAGCAAGAAGTCGATGAGATCGTCAAAGTCAAGATCGCACAGTTGCTTCAAGCTGAAGATGAACTCAAGGCGCAAGTCCAGGCTCTCGTAGACACATACAGAGAGGGTTTACGTGTTGCAGAAGAAGAAGGTAACCCAAAGTCACCTACTCTCCGGCCGTGGAAAGAGGCTAGCTCCGGTGACCTCAACGGAGCTGCAGTTTCTGTGCGAGACTTTATCCCCGTGCAAGTACCTGCAACGAGTCTTTCGCGATCACCACCTGCTCCTCGTGTTTCGACGCTTTCGGTATCTCTTGCCACTTCGTCATTTTACCATCCCCGGGCAATCAAGGAACAAGCTCCCCACGACGGTCGCCCTTCGTCCGTCGCGTCTTCAATCACGCTCACATCCGAGAAATCCCATCTGCCTAATGAAGAAGGCAGCACGGTGTTACAATTCCGAAGAAATCTGGATGACGGCCTCAATACTGCGGCAAGTTACAGATATTTTGTTATAGAAGACGAAATGGCGCGACGTCGCAAGGAAACTAGCAAGCAACCGGAAGAGCGGCCGCAAAGTGCAAGTGGGAGTGCACAGGTTACACCCAGTGAGCCCGATGCTCCGCAGTCAACACCTGGATCCAAATCCAAAGAACGGGAGTCACCAAATAGTGGGGAACGACCGCCATCATTAAAACCCAAGCGACGGGTGACCTTTGATGTCCAATCGGAAGACAAATCTGGCGGAACCGGAGACTCCCCTCCATCACGTATCGATTCAGGTTTGTGGGTCTCTGTATGAGATGCCGGCTCCTCTTATGTTTTATCTAGATATGGTTTTCGATCTCGAAGAGGAGATCGGAGGAGGTCGTCCTGCCGAAGTTAGACCTGTACTGCCTTTGATTGAGCAAACCGCGCCTGCTCGTCCCAATCGGCCGCGTTCACACAGACAACAGCCCGAGATAGCCAGCTCGTTATCATCGTTCCGTCCTCTGTCCCTATTATCTGCTCCTCATCGCGGGTCCCCCAATGGCGTATCTTCATCCCCCATTGCCTCTTCTGTCACGTCAAGAGTTGAACGGCCGTCACCGCTTCGGATGGCGATGTCATTACCCGACGAGGATCCGTCCATCGCACGTGAATCTCCTGGTTCCCCGAGGCGTTCCGCTCAGTCGTCACGGAAAGTAACTGAGATACGAGAAGTACCTCATGACAATGGCATTGATATTGTCCGCCCTCCTACTATTGAGGGTAGTCTGCAAGAGCAGATGGACGGTCACCATCAACGACACGATGAAGAGATTATGCGACTTTTAGCCGCTGGGACACCGAGCCATCGCGCAGCATGGAGTAACGGTGGAAAGGCGTGGGGACAATTCTTGCATCGTGGAAGAGAGCGGATGTTTGACTCAGATGCCATGGCGGAAGACGATTATGAAGTTGATAAGAGGCGAGAGCATATCAATGAGCACTATGAAGAAGGTAACTAACTCTGGTACTCTCTGACTCCTCATCAGCTGACTTGATGCGCAGTGTTGGATTCGACGCGAAATGGCGTACCGGGCTCACTACCCGTTCGCATAAAGCCTCTGGTGAAGCAACGAGAAGTTCTCAGTTTGGCATCATATAAGCCTCAAATGATTGGCGCTAGGGAGTGATACGCAAGTTTTGCTCCCTCCCTGCTTTTGGTTTAGCTATCCTCGCTTTCTTTGCACGTTTTGAATGCGTACTCAAAGGGCCGAGTTATTGCATACAATCTATTCATCTAATATACCACTGTAATAATCACTGTATAAGTAGAGATTACGAGTACTACATATTACCGCCACGATTGCTCTGCCACTGAATTATTAATTACGGACTTTGCACCACATAAAAAAGTTTGAATGTTAAGGTTTAAAATAACTTTACATATACATGAGTTCATGAATGTACAACGTTATGTACTCCATTTAATTCTTTCCTTCGAGTTGTTCATCCGCCACTGTTTGACTGGCAGCGCGCTTTTTGGCACCGTCCGCCTTTCTCAACTTGGTGACTTCCTTGCCGATATCGTTGAGGATGATTTTGTGCAGTTCGGGATTATAACCCAGTTTGTAGAGGATCTCTAGATGCACGAAGAATGGTGCGAGAACGGCGGCTGGTACGAAGATCTATCCATCTGTTATATGGAAAGGTAGAATGGAGGACGCACCACCAAGAATATTATCGAGGAGCGCAGGAGCTCGTTTTTCTGCTACGCCGTGGCCGAGGAACTGGGCGATCCAGCAGAGCACATGAATAGTGAAAGCAATAGGCATATGATCAGGTCGCTCGGCGAATTTCATTGCCGACAAAAAACAAAGCGTCATTTGAGGGGTGTATATAAACTATCGGAAGCACGTTATGACTAAAGGTATAGAGGTGATGGGAAAATTCGACGCACCGCAGCCGTGGGTTCCAGGATGTAGTAGTAGAGCAAGTTCACGACAGCCCAGATGGTTGCAAAGTTGAGGTCGAAGGCGAGGTATTTATTGATCGCGAAATGGATATCGGGGAGCCATGTAGGGAAGACGTGGGTACCCATAACTAGACCCGTCCTGTGGTGTGATTTTATGAGCTGAGAAGATGAGATGCGCGCGCGCGCCGGGGTACTTACCACAGAATCATCGGCACGCATATTATATGAATCGTAACATTGATTGGATTTGTGTGGTAGGAACCATAGAACGTGAACTGCAAATCGTAAGGCGACAACGAACGACGAGGGAGAGAGCGCTTACTTGTTTCCTGATGTCGAACAGTGAAGCAACCATGGTTGTAGTCAGGGGAAATGGGCGGAGGTTTCCTTGGTTGTGCATGGGACCTTTTTATGTCCCGGGTCGGGTCTGGACCGCCGCTCGTATTTACCTGTCTCACTTGTTGCTTTCTCAAGGTCCCGGAAATCCCCTAGGCTAGCTTTGCCTATACACGAGGATGCTTGATCATAAGGATCCATAGCGCCAATGCCACCGGCTCAAGAGAAGCAAGGAGCCAACGCAGATTATTCGATACTAATCCCCTGACATAACCGGCAATAAAAGGTGACGTCGGCTCTAATTTGGATGTGATTATCAGCGAAGACCTTCCTTGGGTACGGAACTTTTGGTCATCGAGAGATTGAAATAGTTTCGGAGTCGCCGGCGTATGACGCTGAGCGCTCAGCTGACACAGTACTGGCCAAGTAGTGACTCGTTTCGTGTTCCAAGCAGGGTGTCAGTGACTCAATAACAATGGTCATTCAGAAGGTTGAATGCTTGAAGATTCGATAATTAACCCCTTCTGTGGCGCACGTGTGGCGTTTGTCGTGAGCCCAAGGTATGTGTGCATGGCAACGCTAAGTAGTAGAGCGGATATAAGACTTCGGGGTGACAAAGAAGGAGGATGAAAGCAAGCAGGGAAGGCGTTATAGTACTCGATATACCGCTGCAAGTCGTGGTAAACTAGAAAGCCTTGAACCATCAAAGTTGTTCGGCTTAACATCCAGCTGCTGACTAAAGATGTAGAAGGAGATATAAGTAATGATATCCAAACTTCGCGTCAATTTCAAGGTGATACATTGTTAAATTGAATACAAAATACATGTATAGCTGCATTTAATTATCTAGATGGCACCGATACTTGCTGTTCGTTGAGATGGCTATCATGCCCCATTAGGGCTGAACTGAGGCTTGAGGGTAACGTACAAATGAACGTATTGGTATCGTAGAAGATGAGTGCTCGTGAATGTCTTCCCCATGCATTATGATTCTGGAAGGACAAACCAGAGAAGCGGTAACATTGTCCACTGTGTGGGATGGTACGGCAGTACTTACTAGACAACTACATTTTCACAGGCTAGCTTGGACCAATGTGACAGTATCACGCTGGCAGCATGGGAGGCACAGGCAGTGGGAAAAGTAGCAGGATTCACAAGGCTCCCGAAGCATCTTACGCGGCTAAACCATATTAGCCTGGGTGGTAATTATTAAAAGACTGACGGAAGAAACTGGAGGACAGCGCTCCATTTAGTCAAGCGGGGTGGGTGTGGGGGATTCATTTTGATCAAATCCAGAAGCCATCTGAAAGCTTGGCCAGAAGCGCGTATGATGTACCTCAATAGAAACGGATAGCATTAGGCATTATAGAGATCCGAGATTCAAAAACACAGTCCAGATGCCCGGTCCAAAGAGTCTTTGATGGTCAAAAGTGTAGTAGGTCGACAGACGGCGTTAGTCCATCAGACTACAGTGATCCTCCGGCCCAGATACGACCAGACAACGTTCGAGATAATAATTATAGTCAGGAGACGAAAATGCGTACGGAGAACGGAAGAAATATTTCGCGTTCAGTGCTTCGTCGGTGGTCGTGGGCCAGTGACGCAATCGGCATTTGAACGCCGGGAGATGCCGTAGTATGATGACCCTGGAAAGCCGGAAAAAGAAGCCGTAAGTGAAGCGGCAGCGCCTGTCACTACTTGCCTCCTGCAATGTCATGTCTTTCACTTTCAACTGGCCTCGGTTCTCGGACCAGTTCCACTACGATGCCATACAGATGCTCAACAATGCTCTCAACAAAGGCGACAAGCCCCCCATCATAGCAGACAAAATTGAGGTCGTCGAGTTGGAAATGGGCACTGAGGTACTTGCTTTGTTGTTGCGTGATATCTCATGTCAATCCTCACGTTCATTGCAAAGCCACCAGAGCTCGAGATACGGGAGATCGGAGAGCTTACTGTGGACCAATTTCGCGGTATTTTTCGAATGTCTTATGCGGGGGATGCACATCTGGTACTCAAGACCAAAGTGCAGGTGTGTGCTGGATATATGCTACCTATTTTCAGTTTTTATTGACTGAAATATTGCAGGCCAATCCTCTCAATCACAAGCAACCCGATATTCACCTCATGGCCGGGACCAAAGGCATGCTTGCCGCCAAACAGCCGCTGGTCGTGCCAATGCTTCTCCGCCTTTCCCAATTCAAACTGCGATCGATAGTCGTGCTTGTCGTGTCCAAGCAGAAGGGCATTACTTTGGTATTTAAAACCGACCCCCTTCAAAGCGTGGACATCAACAGCACGTTCGACTCGATAGCTGTCATCCAGAAATTCATCCAAAGGGAGATCGAAGGACAGCTACGTCAAATGTTTCGTGAAGATTTACCTGGTATCATCCACCGCCTAAGTCAGCAGTGGATAAAAGCTAAAGTGGAAGCGCCTTATCTCGCTAAGAGACCTATACCCCGCCCTCTCCAACAGCCTCCACCTGAGCCTCAGCTGGCTCCCCTTTCATTCAAGAATGTTGCTGAAGTGCCCAGTGCTGAACAAAGACTTCCTGAACTCCAACATCTCGGTTCCCATTCTTCCCATCGCAACCGACGTCCTCCCCCATCTTATGCACCCTCTGTTGCTAGCGGAAGCCGCCGCGCTGCGACCACCCGATCCACACATTCATCACCCCCTCCACCTCGCGCTGAAGACACATCCAGTAGTACCTTCCCTGATCTCGAAAATTTCGATCCGACATACGGTCTTAGGCCCGAAGGAGTTCCTACAAAAAGTGTATTCAATGGTTTCAGCAGTCTCTTCATACCTAACCGTGGCCTTGCGGATTTGGCAGAAGAAGAAAGCGACGGTGGCGACTATGATGATGAATCTACGTCGTACGACCTCGTTGATTGGGATGATGATCCTGAGCACACGACGCCCCCGAGCAGTGACGTGAATGATGGAAGGGAGAACGCGGTGACTGAGTACGAGACCATTCCTGCCGTTGGTGGCGGAATGATCACACGCCCTCGAATATATCATTCCCAGTCCATGCTTCACAGTCCCGGTGACGGGTCTTCCACAACACCCTTACGGAGAGACAGCAGGATATCACTGCCTTCTATAGCGAGTTCCTCGCGTCCAGGGTTTGCATCGCCAGTCTTCCCTCCGAACTTCGCGCCAGGCGTTCGACGTGCAAACTCTTTAACAAATCCTTACTTTAGTGATTATCAACTGGGCAGTCGTTCTTTCACAGGCCTAGGTCTCAGCTCCCTTAGATCGTCGTCACCAACCCCGGCAACCGCGTCTCCCTGTATCCCACATCAACGGCCAACGACTCCCGAAAGCCCTGACACTCCACCTTCCTCGCAGGCTATACCAACACCTCCAGCTCCTCCCTCAGAACGATACCGGCGTTATTCTATCTCATCATCACCTACGATGGACAGCGCCTTCCTCCCCAGTGGCTCACACCCAACATATTCTACAATATTATCTGATTTAGAGTCATCTCCAAAAATAATTATTCGACCCTCTCTACTTAACAACACCATCAGCCACTTCTCCACGTTGAGCCATTCCAACCATACGTTATCTCCCTACACCCGGTCCTTACAGCACTTCACCGTCCGCAGCGGTCCACCTCGATACGGAGAAGGGACATCCCTGGGGCCAGAAAGACAGCCTGTTAAAGCCAAGAGAAAGCGGACTTATCATATAAGCAGCGCGCCCAAACCCCCTCCTCTCGAGCCAGAGCCTCCCGCACCGGCCCTGAACATCCCCCCTCCCGACCTAGAATCTTCCCGGCCACCATCAGAGTTCGACCTCGCCGACATGGACCGCTATTTCCGTTCTTATGATGATCTAAATCAGAATCAGATTATTCCCAATGGATCGCCAAATATGCATCCAAATCACGTTCGCCTGCGACGATCCTATTTGCACCCTGAATAAAATAATATCTTCATTTCAATTCTCTTTGTCTCTTACTCACTACCCCTTCTCATTCCCACGGTACCGCTGTATGTATCACTATTGTTATTGTGTATGAAGACGCGGTTGAAAGGGTTCGGAGAGTAGCATCGAGGGCGCCGGAGGGGCAAATTCAAAATCCTGCATAAAACACCACAATTTTGAGTTGTGGCCTTTAGTCAGTAGTCAGGTCGAACGACCATGAATACCCACATCGACTGCGCCCAAAACATTAGTATTAACACAATTTTAAAAATATTAATCGCATTGGCTTACCGTGCGTACTAGGCAGTCGGCTTGTGTTCTGCCTTGCTGAGGGTACTTGTCGCAATTCACGGAAGTCGTTGTTGGCATATGTTTTTGTGAGTGTCGTCGCCTGTGGAGAATACAGCAGTGCATTCGGAGGCGATATAACGAGTCCTAGGATGTCTTGGACATTTGTGCCTTTGGGAGTCGAAGGAGGCTCTTCGACTGCTGACTGGAAGAGTGCATGTATTTCTGGAATGGAGAGCTGCACATTGGCGTCAAGATTGATGCTTGGTGGTACGATAATTTCATCTTCATCAAAGGTAATCTGAGATCGCAGACCTGCCAAGAATTCGGTCTTATCTGCCGGACACTTTTCCACTAGTCGTTCATGCAATGACCAAAATCTATCCGGCGTGATCCCTAAGAGTATAGTGAAACTCTTGTCTTCCTGCAGCATCATCCACTCTAGCATGGATATGAACGATTTGGCAACATCAGGATCAAGCGCGTCCTCGGCATTCGCCAAGGCCGACATACTCTGACCTAGTTCCTGACGAAGAGGCCCTGCAAGTATGGCGGTGGGAGGAAGGCGCTTCAAGGTCTCGAGGGACAGCGACCATTGCTTGGGCGTATTGTCCTGTGTTCTCAGAAGACCGAGAAGAACCGGGAACATAACGTCAGTCAACTCCGTATATGTCGCGAGGGAGCGGACAAGCGTCGTCAGAAAGGTCGAAGTGAATTGACCATCAAGCAGTGCCATGATGCATGCCTTCAAAGTGTCGCAAACATCTGGGACTTCCGAAATGGTAGTAACGAACCAACTCGACGAATTCTCCAGCACTTCGACAAGAAACTGAAGCACCATACTAGCTTGGCAATGCCGAGCAACAGTGATGGGTGTGTCGTCGGAGAGTCTCAGCGCCGTCACCGTCTGGAGTAAAGCTTTCAACTCTTCGATCAACAACCATTCTGCGATACCGATAACACCGTCGTCCAACGCGATCATCCGCCTGATCACAAGCGCCTTCCTCTGAACATCCAGTATACACAAAAAGTCTTTGATCTCAGGCAGAAGGGGAGGAAGAACCGTCGAAATCCAGACATCATCCTCATCATGCGTCTGCGGAAGCACGTGGTCGAGAATAAGAATGAACACCTGTGCCAAATGAGACAATGGATCACGCCCGCTGTTACGAGCGCTATGCTCGAGTAAGGCTTGGAAGACAATCTGGCACGCGGGTTTGCCTGTCTCGCTGAGAAGGTCAAGCTTGGAGATTTCGCAAATGAGTGTTATACACGTTTGCCGAGCCGTTTGCGCAGAAGCATACGCAGAACTAGATTGGGTGTACAAGTTTTTTGCAGCTTCGGAACAGGCAAAAATATCGGCCAACGTAGTACTGAAGCAACGCAACGGGCGCGGGGTCAGAGGGAAGGAAGGGGAGAGAAGTGACATTGACTGGAGAAGGTCATTCGCAGTATGGAACAGCTGCTCAACAAGTTCCTGATTCATCGGGGCAGGAGGGGAGGACGTGACTACGAAATGCTCGTTCAGATCCCCTGCAATTCCTGTCAAGACAGACAGAAGCTGGGGAACAAGTCCCACGGAGTGTTCGTCCCAGGTGGTTTCTAGGACGTGGAATTCTCCGTCATGAGCTCCATTTTCAGTCCGAAGCTCTCGCTCAACGATTGCTAGCGACACTCGAATGGTACGGAGCCTTCGCAAAGAGAGGGGATGATCACTTGAGAATGCAAGCTCCTCGATGGCTGCGGGTAGACCGTCCGAAGCAACCAATGCGGCTTTCCGCAAAGACAACCTTTGGCTCTCAGATATGAAGGACAGAGGAGGGATCAAATCGAGTATGGTCTCGGCGAAATCGGTGTGAAGAAGAGCTTGGGGGTCTTTAGCCATTTCGATGATGATCTGCTCCGCTAGGGTATAAGACTTTTTGGGTGGTTCGCCGTCTTCATTTACAGCTATCCATTTCAGGCGCCGGGAGAATTGACGAACCAGCAGTAGACGGTTCACAATCTAGTGCTCGCGAGTCAGATATACGTGGTTGTCATGATGGAATGGTCATTACCTCTCGATAGCCTTCAACGCCTTGCCACATCAAAATGATTGCTAAAGCACGCTCCCTGCATGCTTCCGCTCCAGTGCTATCGGACCATGCCCATGCTGCAAAGACGGCTCCAACACCGATGAAGGCCCTCACAAAACGAATAAATTCATTGTGCTCAATTGAGGTGGAGGGTATTCGAGGAGGAGAAAGTTGCGTAGATGGGACAGAATTTTCAGACAACTTTGTTACTAAATCTTCGTGAAAAGTCATAGTTTCTAGCCATGTTCCCATTGACTGTTCCTCATTTCCGATGTCGTTCAACATCTTCATGCTTGTCTCAAAGTCGGCTTTGGAATTTGAAAGCGCATCCTCAAAGATGCCCCATCCCTTGATCCTATCAACAAGACGACCCGAAGCAAGCTTGGACGACCGATCTGAGATCGGATTATCTTGGAAATCTTGCAGCATGTTCAGGAATGCCTCAGCACCAAAATGCCGAGCGAAATCAGCATTGGCCACAGCATCCAGCAGGTGACAGATTGTGTCATCATCGACGACACTGACATCGAAAGCATCTGTAGGATCAATCTGTTGCTAAGAGGGCGTTAATAGGTCGTACCACTTTTGAGGAAAAGTAACATACACAGAGAGCCAGCCCCAGTGAAGGCATCTGAGATGCAGATATACTAAACAGTTTAGCGAGATGATACGACTGGTATACGCTCTAAAGTAGCCAGTCACAAGACAGTTGCCAGACAGAGCAGGGATACGTACCTTGCCACCAAGCAGGCCTGCAACACTCTCTGAGAAGCTGGATATCAGCTCCTCTGATGTATTATCGCGGATAGGTGTTTCAATCATCTTCCAGGCCCTTTCGAGACTGAAGTCGGCATCGGTCTGCAAGTTGGTGTCGTTAAGGTACGGGAATTTAGGATCATCCCAGTCATCGTAGGCCGGTTTTAGACAGAAAATAAGTCGGATTACGAGGTGAAGAGGTGGCGAATCTGGAATCAGCATAAGAAGGGCCCTGGCGAGCTGCGTTGGATCCGCAGCATTGGCTGGGTCGACTGACTTGGGAAGTAGGGCAGATGGCAGCGACGGCAGAGAAGTAGGTTCATAGGTGTCTGGTACTGGCGGTATTTCTGACACTATGTCGCCGTAAACTGCAAGAGAAAGGACTTGGAATTTGCCTTTGATGATCATAAGACGCGTAGAATACTACGACTGTCAGCCATTGAAGCGACAAGACGATAGGGATACGCACTTCCGTTCCCATATCGACCGTAAAATCAACTTGTCCACCAGAGTACGCAATTGACGTTGGTACCAGGGCATTCGGGGCTCGCTGTTTCTCCTTGGACTCGCCTGGATGAAGTGGGTGGGCATTGAAGAAGACATCGAGGTAGAATGCCTTGGGTTCCGTTTCACTAGCAGTCTCATTCAGCAGCCGACATCCATCGCGATAACAGGACAACGTACGCCACGATGTCCGGGCAGTTGACAAACGGTTGAGCGCCCGACGGGAAGACGCGTATAAAGGACACGCGAACTGGCTTGTTGAAGCGGACGGCGGCCAATCCTGACGGTCCTTCAGGCGATACCGAGCACCAATGGAGGAGCTTCATTGGCGGGCAAGCTTGTCGTCGTCGTTGTCTCCGTCGACCAGATGGGGCAGAGTGTGAGAAAGTAGCGTGTCCTGATTCCATTTTCGGCCGCCTGCGCCTAGCTTTGGCTCGTGATACCATCCACCATCTCCAAAAGAAAACTGCGACCATGGGCAGTCGGACCACCTCTGTCAAATTACCAACGCTCGACCTCTCCAAGCCTTCACCCATGAGAGTACGTGGGCGCAGCGGCAGCATCGTCAAGGTCGAGCAAGTCGGTGACCGTTCGGCGGAAGACGCCCTCGACCAGAGCCTCTTCGTGAATATCAACGCCAATTGGGTCAATGCCAAGGGTGCGTTGCACGGCACCGTTGCCACGACCGCTTGCTGAACGACTTTCAGGTGCATGGCTCATCCACGTCGTTCTCATCTGTGCCGGCAAGGTCTTGATTGATACTCTGCCTGGCATGTCCCAGCAAGTCAGCTGGACTCTAGTCAACCTTGTGTATCTGGCTGTGCGTTGCCAACACCTTGCTTCATCTCCAGGCTCATTAAGGTCTCTAGCTTTCGTATCTAATGTTCCACTGGGTCACCGGCATGCCATTCGAGGGGGATTTGCGTGGAGGGGCGTACGACGACCTAACGCTATGGGAGCAAATCGACGACGGTGCACAATACACTCCCGCAAAGAAATGGCTATTCTCGGTGCCAGTCGTGTTGTACGCCTTCACTGTATTCTCATTGCTGCCGAACCTCATTGCTTACTAGATTCCTTGCGTCAACACATTACACTAATTATAACCCATGGCTGTTCGCCGTCAATCTTACCGCGCTCATCTTTGTTTTGATTCCCAAATTACCCCAGGTATGTGTCCCCGTTCTCCGTGCACCACGTCATGCAGCTAACGTCACATCCGTCCTGTAGCTGCACCGTCAGCGCGTACGCTTCATGGCTGACGACGCATCCGGCATCGCTACCCCTGTAACCCCGAGTTTTCCTCCGTCTGGAGCGCAGACACCAGTAGACCATGCTGCGCAACTATCTGATATTACAGATGCTCACTTTCGGTAACAGTGCCCATACTGCAATCCTCGGAGCATCTTTTCGCATCGAAAGCACATCATGATCCCTTCTGCTCTGTACAAATACTCTCATCTCCAGCACTTAGAATATGGGAATGTTAACCCGGAATTTAATCATACACTGTTCAGTCTATATGGATATATAATAGTACTCGCTGTCATCACTTCCGAGTTCTCTATTGAGATGATACGGTTTTGTAATGCTGGAGTCGCAGTCTACAAAAAATTCTTAGAATGTGTTTGCACATTAGCGAGACGCACATACAAATTTCTAAGGAGCATTAGAATCGTGACCTTCCCTACGGCAGGAATATACAGTGAGGCCTTGAGCAAATTTCAGATGGAAGAAATATGAATCAGGTAAAGATGCGTTACCTTGTCCCTTACGTCCTTTCCAAAATTCTTCTCGGCAGCGATATTCAAGCAGATACAGCCGTCCTTGAGCCATTCTGTCTTGACTTGATAGTCCGCATTCGGCACGGCCGAAACAACGACATCAGAGAGGGCCAAGCACTCTTGTAATGTAAGCGTGCTGGGTTGCGCGACGTGACGCGGGTAGAACCGACGCGTCTCAGTAGCATCTGTTTGCCGTGGGCGCTTGTTGTATTCCTGAATGGAGTCAATATCGACTGAAAACACCCTGGCGCCGTCGTTCGCCAGGAGTGCCGCTAACGGTCGGCCGACGACCTCTGATCTATATGACTATCAGCATTGGCCCTCCAAAAGTCGAGGGCTGATATCTCACCGGTTGATCACAGTGATTATTCTCCCATAAGCACGGTCTCCGTACGGCAGGATCCTGTTGTATACCCCAACGTGTTCGAGACATTTTACGATAGCGAGTGGGGTGCACGGTATGATCGATTTGACCATACCCGGAGGTGGTGTATCGCCATCCGTAGTAGAAGCGGCGACGTTGGATGGCAACGAGGACGTCAAGGTCTGAGGGGATATAAACCGGATACTTGGAAACGATTTAGAACTAGCCTGGGTAAGAGAAGTGATCCTTACTTGTGATACAAGTTGTAATGAAACTTGACATTAAGACCCTCGACGTCTTTGAATGGGGTAACAATCTGGACAGAACGGTTCAGGTCACACTTCTCTGCATATAAAAGGATTGCGTACCTGCTGAAGGTAATGATCCTACCGAAGAGGCGAGTTGAAGTAAGTTGGTATCGTTCTAAATTTGCTACAGACCTGCTGGGCACCGAAGATCGGGTAGTATACCTGGGGCAAAGATATTCGCGTCACACTTTCAGAAGAAAGTAAGCACTTACCATGATACCATCTACTTGATCGTCTTCATTCGCCTCCATGATGGCTTCTTCAACACCTTCACCCTCTTGCAAGTCTGTTGATTCTGCAGCCCCAGTTTTTCTTAACACGAACTCTACGCCGAATTGTTCGCATTGTTTTTTCGTAAATTCTGCGTACATCATACTTGGGGCGGAGGAAGTCGCGAGGATACCCACGAGTTTTGGTTTTCGGGGTGCATTTTTGAGGAAGATGCGACTTCTTCTCGGAATACGGCTGCGATGGGGTCTGCTTTGAGTAAGAGCCCTTTGCCATGTATTTGGGTGGACATGAAGCGCTGCACGGCGATGTGGGAGAGCGACCCTAGGCGAAATGTAACAGAGAAGATCGTAGGGCACAAACTTTTTTTCGGCACTCGGTCCGATGAGTGAGACAGGAGCGCTTTAGGGTCGGGTTGTGTCGGAACATGCCGAAGCGGTTTATCATTGGTCCACCCTTCCTGGCCATGGGAGTCAATTGAACACAATGTTAGAAGGTAGGCTGGTCAAAATCTTATGAGTATTGACTGAATATGACTTGGGATCGAGCGATAAGCAGCTACCCTCCGCTGGCTTTCCAAAAGATGTGAGTGAGTATGCATTAGATATGTGGATGCATGCTTAACTTTTAAGCACTAGTCGACTGTCTTCTGTTGCTCGTATTTTGCGGCCCTTCAAAGTCTTATATTACACGAGTAACAATGCCAACATCCTCTCGAGTTGGATGTCTTAGCGCCCACAGGCGGTATGCACAATTCAACCACTGCCAAGGCTGGCTATCAAGTATCGTGGCTTCTGGTGATCTGTGCAGCTCTGGACATCTACAAATGTTACATCAGTGGACTTGTAACGTCTTCGGCTAGTCTCTCTTTCTTTTTCTTCGAGTAGTGTCTTGTGGATGCAGTCGATTCCAGTGGTCCGACGAGCGAGCGGAACCGACGATGTCTATTTTACGGGCGAATGGGAAGGTCTCAACGGAGAGTGACCAACACGAACAAGGTGACATCAGCTGCGTTAAACCCGCGGGGTACTCGCGTCCTGAAAGTGAAAAGATTCAGTATTCAGTGCTCATCAGTGACTATGAGTTAGAGGCGACGAACTCAAGTGGCCATAGCACGATGCTTCTGAGGAAAAGCCTGACCGCCACAGTACTCTTTATCGTCTGAAACCTGCGGCGGTTGGGTGAGCAGTTCTGTTGATGCGTCTGGGCCGCTCTTGCTTACCGTTGCAGGTTGCCGGCGCGTACAAATTATTGAGTGCATGGAATACACACCATCACGTGGCCTCACGCCTCCAGGGGGAATGGACGGATTTGTGTGTACCGGGAGCCAAACAACTAAGCAACTTCACACTTACAACCCACTCTTTGTGTCTACGTATAGCCTCTTTCGCCTATGGACGCAATCCGCTACTCGAATTACAAGCTTGACTTTAGGATATTGGGGTGACGCACTCGCCAATTGTGCGTGCTCGTCACAAAGTCCCGAATTCGCGACATCGAGTTCATTTTACAGGTGGCAAATGAAAACCAACGGTAAATTCATTTCAATCCCGTGCAATAAATTCACATCTGTTCTCATTCAGGATGCAAAACCAGCAGCCTGAGATATACAAGCCATCATCGGCCGCTGATTCTCGACCCGTTTCCTACAGTCAATCCTGGACGTTTCGTTATGAGATATGTGCCTCTTCACCGCGTTCTGTGCTTGTAGTCTATAAGCACTACGCTTCCCTCTCGCCTTACTACAACAAGGTACGTTACCGCCGCAAGCGTTTCCTGCGTACAGAGGAATGGATCGTTCCGAACCTACTTTCCCGTGGTGCATGCGTCTGTGCTGGATGCGAAGAGCTCGTCGCATTTCGTAACCGAGATTACGATGTCGACGTATGGATGAGACATCGCGACGGATGCAGTGGCATTGACAAGCGTATGATGGCTGCCGTAGCGAAGGATTTGAGTATTCCGCGGTGTGGTGGAGAACAAGGTCCCGGGGAGCTTAAAAGGTCATCGTTACGAGCTGTTCGGGACTTTGAGGACGACGAAGCATTGAACTCCTCCGGAGGTGGATCATCGGATGAAGATGCCGATGAGGACGACGATGAGAGAGAATCGGAGGATGAAGACGATGGAGATGAAGATGACAATGACGATAACGAAGAAGACGAGGAGGATGAGGATGATGACGAGGACGAGGATTCCCAAGATGGGTCTTCTGAACTCTCGCAACGTGAAGGCGCGTTTGTAGTAGCGGTCCGAACACAATTGTTCCTGGTGGGTTAACTTCTTCTCAGTGTGTGCCTTCTCTTATTCTTCTTTTCTCTTTAATAGTCGAAGAAGGGTCCTTACATGTGTCTAAGAAAACCATACGGGGCTTGGCATGGCATTGTAACCAAGACTGAAGTGTAGGTGATGACCCAGGCTGCGATCGAGTCCGAAGATGTTGTTGTATTGTATATAGCCTGTGGTGTCTATCATTACTGGGCGATGTCTCCAGGTAATAATATACAAAATCTATTCGAATCTTACGATTCGCTTGTGCCAGTGGACTTCTAGTTCTCTACCGCCTCACCAACCCGTTTTGAGGCCCTGCTTTCTGTTCGACCAATAACACAGCCAGTTTCGCATCAATACCCTAGTCTCCTCAAATATTCAACAAGGATACTCCAGTACATCACCAGCATAAAGAATCACAGTGACATAATAGTGCAACTACGAACTACACTTTTTTTTCGAACAAATCAAAACTTATATGACATGCCGCCTATGTCCCAGAGTTGTTGATCGTGTTCCAAGAAGCATGGAGCATGGGTAGATCACCAGATGGCCCTCAACATGTGTCATCACAAAGATGAGCTTCGCGTCTACCGGGAATATGAAAAAAGTACATGAGCTCGTCATAAACACATACACAGTGTTCTCAGTATCATTCTTTATGTCATCACTCAAACTAATATGAACTCCAGACGAAACGTCGACATGCACTCGTCTAAATGCGCATCGAGATATCCAATTTCCTGTCGCGCCCCCAAACTTTGAGCTGCTGTATATCATCCTGATCCAGCATGGCGTAGATCAAACGATTTGTTAAATCGTGGACCCCAATGGACCATAGTGGGCTTTTACAATCCAAACGCACTTTTAGCATGCGGACAAAAGCGCTGTTGATAAACCCAACCGCTTCGTCATCTTCCATGTCCGACTCGGGATCGTACATGCAAATCGAGAGGTCCTTCAATAGGGGAACTAGAACAAGTATATGAGGATTATTGGTAGTTGTCTCGGCCATCCTCTCAACGAGGGTCTGAAGAACGCGATCAGCGTCATCAGATTCAAGGTGCCATCGAGAGAAACGCAATTCAAGTGTGTTGAGATTCGGACACACCGAAAGGATGGAGAAAATATGCTCATCGAGCCCTGTATCTGCAATCCTCAAAGCCGTGAGTATGCACCCTGAGCGTGTTATGAGGTTCAGCAACGCTGGGAGTACATCTTGATAAATGTAACCTTGGGCGTCATACGGCGAGCTACATCGTTGTATCGTAGCTGATGCTAGATTGGGAAGGTCAAGGCTGCGTAGGATTGCAGCTTCGCCAACAGTCAAATCGCGTAGGGCCTGATGCACGATGCGGGGGGAGGCATCGGGCAGCGCGACCTCGTAATGGCACTGATAACCGACGCTAAATTCCTCTAGAGAGGGAGCGTCACGGATGATGCTCAGATACATATGATGTAGGGTGCCTGTACGATCCATCGTCTGTCTGTTGTCGCAGAATGTGACAAGGTGGGACGCTTCAATCATAGAAGTTAGGTCAGACCCTAAGTCCTGAAGAGCCAGATATTTTAGACGCGGCGCGATTGCCAGGACGTCAAATGATCTGGAAATGTCAGCATCCACCGGCATGCTGACAAAGATACTGAAGGTTTCCAGTTCCGGAATTCTCCCATGAAGGACAGGAAGAAGCCGGTAGAGCTCTGGGGAAATGGAAAGAATAGCGGACTTCCATCGCTGGGACTGTGAAAGTAATATTTTGAGAAGGGATTCGTTGAGTTTACTGTCCTCAACCTCGTTCCATTTCGGAGGTAAAAAGACCACGTCGTCGTTAATCTCGAGTGACAGTAAGCACCCCCCTACTGTACGAGAGCGCAGCTCGTAATAATGAGAGAGAATCTTTTTTACGTCTGCCAAAAACGCCCGCCCAGAATTTGATTGACATGTTAGCCCAAATTTCTGAGCAAAGAGTATGCGATACTTGGTGCCAAGTGCCACACACTCTAGAAAGAGTCCACGGACCAGCATGTACATCAAATACATCATAGTATGTATCGCTGTCGCGCTGGGTCCTGTGAACGAAGAATATCTTGGCAAGCACCTCTGGTGGCACACGACGAAGAGGCGATAAAACCGTCTTGTACTCCTCATAGATCGCATGTAATCGGGCACGCTTGTCGTTCAGAAATTTCAGAACTACTGGGTCGCTAACACAGGAAATTTCGGTTTGCACTTCGTCGATGGCGGCGGATACGCGGCGCGCTGATGATTTCAAAGGTAGCAGCATTGCTTCTGTGGGCGGCTCGTTTCCGCTGAGAAGATGAGGAAGGGGGGGAGGATCGTCACGGATAAATTCTTTTTGGCTATAGCATGGATGGTCAAACTCTGTATTCATTGCGGAAAGCTGAGCTTTATGGTTAGTGAGTGAACATGTCGAGTTCCGAAAGGAATACCTCAGTGGCACCAGGAGCGAACAGACGCTAATGATATAGAATTCAATTCGATCGCAGAGCACGATTCAGTCTGAGAGTGATTGTACAGTTGCTCGATGATTGAATAGACCTGAGTAACGGAGAATTCAGGATTGGAGAAGAACGGACAAGCGAACTCGGGAAGATTGACGCACTTCTGGCAACGACGAAGAACGAAGATGAGGCACTGTACTAATCGATGAAGCCTACCGCGTGGGATGGTAACCCGGACCGCTTTACTTCCAGCAGTGATAAGTGCTGAGCGATATTAATGTCAGTGTTCATAGTTATTTTTAACAAAAAAAGTTTATAGAGTCGAATTCCACCTTGAAACATCGTTTCCAATTACCTTTAGTAGCGTGATCAAATGCAGAGGCTCTAGTAACCCCACTTGCAACCCACTTGGGCCTGACAGTGTCGATATGTTCTCTTTGGGACAAACGCAGAACATGGAACAAACCCGACCATGAACCCCGATTGAATAAGAATTACAAGAAGTTTCGTGGGATACAAAGGACCAAAAAGCCACCTAGTCCTCCATATCCTGGATCTGTACTTTAATAGCACCTTGGGTGAGATCAGCGGCCACATTGAAGGCATCCATCGCATCTTCAAGGGCAAATCGATGAGTAACAAGAGGTTTCATATCAATCAGTCCTCCAGAAATGAGACGGATAGCTTTGGGATACTGATTATCAGGTCAGTATGAATGGCAGCGTTCGAGGGTAGCAACCCAAACATGCGTACTTGATCGACATAGCGATTAATAAACTTGAGATTGATTTCGTTCAAGCTTAGCTGCATGAAAGGGTACTGTAGAAAACGATCACGCGACGACAGTTGCATAGTATTCCTGTTAACTCACGGTTTGCGGACTCTTCCCTACTCCGATGACCATGAGTGTGCCACCAAACTTGATAGTCTGCAGGATATGTACAGTGTTAGTAACATCGAGAGACGAAGAGTGTGGTCATACATAAGCGGCAGTAGCAATGCTAGACTCTACACCAGTGCATTCCAAACCTACCCTGAATGCCATACCAGCAGTGGCTTTGATCTTTGTGGCCTGATCCTCTAAACTTAAGTCTCGTTCAATAAGAACGGTGCGGACAGTTGGAACCAGTTTCTTCGCAAAGTCGAGCCGGTTTTGGAAAAGGTCAGTAATGACGATAGGTTCGGCACCAGCAGCACGAGCGGAGAGAAGAGTGGCCAACCCGATCGGTCCGGCACCGCTATCAATGAATATCAGCAAAATTGGAGTTTGGAATTGTACGATTGTAATACCAGATCAGCGTCGGATCACCCAGGCGAAGACCAGAGCCCTCTACACCTGCTAGTGCGACTGTCAAAGGCTCACAGAGGGCACCTTCTTCAAAAGTCATGTTGTCGGGGATGCGATGCAACCAGGCGGCAGGATGTACATGCCATTTTGTCAGAGTACCTAGATTTCAGGATGTCAGATAGGACAAACGATGGGTTTAGCAACCTGACAACTCGCCATGATATGGAGGGGCGGACAAAAAAAACAACGTTAGGGCATCCATTGTACTTTCCAGTTCGACATGGCTCGCACGAAGGTTGGAAGCAGGGAATCTCAGCTTCGATGGTCACTCGATCGCCTGTTATTAAATCATCGAATGACACAGCTTGGAAGCATCGACTTCTTGTAGCTCACCGACTTTGAGCTCGGTAACACCCTCTCCAAGTTCAATCACCTCGCCGGCAGATTCATGCCCGGATCCACACTGGACGATAAAGACGGCGTTATTCAGTACAGTCCATCGTCAATGAGATCTGAGTGAACCTCGTCATGTAACACCATATTACCGATCCTTCCGTTGCGCCAATAATGAATATCGCTTCTGCCAACCGGGACCGATTAAACATCAAAAACGCTGCCACAGGGAATATATAAGATAAGCTTACCCACAGATGCCAGACGCTCGAACATGCAAAAGAACCTGTCCCGGACCAGGCTTGGGACGGGGTTTCTCTACCATATGCAACTCATGGTGGTGATTGTAAAAAACAGCGATATTTGCGCCCTTTGTCGGTTTGTCGTTGGGTCCAAGGATCTTGAATTCCGGATGATCAAGTACTTGGCGGGGATCGTAAAGTTTGGCGTTCGCGGTGGCCATGGTGGACGTAGGAAGACAGGTGACGGAACCGGGAACGTTGGGTCTTAAGTATCATGACTTCGGAATCAGGACCGCATTCTCCGGCGAAACACCAACGTTCATCTCCCCTGCCGTGACCGGGTCGTGGGAAGTGGATGCGCCTTCTGATCGTGCCCACTGGTGTATTCTGCGAATTCGACGCGTTTTTCATGTTTAAATGGGCCTCTGGACGCGTATAATGAACCAAAAAGTAACCAACTCATTATCGGCAAGGGATGTCACGAGTAAAGAAAGATGCAGTCATGTATGTAATCCCATTGGCACGCAATCAATGCCGTGATCAGATACACCTCCGGATCATATAATAATAAGTATCTCCACGGAGGTATTTATCACCTTGCTTGAAGACGGACCTCCTTTCGAATTTTTCGTATGACCGTGCAAGTGCACTCAGAAGCACGGCACAAGTATCCGCGGAAATTGGACCTCAGATATGCAACATTTGGGAGGGAATGTTGCTATCTCGGACAAAGGGCGTCGGTCCGAAGCTGCCGCGTGCACTTCCAAAACTGCCTTTTTACCGATTTTTGTCTTGAACTTCGGTCCTCTGCGGAAGGATTGGGTGAGGTATCTGAAGATAGCATGGCCATGTTCTTGCCACGAACTTACGTCGTCGGCATTTTCGACTCTGCCCTTTAGCCGCGGGCACTGCCCAAATTGTCAACAGATTGGGCATGACAGCTCCAAGCTCAGATATCTCTGCGAAGACGTCTTTGAAGCCCAGTTCCTTCCCTGAATTACGATTCACTGGAACTTCCGTCTTTCAAGGCGGTCTCAGGGTGGATGCGGTCCTTCGATGTATGTTGTCCAATGCCTTTGTCCAAGAATCCATTGGGCAGTGTTCGCGAAGAGAATTACATAGTCGTTGCTTCCATCTTCGAAGTATTGTTCCGCACCTTGCATTTTTTTTCTCGATTGTTCTGTAAACCCTCGCCTTTAACTGTTATGTCCGAGTTTTTACATCCGTTGTATTGGCAATTCAGAAAAATGTATACATAGTCGCTTTCATGAGTAAGAGGATGATAGTATCGGAAAATGTTATACCATACTATCCGACGGTATTGAAGCCTCTCCAATCTCCCGTTTCATAAACACTTGCTTGAACAGCATCCACGGCCGCACAAGGCGCATCCAGAATGTGGATCCAGAGGCAAAGAGATGTTTTCTCTGGAAAGTCATTACTACCCATATCGTTAGCAACGTCAAGGGAGCTGCTGCTGCAAAGTAATGCGGCAGAGTCCCTTGGGTCTCCTCGCTGCCAGTGAGCTCTCGGACATTCATTCCAAAAACAGTCTATGACAGGGATGGGCTGGTCAGTAGCACTGGCGCAAGCATGGTCTAGAACACATACGGCGACAAACGCAGAAGGCAGGAATATCATACTGAGGTAGGCTATTTGTTTCATCTTCAATGGGGATGCTAAGCTACCTGTAACAGCTGACCAAAGGATCAGACATACTGCCGCACTGTCCCTCACAGCAGCCTCTGTTAACTCTTTCATGCGTTTGCTATCGTTGATATTGACATTGCTGAACACCTGATGACAAGTCCGATCAACTTAAGCAACCACACAGGAACGCACTGCTTACTAGGTTCAAGGCATTTTCAAGTCGCTGATCCTGCATACGCCCACCCATCTCTAGTCGGTCAATCTCCGAAAGCAGAGTTCGACATTCCTTCTCCAGCAGTGTCCGACTATATTGCTTTTCTTCTTGGGGTAGAGTGTCCATTGCCGGATTAGGGGTATCGCGTATGAATATAACGGTCTTCCTCAAGTTTTCCAATAAAGAGGAAAATTGGATACAGTTCCCCCGTATAATGTGCATTTCATGCGTGATATCAGTATCTGAAGTATTTAAAGCATCACTTTCCTAACGCAATATGAGAACCGCCGTCGGAAATCAAAGGGGAGACAACTTACTAGCGAACGGATGTGTGCGTATAACGCCTCGAATGCCTCGTCTCAAGCACATACGGCGTGCCAGATGAACAGCAATAGAACAAAGGTAGGGTCCGGAGAGTGCTGGAATATGTTTTGCCAGTAGACACTTTGGCCTGAAGAATTGTGAGTCGACGAACGATAAACTCAAAGTCCGAAAGGTTTATTCGAAACGTTCACCTGCAGAGTGCATCCGTTCGTGAAGGTAAGGCGCAGACGTTGCCTCGCGGTCTGAATCGTGGTATGATATGAGGATATTGCCTTCAACATTTCGAATAAGATGGACTGCAAGAAGGTCGATTACTAAGGAGCAGTTGTTGCCTATAAAAGACACATGAACTGGGTAATGACACGCTGCTAGTATTATAATGCTCACCGGATGGTCTAGGCCGCGGGACCAAAGGTATTTGGGAATTGATGACTCGTCCACCTGTTCAAAAGCACGGCTTAAACCTGAATCGAACCACTGGAAGGAATGCTCGAGCTCACGGGCGGGAGTATCTTCGTTCCCAGTTTTGAGAAATGTTAACGTGATAGTGATATCTGCCCATAACCGCTGAGCAAGTGTATAACAGCCATAGACCGGAGATGAACTCACGATCCCCCCTTCCCGGCTGAGCGTCCTCCTGGAAGCGGGATGGGATCCACGACAGTGATGACGAAAAGAAGAACGGTTCTATATTGTAGCTGAAATATACGCCGGTGAGTTCAAACAATTGAATAAAAGGACATTGAACCCACATTGTGCCAAGCATTTGCAGCACCGGTCCCGACATATTTTTCACGAAAAGTGCGCGCACACGCGGATTGATCAGCCTCTGAGCAAGCTTTAAATAAAGCATGTTGTGTTCGAGAGTGATGTACGTACGTTGTGCTCAATGAGATGCTCCCAAAAGTCACCCTTCGTTTGCTCTGTGACTTCATGATTCCCTGAGTCCATGAAATAACCACGGTCGTCGATGTCGAGGCGATGGATCGTACATGGAACGTGATGGTTGTATTTATTGATGGCATCGCATATTCCGCTACGCTGAACTTGGGAATCGCCCCAGTTCGGGAAACGCGACCGAGGATAGTCCTTCCAACACCCGTTGCAATGAACGTGATTGCACGGCGCTGGAATAGGTGGTGCCCCCGATTTGAGCAATCCCCCATCTACTTCTGCAAAAGTCATCTCAATCGTTGTAACACCGAGGTCTGGGCGAGGACGACGTACTGTTATTAAGATCTATCCAGGGCCTTCAGTAAGGTCAGTCTGAGGCACGAGCATAGAACTAGGTGTTTCCTACCAAGGAACAGAGGGTCCTGAGTGCCGGTGGGAAGATGTGGGGCTTCTGAGCACAAAATCACGGCTGGCGGGTCGCATATGCTGGTGGTGAGGCGACATTGATAGTTTGCTGTAGACAAAGTGGGGCTACAGCTTTCCTCCCACTGGAAGGTTTCTTAAGAGGGCATAGTCGTGGGAATGACTCTAATTGACCGCAGCTGCATAGGCGCCTCTCGAGTCGAACCCGCGATTATGAACCCAATATGGGTTGATTAGGCCTTCAAATATAATCGTCACGGACTCCTCAGGCGCCCTGTCTCCCGCAGAATAGATTCTTTTGATCACGGGAGGGGAGGGATAGTTACGGTATCATAATCGAGTCCACAATCCGAAACGATCAAGAACCCTAATGTTAATGGACCTGAACCATCTGATGGAGGGTGATGAGTGTGACCTACTTTCATCCTCGTCTGTTCCGGGACATGCTGTGTAGAAGATGAAAATTGAATACCCTCACACCTGGGACACGAGCTGGAGTAGTTTGAGTACGATTCTGCCCAAACTGTGTTTTAACATGTTTCTTCGGATGCTGAAATAGATGAGCGCTGACCTCTTGAATGCGTACACATTTATTTCGTCGATGCTTCAGCTCAGGCCGTTCAATGGTCTTTATCCGACGATTATGTGCTCGCATGACCGCGGTGAGTCTCTCGATTTCTGTGGCTGTATCATGATGCAGGTTATTATACCATAGAGATAGAATAAAGACGGCATCATAGACATGCCGATGCACAAGATAGAGACACGGGGAAAGAGTATTATTCGTCGTCCCTCGTCGTTGTCGTCGCTGAACGAGGAAAGCCGGACACATATAATGGGGCTGGAAAACCGGACGACGGATTCCCAACGGGAAATGGACTATTTGGGTGCCTTACAAGACATTCGTATCCGAGATGCGAGAAATGACCGAGTGGGAAATACTGTGGACGTTATGTATGCTTGGCTTATAGAAATCCTTGGAGAATCGAATGATTTAGCAACGGTGTGAGGATAAAGATACAGACGCGGAAATCACGACGAAGAACATCATCATGAAGACACGAGAGTACGACAACAAGACGCAAGCATGGTGGACAGAAAAAGCAGAGAATTCAGGCCTTACAAATCGACACAATTTGACTAAGGTTTGAGATTTCCTTACCGCCACTGGAGACCATGGTGCAGAGTAAAGCAATTTCTGCCGTTGCAGATCGAGCGAGTGGGCACAAAGATTTCCAAAGAAATATCCGAATCCAGACATCGAGTCCCACAGGATTCAGACGGCCTATGGTCGAAAGTGTTTTGGCTTTTTCCATCTTGAAGTGAATATTGCTTGCGTTAAAGAGAGCTTTGGGCCGTGGGCTAGCAATGACGGTGTTTGAGATAGTGCAGAATCGCGTGTTACGTACGTACCGTCCAAAATTAGTCTTCCCCGATTTACCCTCTCCTGCGTCGGAAGTCATCAACGATTGCAGTGCCAGTCAATCAAACCGATGGCTTCTAGATAGTGAATCGTTGGCACAGTTCTCTCTCCAATTAGGTCCTCATTCCAATTGGGCCCATATTCCACCTCAGCCGAACGGCAATATGTTCCGATCAATGACACAATGCTTGGGGGGTATAACATGTAACTAATAGTACTGATACTAAAGTTCATTATATACACTGTAATAACATGCAACTTGAAGGATGAACATATACATGAATGCTGGACTGGGTGCAGATAGTCTTATGAATCTGCATGAGCACCTATCGGAGAATGATCCCAGACCTCATTGATACCATCTCTTTTCTGTTCTATCCGTCGTCCAGTCCAGTCCTCCTCGCCCACTCTATCTGCCCAGTCATCCTCGTCCCCCCAGGAATCGGCCCACTCTTGTCCTGCCGGTTCCACAACAGCCACAGGTCTAGATGGTTTCCTCTCGTGCGAAGCGCTGATTGGTGCAGGAGAGACAGTGTTCACCGCGGGCTGTCGCGCTTGGCGGATATGGATGGGTGTAGGCGGCGATCGACGCTTCTTGTTGAGTTTCGTTGCCTCCCGGATGCTTGGCGGAGATATTGATGACGCCGTGGAAGCTGACGTTACGCTACTTGACAAGCTTGGAGGGTATGCGTGTACTTCGTGCGCCTCGCCAGGGATGGGTTGAGGTGTACTCGCACCGGATTGCTTGGGTTCTGAGGCTAATGGCGTGCTGCCGCCTGATGATTTATCGTTGGACTGGGATCGTTCATGTTGATGGGTTGGAGAGCGGGATCGTGGGTTTTCGATATCATGGCGCTGGTTACCGGTGTCATCATCATCCTCGTTGTCGGATGGAATCCCGAACAGAGGTTCACGGTCTGCATGGTCAAGCGTATCATGGACATCAGTGTCTAAGGTTACGAATTGTTCGTTTGAAGCTTTGACGATGGAGTCGATGAGCCAAAACTGAAGGATGTTCATAAGAATGGGGAAGAGTCCCATTGTGCTGAACGAATGAGGATATAAGGTGAGGGTAACATAAGAGGAATAAACGTACAAGATGACTTGCAAAGCATCACCATCCCCTGTCCTAGTCCAGCTGAGTAGCCATGCACCGATGATGAACAGGCCAGGGAAGAAGGCCAGAAGCGCAATAACCAAGAGCTTCATTGTTGTAAGAGCTACGACATATAGTGCCGCCTGCTTCCCCCAAAACTTTATAGAGGGTGGGGTTCCATATATGCCAGATTCGAAGCCTTTCAGGTGCAAGTTCTCAACAAACAAGTGAGTCAGAACGCGAAGAATGATGTAGAGTAGACCGACGCCTACACGACAAATGAGTGGGACATAAAATGATTAGTAACATGACACATACCAAGGGTCGTATCGACTAGGATATTGAAGAAATAGAAAACACACGCGTTCTCATCTGAATTATGAGAAACGATATCGGATACGAGTACGTTTACTCCGTGGACGAACATTTGGCCCACAATTTGCTTGGAAACATCGAACAGCCTGTTCTCAGTTGGCATCAATTAAATTTTTGACAGATACAGTCAACCGCACACACCAGATTCGCCAAGGACGCTTCGGTTTCTCTCTATGACGCTTGTACACCAGCGAAAGAATCACTAGGACTCCCATCAAGGCTTGCACAATCTAGGAACCACTGTAAGATAGAGCTGTTCTCGTATATAAAGTCACTAACAAGCGCCGTCGGGCCCAAAAGTTGACAAGAATGACCATCAACATCTGGGTAGTCGTCGAGAATACTCTTTGCAGCTTCGCTGGTCGATATCGCAGTAGGGTCTGTATCGTTGACAGACATTGGAAAGAAGCCAAGTCAAGCCTGGCGGTAATATGGTCCGTCAGTGGTCACGGCGGCCATCTTGATCGAGCTTATTTGAGCAGCCGCTTGCCAAGCAGAGACAAACCCCCATCTCGATCACAGCTACTCTCAGCCTCGCCAGTTACACGTAACCACGACCATCTCAATCTTTACCACCACGATATCTGAACGACCTGACGCTTACCGACACGCGAATAGATATTCAACGATAATTGCGATACCATAATGAGCTTCTTTGGCCGGTCTTCGAATAACACGCCTCCACCGCCTCCCCCTGGTGCTTATAATCGTGTACCAGATTACCGCTCGTCGCCTACAAGGGGTGGAATGAGGCAGCCCCCACCTCCTCAATCAATGCAGAATAATGCACCACCATACGGCTACAACGACCCTTCAAATACTTTGTTCGAGAAACGCGGGACGTACGACAGGAAACCTGCACCGCCACGTTCTAGTGGAAGGTACGCAGCAATTGACCGGCTTGATTTACGCCTCATAATTCTTGCAGTTATGCAGTCGTTGCATCTCCAAGTGATGCCTTTGCATTGTCTAATTGTCTCGCCGTCCACCCATCTGATTTTACCAATGGCCAACACGTTCTCGTAAAAGGCGGGTTCGCTTTGACTGTCAAGTAAGTATTATGCGCGCTTAGCTCATAGAACATAACTATATTCATGATGCCAGACACGATAACACTGGAAAAATTCAGCCAGGATGTATCGGTGCATCCCAAGTCCAACGGCAGTGGATAGGTCTTTCCGTTCAGGGCGATCATGTTAGCATCGAACCCTTTCCTCCTCCTCCACACCCATCGGCCCCTTCCTTCCTGCAGTCGATTGACATCGAAGTCGGATTTCTCAAACCTCGACATGAAATTGCGGAGCAGTTTTCTGCTGATGACATGGCTCAACACGTCGTCAAAGCTTTTAATGGCATTATCATGTCCACGGACGAGATAATAGTGTTCGAGTACCATGGTCAGAATATCAAAGGGACGATCAAGGGCGTCTCCGTCCTTGATATCGCCGACGAGCAGCGTCGTGGTGGGTCTAGCGGTCAACGTTCTGTAAATCACCAATACATGGGAATAATCATGGACAAAACCGACGTGACTATCATGAAGGCCGCTGATAGCGCCATTAAAATCAAATCCAGTGCAAAGAAGTGCGAATCGTTGTCATGAACTAACACATACTCCTTACTGACAGCTGTAGAGCGCGGCCAAACGCAATTCTTGCTCCCAATTTCAAGTTCGAAGACATGGGTATCGGAGGCTTGGACACGGAATTCAGCGAAATCTTTCGCCGAGCGTTCGCATCTCGAGTCTTTCCTCCTGCCCTTGTTGACAAACTAGGCATCGAGCACGTTAAAGGTATCCTGCTTCATGGTCCACCGGGAACGGGAAAGACCCTCATCGCTCGCCAAATCGGTAAAATGCTGAATGCACGGGAACCAAAGATCGTCAATGGGCCGGAGATTTTGAATAAGTACGTCGGTGCCTCAGAGGAGAACATTCGAAAACTCTTTGCTGATGCCGAAAAAGAGGTAGTATCTACTCCTTATCTTACAAAAATCTGAAAGCTGAGTTGGTTCCTTAGTATAAAGACAAAGGCGACGAGAGTGGTCTACACATCATCATCTTCGACGAGTTGGATGCCATCTTTAAGCAGCGTGGGTCAACAAACAGTGGTACTGGTGTTGGAGACAGCGTCGTCAATCAGCTACTTTCGAAGGTAAGGCATCGGCTTTTGTTCCCTTTTTTTGTATTCACGTCGTCGTAGATGGATGGTGTAGACAAGCTGAACAACATTCTTATCATCGGTATGACCAACCGTCTCGACATGATCGATGAAGCTCTTCTTCGTCCTGGTCGTCTCGAAGTCCATATGGAGATTTCTTTACCCGATGAACATGGACGGCTCCAGATCCTGTCCATTCATACGAATAAGATGCGCACAAATGGTGTTATGGACCATGACGTTGACCTCGCGGAACTCGCATCCTTGACGAAGAACTTTTCTGGTGCCGAAATTGGTGGGCTCATCAAGAGTGCAACCAGTTTCGCATTCAATAGACATGTCAAGGTATGTCTGATTGATAGAAATTTTATGATATCGATTAATGTTATCCCAGGTCGGCACTATTGCTGGTATATCCGACGATGTAGAGAATCTTCGCGTCAACAGAGGCGATTTCTTCAACGCCCTAGAAGAAGTGCATCCCGCATTCGGTGTGTCCGAAGAAGAGTTACAGCAAGTTATCCAGAACGGTATCATCCACTTTGACTCCATTATCAACGTATGCGCTTTTTGGAATGTTTTTTTCTTCCGATCATTGAGCGACTGTCGTAGGAAATTCTCAGTACAGGACAACTGTTCGTGAACCAAGTGCAAACGTCTACAAGAACACCTCTGGTCAGCGTTTTACTGCATGGTCCACCAGGGTCTGGGAAGACGGCTTTGGGCGCGTCGATTGCACAGGCCTCTCAATTTCCTTTCATCAAACTGGTTTCGCCAGACAACATGGTTGGGTTCGGTGAGAATCAAAAGGTGACAGCGATACAGAAGGTCTTCGCAGACAGTTATAAAAGCCCGTTGAGCGTTATTGTTGTTGACAATCTCGAACGTCTACTCGGTGCGTTCATGTTCCGCTTTGGTTGCCGTAATCAATGCTTGACGACCTGGATCAGACTGGACACCGATAGGCCCTCGATTCTCCAATGCGGTTTTACAAGCATTACTCGTTCTTTTGGCTCGCAGACCCCCGAAGGTATGGTTCATCGATAATGACAATTTTGAGCGAAAGCTTACGCCGTTGTTCCGACCTCTTAGGGTCGTCGCCTCCTTGTGATTGCAACGACGTCATTACGACCGGTCCTGACAGAACTTGGTCTTACAGATACGTTTGATTCTGAGCTGCGAGTGCCACCAATTTCGAATCTTGAGTCATTGGAGTGTGTTTTGCGTGAAGTCGATCTGTTCAGCTCGGATGGGGAGATGAGGGAAGCCATCCGTATGCTTGAGGACGCTGGATTTGCTTTGACGGCCAAAGACGAGGCGTCGTCACGGCACCACATCGGGATTAAGAAGCTACTGAGTGTGATTGAGATGGCAAGGCAGGAGTCTGATAATGTAGTATCACGTTTGACTGGGGGACTCATGGGCCTGGGTATGTAGAAAAATATAAGATTGGTGGGAATGTAATATTAGACTACTAGATTTCCTATTTGGGACTTGTCGTGCGCTAAAGTTCTCGAAGGCTCCTCTTGTTGAACTCCACCGCCATCATCATCCTTCGCCGTTGTCGCAATGTCCGCCGAGATTATTGAAGATCCACCTCACCTTGCACCCTTGCCGCGATCTGCATCGAATCCGAAGCCCAAAGGTATTCTGAAGAATGCGCCGCCGCAACCGGGAGCGAAGGAGCAGTGAGTATATGCATTTAGGAGATGCCAGGTCGATACCTAATGTGGTGTTTCTTTCTGCAGCAGTCTACAATGGGACGAAGCCAACATTGCCCTGACAGAGATACAGAAAGATAGTCTCATGAAGATAACAGAACCGAAGACTCCATATGTTCGATACAATGCGGAGACTGACGAGATTGAAGGAGGTAAGTGTCCAACACCCCTTCCCGTCGATTCTAATGCTGTACAAAGATATCCCTGATCTTGACCTGAATGGCCGATACATGTCAGCGTCGCCCGCCCGCTCAGTGTCACCAACCGGCGCCGACGCCTCTGGACCTTCTTCGCGTCGAACATCGTTCTCTAGCACTGGCAGGCCTTCATCTGGACGATCGGCAAGTACGGCCTCGAGCCGCAGCACGAGCTTCAACCTGTCCGATGAAGCGCGGTCAGGAATTCGTGAAGATGGACGCGGAAGAGATCCGGGAAGCGAAGTCGAGTTAGACGAAGAGATGGACGAAGAGAGTGAGTGTTTTTTCCCTTGTTTCCGTGGTCCTGGCTGAGAATTGCCTTCTAGCTGCTGCGAAGCATGCAGCGTTTGTCCGTGCCAGAGGGCGGCATTATTCGAATGAGGCCGAAGCTATGAAGGTAAGGTTTCACTTTTGGATTTGATGACCGAGGTCCTTCTAGGTTTACTCACCGTCTTTTGCAGCGTGCTGCGAGGCTTATGGCTGAGGAGGACGATGATAATGTTGACGGTGACGACGACGCGTCTGTGTCGGAAGACCATTCAGTTCCTCCCATCCCCCCACTGTCGGCCAAGCTTAATGGAATAGACCACTAATCAGTTAGCATTGGAATACTAATCTGACTTTCTGGACATCTAATTTGTAAATATACAGTTGGTATCTTTTTGTACCCGAATCTCTACAATCAAATACCTATATGCGCTTTTTTAACTTCGCCTAGATACCTTTTCTTTTCGACTTGGTGGGACCTGTTAAAAACTAAAGAATTTTTGTTTTTCTGAATTTAAGTAACAGTAGATTTGTAAAACACGCCCTTCTGGCTTTTCAGGTTGTACCAGTCTTCATCCAAAGACGAGAAACAGGACGTTCAAAGGTTGGCAACTCAAGCAGCAGAATACCCGGCCCTAAATGAGATCACGAGGACAGATCGCGAATACCATCCGGTCCCGGCTTCCACGCTACCACCACTTATTGTTCACGCGTTGTCCCTTGGAGTTCACGATATACTCGTACTATTGGATGAACCTTTGTCAGCTCGTCCGAGGCCATCGTGCGCCACATCGCTACCCGGACACCCATGCAGGAAAGTGGCAGCCGCACTGTTGTCCAGATCGACGACGACGGGGTCCTAAAAATTGGCAAAGACCTTGAGCACGATGAGATGGGTTCTCTGAAGCTCCTGGAAGAATAAGTTCCCGGTGTACGAGCTCTGGGACTAGTCGCTGTTGGGCGGACTTCAGATATATTTACAACCCGCATTCGCGGTACCACCCTCCAGCAGAGCACTCTGAAGAAGTAAAGAAGAGCCTCCTGACAGCCTTGTACCACATTCTGCGACTTTTGCGAAGAGTTGTGGTATCACACGATGTTCCGCTTAGCTCACCTTGTGGACAGTGTTTATGCATGGATGTCAGGATAAGCTCTCAGACGAGTCCGAGTTCTATATACAGCGAGGCTGGCTTTAACGATTCTCCTCACCTCGCCAGCCTCTCGCGCGTCGCAAAGATACGGAACTTGCTATGCTCACTGACGAGGGACAACTATCACATTGTCCTCATACATGAAGACTTTCATCCTTGCAACATCAGTCACCGATGAGACCGATGGAGTAACTACTGTCTTGGGAAATGGCAGGTTTATGCCCTGCACACTAGGAGCCTTTGAAAGCATTGAATGCACGAGCCATCACCGACCCAAGTGATTGGTGGGACTATCTGCCTAAGACTATCCTTAGCTATGAGCTCGACGTGACAATAGACCGACTCCTTGGGTGAACTGGCATCTGGTGAGTGCATGCTTATCTCGTCATCCCTTACTGAATATACTGTAGAAGGAAGGAAGGTGATTTTATTAGTCGTCGGTGCTCCTGAACAGAATAGTAAGACAAGCAGCAACCTCGATTGCCAATAATAATTCTGAATCATATGGCGGGAGGAAATCAGATCAGCCGTCGTCCAAGACCTATTTTGCCTTTCATAGGCATACTCATCCAGTTCACACCTCCTACCAAGAGGGAAACTTGAAGATCTCAGCCAAACACTTGCATCACTGTGATAGAGCAAGTGGGAAAATAAGTATGTTTAAGTGTACATATATATGACCTATTTCTAACCCAATTCCAGTGTCTCGCACATCTCGCTGACTACACTTTCCCCTTTGACCTCTCATGCGCTCTACGATAGACAATCGATCATCGATTATTCTCCACGTCCTGCACTGATGCTGTGGTAAGCCGGGGTCTATCGTATAGGTGACTTGATTCACTGACGAAACAAACAAAAACATCCACCTGGTCCACGCAGTTCTCTCTATTGTCCCGTATACATCAGTAGCTCATGCCATGGTCCACTTGGCTACTCATCTCCTCATCGTCGCGATGAACAAGAAAAACACATGATGATTTACTGGGCGCGGGCGGAGAGCACGATCTCACCCTTGATATCCGCGAAGATGTCAACCCACCAATTCACAACGGTTCCTGTCCGAAGTTCACGTCACCGACATCACTCCCACTCGATCAAGGAGGTGCGGTAATGATTGCATATAAAACAACGTTCCCTCATAGAACTGGCAAGATTGGATGATCATTAATAGAGACGCGCACGCAGCTCTTCCCGAAGAGGAATTGCTAAATTGGCAGCCAAGCGTAAGCATCAAGTACTGAATATGATGAATACGACTGACGATGCGCACAAACAAATGAACGCCTCCTCTGAACATGCTTGCATGTTGTATCATTTGTGCCGACGCGTCTCCCCCCTGATTGGGTAGCTAACAGGCTCATCGTATTAGTCATCCCGCACAACCGCCTGCTCAGTGGCCGCTTCGCTCCGCTCTTGAGGCCTTAAGGGGCTGCCCGCTCATTCCCTCCCCATATAGCGTTGTGATGGTCCCTTCGACAAAGACAAGCTCTTTAGGCAAGCGGCAGCATTTCAGCACCGGTTCCACCTCGATAAGGAACTCTCCTGTTGACGAGAGCAATAAGGATCAGCAACCAAAGAAAAGAGACAGGATTTCTGAGAGTTTGGCAGCTCCTACGCGTACGCTGTTCAATCAGTTTTTCGCCAACCACCTAATGATCAAGCCTTCAGTGGATCTACCGGTGACATATAGAGAGCCTCACTGGTGCGGAGAAAGCTCGCTAGGAAACGTTGTCACACTGTCGGTCTTTCCAACTTTCTATCTGGTCTTACTGATTTTCCGCGACCTTAGCGGAGATTCGTACAGCGAGAAGGACTTGGAAGAGCCTCGAATCTGCAGTATGGGTCCGTGGATCAGTGTTCTAAGCATGCTGCTTGTCCAACAAGGTTTAGGCCGACTACTTGCTTAAGGATACGTCTATTTATGTGCACAACTTGGCTTTCCCTTCGGCCACCGTGGAGGATGACCTGCCGCGCCAGTTATCGCGCTTCTTCACGTGTTTTCCCAAGAAATCGCCGTGGGCCAACTCCGACGTTCCCACCCTCGATCCGATCACAACTATTTATGGTTCTACACCTCCCAACCGCTCAGATATGTTCAGGCTGACAGATTAGTGGCTTTAGTATTGCATCTCATCAACGACTGCGGCGGGATATCATCTGATGAGCTCGAGACCATAGCCTAGGCGCCGTTGGGCGCTGAACACGACCTATATATCAAGGCGGGTGCCCGAAATTTTGTACTGGTGGATGTCCCTCCGATTGGTCGTTCACCCGGCGGTCTAGATTTAATTCTCTCGTGTTCATACCAGGTTACTGGTCCGTTGTGTAGCCCTGATTCCTCGGATGAGATACAGGATCATGTCGGGACATGGAACGACCTTCAAGTACGTCCGCGCGTATCCGAGTCCTCAATGAGCAGCCCGCAAGCGACGGTGTTCGTTTTCTCCTCACACAAGGTGCTCACTAACGTCCTGGACGATCCTCTCGAGTGCGACTTGGGTGAAAATGACCCGGATGAGGGAGGCGCCATCTGGGAGGACGATCTGCATCTGAAACCAGTCATCCATGCGATCCTGGCTGATCACTTCTTCTCATCGCTCAAGGCAAAGGATCAGTAATGATGTTGCATGTTTTTTTGTCCTCGGACTTATCGTTCGTTCAATAAAAACTAATACTCATTGCCTATGCGGCTCAAATAACACTTTGGCTGAGAAGATTATCGGCTGATTTGTTCAAACATTCGTCGGGTCTACATAGGAGATACCTTACCAACCGCTGTAAGTACGCTGATAGTCGACAAACCTGCCCAGACGCCACGCTTATTATTGCGTTGCTGACCCTAGTTACGTGCAAACTGGCACGAAAACCCATTCTACGCCATTCACTACCATGAATTTTTCCTGGCTGAATGCCGATGTCCGCTCTGGTAAAGATCTAGCAGCGGAATAGAACTATCAAAACCTAGACAAAAATATATATGATTGATACTTACATGGGACAGACTCTACCCAAAGGCAAGAACCGACGCTAGGACCATAGGAATTGAGCAATCATTCCGTCAGAAATGATTGAAATGATTGTGTACACTTACTCGAACTTTAGTAACCGCGTATAGTTATTCATAATTGCCTCGCCATACCCATGGGTTGTGCACAGGTCTTGTGGGGTTCTTCTAGGGATTAATGGGGGTTTGTACGACTTTTACGTCCCTAGCATTCCCCCCACGTCCCCACACCCCGACGGCATAACTTCCGAGGGCTCGCGACGTAACTCGATGGGAAATATCTTGCACACAATCCTGCTGCCAATAGTACCCGGTGACAGGGTACTGAAGGCTCCGTTGGTGTGTAGCTAATTTGCGCGTAGGATTTGATAAGAAGGAAAGCGACAGGACTCTTCTGAGAGTACGTAGACGCCGGTAATAGAGAGGAGCTTGACGGCAACGACGAGACTGTAGGACAAGAAGAGGAAGCAATCGGCAGTTTTTTGAATTGAGCCTGAACGCTTGAACATGCATTTGTAGGTCGTTAAGCGCGGACGTTAGAGAGGGACGAGGGCTTTGGACGACGACCAATTTGCGGTATTATTGTTGTAATGCGCCATAACTTGCTTTCAAGGGTCTCAGCCTACATGGGTAGGGCTCTATAGATTGAACGGCGCCCTATGGGCCCTGGTATCTAATCCACACGTTGCTTTGGCTATAAAATGGGAAAGTGCGCTTCGTCGCCGTGATTCTACGGATGGGCGCCATTTCTACAAGCTCTGATATGGATCCATTCGCGGGAAAAGGTATTGCGACATCGTCCAATTATATGCCAAGTCAGGGTGCAGAAACGGAGTGAAATGCAACCCTGCTCCTCAAGGTTGATAACTAGGTAATCTGGGCGTCGACTCCTGGCCTATGCTGTAACAAAAATTGGTGCAGTAGGCCAACTCGTAAAATCACGCGGACTAGTCATAAGGGTGTTAGGAGATCCGGGAACGATTTGTAGAGGTTAGTTATGATCCTCGAAAGCCTGGACAGAGCCAGAACGTGTCGCTCAAGGTTGGTGACCTGAGCCTCCCATAGTTGTTGATGCCGCCCGACGGTTGAATCTCCTTCTACCCTGCGATCTGGACAGCTCTGTGATTCTAGACAAACGAAATGACGCGTATACTTAAAGATAGTCTCAGAGGTGCGCGTGCTGCATATGTCCGTGTCCGAATCGGTTAAAGAACAATATCGGCGCTTCGGATGGCGTGTCGGTGAAACGAATATATTCGCTACAAAAGCATCACCACAGCGTTCGAAAGATCTGATCGCTGAACCGGTCCATTAGTTGAGCCAGATAGCCAGAGATGTTTGCCAACTTACGGGATGTATGAATCACGGATAGATGCCGGCGCGGAGGTTTCCTGGGGCGCGCCGTCCAGAACGGGTATATGGGCTCCACAAAGTCTGTTATTGACATAAAGCCGATACATGTGTATAGCGTCCGAAAGCAACTGTGAGTACTTTGGTCGGCCATCATTCCAGGCGGCCACCAGTTGTGGTAATTTGCATTCAACGAATGAGGAATGTTCAAATTTGGGGCGAAGTTTAAGCGCTATTGAAGTATTTCGAAGCACGATAAGTACTTGCGCGAAGAGATGCCCCAGGAAAGAGGTAAAAGCGCTTAGAGCTGGCGATCATAAGCTTCTGTGACCACGGCGGAGACCGGCGAATTCGTACGCGAAGAAAAGCAACGAGATGAGTAGCCCAAGACAGGTAAGGTATTCCAGCAGGAAGGCAGCCAATATAGCGATTTAGCTGTGCTATGTTAGGTGTCTCAGCCTGAAACCTCCCCGAAAGAGAGAGCCGTTACGTGTCAAAGATGAACTAAGAAACGAGCCAAAAAGGAACCGTACAGAAGTTAACAAGTTAACATTAAAAGTTGATGAGCTTGACGCTGAACGTCCGGTTCAAGAAAAAATATCACAGAGAACCCAACGAGTATGCTATGAGAGCCTAGAATGGTGATGGTCAGACAGTAGTCGGATATCAAGAACGTGTTGGAGAAGGTTAGTACCACAGTAAATTAAACCAGCTGTTTCAGGGCTGGACATCGCGGAAAAATATGGATATACTGGGATTTCGTTGTGAGTAAGCCTCAATAATAAGGGGTCATTTTGGGCAGTGAGAAATAGGTCGCGGATAGACACGGTCACTCGAAGAAGGGAAAGATACCTTTGAAACTCCGATTGAGAACAACTGTGCCTGACGGATCGCTACACCGCAGCGTTCAACTTAGTGATTTGTTGGGTAAGCCCACCCACCGGCAGGAGGTTGCAGTCTCATGTAACGGGTTTGTATTCTGTTTTACGTCCTATGACGAGACGTATAACGATGTCGTGGTGCCTGTAAACGATTGTCAAACGATTGCTCTTGACTCTTGACTCTTGAATCAGGTGGACCTCTCGGACCTACTTCCTACTACCAGGGTCAAAAAGAGTCGCTTCCACTTGAGTAATACAATCCAATTGTATCAACCTCGATCTCCAAGTTCAGTATTCAATCCCAAATTCTCGAACACTACGCCACCAGATGGAAGGAATGCATGGGTTGTTCCCTCGAAGATGGGCTAGACTCCAAACTACAACACTGGCGAATCGGAACGCGTTGCGCAAATGGCGTAGTTACACTTTCCTCCGATGTATTGACGCATTGTGCGTGAACAATATCCTTTTCTGTTGCGCCGCGGGATTGATGAGATTTTCGCCCCATCTGGCTATGTGCCGTGAGCCCCTCTCAGTCCTTCTTTCTATGTAGGTGCGATCGACAACGGCATGGATACTCCAACATCTTCAACAAGGAGGGGTAAACTTTCGTCACGATGGGCCGGATCCCAGATCAACGTCAGGTGGACAGGTAGCCGATTGGATGATACGACTTTGGTAATCATCGTCGACGGGTCGAGAGCATTGGGTAGGCTCTTCTCCAATGGCATGAGCGCAAAATTATTGTTCGAGGCTTGACTGGCCCTCCGATCTCATTGGTGGGTCCTGAGCATGCATATTACTGGTCGCCATAATTACCCTTCAATCACGGACACCCCGCGCACCCTGAAGAATTCGCCTCCTACCTTAGAAAGCTTCCTGCGTCCACGATAACAAGGGGTTTGTATAGCTACGACCATGGCGACTGGGTCGTGTCTAGGTTGTCCATGAAGGACGCCCAAAAGTCAGGATCCATGAAGATGTTGGTGTTGTTTGACAGATTGGCGCTACTCCACTCCGTGGGGGACGGAAGGGCACTCGTTTCGAAGCTGGCGGTAGGTTCGGAAGACGTGGTACTGGAGAGATCTGTGCGATCTCGGGGCGTCGGGTCCGATGACTGCCTCCTTCGTTCCCACAACCCCACTAATGTTGCTATAATATGTGCATGCTTCGTAAGTATATGCTCAGGTCCCAATGCCAACCGCGATAGCAGTTCCACCGTCTTAGAAATTAGCATATCACACGCCACTCCCAGCGGTGCGCAGTTCAGCTGATAAATTGAAAAATTGGCCACTATAAGCCACGTTGCTGCGAACGAGATGGTGGTGAATATGCTGTCGGGAACGGTAACCAGAAGGTTGGCGTCCACGGAGTGCACTATCGTGAGAACAGATTGCGCTGATTTGATGCTGTCCCGTCCTAGGCACATCGCCATGGAAGTGCCGTGGTACTGGGCACGCAACCAGGACTGGCCGGCGGTGGCGTTAGAGCCTGAGATAACCGTGCGCAACTCCCTGAGTGCGTGATGTGTTACGAGTAAGCGAGATCCGTAGTACTGCAGCAGAAGCATGTGGAATGCAAACGGGTCATGCTGGGACACAACTGGCATTGGCGGAGTCAATAATAATTTCGCCGGTTGTCATTCAAACTTACCGGGAAGAGGTGCCAAAGGCGTGTACAGGCAATCCATGCGCGTCAGAACATCCTGGACTTCCACATAAAAGGATTCAATTTCGGCGCTGTTGGGACCCTTCAAGGTAATTTTATCACCCTTTTCCGCGAGATCCATCAATTTTCCCTGGAAATTGATTCTCAGGTCCATTTCTTGTTCAACTGACCCAACGGAGCCGGTACTCAGCACTCTATAGTCGAACGCTGACCGCGAGGACAGTGAATCACGTCCGGTGCCAAGGCACACCCTGTAAGAAAACAACGAATGAATAAATTTGCATATGAACAAACAAAAATCCAGACGCATATGACTTACATCGATTCCGTAGACGAAAGGAGAACCCACTATAAACAGAATAGCTTCATCAGCAAAGCATCAGAATACTCGGTGAAGAGTCTATTCCTACCAGGCGAGACCTCTGGATGGCTTCTTCATAAACCTGAGAACCTACGAGACCCTGTTCTTGAAGTCCGACCGCATGCGCGGAAGCTTCTTTCAGCCGAAAATTCATGCCCATACTAACCGCCGAAGCAACTAGCAATCGGCTATCTTGCGGCGAGCAATACAATGGGGACCACAAAGATAGAATGATGAGTGCACCGATCGATTCCAATGACGGAATAGGGTGAAAAAGCTTCTCGAGGAAAATACTCTCGGTTAATCGATATAATCTAGGGGATACAGAGGCCTGGGTTATAGGATCCAGATGCCTTGATGCGACTGTACAGCGGACCAAGTCAAGAATTTCGGTTTGTTCTGATGTAGTTTGAAGCTGGGACACCCAGCGCGTGTATCGTGTTTGGAAACTGACAAGTGATTTTGATATAAACAAAAGTAATTCCTAATGGGGTGCAACAACTTACATTTGTAGCAGCCACGTTTTTTGTGTGCTGGTTAAGATGCTGGATAAAGAGTCATCGCTGGATTGATTGCTTGATGGACTGGAGCGAGCTTGGGCTGTCGTCAAATTTCGTTGGTTCGCTAGCTCTCTGATGGCTAGCATAGGTGCCGCAGTCCAATCAAAGCAGCCAGGGGCTGGCGTAGGACCCATAAGACTTTGTGGGCCAGGGAGAAGGTGTTCTATTCTCAGCTCTCGCGCACTAACTACAGGAGCGGGATATGGGGCTGCCCGAGATGTATCAGACGTTGATGTGGATACTACGGAAGGATCCAAAGTTGCTGGAAGGAGTATCGTAGACGTCGACGCGTTGTTAATCTTTGATTTGACGTGGATGATGTTCGATGTCTCGAACGAACACTCAACATTCAGGACCTTGCAACGATGACAGCGCAGTTGACCACGATGACTGGAGATACTCCCAATATCTTCGGGAAGTTCGCAGCGCGTTTTGTGTCGCCTGCAGGAAGCACAGGCTTGACTAGCTTTACGCCTTTTTGGTTTTGGCGAAGCCGCACCAGGGTCTTCACCGGTGCGTTTCATTGGGCGAGCAGCTGAAGAGTCTAGGCAAGAAGATTACTCTATCAGAGCCAAGGACCTAAAAACATGTCGGTCAGAACATTACAACCGTAGAGTCAACGTTACTCGCGTTCAAGTTGAAAACAGAATGATGGAGAAATAGGGGCGGACGAATCGGCAGACAATGACGTAATTAGCCAGGAATTATCCTTGGCAACGGATTATTCCGAGCGGAGATCAATCGTGCCGAAATGTGAACGCTTTTCCAGCTCGGCATGGAGTTTCGAGGCATATCAGGTGGAGAAGCAGGCCATCATATAGTAGTAGAAGAGATCCTGGTGTGTTGGCAGGCACAAGTCTATTCTCTCGAGACAGCCATTGGCCTGTGCCGCCCGCCCGTAGGCCGCCGCGAGCGTTCCGTGATCGTACGTTTTCGTCATAGAAGCTTCGTCATCGCGGGCCCTAGCCCCTAGGATTCTCACAATATCTACCCTTCTAATGCAACTGGAGAGCTTAAAATACTGGCAGGCTGTAGAGGAAACACCGCCGATTCAATGCCGCTGTGGTGGGCGGGAAGGAGAGCAACAACATTTTGCGGCAGCGTCATCGGGGCCCGAAAAGGCAATGGTTACGGTCATACCCAGGTCCGTGAATCATCCGACCTTGCTTTGTTGTCTCTCTTGACTTACTCAACCCGTCTCTCCTGACAAAGCTTTTTCTGTCCATCAATGGCCAGATATCCAGCAAGGTAGGCTCTTCTCTTTACCTCCATCTGCTGGTCCTGTTCTCCCCCTCTGTACCGCTCCCACGAGGCTGACCAGTTCGTTTTTCTTCTCATGTCTCGCTACTCTAGGTCTGCCTCCTTCGTGATTACCCTCTTCGGCATCATCACCAATTCGGCGCTAGCTATCCAAGTACTAGCAGCCTCACGTTCAATCAAATGGGAGCCAGAGTTCGAGTGGGAGACGTCGAATGATACTTGGAGGGTGGACGGTGTCAAGGTCGTGTGGGGGCTGCTGCTGTCATACTTTGTTTCAGCTGCCACAGTGTGTGCGATAGGCTTCGTCGGCGTGGTCAAGGTGCGCTGTCATTGTTCTCCTAAATTTGATTCCGAATCACTCATCGTCGCCCCTGCACGACACTACAGAGCAAGCCTTCCTTTGTCAGGTTCTACCGCGATTACTCTATCGCCGATTTTTCCTTCTGCACGATCGTTACAGTTCTCGGCGCCTATGGGGCTTTTCGTAGCACCACCCGTACGGGTGTGTGTGAGGAGCTGTCTCGCCAGCCCGAGCTAATGCGTGATCTCGGCGAAATGGGACTTAGTCTGGAGAACTGCGAACGCTGGTTCGAGCGAGCCGTCATGGCTTTTGTGGCATGCATGGTTATTGTGATTGTAGCCCGAGTAAGCAGATCGATGTTTCTCTTCCATCTTTTCATCCGTTCTAACACCGCTACCTTGTACCCCAGTTGCATTTCCTGTTGGCGGTGTCGAACTATTACTCACACGTCTCGAGACACGCGAGTCAGCGCAGTAGCGGTCTTCTGCCCACGTCTCGGGCTCACTCCCGTACAGACTCGCTTCAGCGGGTGCTGCTTCTCCCGCGCACAAGTCCATCGGCGGATCCGGAGAGCATCACTGTATATGCCCCAGTATCATTAAAGAACCTCACGCCAGAGCTCCGCCAATCAGCAACTGAGGCATGGGTGCGGAGGACAGATTCGCATCGTCACACAAGGTCACAATCAAATACGGCCACGGGCAGAATAACTCTTCCCATTAAACCTAATGAAGGGTTGCTACCACCGTATTACGACGATGTGAAGGCTTAAGCTTAGTATGGGCTTTCTTTGTATTGAGTTGTCCATAAGCGTATTTCACACATCTCGTTCATTTGCATGCCACATCGTCCTCTCTTCAAGTTACATTGCTATTTAGTTGTACAGTCTCGTCTATTTTCATGTTGTACAAAGACATATTTTCTGGGCTCGAAATACAGCCATATTATATATTTGGTTGAAACGCGATCGGATACACGGCCGAGCAGCACGATGTTCAAGTCGAGTGGCCATTGGCTCGGAAGTAGGGAGCGTTAATGTCGTAACTTGCGACGGCGGCAGTAGAGTCGAGAGCGCCACAACAACGAGATACGAGATAGTGTATGACGCCACAAGGAAAGCTGCGAAGGAATGAAAAGGGATAATTTATATGACAAGGGGTTAGTGCATTAAATGACAGACATGATGCATGATGATTGAACGGACTTGGACGCCGATAAGTAGTGAGGACTTTTATTCAAGGAAAAAATATGGAAGGTCGCCAGGGAGAATGCCGAGGGAGGGTCGTCGGAACGACAAGCGACACGCCAGCAAGTCCAGATGCGCCATCATGTACCGCCGAATATCGAATATCGGGGCAAGGGTAGGCTGAGGGTCCAGACATATACTAAATGCAGCTCGGCGAGTCGGGATTGCATACGGAAAGCCGAGTCGGGAAATATGCCCGACGAAGAATATCAGCCAATTAATCGCAGGCATCGATGATTGGACAGGCCGGTGGGAAGTGAAGGAACCAATCTGGACGCAGGGTACTTGGAAGCAGAAGAAAATTTCCAAGACCGGGAATCTCGACTCTGACGGCAACGGGCTTGCGTGTAGAGGAGGATCAAGGAAGTATTTGTAGTGGGCGTCAAGTGAGTTCATTTTGTAGTGAGTCCAGAATCGACGGCAAAAGTAACTCTTAGTGGTTCATCAGTATAGAATTGTATCAGTGCACGGATCTGAATCTTGGAGTGCCTTTCGCTATAAAGTCCGGGAGATACACGGCAGACATGTGGAATTACCCCCTCTGGCTCCTACAGGATGCGAGGTATAGACGGGTATAGACTTGTAATCACTTGAAATACGAATCGTCAGAGGCAGGTACAGCCAGGTCCAAACAGGCCGAGATCCAGTCGAGACTCCCACCTTCCTAAACCGGCCATCACCTGGTTGCCGGCCAATTTTTCAACTTGCATTTTCGACCATTTTTCTTTCCAAAACCTTACGGAGGCATATATCTTGCACATATCCAACATATATTTGCCTTTTGTCCCCCTTCCTCGTCCTCGTTGTCCTGTCGCTTTCGCCGATAATTGGGTTAGTCGATGGCCCATTACCCTTCCCCGCATTCGAGTCCTAGTACTGATGACGACCTCGCCGCCTTTCTTTACAGGCACTCGACCCACCGCGACCAACCCGACTGAGCGGGCAATCCGCCACCGTTATTGCCAACAACGGGAGCCTATTTCCACTGGACGAGTACCGCCTCGACCCCCAAAAACTGCCATGGCGCGCCCCCGATCGCCCTCTGCAGACCAATCAGACGCTGTATCCCTGCTGAAGCGCCTCAAGACCCAGCACCCCAATAACGGCACGGCAGCAGAGGATCCAGTTGCTGCCTTTGCGACAGATGTCTTCGACCATGGCAATATATCGAGGCTCCACACCTCCTACCTCGAGAGCAACCCGTTTCACTATGCCATGGTCGAGAAGCTTTTCCAGGACGACCTCCTCAAGAATGTCAAGGACGAGTGTCTGAGTGAGCTCAGCTTCACGGAGAAGGAGACTGACATCTACAAGGTCCGGTTTATTCATTACATGCGCCGCTTCTGTTAACACACCCGTTACCCTGCAGGTAAATCAGACAGGCGACCTCGCTTCCCTCAATTACCTCAGCGCCTCCCAAATATCCCTCCTGCCTAATCTCCTGCGGCTCCGCGATGCGCTCTACTCCTACGAATTCCGTTCTTTCCTCCGAACCGTTACCGGCTGCGGACCTCTGTCTGGCAAGAAAACAGGACATGTCGGTCAATTCGTACACGAAAGGCTGCCATCTCCTCAATCATGACGATGTCATCGGCAGCCGACGCGTCTCCTACATTCTCTACATGCCCCTTCCCAATTATCAACTCTGGCAAAAGGACTGGGGAGGCGCCCTCGAGCTCTACCCCGTCAAGGAAGCCGCTGATGGTAACCTGGAACCCTTGGCTGTACCGGCGAAAATGATCCCACCAAGCTGGAATCAGTTCATCTTTTTCGAGGTCCAGCCCGGGCGCAGCTTCCATTCCGTGGAAGAGGTAGTTGTTGGCGGAGAAGGCGAGGATGGCAGGGAGCGCTTGAGTATCAGCGGCTGGTTCCATGCTGCCCAGGAGGGTGAGGAAGGCTACGATCCCGACCGGTTAACTGCTGAAGGCAAGAGCTCACGAGAACAGTTGGTTAGTGCACTCGTCAACGGTTCTGTACACTGCTGATGTTCCCCGTAGGCCTCTACTTCCACCGTCTTCAGACCCTACTCTAACACACCAACATCTTCGCCGCTGCCTGACGGCCTTCCTCAGCTAACGGACCAACCATTATCCGAGGAACACATATCTTTCCTTAGTGAATATCTCAACCCCGTCTACCTACAGTCTCGCACCATGAAAGCTCTCGCCGCTCGTTTCGTCGAAGAGTCGTCGCTAGAGTTACACTCTTTCCTTAAGAATGATCTCGCCGAGGCCCTCGAACCGCGGCTACGGGACCTTGATGCGACGGACGGCCTTGGTCCCGAACGGATGGGCCGCGTTCCACCACACTCTGCTGGTATCAACCTCCCCGCATCCTCGAACCCGACGACGCATATGCCCCATGGGGCGACCAATGGAAAAGCACCGCTCGTCGCCGAATCCAATAGCGCCTGGACCGCGAAAGGCCCGCCGCACAAGTGGCGGTACTGCACCCTTCTTCCACCCTCCCCCTCTGCTCCTGTTACGTCCGTCACTCCGCTCTCCGCTCATCCCTCACCATCGGAGATTCTACGGGTGCTTCAGGATGAGTTGTTCCCGTCCCAGGCTTTGCGAGCATGGATGGCAAGCGTGACTAAACTTCTCCCGCTGAGACATAACGTCGAAGCAAGGCGGTTTAGGCCCGGGTTAGATTATACGCTCGCAACAAGCGAGGAACATGAGGCTAGATTGGATGTTGTCCTTGGGCTGACGCCCGAGGTATTGGAGAGTGAAGACGACGACATGAGAGGAAGGGTGGGGAAAGGGAGGGGAAAGGAGCTTCGTGGGTGGGCTGCCGGTCGATGGGGAGCTTGGGAGGTAATAATTTTTTCATTTCATTAATTTTCTCGCTAATGAATACTCTATCATAGTGCTACATGGCTCCACATAATGAAGAGGACGACCCGGCCGTGTACCGTGCCGGTACGTACAAAAAGTCGGCTGTTCTTAATGGAACCGCCTGGACGGTAGACACAAGCGGCAATGGGAATGGGAATGGGAATGGAAACGGGTCGACCAATGGTAACTCGGCCGCAGCTGCTAGCGGCAACGGAGGACATAGCCCCGCAGGTGGTAGTCCGAATGGGAAACATAGTAGCCCAGACCCGATGCCAATGGATGCCGACGAGAGTGGACCGCCGGAAGACGAAGAGGACGATGACGAGGAAGACAGCACGCTACTGACCGTGCAGCCCGGATTTAACCGCCTGCTACTGGTTTTGAGGGACGAACGTGTAATGCGGTTCGTCAAGTATGTGTCGGCTGCTGCGGATGGTTCACGGTGGGATGTTTGTGGTGAGTATGAGGTCGGAATTGTTCAGGAGGAGGTGGAGGAGATGGAGGAAGCTCACTAACCGACTGATTTTTTCCCTTGGTTTCTTCGTCGGTTATATACTATTATATGTGTATTCCAGCTGCTCAGTCTATCTTTTAGGTTTCCACCGCCCATCTAGTTTCTATGCTTGCATTATTTTATATCACTCCTCTCTACAGACACGCTCTTTGTTGTTGTTTTTCTCATCTCACACAGTTCGTAATCTTGAGGGTCTCCGCCCGTCGTCTGATTAGAAACGATGAATGAAATGATAGTGATCATTTGTGATATGGAATGATTCCATTCATCAGACTAAGAAAAAAGGTCAATTTCGTATCTGTTTTTTTGTTGACTCAGACACTACTAAGAACGGCCAGTGATCCGCCCTCGAATGAGCGCCGTGCACTACTTCATATGGACAATGCGGGATCGCCCGACGGCGGGACAATGTTCCAAGATCTCTAGTCATGTGAACGAACACATTGTGCGAAATCATTCGTAGTTGTTGGTAGTTGGGATGAAAAGAGTCTGGGCCAGATTCAGATTAACGGGGATCTCCATAACTCCTCCGAGCCCTAATTCATTGCTGGCTCGTCTTATCCCCAGATCTCATTCCGTGTTGGGCGGGTCGCTTGGCAAGTTCTCTTCATCAACAGCGGCACGAGTACTCGAAAAATTATACTTTCCGTTTTCTACATACCTGCTTGCTGCCACGTTGAATTAGCTTTGATTTAGAAGGCCAAGGGGAAGGATCGGTCTAGCCTAGAGCATGAGTTGCTATGAGAAGCTCGAACTCTTTGCGGTGTTACAAATTCGAGAAGTTCTAAGATGAGGATAGGCGGTTCGTTTCTCCGGGTACAAAGCTCAGAATTGGTAGAAGACAAGTACTACATATGTTTAGGGCGGATCAAGAAGGAGATGAGGCCGTAGTTCGTGGTCCCTGGTTTGTGAGCTAGGCTCACTGAGTTGCTATTTATGGTCTCGGCGATCAGGATTAGTGAGTGGGAAGTATACCTATACGGGGCAGAGCTAGACAGAATGATGCGCGCGCCGGCCCTTCCTTGACTTGTAAGTACTGAGCAGGCGAATTTGAATCCAGGCCTATCTCATGAGTAAGAAAGGAGACAGCTGCTATTCTCCTTAGGATTGAAGAGGAAGTGTCTATACGGGGTAGTCTATAGCAAGCCGATATGTGCAACCTTCTTAGACCCGGATGTTCCAGCCATTTAGTATTTCTTTCTGCGAAAGAATCCAGGCCATTCAGGAAAGAGGAGAGACGTTCTTTTTAATAAAGACTGTAGTGGATAAACGCACATCAGTTTTGTCATTTCCAAAACGATCTACTGCGAGCATGGCTCGACGGGACTCAGGATTCGGAAGCTGCCAAATCATTCTGTGTTATTTTTGCAATCATAAACATTCAACTATTGGGCAGCTGGTTCATGAAACTTGCTTGAAAGTAGTAATAAGGATAATACCAATTCTCAGTTTTCGTAATGGCGAAAGATAGTTTGGTTTAGGCGGTTGATCGTATACCCGTGATATGGTTCGTCACCAATCCACCACCCTCAGACTGTATGCTGAACCCCGAATTTCGCACTTTCTTCATGCCAATACAACACGTCCACCTTTACGTCCCCTCCTGACCGTCCGTACTCGGTGACGTCGGAAGCGATGTCATCAGTTTCAAGCATGTGTCACAAACAGACGGTGTATGGCGATCCGGCGAAGGGGATGGATCATGAATAGTATACGGTCCAGAGCAACGAGAACAAAGCGCATATAGAGGTAAGTTTCGATATCCCCAGACGCTCAACGAAAGTTTACCCCTTGACTTTCTCTTCGGTTCAGCGGTGGCATACAAACAAGAGGTAGTGGCGAACGCGGCGGCTTTCGCAAAATCGTGGCATTGACGATCTTCGGCGGGCGGAAAGCATGTACATCGTTCTCAACAAATTTTTGCCAAGTAGCCAGTTTTCAATGCTACTGATTCGAACGAACGTGGTAACGAAATGTCACGAGCAGAGGGTCAAAGCTGAGAGTCAGACAAAATGAAACTGAAATCGCAAAAACTTGGAGACATTGCCAGCATCGGAAGAGACTTTTAGTAATTGATAAAAGGACTTCAACTGAGGCGAAAAAGAACTGTTATCATCACTAAACCTTCTCAGATGAACTCTGCGAAGTGTCTGCGCGGTGGTTCTCCCTTGGCACGTTGATTGCGGCGATATCAGGACTGCCTTGCAGGTCATGACTCCGAGACGACGACTCACGCTCACTATGGGAATACTCCAACCGACGGAGAAGTTCGTTCATAATGATGGTCATGCCTTCATTTCAGAATCTGACCGATTTTATCTGGAAAAAGTGAACAAAATGGTCGTCAGAGGGAGTTGATAAACAGAACCGCGTACCAAGTCTGATCATAATCTTCTAGAACAGTATCTGACGGACTATTGATCAACGCGAGGGACACATCTACTACAACCACCCTGTGAACACCGCAGTTAGATTCCAAGAAAGCAGCTTCCTCCGATATCCCTGCCAACGGGTTTCCTCACCCGACGTTGTGGATGTGTTCCACGAAGTAGAAAATGGGAGAGAGGAATATACATCTATCATGCCAATCCGGGGATTGTATTTTTTTCCGGTGGGATCCATTGGTATCAAGAACACTGCCAAGACGGATCAGCAAGGTGACCGAATACGCCGCTCTCTGGAGTCGAGTTAGAATAGTATTTAGATTCTGCACTTTCGAGATCAAGTGGTTTGATTCTCCTATCATCTGGTGCATTCGTCACAACCAGATACGAAAGTCGGTTGGAACGCAGTCAATAGGAGTCCACTGAAGCGCGTACTCTTTGTAGACCTATCCAGAAGATCCCTTTACAAAAACGAAGGTTCTCAATGCAGCATGGAAAAAATATGCACACCTAAGTCGTCCTGCTTGACATCTAGACCCCAGTAGTAGAGCACTGTAGCGAATCACGGGATCCGTGTTGCATAAGATTCACGGTCATCGTGCGAAGAGAATTAACACACTAGCGTGTCTAGGTGAGCACGGTCTATCATTGTGAATCGTCGCTTGTTGGTATAAGATAGTGGATGAAGTCGTCCTTCTGACTGTAGAGCTCGATTATATAGTCCCGAATGAAGGTAATAATGGTGGTAGAAATTCGAAGTTGAGGTATAAAACTTCCCTGGAAAGAAGCTGTTCAAATTATGTTTGAAACCCGATCGGGAAATGCCGCTCAGCTCTGCACTGGGAAGTCGACATTTACTCCTAGGACCACTGGCATAATTGAGCCGGAGCTTGAAGAATACTCATGGCAACAATTGTTTTGGACAGTTATCCATTGGTGTGAGTGTTCCGGTCAGTTACAACAGAGATTATTCACACAGCTTTTTTATCTTAGTTATCATCAAGGTCGAGATGAGATGGTTTCTTTTGAAGACGGCCCACAGGTTGAGTGTTACGATGGCGATCAGATTGCAAGTAATTCTATAAAAACGATGATCCATTCCCCCTTCTTTTTGCTGGATGTTCCTTAACACACAACGTTTGGTGTCCCAAACACGCCCACGTATCTGTAAACTATAGACAAAAGTAAGAGTTTTCAATACAGTGATCGCTGCCACCAGCATCTTGATTACTCCACAGAATATTCGTCGACACCGGATGTTCGAGCACACGGAGATGTCGTTTGCGTCAACCTCCAGGACGCATCCGGCACCGACACATAGCTTTATCTCGTTATCTTTTACCACTCCAGTTACCGATCCTGCTACTTCTACCATTGTTTCATCCTCGAGTTTTGAGTCTGCGGGCTCAAGGTCATCGCAGGTGACATTCGCGTCCTCTGACACTCTGACACCACTCTCTATCACGGCGGTACCCCTTAAGTCTGATGTGCATTCTGGTTCATTTCCGTTTGCATCGACAGTTACCTCCTCATATAAGCTTTCGGCAGCCATCACCAACTCACCATCCTCGCATACAATAATTACGTCATCGCAGATCGCGACTGCTTCGAATTCTACCATCTCTTCATTCATTGAAACTGCATTACAAACATCGTTCTCTAATTCCGAGAGTATTTACCCGTCGCAAATCGAAGTGTCATCCGGTCTAACTACTTCCGATACCCTTTCGGCCTCACGTCCTCCCACATCGTCACATACTACGCCTGTCTCAGAGACAACACCAGCTAATACCCCCGACTTCACGAGCTCTAACAATGGAGCCACGTCGGATATTACATCTTCCAATTTCTCGAGCATAACTTGGACCTCTACAATAAAATCCACTCCTTCAGCAGGCCCGTCAGCCACATCCGATCTTTCCCCTTACATCCATAGTTACACTATTCAGACGGGCGAAGATTCGACTCATGCTATTACTTCGCCATATTCAGATTCAACACCAAATACTTCCGGTCCAGAGAAACATAAAAGTACTCCCCCCAATACGGGAGTAAGCACACAATCTCTAATACCGGGCGTGGCAACGGACACCGGCTCTGAGTCTTTTCGGTCAGTTCAATGGGCGTCTCAGCCCTCTGACGTTATTACTGCACCGCCTACCATGAACACCATGTCGTACTCTCAAACAGAGCATTCCAATAATGGACTCACCAGTCTATCTCCCATTACCGTCGATCTAACTACATCGGCTTGCCAGGGTCGTAGTCTTACTGTGTCGGAATCAGAATTATCAACATCTACCGCGTTGTGCGTCCCTCTCTTTATCCGTTGCGTCAAATGGCTAAATGAGGCCGAACAGCGTAAGGTTACGCAACACCGTGCAGGATACCACTTATACAACCACTTTCACGTCGTTGAAGACCCTCTTCACGATAGCGACTATAACTGCTTCACCGACTCCGACAATCGTGACAACATCCACTCCATACTTGACCGAAACGGAAGTCATTACCACTACAGTCGTGGTCCATAACTCGGCGGACGTTACAGCTACTACCATGGTTCCTGCGTCGAAAGCGGATGGTGTTTCTCGGTATGTTTTCTCCCACACTGTGATTTATGTATCTCAAGTTACTCTCTCCCAGACTTTCGAAAGCTCAGATAGGCGGCATAATTGCGGGAGCCGTAGGCTTGTTCACTGTCCTAGCAGCTATCCTCATCTGCCTTATCCTGCGAAAACGCAGGAGAAATTTTGCCCTCGACTCTCAAAACAAAAAACCATGCACTGAGGTTGATGCTGAAATGACAAACGAAATTGATGGTCGCAATCTCCGGCAGTCTATGATAGGTCAGGTTCCGGTCAGTACTTTGGGCAGCGAGTTCGCTGTTCACCCTCCTTCAGGACAGCTCCCCCACAATACTTCGAGAGTTTCCAGCTCACTTTCAACGGTCAGCTACCAGCACGCATCCCGCACGGACGCTGCTGACTCGACGAATGATCTGACGCCCGTCTATGCGCAGACTTCCTCCTCCTCCTCTGTTGATATGAACAATCACTCCGATGAGGAACATAGTACAGAGTCATCATCGTATCTCACTGCGCAGACTGTAACCACTGAATTCCTTGTGTCTGAGTCGCCTGACTTGTCAGTGGATCCCACCTCGAGGAGAATGTCCCAGTCTTCTCGAATGGCATATGAAAAAGAGATTGAGCGGTTACGACAAGAGATTTTGTCCCAGGCAGAACGTATCAGGTACATGGATGAGCAGATGGAACTCATGCAACCTAGATCCCCACCACCACCCTCTTACCACTCTTCGCGTAGGAGTGCCATTTCAACACAGACCTCTCGTTCTTCTCTATCACAGCCGCCGCCATTACCTTCGCGTGAGATTAGCTACTGATGCAGTCTCGTCGGATTGGTGGTTGTTATTTTACAGCGAGGAGGTGAAATCCGTGACCATGAAGGACCTTGGTCTTATAGTGCACCAAACAACTTTATGGTCCTCGATAACTTATTCACGACACCCTCGCTGTTTCGCTCCATCATATTCTTAATGGAACTATGGTGCATGAAGGGTCAATTCAGCATTTTTTCAAGCCCTAATAGGAGAATATATCGTCTCACGATGCAATTCACTCTCGCCATCACATTCGCTACTATACATCTATTCCGACCCACCGAAAAGTCAGTGCACATGATGACGTCAATATCGGATCGAGATTGTCGCCAGAGGAAGGTGATAAACAGAAGTATGTATCAAATCCTGACATGGACCTCCAGAACAATACATAGAGACCTTACATTATTATGCAGAGGATTCAGCGGATGGGAGAACTAGTTTACAATCGGACAACGGTCGATTTTACCACCAAAACGTCCTGCTATTTTTTCTCGGGATCACTGGCTCAAATTTATGCAGAACCGTGAGGAATAATGGCAACCATCATCTTGGACCGGACATCCATCTGTCATGAAGAATGATGAGACGGGGTGTTTTCGCTTTTTTGACGATCAACAACTGGTAGGATCTCAAACTTTGACGACACAATCAACTTTCAAGTGCTGCCTATAAGAATGAACATTCCAACCTATATCACTCTCCTTCCGTTCTTTTCCCCCGCGTACGCTCTATTGACATTTGTAAGTTTGTGTAATTGCAGTCGAACAGATGCTCATGCAACCTAAAGCGCGACGTTGACGTCTGAACTGCGTATTATTCCTTCATTGCGACAGCCCAAGCCACCACGCCAGATCTCCCATCCACAGAAGACTCGCCGACTAGACCTAGCAGTATCATGGTCAGTCAGACTTCTCCCACCGAACAATCGGTTATATCAACTCCCACAACGGCTCTGGCATCAACAAACGGGTCATTTGCGTGACCTTCCATAACTCCAAATACCTACACTGTTACTTTTACTCTCATTTCATCCTTGGGTTTTGTGACCGGGAGTTCAAGCTCGTCGCAGGCGACATTCTCTTCCTCTGACACCGCACTGGTTGACCCAGTTACAGCATCAGATCACCATGCTAGTACTTCCTCTACGGAACAGCCGGATATATCATCAATTTTCCCTCTGTACGTTCTTTCCTTTATTCATATTCATCAACCACTGAACAACGCTAGGTGAATCAATTTGGAAGACGTCGAGTCAAATACTTATACGACTACCTTCACATCTCTGAAGAATTTTTTCGAGTTAACAACTATGACTGCCGTGTCGCCTCCTACAACCTTGACAACATCCACGCCTTACTCAACCTCAGCAGAGCTCATTACGAGTACTCTTGTAGTCTCAGTAACGTCCACTACAAGAAGCACTGATCTGTACATCCTTCTATAACACGCCGTGCTACCTATATATCTCACCTTCCAGAAGACTTTCAAAGGCCCAGATTGAGGGCATAGTTGCAGGAAGCTTAGGCCTCTTCGCTCTTTAGTAGCCACCCTCATCTACTTCATCCGGCGGCGAAAGTACAGACGGATGTATGCTGCTCGTAACGCCACTCGCTCCTGTCTGACGCCGAAATGGGCCCGGCGACTACCTATTTGCAGCCTCCCTCTGTTCATATAGCTTATTCCTTCGATGGTAAAAACCACGTAGGGACATCGTCATGTCCCTCGGAGCAGACCCGACTCGTACCAGAGTCGCGTAACCTGCCAGTGGATCCCCTCTCGAGGAGAATATCCCAGTCTTCTCGAAGGGTGTATGAAAAAGAGATCGCGCGGTTACGACAGGAGGTTTCCTCCCAGGAAAATCGTGTGAGGTACATGGACGAGCAACTGGAGTTCATGCACACTGGATCCCCACCACCCTCTTACCGCTCCTCCTTTAGGAGTGCCATTTCACGGGTTTCTAGTTCTTCACCGCCACCATTACCTTCGCGCCAGAGTGGCCACTGATGCAACCTCGTAGGGACAGGAAGTTATTTTGTTGTGAGCGAGTAAAATGTACTACATGCCATTGTGATACACCTGTCCGCTGTAAGATTCCCATTGGCTTTTTCTCGTCGTCGTTCCCCTTCTTCGTGTTAGTACTCTGAAAATGGACTATGCTGTTCTTACACGAATGAAGATCGTTTCCGTCGGGTTTCAATGGATGCAACTAGTGCACGTAGTACACGATTAAGAAGCAGCCGGTTCATTATGTTGGGGCGGAAAATATACCATTCTTATCATTTCTTGACTTTATGAGTCGTCGACGCCTGCTCATAGGATGAAGAGTCTGACCATACAAGTTCGTCATCTTGGTGTCACGGTGAGCACGCCCGCCGAAGGAGTGTCCAGAGAGGGAAAAGGAAGGTATGTCAGCTTCAGAGAACTGATGGCCAACGAAAGATACTCTGAGGCATTGTTAGAAGTGCCTCTTACGACGAGAGTAAACATTCAAGCGTATTGACGGCATGCAGTTGGGGACATCGGAGAACAGCGATGGCGGCAGCTACAATCCAGAATGAATTCACTCTCAAACAACAATGAAGCCGATATCCACGCTCATCCCAGCCGATCCTCAAAGTCATCCCGTGAAAAGATGGTCCGTTTCTTGGTCTGCTTCACGCGATCGTCTTTGAGCATTCTGATTTCAACAGTCAGAAGTAGCGCCAGCAAAATACCGAAGCAAGCGCACCTGGCATCCATCCTAGCATCGTCACCCTCTACACCGACGACAGCTTGCGGCGTCTTTGCCTCGATAACCTACACCCAATCCATCAGCCAGTCTGTGATCTATGAGATGCAAAACGTACATAATGGTTATCACAATGCGGACAGAACTCGTCGCTCTCCTCGTAATTCGCCATGTCCTTACGGAAAGCCTTCTTGCATTTCTTGCATATGAACGCCATCTCGGTAGTCCGCGCCAATGGATGCGTCTCGGATTCGGCGTGGCATTCGGCACAGTCGAACCATTTCTTGCAGCAGGGCGCTCGTATGGAAACTTGAGCGTTTAGAACGTGTTTGCTGACGACAGGAGGTGTAAGATAGCAGGTGCGTACTGGACGAAGGGCACTGACCACATCGTTAGAAGATAAGAATGGTAGGGTGGTGGTGGTCGCTGGATAAAGACAAAGCGTGATGCAAGCAACTCTCAAGATGATCTACCGCAATTTGTTCTTATTATTTGTATGAACGCAAGTACGTAAATTATGCATGTGGGAGTGGGGTGCAAGAGACAAGATAGCATTGCAATGCATGCCTGTAAGATGGTACAAAGAACTGGCTCTGTGTTTACTCTTGGTAAGGGTAAGCTAGCTTCGGGGCATCCTTGCGCCGCCACAATTTCTTCCTATAGATAATGGAATCGCTTAGAGATGGCCAACGAAACAAGGGCGCCGTACTGACTTTTTCTTTGTAGGCAGATGCTCAGCAAACACTTCTACACAGTACTTGGCTTTGAATTCACGAATGAACCGAGGATCCCTTAGCAGTGTGAGATTTGAGTATATCTAACCTTAAAAAGCGCACCAGAGTTCACTAGCAATTCCCAGATCCTTGCAGCAGCGCATCAAGGCATTGCTTTTGCACGCTTCAGTCGCCGTGGGGACTCCATTGACGTCGAAATACTCCTGCTCGCCTCTGGCAATGGCGACAAGTCTGGATGAAAATGTTGAGAAAAACTTAGCCCCAGAAGGTGGCACATGCACGCACCGTCCTTGACACACAAGAGCATATTCTCGGCTGACAATTTTCGCGCTGACATTAGTTTCAGAACGAGGCGCCAAACCCCATGCACCGGGACCGAACGCCCTATTCAGAATACGCCGGTATTTGATTTCGGGAAGATAGATAAGACCATCTGTTGGAATAGGAATGAGAGGCGCGCGGCAAAAAAAAACAAAACCAAGTCACCTGGCTTGCATTCAATGTCAAGAGGATCCACGGGCGCAAGCAGAATATCGGCGGCTTCTTTTGGGAAAGCCTGCTGCGAAAGACCAAAGTAACTCTTGGACCAATCGGTATGGCCTTCCTTCTCGCCACCAAAGGGTACTGGACCATCGTTCGGCTGTGGGATCTCTGCCTCCCCGTTTTCACTCGCAGTCGCAAAACCAGCGAACCTGGGAGCTCGTGGAGCAGTCCTTGACAAGGCAAGTGACGGCCTGACACCCAGTCCTCGAAGCGAACGTGACTGGTTGGCCAAAACGCTCCGGACGAGGCTGGCCATTGAAGTACTGTCGAGACAGAATTTATAATTTTGAAACCCAGGAAGATACGGGTTTCTGACCCTAACCCTATATAGCTCACGTGATGACGACGCGAAACCCTGAATCAGAGAAGTCAACAAAGAGATGTCCACAAAGGCAGCGCTTTCCTAGACGAATTTCAACTTATCAAATCCGCATCCAACCTCCACCTTCGCCCTCATGAAATATGGATGATCAATTGTCAAACATACGAATTACTATACAAGACTCTCTGGACGATGCAAGAGCTCCTTTTCTGTTCCAATGATAGCTTGCTGACTCTTGAGTTTGATAGATTGTGTCCCCTCGCACGGCTTCTCCGAGTAAAACGACGGCCCTGCAGCGCCTAGAGTGTCAACTGTCGATCTGTGTTCAGAAGGAATCGGAAATCTTCGACTTTTTCACGGCTTTACAGTACACTTTTGAGTGTAATAGTGCGTATCACGTTAGTCTGCATCCTTATCGGCTAACCTATACACAGTACCACTCCGGTTAATACCATGGATAGCAGAAGTTTCATTTAAACTTCAAACTCTCTTAAATAGGGGAGCACTTGAAGGTTCAGCATCTCTATCGTCTTACCCAGCGCGTTAGTAATGACAAGATCAGATAGCAATAGTGTCCAAATATCACAACTCTTGGACCAGCTCTCACTTTCCTTGTCTCTTATTCAAGGCATTGTCATGTTGCACCCCGCCAGCAAAACGTATCTTGGTCGCAAATACCCCGTGGAGGTGTGTCGCCACTAGAGTATTTGATGGCAATTAAATCTGATAGGCATTAAAAGATACTCACTGATCTGCTCTTGACTTCACGCCATGCGCCTTGTCCATCTCATCCCAACTCGTCCGGTTCGGTTCCTAAAACCCGAGAGTCGCAGGCGCCACTGTCTTCCATTGTCATGGATGCTCTCCTTTGCATACTAGTGGACTCTTCTGCTGCTCTGCGTTCGTTCGAAGAGTGTAATGGAGTCCAAGCTATTGTTAAAATCCTCAAACGCGCTGCGACTCCTCGTGAAGTTAGGTATGTTATCCTTCGCGTGGTCGCGGCTAGTATTTGACATTTTAACATTAGAATGAAATGCTTGGAATTCCTGTACTTCTACCTGCTCGAGGAGAGTCCCTCTTCAGGGACTAATGAGCATCCAACATTAGTACCACTCATTACCACTGCTCCGGCGACACCTGTTGGTACGACGTCCTTGCGAATGAAAAAACCATATATCAACACGTCACCAACACGTCCATTATCGCGTTACGGCTCCTCCGCTTACTCCTTCTCGTCTGGCTCTGGGAGCACGGTATCTACCTCTCCATCTGGGTTCACAGCGAGCTCTGGAAGCACAACCCTCTTCGCGAGCTCCAGCACCTTCTCTTCTGGTCAAACGTCGCGGTCGACGTCAGCCAGCTCTGCTAAATCATTTTCATCAACATCATCTGTTGCCTCAGCCTCGACTGCCGCGTCCTCTATACAGTCATCTCCAACAAAGATGACGGCGGACCCTTTGCCTATGCCAAAGCCACTGGTCAGGGGTCCCTCGCCAGCGTTCAAGCCGAAGTCTCTGCACATGTTGCAGCGGGACCTCGATTTCGTGTCTGAGAGTCCGCAAAGGTCCACAGCGAGCTCTGTTGCAAACACGAGCCTCCTGCGACCTCAGCATGGGAAAAGTGCGTCTCAATCATGTACAAGGTCCCGATTGGGATCTGCCTTTGTTCTGGACACGAGTTCCAAGACGATGAGGGCTGTAGAAAAAGTTCGGACGACCGAGGAAAAGAAGGCAATTCTTGGTACGATGCTGGGGAATGTCGATGCGTTGGTTGAGGGTGTTCGGAAAGCGGGAGTTTGGGGGCTAAGTTAGGTGTCGATCCATAGATATACGTACCACATTTTGAGATACCCCTACATTCGGAATAATTCATGGACCAGAAAATCACTGAAGAGAAGAGTAAGAGCATTAACGTGATTATAAACACACTGTATGATTTCCCGTCATGCACCCGTCCGCCACATTTGTTCTACTTTTTCCCGGAAGCAACTTTCGTAATCGCAGCATCCATGAGCCCTTTCTCCTCTTCCTCTGTCAGATGCCCAGCATTCACCCTCGCCAGTGATGTCGCGCGCGACTTGACTTCGTCATCAAGGTCTTCAAACTCGTCTTGCTTCACGGCGTATATCGAATACGAGTACACCCCCACGGCGAAAGCACCCAAGACAAACCCCGTCAGGGCGTTGGGTATACGAAAGGGTTCGCGCGCGCGTTTGAGCCCAGGAGACATTGCCTGTTTTCGAACCTTGAGGACTGGAGGAGATACAAGCTGAGAGGGAAACATACCCCGGCTTTAGGTCTGTATGATTTAGCGACTTTACGTGGGTCAACGTATCGTTTTGACCAGCCTTCCATGGCTGAAGGTCGTGGCGGATAGGAATCAAAGAGACGGTTTCAGCAAATGGCAATCAAAGGGAAGGAATCTGAGTGAATCTGAATTGTAACATAATAATAAATTTGTGAGACTCCATAGCTAAGTGGTTATAGCATGAGATTGCAGTATGTCACTTACGATGTGATGTATAATCTCGGGGTCGCGTGTTCGAGTCACGCTGGGGTCTTCTTTTTGTGACAGCAAGTTGCAACCCCCAACTTTGAGATGCCGCTCACTGTGCTCACGAGTCACCGCCCAGTGCCGCAACGATGCCGAGGAATGATAATGATTCAAGAATTAAGATTCAGTAGTCAACCTTCTTTTCTCTGAGTTCAAATTTCTGGGGTAGTCTATCACATCTACTACCACCGGGGTAGGAGTCAGATGAAAACGAACGGCTTTTTTCTGGGTAAGTTGACTTATGATGACAGATGTTGGCGGTTCGTGATGTTGAGTGTAGGTTCAACTTGGTTTTCGCTTTGTCTGACTCGGCTCTTCCTCAAGATATGCTGGAGGAAATATTAAGCCATCTTTGCTTTATTTCCCCCGTCGCTCAACGCCTGCTCATTGGCCCGTCCATCCTTTCTTCTTCTGGGCAAAGGCTCCTTTTTGCGAAATCATGGACACCTCCAACGAGTATCCGTCTCGGACTCCAAAAATGTCCTGTTGCGTCAAAGTATATGGCAGTATCGATTCGAAGTTCCCTCATCTTGAACTTCTTTTTAAAGAGAACGGAACTAGTATCGGCCCATCTGGAGGGGAAGGTAAGGACACTGGTACGTCTAGTGGAAACTATAGCCCAGCAGCTAAACCTGGGATATGAGAAGTCGAAGTGGATGATGATGACTTTGTGTGCACTTTCTGCAGCATTAAGAGAAAAGGGAGTAAGTAGACTTGGTGATATTTTGGCAGACAAGATGATCGCAGCGAACCTCTGCTATTGGATCACAAAGAGAGTGCAGCTTCAGGTTTCATTAGAAACTCGCCGGGCTCGACTGATAGCCATGACCTACAAATTCCTTCCGGAATACACTGCTATCGGCCTACTGATTGCTGATCTCCTAAACAGAGGTCGACATAACTTAATGTTTGTTGGCAGAAATCATCTTGTGAATGATGCATAAAAAACGAACAATCAGTTCTACATGAGGCCGAGATGGCAACTCGAACAGAGATGGAAAGAAATTGGATCCGGTTCACTCTGTCACGCTGTCGAGCATCGATAAGAACAGAAGTCAAACCATTACTATAAGGTCTAATAAAACAGCATCTACAGTTTCATACACGCAAACTAAGGTGTAGCGCGTCCAGGCCACCTACAACACAACATGAGCTTGTACGCTGCAAACAACGAAGATGGACAAACCTTGGATATAAGGAACACTCTCTCACTGTAAACCTGTTCGCAAGCCACGCAAGGAACCGCTGAACATAGGTCATCAAAATGGGTGTCAAATTCAAACCCACAGATCAAACATACCTCAACCCCCAATCCATACCCGCCATGCTCGCAAGTCCCATACTTACGCTGATCAGTGAACCAGTAATATGGAGCTGGGTCAATTCCTTCGCGCTTATATGCCGCGAGCAACTCCTCCATATCAGAAATCCTCATCGAACCACCCACGATCTCACCCACGTTCGGCATCAGCAAATCACAGCTTTCTGTGTATACAGTTTTCGCGCCCTGTTCGGCCGGTATCTTCTTCATGTAGAACGCCTTGAGCTCAGCCGGGAACGAGTGCAAAAATACTGGCGTCCCAATGATGTCCGTCATCTGCCTCTCCGCAGCTTCTGCGATATCATCTCCAACGACATGGTCTATCATCTTTGACTGGCCTGATTCATCGAGGATGACATTCCCCTCTGCATCTTCCGCTGCGTGTTTGATTCCATGTTCGACGAGCCATGCGATAGCATCAAAGTACGACATGCGCTTGAACGGTCGTTCCGGAGCCTTAAATCCGGGGTTGAGTTGCTGGATGAGGCCTGCTGAGACGGGGTTGGCCAAGAGCTGATCAACTGTTTCGCAGATGACTGTCTCGATGTGATCCATGAGATCGTCAAAGCTGATGAACGCGAGCTCAGCCTCAAGATGGGTATACTCGCTCAGATGTCTTCTTGTGTGGCTGTTCTCAGCTCTGAAACTTTCCTGGACACAGAATACGTCCCCGAGACTGGGCAGGCATGTCTCAAGATACAATTGAGAACTTTGCGTGAGGTAGGCAGGCTGGCCATAGTAGTTTAAACTGAAAAGGGTGGCACCACCTTCGACTTGCGTCTGTACAAAACATGGCGGGGTTACTTCGAGTAGATGATGGTTGACCAGAGAATCGCGGAAGGCGCTGAGTAAATACGCGCGGAGCCGAAGAACAGCTGAGGCGGTCTCTCCTCTAATGACCAAATGACGGAGATCAGCTTGAATAGACGGGTCGGATTTCTGATAGCAAAATTAGAGCTGATAGGAACAAATGGGAATTGAATATACCTCGTTCAAGCGGTTGGTAAACGCATCATCAGCTCCAGGGGCAGCTCCCACGACTTTCCAGTAGTCCACGATGAGTTCATGCCCACCCGGTGCTGTCTTTCCCTCTGGGACGACTTGTAAGGTACCGACAAGCTCAATTGATGACTCAAGCGTCAGAGTCAAGGCATCGTATGTTTGACTCTGCAATATAATCAAAAACATTTCATGCACGACAACCAGGAATACACCTACGACCACGCCCGAAAAAACTGTCTGTAGATATCCAGTTCCATCTCTGAGGACCACGAATATGATGCCCTTTTGAGATCGCAGTCGGTGAACCCATCCAAATACACGGACGCGTTGAGAACGTAGATCAGATAGCTGGGATATCTTTGCCTGATCATCACGCGAGTCGAATGAGACGTAAACGAAGAATAGACCATAAGGAGCCTACCTTCTTAGCTGAAGGCAAAGATGCGTCCTCCGTCAAAACAAATTTCTTGCTCTCCTCGAGCAACTTCTCCCTCTTCTCCTGCTCATCACCCTGCGCCTTTGCTTTTTGCTCCGCAAGTTCCTCCTGTTTCTTGCGCTTCTTCTCTAGACCATCAGCGGTCTTTTTGGCCTTTTTCAGAGAGGACTGAGTAGGTTCCTCGTATGTCCCAGACGAGTCTTTTCGAGTCAGAAACCCGTCTGACGAGCCGTGCGTGAAAAGAGCAAAAGCCAGCGACTGATAAGGCTGATCTGGAGTGCCCTTCCCTGTGGTATCAGAACCTGTGGATTCGTCGATATGTATGGGAGCCATGGGGGTCTGTAGAACGCGATAATACGCGTAGGTAAAGGTATCAAGTCAAGATGCGAAATAATGACTCGAGTGAATGCTTTTACTCGTTATGGAAGGATAGATAAATAAATCATCAAATAAATCACCCGAGGACGGTCCGACGTCGCAACGTAGGAGACCGAAAGAAAACCTATCCTTAATTATCTCTATTAGCCCTGGAATATCACGCATTTCTGCGATTGTACAGATAACAAATATAAAGTACAGTAAGTAAATATATGAAGTCCGAGATCCCCTTAACGAGTTTTGAGGTTCGGCTAATACTCCGCCGGTGGATAGTCTATGTAACCCTTCTTTTCTGTTTCCATATCCCTCCCATGCCCATACAATGTAGTAATATCCAATTTTCCGTCCAAGGGCTTTCCATACTGTAACCGCTTAGCGAAATCTTGGTGCGTAATCCACGGTAGGCCGAAGAACACGCCTTCAATCTTGCCCTGCTCGATATAACGAGCAGCCTCCTCACCCGTGAAACCAGCATTCGCAAATGCCTTCACGTTTTTCAAGAGAGGCGCATATGTGGTGACGATGTCGTGTTTAGTAGCACGGGGGCTGCCGTCGATGACAGCATCAAGGTACTCTGTCCATCGTACCAAAGTAACATAAGCGATTTTCAGCTTGTCAAGTTCATTGATAAAGTAAGTGAACGTGTCGATGGTTTCCTTCAGCGGCATCCTGTAATGTTTGAGTGAGAATACCATGCTGGAGAAGGCTTCATGGCAATCACGTACCCTTGATCATTGTATCCACCGGCAGGAGTGAGCTTAATAGCCACACGATCTGCACCCCAGACATCAATGAGGACCTTGACGACTTCAAGACCGAAGCGGGAGCGGTTTTCGATACTGCCGCCCCATTCATCGGTACGATGATTGGAAGTATTATCAAGGAACTGGTGGATGATATATCCACTGGCTCCGTGTATTTCTACACCATCAAAACCGGCTTCTTTTGCATTGATGGCGGCCTGCTTCCACGCCGGTAGAAGCTTGCGCGGATCATTGATGACGGTCGGAGTAACATAACCAGGCTGTCCGGGAAGGAACCTAAACTTCCCACCTCGGGCGGATATGGCAGAGGGGGCGTAAACGGGCTATAACAGACAGTCAGCACGATGAGATGTGTGGCATAGATACATACAATCGACGTACCTCTCCAGATGCAATCTGTTCTGGGGCGTCTGGATGGCTAACGCGTCCTACTACATTAACAAATCAATACGACCATGTCAAGTATGCACCAAACAGGACTAACGATGCCAAAGCTAGAAGTCGTCCAGTCAAGAGACATATACCAGTATGAACAGAGTGTATGTACCTGCGCAAATATCAGGGATCCCTCAGCATGTACAGCATCAGTTATTTTTGTCCACTGCTGGACTTGTTCTTTAGACCATATGCCAGGGGCGTTCTGCCATTCCGATCTAATGCGACGGGATTAACGCAAATATCTCCACCGCCTATAAATGTACGTACCCTTGCTGGCTGATAAGGATACCTTCGGCGACGATGAGCCCAGCACCGCCCTCCGCGCGTTGCCTGTAGTATTCGACATTGATCTCGTTGGGGAGATTGGTGGGGATGGAGCGGTTACGCGTCATGGCGGACATGAACACCCTATTCTTGAGAGTAAGAGGTCCAAGTTGTAGGGGCTGGAAAAGGGCTTGTAAGTTGGTAGGCGCTGCCATCGTAGTCGTAGCTAAGAAATACGAGGGATATTGCAAAGTGATGAATGCATCGTGGGCTAGCCCTTTTATAGCCTGGAATGTTACTAGATCAAATTGGGTTCGAATTAACTAGAAACGCTTGTAAGTTGTGGCCACTCACGCGTACTATCACCAAAGGATCTTATGATGAAAAGTCCGACCACGGATATTGTCAGCATGGGGTACATCGTATCCGAACCCAGCTCGAAGACTTCACCGAGGCTCGCATATCACAAGCAATCTAGCCGGAACTTATGCATCGTCGCGGATGCTCCATCCTTGAGTGCGGGTCCATGACGTCACTCAGGAATACATTTGCGGACATGACTGTTGGGCCGTTCAACCGCGAGCCGTCAATAGACCGTCGAGAATTATTCATCCTTTTCCTCCCAAGGGCAAGAGTCATCGGTCTTTGACGGTAAGATTGAGGGAATTAGAGATGAGTGATGGATACTATCGATCAAATCAGAGCAATCCCAAGTCGGAACGACTCTTCGAAACTTTCTTCCTTGACATGGGCACTAAATTTCGTAGATGATGAAAGAAGGCTCAAAACTGGTCCTAAAGCGTGTTGCGGGGACTTCAAGTGCGCGAAAAGGCCTCCGAGATCACCGAAATAGCCATGAACCAGCCGCAGATGTGGCATCAAGCTCCCACGCCCTGCTTTAATATAGATAGTGGGATCCACAGGAGCAAGTGCTAGCGCCATTTGTACCGGAAGTTCCCTTGCCATGGTCTCGTAACACAGCAGCAGAAACAGAAAAGCACAAGCCAGCACAGCGATGAATTGAAGGCCCGTCAGCACGTGACACGCCAACTGATACACCCCTTCACCACCCGCTCGCGCAGATAAGCATTCCATGAAGAATTGAAGAAAGGGCCAGCAAAAATGACGATTCTAACGGAGGCACGCATCTCCCGGCGGGTACTTGCCTGTGCTTGGCGAATGAATTTGGTTGGACCTCGTGTATAATTAAAGTATGCTCGTAGCGCGCACAATGACCAGTTCAATTTGCTCTCTTCTGTTGCGTAAAACGCATGCCACTGTCAAGCTGTATACAAACAGCTGTAAGTGTACCTTGATAGATAACATGCTTACTGCTCAACCAGATCTTCATTGAGCTTGGCTGCATCTTCGGCAGCTGCCAAAGCAACATCAAATCCCTCTTTCAAACTCTCCCAATCTTCCATTCCAATACTTATTCTTATCTACAACGCCGTCACTGGAATGTTGGTAATGTTGAAGAAAGTTACTCACCAAGGCGTGCTCTACTCCATTCTCCTCCGCCCATTGGAGCTTTGAGTGGAATGACATTTCCGTGAAAGGAACAGCCAGTGTGAAGATTGTACCGAAAGTGATGCCCTTATAGCACGGCAGAGCATCGTAAAACACTTTCGCAAATTTCAGAGAGGTGAACGAAATTGACAGCAGACCGCCGTATCCCGGCTTCGTCCCAGATTCTTTGTTAAGGTACCGCTCATAGGTGTCGCGTGTCTGGTATTTGGGATATAAAACCTGCTTGATAAAGGAACCCTGGGGCTTTTGTGACCAAGTATAGAGGTAATCAGCGACAGCTTCAGCATTTTTGTCCACGATCGCAATGCGCTGTTTGACATCTCGCGTGTTCGCTTCTAAGCAGATGGCATCTTCTCCATAATACGCGTCCCGGTATGTCTCTTCCATGCGTGCCTTGAACACTGCGTAGTATGGAGATGTGGGGTTTAAGAGAAGGCTGGTTGCAACATTGAGCGTGAAAAAGATTGCAATTCAATGCACTCACCCTCCACCCATGACATTTGCAAGTCCGCTAATGATTTTGGTGAAGCTGCAGACAACGATGTCCGCGTATGGGAGCAATTGAACATTGATGAGATTGCCAACAGTTTCGTCTATGATCAAGGGGATGCGATATTGGTCCGCGAGTTCCCGAAGACGAGCTACGTCAGGAGACTGGAGCATAGGGTTGGTGGGGAAGTCTATGTAGAGCGCAGCGAGCGGCGGTCGCTCAAGATCCTTCGCCTGCTCTGAGGCAAGGCGAGCCTCAAGATCGGCGATAGATCCACTTCCGATAACGTAGTGCCCAGCACCCCATCCTTCGATAAGATTATGGGAATGGGAATACATGACACTGTATAATCTCGTCAATATAGGGACACTTCGAAGAAAAGAAAGACACACTTAAACGCAGCGCTCTTCAGCCCCTTGGGACGCGTATCCAGAATCATGAGATGGAGGTACCAAATGGCATTCATTCCACTGGCATACAGGTAGACGTCATCCGGCGACACTCCTGGCACGCCTCGTATGTTGGCCGATCCGTCACCTAAGTCCCCGGCATATAGTCTACGGAGGACACTTTTAGCCTCCGATCCAGATTCTAAGGGTCTATGGACTCGGTAGTACTCTTGGTCACGCCAATTCACGGTCTTGAGGGGTATAACGAAGGTATTGGTATCAACCAGCTCTTCAGGTATGCACTCGAGGCACTGCTCTGCGAAACGTGCCGATATCCCCGACCCGGTGTACATCATGAATTGAGATGCCTCTGTGAGGGCAGATGAAGGAAAGAATACGGCAAAGACCTCCGGAAACTCAGAGACGTCTACGCCTTTCCTGTAGGGAATTTCGAAGCGGCACACACGAGGTTCTCCGGGATTCTCTGCATGCTTTTTCACATACAACACACATTCTTCGACAGATTTACGCGAAAATGATAGGGCGCATTCTTCTCCCTCGACGCCGTGGATTTGAGAACAGATCTTCCACAGCTAAGGGCACAAGATGCGAATCAGATGCAGTACTTACCCTAAAAGGCGCTACAACGCACCGCTTTTACATAGTCGTGGATCTTTTGTCGAGGATATCCAGCCTTGAGTGAAGTCGTGACTCTTTCCTCTCCTTCTGCAAAACCAACGACATCCTTCCAGGTCGGCAAGGAGCAGACAATCGTGTGTGGAACGCTGGGTGGGATCGCATCTCCCAATGCTGCTGGCTGGATTCCTCCAATCATCGGTGCGGTGTACGAACGAAAGAGTTTCGAGCGCAAAAATGGGGAAGACAAGCAGTGGTCAGATCTGACTCGGAGAACCGGAGCTTTAACCGTCTATGGCGGCTGATGATTGAGGTGATATCGGAATTGGGGAATTCGGATACCGTACCAAGCTTAGCCCCCCGACGCCTTCAGATGGTTAGCGCTAGGATGAGCCTTGATACGGACATTCAAGATGACTGGCATCTCGCATGCATACAGACGCTGCTTGCAACCTGATCGTACGGTCTATCTGCGAAATGGAATCGAAATGACAGTGATAGTGGATAATGATGGTCTTTTGAAACGTAGAAGACTAGGGTCAGACTGGCAATGATAGGAAGTGGAGGGAAGAAGGTGGAGGTTCTTCCAACGTTCGAGAGTGGCAATATTTTTTGGTCATAATTACAATGCAGTATGTAACAAAAATAGCATCTCTTCCTTGATCCACCATCATGTCTTCAGTTTCCTCTGCCACAAGCAGCAGCAGCTCTAGCTCTAAAAGCTCCAGTCCAGCACCATCCTCTCCTCCCCTCAAGCGAAAACGCGCTGTCAGCATTTCCAGTGTTGAAGACGAAGACGAAGACGGGCCATCTCCCGACGAACCCGTACTTTCCCATGCTGAAAAGCGTCGACAGAAAAAGAAGGAAAAGTCGGAACAGGAGCAGCCTTCTAAGACTAAAAAACCCAAACTTGATGCCTCTGCGAAGCGACAGAACTCGATATGGGTCGGGAACTTGTCATACAAGACGACCTCAGATGATCTACGAACGTTTTTTGAAGGCGTTGGAGAGATTACGCGCATACATATGCCCACGAAGCCTTCAGCGAAACCTGGGGTGAAAGGAGAGAATCGAGGGTGTGTATATACCATCTTTTTATCCGTTTTTTTTTGACCGAACTCTTTTATAGCTTTGCTTACGTCGATTTTGCGACACCAGAAGCGAAAACTGCAGCCATTGGTCTATCCGAAAGGCATTTAATAGGAAGAAAACTATTAATTAAGGATGGTGCGCATATATTCACTTCACTACTTGGGCAACCACTGAGATATCTTTTTCCAGGTGACGATTTTGCAGGACGACCATCTGTTCCGGCTATAGAAGAAACCAAGCTGTTAGTTGGTGGCAAAACACATTCAAAATCAGCACAGAAAATATTACGTGCACAGAAACAACCTCCAGCACCTACCTTATTCTTGGGAAATCTGGGATTTGATGCTACTAACGATTCCATTCGCCAATTATTCGAGGGCCATCGGGGTCTGAAGGAAAAGGATAAAGCGGAGGTCGAGGCGAAAGAGGCTAAGGATCCGTGGATACGAAAAATACGTATGGGCACATTCGAGGATAGCGGTGCATGTAAAGGGTAATGTCCCTCCCTCAGTGGACCATATCAACTCCCATACTCATTTGTACTCCAGATTTGCATTCGTTGATTTCTCAAGTATCGAAAATGCCACCGCCGCATTGATAAACATCAAGAACCACTACATGAACGGCCGAGATCTCGTCGTTGAGTACGCGTCGGCGGACGCTGTACGGCGTGGCGCGTCAAAACCGAAAACTCCTGAAGGGCAAGAAAAGCGGAAACGACCCTTTGACAAGAGCCTTAAGAAGCGGGAGCTCAACAAGCGCGTCGATGACCCCGGGGTGGAGGACGATGGCGTGAAAAAAGGGGATGATGATCCTCATTCGGTGCCGAAACGCAATAAATTTGAGGGTAGCGAGAGACGAGGTGGGACGGGTCCTGTTAATTATCGTAATCGTCCTAGACCTGGCGCTGCGCTTGCGCAAGCACAGCGACAGTCTGCGGCCATCCTCCCGTCCTCAAGTTCCGCCAAGAAGATCACATTCTAGTGTAGTACTCTTTTAGATTCAGTCTTATCGTGCTTTCGTAACCCTGCGGCACCATACAAGTATATCTGCCTTGAAAATCTTGCAGTTGGCTGTCATGTTCCCTGTTGTCCGGAGCATCTGGCCCCCCGTTCTGAAGATGACCGTGTTGTTTGGACTCGGAAGTCAAAAACCTCTGGACTTTGTTAGCTTGATTGCCGTGCGCCAGGAAGAGCGTAGTAAGCAGACATCCTGTCTCAAGCCCAGTGTCCTTATACCGTTTTTCGCTGTCGCTCGACAGTTTGTACCCAAGTGCATTGGTGCAAACGTTGAGACCGTGGTCCTCGAATACCAGCGCGTGTAGTACCCCCGACTTCGATCAGAGCACTGTTCGGTATCTATAGCATGAAAGCCATGTGCAATAAGTGTCCATTTCACACGGAAGGAAGCTGTGTGAGTGTATTCACTCTGGCAGCGGACTGATTGCTTCGGCGAACTTCGCCATCGAATTGAAAGTGCGCATTTCTTGTTGGCCGCGCCGCGCCCTAAGTTTACAGCGAACAGCGATGGCCGCTATATCTGTCATGTCTTACGCGTTTTGAATAGAGTATTTTTGTGTATAGGGCTGACCAGCAACCAACTTTGGTAACGCTGCAAGTGAATTCCAGATCCCACCTCAAATGCGGCAGGGATTTCATTAGCCCTAGCCTACAGTGATGGAGGCGAAAGTATTCAAGTCATTGACCCGAATGCTTCTACTGCAGAGAGCATTTCTCGTGTACGTGATGAGGCAAGTTTGGATTGATCTGTTACATGTAATTACCTTTGATGTTTCAGTCGTAGCGAGCGCTTGAAGCCGCTTAGAACAAGATGCGCCGCCTGTACTGAACAGCTAGTCTCGAAATTTAGATTGGAGCCGGTCTGCAGTATCCGAGTCTCGCCGCAGCTCAAGGTCATATAATTTATTGGTCAATGGCAGTGACGGGGTCCAAGAAGAACAAACCAGTACTCGTTACTGGTGATGGCCAGAGTGAGTGTAGGCATTATTCACGAGAGCCCGGCTGAGTAGAGGAGGATAAATACATGATCGCCGTGCCGATTCAAGTCACTGGCAGTTACTATAATTCTGGTGGAAAGATCAGCGCACAACATGTTCTATATTTTGGCTAGATGCTTTAATGATCGCGAGTTGGTACCCAAATTCTTGAGTTCGATATAAATATATCTCTGATTCCGCGAATCAAAAGAACTTAATCAACCAACGAATTACGATCAACTGCATAATATCGTGACACAAGTAATCTCAGCTCCGAGAGAACGTCAGCTCACGATCCGTGGCAACGGGCCCGGGGCCTGGCGTGTACCTATGATGGACATCATCTTGGTGTTCAGTTGTTCAATAAATTTTAGCTCTAGGGCCGGTAGCCCGACGAACCGACCTTGGACGGTATTGGACTTCCTTTAAGTTTAGTGTCAGATGTCCCCATCATTGATGCTATAATGTAAAAGGGCTGTGCCTGTAGAAGCGTGGGAAAGGAAAAGAAGTCATCAGAGGTGACGGACTTAATGGGTTCGCCGCGTCACCCCGACTCCTCTACACCAGTGTTATCAAGCTATCGAATGGGTCCAGCGTAGTATACTATTAGTATTAGATATCCTTACAGCTGGGTCAATGAATGCGGTGATATCAATATCAGGGACGTGATGACAATGGACATACCAAAACGCAAGAAAACGGCAAGCCTTTAGAGGCAAGCACTGACAGATTCGAGTTCAGCTAAGGTCCTGTGGATGACCAAAAATCAGCGTAACCAACTTCTGGATGTATTGGCCGCAGAAGCCAAGCGCTAGATTTGTTTCGGACGTTTGCAAAAGAACACTCCGAGTCAACCTGTCATCTGGAACAAACCTGACTTTCTGTGCTTGCATCATTGTATACTCAGCTAGCTCCCACTGCCGAGTCAATGTATAGCCTTTCATAAGTACGGCATATACGACATGGCAGCAATGGTCTAAGAAAGGAAGACTGCCTTCGTAGTTTTCAACCTGATCTAAAGATACACGACGTTCTCCGGACACCGACAGGTATTCAATATGCAGCGTCGCAAACGGAGCATGGTGGAGAAAAGGGTGTGCGATATTCAAAAGGAGATGAATATCAGTGGCACTGAGGCTGACTGCGCAGTACAAACTCTAGAGCCTGAGGGGATTAGAAACGGCTGTCTGTCAGCCTAACAGCAAGCTAAAGATGTCGTTGGGACATCGACTTACATGGCACTATTACATGGACCACAAGGAGTTGATTGATGACGGTCGAGCCTGAGAAAAGTCCGAGATAGTAGCCGAGACCCTTTCACAATGGCATTTTCGTGTAGTACAAGTCTACAAGAAGCGAGCCTGAAACGATAAATTCGGAACCATCGTGCAACTGGATGGGGTCAGATGGAGGTTCAAGCCAAGCATCGCAGCTGAAGGCTTCTTTGTGGCCATCTAATGCCGGAAGCAGTGGTTCGGTCACGGGTGCCATATATACAGCGTCTAATCACTGAGTGGATTATCAATCGCAAGCGCTTGTTGCCAACCTCAGGCCCTTGCCAATGTGCCACCGTCACCCAGTAGTCCGTGGTAAGCATACTTGCGGTTCCTCTTATGCTATTTTATATGCCTGAGCCGCCTCGAAAAGGTAGACGCTATCACAACCTACATATACATCGCAGCAGTGAAGGTCTACTATGTCGAATACTTTCTCCTCGCATTCGCTATCTACACAGAGATATGTCTTCATCCTACGCCACTTTGTCCTTGCCGTCTTTCTCTGCCATTCAGAAAGGATCGTGGTTTTGGTCTACCTTCGTCGCATTTGGTATGTGCTCGTCTGCCGACTTCAAGGCGTACGGAGCACGACCTGACTGTTCTCTTTGATAGCGCGTTCTACCATTATTGCCTCTCTCGATAAAGGTATCCAAGAGGGACTGTTAGAAATCGTCGACTGTGATGGGACTACTAGGGAATTTGGTAGATGCGGTCCAGTTTCCAAGTCTGCAGGCTACCGCGAGGGCAAGCTTATCATCAAGGACGAAACATTTTGGGTTCGGGTTTATCTTTCATATGATGTTGGATGTTGGTTCCCTTCCTTTGTATATTTCACGCTCTCACTAATACACTTCACAGTTTCTGAGGCATACATGAATGACGAAGTAAGCTCACCTTGTATGAAGGAGGTGTTGAATGTAAATCTGCGTCTAATCTCATATATGATGTCGTTGACCTCTCTTCACACACTAGATTTATGTCGATAATTTCCGTCATATGAGCGGGGTATGGTCTTTGGCCTACAAGGCTAAATCTATTATAGACCGCATCATCATACATCGCTTCTTGAGCCATGGCTTGTCCCAATCAGTTCTCAATGTACGTAATTTCTTGATGCTCACATCTGTAGTAACTTAATTCAAGTTCTCTCTCTAGGTTGCAGGCTATGATGCAGCAAACGACCTGTATAAGGTACTTCATTTCTTTCTATCTAGGATATTTATGACACCGCAATCAGGCCTTCCTCAGCCAAGAGATGCAATATTCTTGTCCTATCTGGAGCGACGAAGAAGGTGGTGTCCGAGGTGACCTGATTGGACAAAGATCTCGCGGAGATCTAGAACGTGCTCAAGAACGCAAGATTGAATACGTACTGAAGAAGGCTAGATTACGGCCTGGGCACCGTGTGTTAGAAATAGGAAGTGGATGGGGCAGTCTCGCTATTGCGGTAGGAATCACTTCCTGATCAATTGCTAGGCAGTGGATATTGACTCCGATTTTTCACCTCTGAAGGCAGCCGAGATGGGATGTTCAGTCGATTCTTTGACGTTATCGGTAGAACAGAAGGTCCTGGCGGAGGAGCGAGTCAAGAAAGCGGGATTTGCGTCCCAAATTCGAATTCATTTGATGGATTATAGAAACATGCCTCCGAGTTTTGAAAAGGCATTTGATGCCTGTATTGCCCTAGAGATGGTCGAGGTGAGCTTCCTGCTACAATCTATGGGACTGAAGTCATCAAATTCGCTTTTGCTCTACAGGCCGTCGGGGTTCCATACATGTCAACTTTTATAAAGACCATTGATTGGGCACTAAATGAAGGCAACGCCGCTGTTGTTCTTTCTGCAACATGCTACCCAGATGCCATGTTCACTCTATATCAGTACTACCAAAGTCTTTTCTCCTACGCATTCTCTGCTCATCGGCTTCATCAGGGGTGATGATTTCATCCGGAAATATCATTGGCCATATGCCATACCTCTGAGTGCTACTTGGCTTGCACAAGAATTCCAGGCGGCTGTTCGAGGACGCCTGTCTCTGGAAAGTGTTGAGGATTACGCTCCACGTGCGTCTTGGATAGATTGCATACTTGAATGTCGCCTTACCTATTGCAGATTATTGCCGATGTCTACGTGAATGGGCGAGGTTGGATCCGTCTATCTTTCGCTCATTTTTTCAAGCTCTCATCCTTCAATCAATAGGCGCCTGGAAGAAAATTGGACGCCGGAACTTATATCATCTCTACAGGAACGGTACCCAGAATTTTTGGATACTCATGCATTGAATGCCTACAAGCGAAGATGGCTCTACATGTTTATTTATATGGAAGTGGTCTACTCGCGTGTCTGGCTGACACTCCATTATTGGACTTTCGTACGCCCGGTCAGTCCACACACAATCATTTTTCTCATCCGCAGCTAAAATTCTATCAGGGATACACCGCTATTGAGTGCGCTTGATCTCCCTCCGGCCTCTCCGGGGCTCGCGTGTGTTTTCAACGCTTGAGAATTCGCATATAATATTCTGGATTATTGGACGAATATTTTGTGGTGTTTAGATTTGGTGGCGAGTGATATATTATTTTCTCAGAAACATTTTGTACATCTGGCTTCCCGTTCATGATTTTATGACGTAACGTGGATTTATAGGATACAGTAATGAACGTACTCTACCAACATACTTAGTACTTATAACGCCGTCTCTCTCCTCCCCCCCGGCACGCTCCTCAATCAACTTCCGAACTAGAAAGGGTGCGAGATTTCGATCGACCGGGTGCGACGTAGTCTTCAAAGGAACATACAAGATGAGGACTAGAGCACACGAATGCCAGCGCAGAACGGGAGACACCAAAAGATATACACAATACCCAAATGCTGTGGAGATCAAAGACAGCAGTTGACGTGGACGCCTCGAGGGACAGAATGAAGACCCGCTGTACATATTGCACAGATGGTCGGTAATAGTCAGTTCGTATCATCGTCGCGTGGATGGGGCAAGACTTTGGGGTCCCAGGAGATATTCGGGGGGTAAGGAGCCATGCCAGGGGTCCTTCTGCACGAGAAAGGAAACCATGTCATGTGGCAAAGGCTCGGGCGGAGTAACTCGAGTAATGCATTGGGTCAAAATCGGGCAACGGGCCCGGAGAATATTCCCACGGTAGGCTCTATGACGTCCAACATGTCATTCTCATCGATCGAGTACACGAATTCGCCTTCTTTGCAAGTAAAGCTCACACTAATCGAGACCGGTACCGTTAGCTCCAGAGGTTGGAACTTCGCCTACAAATTTTGCAGTTTTGACTCAGATCATGCTGGTAAGCTTTCGTATTTTTCAACTAAAAGTGACTACATAGCACACCTGAAGACCTTTTGACTATCGCTCTCAATTGAATGGCGGGCCAAAAGTGCCATGGAAATCCATACGTATCGCTGTTGCCAGTGACCAACAATGATTAATGATTATCTTGCAAGAACTTCGAAACCATCGGACGCCACGCGGAACAGATGCAATGCTCTGAAAATCCTTGGGACTGAATGATTACTATCTGGCACCTGATGATGGTACAGTTTGTAAGAGGATATCTGGACCATGATCATCTGAAGCGGCAGGCTGTCGTTACTACAGCTGGAATCTGATGAAACCTCACCGTGACGGCCTTAAAAGCGTGGTGTACATAGGAATACCTGATTCACAGGTCTACACTCTACGACATCTTTCAGTCCTAAAATAACTGCGATGGACGACACAAGGCCCGAAAGCGGGTTTCCGGAAAACTTATTCTACGTTACGCTCTTTGACGTCCTGCAAGGGCTGCTTTTCTCGCTTCTGTTACTTGTCTTCTTAACAGCTCAATTCTCTTCCACCGTAAAGCGCACGAAAACCTGGTTTATTTTTATAGGGAGCATTGTGCAGTGGTGTGCAGCGTATCTTCTCCTCTTCGGTCATCAAATTGGCGATAAACCACCTGTTGGCCTTTGTGCATTCCAAGCAGCCGTCATTTATTCATCTACTGTATTGTGAGTACATACCAATGACATACCACTAATAATTTCTATCTAAATTTTCTGTTTCGTAGTGCGCCTAGCGCTGCCTTTGCAATCGAATTGGAGGTTCGTGATGGAAACAGCTTCTTTAATAGCACGTCTCGACTCATTCTATACGTTTCATCTTGGCAGCTGTTCATCAAATTGAAAGCTTTTATGAACCAAACCGGAGGGTTGAGTGGGAAAGGGACGTGGGGGGTAAGTACTTACTCCTCTTCATGATAGTCTCCGTCGAAGACTTTGCAGCTCGTCTTATTCCCCCTCATGGTTTACTTTATAATGCTCATTTGGGCGGTTACTGTGAGTTTAAATGTTACTTTAACTGCGGCGGAGACTCATTTTGAACTAGATCGGCGTTTCGCAGCCAAACCTACTCGAACGTGATGGGGCCTATATGTTCTGCTATCTGAGGAGTCCGACCAGCTCTGAGGAGCCTACTTTGGCCCGACCGTATGCTTACGGTTTATGTATCATTCAGTCTGTTGGCTGATCTTCACCCATGTACAGGCCCGTCGTAAGCGCCGTGGTAGCGATGCTGGTGGGGTTCTTTATTGTAATATTCTCAAGTAAAGTCGTCACGGTTTTTACCTTCTGCGTTGTACTGAACGTCATTGATAGTCTGGAACAATGTGATTATTGTGCAACACAAGAGGAAGATGGGAGCATCTCAGAATACGAATATGAGCACGTCGCTCTTGTCCACGTCAGAGTTCGTTCGTAGAAACTCGTTTGTGACGGCACTTACAATTCTGGGCATAGTGTAAGTTTCTCCTTCTCACAGGACCAAACTCTTACTTCGAATATGATGCAACTGCACAGAATGGCCATGACATCGTTTTTACGGCTCTCGGCCACCAACCCCGCATGGAATTTAGCGTTAACAGTGAGTATGCTCCTCAAATGCATTATGGATAAAGTCTTATGCTCGGTCCTTGTATACAGGGAGTACCGATAGCAACCTTTTTTCTTTTTGGGACTCATATGGTGAGAGTGCCATCATCTACCCCAAGGACCTTTTTGATGATCAGAAAGCAGGATTTCATCAGAGTCTGGTTTTGCTTGAGTGTTTCACCGAATCAGACTCCTGGGCAATTTCCACCGCCCCGAGAACAACCGATCATCCATCTCGTTCGCATTCGTCCAAGTTCAATACCTGCTGCAGGCCAGTCTCATTAGTGGTTGACACGAAAGGATGTGTCATTTCGTTATTTTGGTTTTGACTGTATGTTTCCTAGCTAGCTTGGTATCGGGGGATGTGCGAAATTGATTGCTAGGGACAACAACTGGTTTTGATCTGCTACTGTCCCCATATATGCCCTAGCCATTGAGAGTCGGGCTTGGTATTTTACCATACAGCACCCCACTTAGAAGTTTGATCCTCTCCCTGAAATCTCGTGCCAGGGGTTTGAACTGAGCGTCAACACTTGCTTGCAATCTGGTTGTTAGTCACGTTAATGTGAGCCTTCTGGATTCCACAGACTATGGTGCAAGGTGTTTAGTCAACGCTTCTCATGTGCAGTGGCCAATTTGGTCAAAAATTTTTGGACATCCAAAATGACCTAAAATGACGATTTCCGAGGTTGAAAAAAATTGCGAAAAGTGTGACATATCGTGACATATATCACGTTCCCTGCCAATTCTGTCACGCTTGGCCAAAATGGTTTAAGGAATATTTTATTTCTCCCACAGTTTTTACCCTATGAGAATTTCGTCTTGACAAAATCATCCTCTCATCAAAAGGATCATTTTGGCAAGAGGAATAAGAAATTGGGTCAAAACTGGCCTTCCTATTTTGGATTGCACATGAGGTGCGGTGACTAAGTGCCTTGCACCATAGTCCTGATTTGACAGCTTTCAGCGCCGCAATCTGCTTCCTGGTATACTTCAGTATGCAACTCTGTCAGAAGAACGACTTCTTTCTATTCTTACACTTTGAGTACAAGTCTCAATAACATTCAGCCGGCCAAGTCTGGCTCCTCCGCGAGGACCACCTTCCGTAACACCCTCGGTCCCAGCTCGCCCTCTTGCAAGCCATTCGTTTTCTCAATCCATGGAATCCTCTCCTTATCTGGCTGAGGCCATTTCCATAGCGTCGTATACTCCGTCTCCTTCTCCAAGAGCACATCAATGACTTTCTCCCCAAGGTTCGGTAGGAACTTGAACATATGGCCGCTCCCACCACTCACGACGAACAGGCTTTTACCATAACCTGGTACGTAATCGATGAGGAAGTTGTTGTCGAGGCTATCGCAGTACCAGCACAAACGCGTGCTGGCAACCGTTGCCTTTTCGACAATGTCGGGGAAGAGCTTGCGTAACGTATCCTTGATTAGCTCGACCGAGACGAGTGGTATCCGCGTTTCCTTGATTTCGGTGTATCTAGTCTTGGGCACGGAAATGCGTAGGCCAGGCTCAGATGGATGATCCGCGAAGTTGGTGTACTGTATCCTGATTAGCGAATTCTTCGATGAGACACATTGCATATGTACCTTCAAACCGCGATATCCGACTTTAAATAGCCCATCCTCAGTGATCGGAAAACCATACACGTTACCGATGGGGCTGGCACCGCTAAGGCCCCATGCCCAAACGAGGAAGTTCTCCGGAGAGTACTTCGACCAGAGCTCGGGTTCCTGCTCTTTAGGAGGGAACTGATAGAGTATGACAGATCCAGCAGTGGTCTCGAGACGATCGGCCGTCTCTGGGAGGAGCGACGGCGTCCAGCCTCCTGCTGCGACGATGATAAGATCGCCAGTGTGAATGACGCCATCCTTCGTCTTGACGCCTGTAGCCTTCTTCTCGCCATCCTTATCCTCCTTGATGATTTCGACGACCTTGCCTTTCACTGGACCAAGAACGAACTTGACGCCTGCTTTACCTGCAAGGTACTGCACATCTCTCAGTAAATGGGTACAGCAAATCAAAATTGACATACTTTCGCATACGCACAAGCCTTGTCAGCTCTGGTGAATCCGCCGTTCAAATCCAGTAATCCATCTCCGTTCCAATTGACCGCGCGCACTCTCCTACTTTCTCCTCCTAGATCGCCACCCTCTGATAGGATATGCGCGCGACTTCTTTGCTCTGGTGTGAGCGTTTCCAGGCTATCCAGGTCGAACTTGCTGAGGGGTGATGACTCCGTTGAAGGGAGACGAAGGACACCAGACAGGTACAACAGCTCTGTATGTGGGGTCAGCGAAGGCGGAAGGTCCTCAGCAGGCGTCGCCGCAATATCCTTATTCCACTGGAACCATTCTTCCCTTGCTGCGAAGGCGAGATGCTGGTACTCTGTTTCTTTCCCGTCTAAAGAGGCGTTTACTTAAATGAATAGTAGATACCTAGCAAAACACTTACACCAGCAACGAAAGACCTTGTTCACATCGGCTGATGGAGCATCGCACCCCTTGGATGGTGCGTATCCGTTCTCTTCATAAGGCTGATAGTCGAGCACAGTAACGTCGACCCCAGCACGAGCAAGGTGAAGGCTAGTACTCAGTCCAGCAACGGCGCCTCCGACGATGATGACTTTCTTGTCTTGCAGAGAGACCATTGGAATTTGAGGTGGGCGGTTGACATTTCAATGCCCATTTTAAAGTCAAGTTATCTTTCGATGAATTGGTTGCAGGAAGAGCGGCACGGAACCTCGGATGATGCCGAGTGGCGACGATTTGCGTCTTTTTCGGTTCATTTTCGTCCTTACTTTACCCCTCTCCTTTGCTTGCTTCCATCTGCCAACAGCCTAACGGAATGCGCCCGTGTTGCGAGAGTAAGGCCCCTTGTTGATGACCACATAGCAGACGTCTTCTTATCTCAAAGTAAAGGGTCTAATAGTGTCTATCTCTTCTCACTTTACGCTTGGTGTCAATATCTTGCATCATCTTCCAATTCTCTTTGCCGCCGGGTCTCCGGAACTGTCCAGGATCATCCTTTTATCTTTTCTCCGATAAACGTATCTCGGCCGACACCTGTTTTATCAATGATCACTTCTGCTGTCGTCCTACGTTGAAACTTTGAAGTCCTACTACCATGTCGCAACGCAAAAAAGTCCTCGGTATTGGTTCACCCCGCTTTGCTACTAAAGAGTTTGCTGCTCTCAAAGAAATAGCGGACATCCGTTGGTTCGTACCCGATGACCATCCCCAGGTCATCCGCGAAGTCAAGAGACTATGCGAAGAGCAAGGTCCATTCGACGCGGCCTATGTGTTGTTTGGGACAGCAAAGTACGGGCCCTTCACTGTAGAGATGCTCAAGCCTCTCTTTCCTGGGTGCGGATTATTCGCATCTGGAGGGGCGGGATACGATGACATCCCTACTGAATTCTTGGCAGAGAACGGTATGCGTGATCAGCTTTATGACACATTCATACTTGCGTCTGATCCTACTTCTAGGTGCCTACGCGGCTAATACCCCTACTGCAGTAACTAACGCAACCGCCGACATGGCTCTCTTCCTCACTCTCGCCGTCCTGCGGAATACTTCCGAAGCTGAAGCCAACTGTCGAGCCGGTAGATGGCGCGACGGTTTGGAGCTGAACGAAGATCCTTTTGGGAAGACCTTTGGGATATTTGGCATGGGCAAGATCGCGAAGGCTACTGCGAAGAAGGTCCAGGGCACTGGGATGAAGGTGATTTATCACAGCCGGACCAAATTAAGCGATGAGGAGGAGAAGATTCTGGATGTCTCTTATGTCACTGAAGACGAACTCCTCGCCTCTTCTGATGTTCTCAGCTTGCACTGTCCACTCACGCCCGAAACGAGACAGTGGTTTAACGCAGAGCGTATAGCAAAATTGAAAAATGGCGCGTTCTTTGTTAACGTTCGGCCTTTTATTTCTCTTTCTCTTCTTTAATCATTAACGTGTCGAACAGACCGCTCGTGGTGCTATCGTTGATGAAGCGGCTCTCATCCAAGCCCTTGAAAGCGGGAAAATCAAACGCGCAGGCCTTGACGTGTTTGTTGGTGAACCCAAACCCAATTCATGGTTTCTTCAGTCTGACAAAGTGACCATTCAACCTCATTGGGGTGCATTCACTACGGTAAGGGAATACCCTTCCGTATTGTTTTAATTCTCACGGCTTGCATGCAGGGTACAATATATGTCGGCGAATGCCAAGTTTTGGATAACGTACGGACGTTCCTTGAGACCGGCCGACCCAGGTATCCCGTAAATAAGCCTAAGGGAAAAGAAGTGTAGACAGGTAGAAATAAACCCAAATGTAAAGATAGTCATCAAGGCAAATGTCTTCCTTCCGGTCTTGACAAGCCCTTATCCTCAGGCTCGCATGAGATATGAAGTCTATCACATTTCTAGGGAGATTTTATTGGCCAAACACTCATGATCCGCATATGATATTGCGCATAGATTATTACAACTTTGCTTTGACTAGTGCCTTCGCCTCCTGCACATCGTTAACAAGTGTACCAATACCGTTGCCAACCCAGACCGAAATGTTGTCACCATCCTTGAGATACAAAGGTGGTTTACGGACAAATCCAACACCGGCAGGGGTGCCAGTCAAAATAATCGAGCCCGGCTCTAGCGTTGTGCCTTGGGATAGATGTGCAATTGTCTGCCTAACATTGAAGATCTGATCGCTGGAAGAGACAGTATGTCACCATGGGCGATAAAATGGTAAGCGAATACTTACGCAGTTGTTCCGTTTTGCACGAGCGCTCCATTTAGAACAGACTTGAGTGGCACTGTTTGAGGGTCAGGGATTGCAGACGCAGAGACCAGACAAGGTCCCAAAGGATTTGTGTTGTCTGACAGACGTGAGCATGGTCAGGACACTCAGGCAACGAACGAACCAAAGCTTTTGGAGAATCCCCATTGCGACACGATCATTTGATGTTTTCGGAAAGATACCTATGAAATAATACAGTCAATAAACGGGCAGGAACCCTCTGTGAGAAAGGATATACTAACATCGTTCGCTCCAGTGTAGGCAAGGACATAATCCAGAGCATTCTCCTCCGAGACGTCCTTCGCCGGCTTTTCCAATCACAATAGTAAATTCTACTTCATAGTCTGACTGGTGCTCCTTCGGGGGCTGAACTGCTGATGGGATAACGATGGGTGCCAGAGGTCCAATGAGAGAGTTGACGGGCTTGTAGAACAATATCGGGTACCTAAAGTATGTCACAAGGTTACTACGGCGAAACTACCTCGGGCAACGTTCGGTCTCACACTGGTTTAGCCATCTTCGCCTCGATCTTTTATGCAAAAGTTAGTCTTGAGTGAGTCAGAGCTAAGTAGGAGACTCACAGCGTGATCCGAATAATTCAGTCCCAAGCACCGTACCACCTTAACTTCCTCTGCAGCCAGAGGTGTCAAGAGTTGTTTCACGGTAAGTATGTTCTTCGAAACCTGCGCGGCAGGGTCCAACGCAGAACCGATGATTTCATACGCCCTGATAGTCTTGCCTTCGTAGGCCGCCAAACCCACTGAAGTGCATTCAGCGAACCTATATGTACTGAGAAACGGCAACAACGCACCATCCAAGGAGGCATCAACAGGCTCACCAATATGCACACGTGAAGTCTCAAGGGCTACGAACCGAATCAAACGTGTCCATTGCTAGAAAGAAGAGCCGTCAAGGCAGGGTGTCTAAACGTTTGCCAGTGAGCTCACTGTCTTGATGGGTGCCATTTGACAGAGCTGGGGAAAGAGTTTCTCAGAATCGGATGCCTGCAGTTGGGAAAGGTTGGAAAGGCACTATTTAGCCACGAATCACGGCTTTATGGTTCTATCAATGTTGGTCCGGGCCGGTTTGGCGGAGCACCTGAGGAGGACGGGTATTCCGTCGGAAAACAAATGGAAGTAGGGAAGGAAAGAAGAAAGTAGGTTTTGTTAAAGTCATCGGTGAACCACATTACTATGCACGGTAGAAAAATGTTACAAAAAATATAAAAATCATGAAATGTACCGCCGGGCTCACTGCTCACTGCACTATCAATATTTCGATACTCAACTAGTTGTCATAAGAAACTAGCCAGGGCTCCAAAATACATCGCCGAAAAAGCATTGCTGCAGAAATACTTAGGGATAGAATATTGCGACGATTTGAGCCTTTAGTCAAAAGTCGTCCCTCTATACAACCTACTATTAACGTAGGAGGACATAAGATCAAAACGTATCCCGTTCCAGCTCCATCTGTCTGCATTCCTCGATTAACTTTCGCAACTCGCCTACTCCAGAGGTGTCTTCTTGTTCCATTGGCGGCACTTCATACTCCCAAGACAGATCCTCGTCCTCATCCTCATCCTCGTCCTCGTCCCGTCCTCTTCAACGTCGTCTTCTTCTTCAAAAGGCAACTCACCCAGCACTCCTCCAGTACAATCCTCCAATCTGGCACTAGCTTTGTAACACATATCCCACCATCTCTCCCACCGTTTGAACCCATCTTCACTCTCATCTACATATCCGTACTCCGTGGGTGGTGCGCTCTCAGGCCCCCCATTTTTTTCCAACACCGTCAGGACATTCGGGCTCAGGACCCGCACCCTGGCAAGTTTTGGGAAGTGGGTCTTATCCAGCACAGCGGCAAAGTTAGAATCATTCGCACGTCGAATCATTGAGTCAAGCAGAGAAAGTTGTGACGCTGCATCTTTCTTCACGGCGGTGAATGCTAGTGACAAGCCGTGCAGACCAACATCGCGAACTTTATCATGCATCATCTGGCCCTCGATACGCCAGTCCGCGTTAAAACATACTGTTTCAAGGCTCGGGCAGCGTTGGAGGACTAGATCCATCGCGATAGGATGTGAACAGGTAACGTCGAGGAGAGTGAGTTTGCTGCCATGCACGTCCAAGACAGGTAGAATGTCGGATTGGAAAGTGTTGAGTGACAGGACTCGAAGAGACGGCAGGGTCCAATTCAGGGTCTGTTCAAGGAACTGCGCGGTATTTCCGTACAAGGAAAGCTGGGTGAGGCGCGGTAGGGAGAGCGCAATGGATTCCGCTGCCCCAAGCGGCGGATCATCTTCGTCATCGAGGCCCTTGAGTGACCTGAAGGAGAAATGCGCAGAAGTGAGGAGAGGAAGGGATGATAACATCCAGATTAGCTTGGGGAGGCTCGAAACCGGGACGTTGAGGTTAAGGGTATGGATCGTGCGCCTTACATAGGTGCTGATGGTATCTGCGACAGGCGTAAATGCGCTGCTGCTGGCTGGAAACGACATAACCACGATTTCGAGGTTGGGACAATGCCTGATGATAGTCGATAATGCATTCGCCGATTCCGGATTAAGAACGGCGTCTGAGTAAGAGGTAAGATGGAGACGCTTGGTCCACCATCCTGGAGAAGAATCTGATTTGTTAGAGTCGAGGATGGCACACAGACCAGGGAGTTTGGATGGTCCGTTGAAGAAAAGGCAATGAAAGAAGAGCTCGTAGCCGACTCGATGGAACGTTTTGCAGGTCAGGATGATGCTCTTCTTGGTCAAGTAGCTGCGTCGTTGAAGTGCATTTAGGGCTTCGCCGGGACTGCGTAGGGACCATGAACCAAAGGTATTCCTGAACCACGCGCTACCTGCCATCGATGTCGGCAGCACATGATGAAAAAGGACGTCCTCGTCGGCGGCCAAAGTGAATATTGCAGATAATATTTCGGAAGGAAGAGATTCCATCTATTTATGAAGGTTAAGTAGAATTTCAACGCAGAGTATTGCTTCATACCTTGGCCGGGGAAGAGGGGAAAAGGGCAACCGCAAAATGTCAACGTGCAAACCAAACTCGGCACGCGTGTGTGGCGTGGGAACTCTACAGCCGGCGGCAAATCTTTCCGGCCATTTTTTCTGTAAACGACTCTGCAGCTACTCATGCTGAGGCAGCTTTCCTCCATCGTACGCCGTCATGGCCTAGCATCCAGACGCTACAACTCTACAGAAGTCATGCGTGTTGCTCGCATAGGAAAGCTTCCGGAAGGATACGATCTAAATCAAGTCCTTCGCGCAAGCAAAGCTGTTCTGTCACCCATTGAACAGATAGTCCCCGGCCAAGATCACGTCCTACTACGTTTTTTCGACGAAGATTTCGCCAAGCGCTTTTTGCTCACCAAGTCCAATCCATATGTGGATGACTGCGAGTACGATAGCCCAGTACCACTTGTCTCAGCAAAAATAGTAGCCCATTGCGGTCTGGGAGCCCAACGCAAAGTTAGGCTTACTGCGGCGACCCCGCTGACCATGGAGACCGCCCGTGCTGCCCTCTCAGCTTATGGCGACCCCACAGTTACAGACATCCGAATTCACAACGGTACTGCATTCATTGATTTGGCAGATGTAAATAGTGCTATCAAGGTTCGATATTCTTCTGCATGTGATAATATTGCATACTCATGCATGCAGGTCGTCAATTCTCCTGATGTAACAGGTCTTGTGGGTGCAAAGTTTGACTATTTCGAGACGACCAGGCAATTCAGAAACCCAAGTTTCGTTTCAAAAGCACTTGAAATAAAATATGGCGGAAAGAGGGCAATTATTATCCGCGATATTCAAGACGTTGTCAAGACGGAGGAAGCCGTGTGGTCAACTGTCGGGTCCAAGACGAGCGAAACGGTGTTGGATTCCCACATCATTCCGGAGCAGAAAGTGAGTCAAAGTCTACTCTCAACAACCTCGCCTGACCTCGTTTCTAGGCTATGGTTCTCGCATTCTCTACAGCAAGACTTGCCAATGACTTCTTTAGAAGATTCAAACCCAAAGGTTTCCAAGTCAGTGTGACTGTGGCCAAGACATACTTGTATAGGCCGGAGATTACAGCCATTGGTATGGGCGCGAGTCGGACTTTGCAAATTCGTGGGAACGGGAGCCAAGACCTAGCGCAGTTTGGCCAGTTTGGTCCGGTAGTACATGTCGCCCAGAAGTTAGACCATTTCATTTCTCACGTCTGCGCTAAAAATTCACATTTTTTTCTCCAGAGACGATGTAACCGAAATCACATATAAGAGCTTCTGGGATGCCATGAACGCTCTGCTCCTGCTTGAGTCTGGCAATCATCATTTGACTGGATTTGACGGCATGTCGGTATCCTTTTCAAAGACGGAACCTGTCACAATCGCGCCGCCCCGGTTGCCCCCATCATCTGAACCAACTCCGTCAGCAGGCGGCCTAAACTTCATTGAAAAGGCGAAGTCGCAGGCTTCGGAGGCTGCGGAGGCATTACCGCAGGAAGCTTGAAAGGTTCCTTAGGTAGGAAGGGATCAAAATTGAGAGGGATCTTAAATTTTATGATTCTCGTTTATTCATCACGGATTAGATAGGTTGGATTTATTCTCCGGTATCACATCCCTCTCTAAAATGACAATGCACTACCGTTGATCTCCTTCGGACTGCTTGGGATTGAACATAACTACTAAACACCGAGAGAATAGTTTTGACGGGGATCATGATATTAATTAGACATTTTCAAGTCAAAGTCACGAACAACAGCACCAGGGCAACTGTGGGTTTCGTGGGCAAAATTTATAATTATACGATTTCATGTCTTCGACGGTCGCGCTGCCAACTCCTCTGCTTTGGCAAGGAATTCCTTCCCTTGGGTCGAACGAGTAGGTTCTGTTTGTGGTGGTAACGTAGGAGGTGCGACGGTCACGGGCTCCGTGTTCGCTATGTATATCGAGGCGCCGTCAAGTCCAGTGACGCTATGAGTTCCGGACTCGAGCTGGAGAAGAGCGTTCATAGCATCATGGAAAGACTTGAACATGACTTCTGTAATGTTGCCGCTGAATAACGATTTAATAAACTGGTTTATGTAGGAAGTGCGAAGGGCCGCCTACTTTTTGAAAACATTCACCACCGGTCCAAATTCCTTGAGTTGTGCTGCATTCCGAATCTTCCTACTTGAGCGAATGTACAATGTTCGGCTTCCACCAAGTTCTATGATGGAGAGGGCTGGTTTGTCTAGATCCAGCTTATGCCAGTTGACTCGGACGCCAATAGCCTCGGTAGAAGGAGCGAATTTCTTCTTAAAATCCAATGCGGCTTGGGCAGTAGCAAATCGCAAAACGATAGACTAGAACAAGCCAATTTGAGTAAGATCATAGCACCAAGACGTTAAACTCACGTTTTGGGATTCAACAACCTCCGAGTCCAGCACCATGGGTTCCGCCTTCGATCCAACAGTAGACCACACAGCCTGCTCAACTTGGGCCATGTCTGTAATACCGCTGACAACAACAGCAGATCTCCCTCCATACGCAATCTCATTGCGTACGCGCACAAACGGGGGGTAATTGTAGCGTCGGGAATTGTTGAAATAGTTGATGATGGTATTCTGTAGGAGTCCCTCCTTCGGCTTACCCACAGCCTATCATGATGAGCATAGTCAGACACATTGGAAAGCACTCGAAAGAACCAAAAGAAAAACCTTAATGGCGGAGCGTATATCCGCAAATTCCAAAAAGGCAGTAGCCTTGCCCAACTCCTCCTTCTTCACTATTTCCGTATGTGCCATCGCGTCCCAACAATCAGCAAAGGCCTCCTTCACTGAATCTATCGTTATAGAAATGGGCAGGTTCATTATCCGTATTTTCCGAAAAGCACCCAAGCCAATATGAGCGGCGATTTTTGCCGACAGAGGTGGTGTCGGACCCTCGTAAGCGAAAGTTTCGCTATGTTTGGATTTTGCATCGACAACGCGAGCCGCACTAGCGGTGTCTGGGAACCATACAAGGAGGTGGTCCTTGCTCGGTATTGCTTTCTCGACGGGTATTGCTTTCGCGTTGAAGAGCGTTTTCTGGATGTCGTACCCTTCAGTAAGATCACAAATCCGTACCAAACGAGAGGGAGGAGAAGGATTCTCTCCCGCCGCTGAAGTCGATAGTGAGCGATACAGGGCATGCCGCCGGAGAGCAAAGGAGCAAGGCCTAAACATGTACAAGTACCAGACAGTGAAAAAATGGCTGGTGGTCCCACGCCACAAACGCGTTCCCAAAGCGGCTTATCAATTTCGAATTCACGTCCTGCTAGTATCAACAGAGGAACTAGGGTCGAGTCGAAGCTGTTTCGGTGGTGAATTTTGGAGCCCCGGGTTGGTTTCGTATTATAATCAGTCGCCACCAGCACGTCTTTTTTTGAACATAATTTCTGACTGAGGGCTATACACCGATTACTGATAAGCTTTGCTTCTGAGGTGTTTACCCACGATTCCCGCTCTGTTCCAGGACTCACTAGTATGAATTTCATCTTCCGTTGGCATTACAAAGATACTGCTGTAGAATGCCTTGTTTGCAAGTGCTATTACTATTTCCCTCAACGTCATACATTAGATCTGAGTTGTCTCCGCGTCGGATGCTGTTCATATCAGACTCTCTCCGGTCCATGGTGACGGACAGTAACGGGGGTGATTACAGACGCGTCGGAAATTTCCCGAATTGGCCTGATCACGCCTTATTCATAATAAATTCGAGTGGCGCCAAGTAAGACCATCCCTGCTTCCTCACCATCACCACCACCATGGCTCTGCAACCTTCCCTTCGTCCTCTCATCATTGCTGGTCGCCCTGACGCACCTCACACCTTGGATATTTTCTGTGAGTAACATCACCACATCACCATGTCTCATGTCTTGACCATCGCCCAGTGGACTATGTTTGTCCCTTCAGGTACTCCCCCTTGTTGCTCTCCCAACGAAGCATCCCTGACAATCAACTCGCAGCGCAAAACTAGCCGTGACCATAGACGCTGTACTCAAGCCTCTGTTCGGCCCCGGCGGGAAATACGATGGCAAAGTGAAAGCCATCTTTCGTCCTCAAGTCCAACCATGGCACGGCAGCTCTACATTCACCCATGAGGCTGGGTTAGCAGTGAGTCATCGTTGGTACATTCATCACGCCAGGAGGCAGTAGAGGACAGTGCGCACTGGTTTGGCAACTTCTTGGATCGGCAAGACGTGTTCCTCAGAACAGGACCTGGAAAATGTTAAGGCCTGTCGTGCATATTTGGTCATTTTTGACCGCTTTGGACTCAGGCTTATCTTTAACAATTCGGTGTCGGCCTCCCGCCAAGGCTTGGGTTCTTCAATTGTCGAAGGTAGAATACGTGTCGGAGCTTTGAGATCAGCGTTAGAGGATCAATTTGGCCGATATTTGTTCGAAGCGAACTTGAGCCTCATCGGGTATTATCTGGGTTCTTAAAGAACTCTTCTTTACTGCCTCCTTCCGGTGTCTACACTACTGTCCGAAGTCATCCTTTCTCATCGGAGTTCTCAGGTTGCACGCGCATCTCCCGAGTCATTCTGGAAATTTTCTCTCGCGGTGAGTCGTCTTTCATATAACCGAGGTCATATGGGCAAAGCACGTCGTGCTACATATGGCTGGGTCTTTGTCCTTCCAAACTTCTTGATAGATTCAACATAACTCATTCGTTCGCAGCTTTTCAAACATCAAGGCGAATACTTCGACATTCCGACCTCCACGCTCACCCCACTTCAAATTCGCGAAAAACTCGCGAAGCTCGTAGATGACGTTATCCAGTCGAAGAGCGTCACGGATGAATTCAAAGACCTGCTCTCGCTCAAGTCAAGCCCGAATGGAGGTGTCGCTGTAACCGATGATTTGAAATACACCAGTACGTTTGAATGCCTTATTTCCCCACAGCTTATCTCATCCAGCCCCGGTGAAACAGTCAAGTTCTCGAGGCAAAATAGTATTCACGTCTCTCCGACGGTTCTTTGGGATGGCCTCGTTGCGAGTGAAATCTCAAGCAGTTGGGGAGAGAAAGAGTGGACCCAATTTTTAGCGGCAAAGGTAAACGCATGAGAACTGTCCATACTACACAAAGAAAGGGAAATATTGTACAATAGTAAAATCGCGAATTAGATAAGTTAGAAGGAAGAATGTCCAAGTATTACTATGCTAGTCTCGACGTCGCATATCGTGATATTCGTATTCGTATTCATATTTCCACTTGCTCGTTAGTTTCTTCTCCGATGACGCCTGTGTATCCAAACCGCTTCTTAACGTTCGAGCTCATTGCGGTGGCCACAGTCTTCGGACCGCCCTGCATGTAGCCCATCGTCAGTTTGCTACTCAGAGCATCAAAATCCAATCTTGCGCCGATTTTTAGAGTGTCCGATTTCCACACTCGCTGGTAGATTTGCGACTCAGTGAATGGCCTTATGTTATGTGGGGAAGGCTCTGATGTTTGTCCACCAGAAGAGGTTTTGACCCAGACCCGTATTCGATGGGATGCCCCAACAGGCATGGATTTCAATGGAACAGTGCTTCAGGGAGTCATAATGAACAAGACGGCCATCGAGGAAGAAGTGTCACTCACTAGATACAGAATGTCACCTCTCTCGGATCACACTCAAGGTTTAGCCTTAGGTCTTCGAAAAGGACAGCTCCCACCCCGCAGCACTCGTACTCCATGGAATAATCATACACGCTTTCATTAATGCGATGCCATCTAGAGCAGGACGATCAAAATGATTTTTAGCGCTCGTTGTGCAGTCACCGCAGTACAGACTCACCGAATGATAAATTGAACTTTGGCCCTCCCAACGGCCGCATCATAGACCTGAGAGCTAGCGAGCACCCGTCTTAGTCGGGCCATCGACAAATCGGCAATGCACGAGAAATCCGGATCTTTCCCTATCCACAGGTCGTCCTCCCCGAATAGGCGATGGCAGAATTCGTTGACCCGTAGCCAGACGCGATATGAGAAGAGCGTGCCGACAGGCAGGCTTGTTTTACCGGGAACAAGGCTGTGGAGAGGTTTGAGCATAAGGTTGCGCCAGCGTGAGATATACGCACAAGACGATGAAATTTAGCTGTCGGGGATCTACGCTGAGTTTGAGCGTTACGGGTTCACCGAGGGAACGTGTGATTTTGTTGACCTTGAGGGAGAGGGTCAAGGTGTATTTTCCTGGTGTTGGAGTTCCATGGGCGGGCTCAAGCCTAAGTGCATGTCAGGATGATATTGGTGGGTAATGTCAAGAGATTGCTAACGATATGATGAAGTACATTTGGGTTGCACCGTCGTAGACGTTGTAGGTGTATTCGTATCGTTCATGGGCATGTCGTGTAGTGCGGCGTGTAGGGGACGGTCTATCATCAAGTACTTGATGATAAGCTATTGGTCAGCGATACGAAGGTTTTCTGCAATACGAACAGGTACGGCTATACCTTAAGCTTCGGTTATTCTTGCGGAGATTGTCGACGGATAGAGAGCGACTGAATGTGCTCGAGCCCGTTGTAGTGGTGTTGCTGTGATGTGGTTGATTCCAAGTGAGCTCGATGGTACAGCTGGATTCTGATAGATGACGGCTCACCTTCGAGTTATTGCGACGTAGTCCGGTGCTGGATCGAAAACGGGGACGTTCGAAGTCGGGGTAGGACATTTTGTTGACAGTCTGCGGAAGGAGGACGGTGGGATCCACAAGACAGCCGTGAGCATGCGCTATGTATGTTAAACTAAGCGCTTTGAACCCATAGCTCTGGGTTCACCGGATCACGCATCACTGGACCCCTTATGGTACGTCTGGGTAGCTCGTTCCGTGTGGGATACGAGTCGCCTGATCAAACAATTGTTCGTTGATGGAGTTCCCCTTGATAGATTGCATCGGAACGCACTTTAATAGATTGCGGACCGTGCCCTAAGAGTGTCATACAGTCTCTTAGGAACAATGCCAATACGTGGTTTATCGCCTCTCAGCTTGGCCTTCTCCTCCCCAGTGAGCTCGCGGATGTAGAATCCCATCTTCGACCTACACATGTGCACTCTCCAGATTCGATCTATCTTGGGATCATTGATAGCAACCCTCCAATCGCCCGCAGCCTGACAGTATTCTCTCAGCTTACACAAGATCCTAAACCCACGATCAAAAACGTCTTCGATGGCCCATGACGGTTGAGCTTCCGTTGCCCATCTTCCAATAAGTTCGTCCACTTGATCTGGACCCAAGAATCGGCTTTTGGACAGAATGTAATTATTTCTGAATCCGAGAAATATAACCGGGATACCGAGCAGATGGCATCGAACTCGCCACTTCTTCAGATCCTCCGCCAACTTCCTAATACGATGATCAGAGATGTGTGGACATCACCGTACATATAGACCTACTGAGGTTCGCGGCCATCTTTCCTGCATCTAAGCTCGATGTAATGGTTAGGCTGCCCGTTGCGGCCATCTACAGAGTCAGTCAATGGCTTAAAATTTTACGAATGATGATCACACCTTGGACACAATGTATCTCTCCAGATGTTAAGAGCTGTAATCCCCCCAAAGTACGGGTTATCACCGTGTTGAAGTCATTGACACCGACGGGATCTTTCGGGGTGGAACACGGTTCCAGCATACTTGGATCACACAGCTGGGTTGCCACTCTTCGAAAACCGTAGCCCCTGCAAACGACGTCAAATGAGATCGCAAACCTCTTAAGCCAACAGCCTGACAAACCCGACGTAGCCCTCTGTAGTGGCCCGCTTTCTGACGTTATAAATAGCACCCGGTCAGCCAATGAATAGGTTTGAAACTTGTCACATACCGCTTCAAGGCATGGGCCTCTAAATATAGTTTCCCACTGATGTAAGATGCATTGAATTCGCCTACACCGCGTACAAGTCTCAAGCCAAGATTGAATTGCACAGCCAATTACGAAGAAAACAGCGCACATACTTGGACAATGCTTCGGTTGTCGCTATAACATCCGACCTCAACCAGCTGTGTCGATTCCCGTGCTCAAGGCAAGCCTCCAGCATATGATCAACTCTAACAGCCTCGTGAAGCTTGTAAGGATCTTGGGCGGTATAGTGCTCGACGCCAATACCCAGGTTCATCCCAGGCGCCGGCCGCCGGAACTGCCGCAAAAGTGTGTTGTCGTATCTCACGACAGAGTGATCCAGACGAGAGTAGTATGCAACCTGCGTTGCAGGTCCTAAGAAGACATTCGGTACATGTTCTGCTACTGGCACGAGCTGGAAGTCCCATCTCTTTGAGTCGTGCTGTGCACTTGGACTTGAATAGAACCGTAATAGGCCACGAAGGTATTCATGAAACGGAAAAACACGCGTCCCTGGTCGAACAGACAGTCTAATCATATGAAAGGAAGGTCAGTTTATCCTCGAAAAGAGCCAGCGCACATCGAAGCCTGATGCTGAACGCAGCAGCTCAGTGCACGTCGTTGTCGTGGTCAAAAAAATGCAAAAATTGTGATAACGTAAGCACACTCTCTTATCCACGAACTTGGTCCGCTGCTTGCGCCGGTAACTGAAATAAGTATATAGATATTGTATACGTGCGGACTTTGGTAACATTGCCTTGCGTAACAGGATTCTGTACCTTGACGGGTTTAAAATATAGGAACAAACGCCAAACAATTTTAAAACAGAAACAGGCCGTATGCCAGAAACTTCCAAATCAGGGCTCGTTCCAGCGGAGTCGAAAGTTCGCAACGCAGAATTTCTGAGCAGTCCATCAAGCTTTGAGTTGAAGCTGATCATGAGCGCTGAAGCCTGAAGCTTAGAGACTTAAAGACCCCAACATGTTATCAGTTATCTTCCGAATCGCAACACTCACAATGATTCTTCAAGCTTTCATGCACATGGATGCATTGATGGACTCTCCCACAACCGAGACCTGTGACTGCGGAATGACGAGTCCTGAACCCAATCACTTTCATCTATATGTGGTATGTTTACATTGGCATTCGTCTTCTTCGCGCCAATCGTGCCCAATTTTTGAATGGACATATATTTAGTGCCGAGAAGCGATCGACATCCTGTGCACTCTCCTTCCAACACGGGGTTTGCCATAATCGTGATGTTGCCTTTCTTTACGCGCTGAAGGAACCTTAGCAACCTGGTGATTTTCAGCTGTCATTTCGTCCGTCTTATCATTATCCCAGAACAGCCGACCAGAAGCTATGCGCAGCAAGCTACAGTCGCACGAATGAACCAGACGTAAGTATTAGCATTAGGAAAACTAAATCAGGATTCAGAAACAGCTCTTTGGTGATGGAAATCGCTCAACTAGCTGTCTCTTGTATACGAATGGAGACTCAGAGTGTTCCTCAAGTAAGTATAAGTCTGACTGAATCTGAACCTCTGATGTAAATCGATTGACAATGAAGTTACATTCCCATGTAGAGGTCAACAAGGCCCAGTAATGGCGACACAGGTTGCAGCGAATCGATTAACGCTGGAATCCCCTTATTCTCTGAAGTGGTCAACAAGTAGTTGCGACACAGGTTACGGTGTATCAATTAACGCTTGTTCTCTAAGGTAGTCATCAAGGCCCAGTAGTTGCAACACATGTTACAAACAACCGTTCAAGGTTGCAGACGTCTAGCGCTGAGAAACGCCTGCTTGTTCTATGCGCCGATTGATAGTCGCTGTCAGATCTGGCCTGAAAGAGGCGCGGAATCAACATATGCAGCGTTCGTGGAGCAGTGGCCACTTGGATAGGGTTGGATTCGTATTCAAAGTCGACTTTTCCATCGTAATTGTATATACGGTTCAACATCTGATTGACGACGTTTCGCAGTCTATACTGTTACTAATGCTCTGTTGATTGAAAAGTCTTGTATATTTGTCTCGTGCTAGCCTGCCAGCGGAATTTTTTTTTTTGACATCCAGGAGTGCGAAGTATTCAATCGCTATGCCGCCGGCTAGACAACATCGCGTTTCACAGGCAGTGTCCTGGGTCCACCTTGCCAGAACAATTTGCCTCAGAATCTGCAGATCTACGATGCGTAAACTTTTCTCTCGGAGCAACACCAGCCTCCAATGCCACGTGGGAAACGGAGACCCAATCGATGATGACCGAGGCGGCAGCTCAGATTTGCCGATGGGCAGTGATTGCACCGCAAAGTTATTTATAGAATGAAGTCTCTCTACCTGTCTCTCGCCTTCACTTGCAACCATCAGCACCATGAAGCGATCTCGCGACCCAAAAGCTTTACCCGCTGAAGAAGGCGTCGACACCTCGTCTCGGTCGCGCTCAAAACGCTCAAAAGTCCAGGCATGTTCGTCGTGTCGCAGACATAAAACGCGCTGTGAAGTTCTCGATTTGGAACGGAGCGTCGTGCGATGCCATCGATGCAGCGTTCTAAAGCTCGAGTGTTCCTATGAGGGCATGGATAAATCTGTTTTTTCTCCAGAGCCTTCGGTCGCGAAATCCTCGCCTGGCAGCGTGGAGGCTCCGACAATACAGTCAGCGTATGAATTAGGAGTGGGGAGTAGACTTCTTAATACCGGAACGAGCTCTGGCAGTCCCAGTACTGCAGCTGATTCACCTCTCGGTTTGGGTAAGGACGACACAAATTACTTTCCTCGGCCCGACAATATGTGGGCTTTTGTACCTCACCGTCTTGACTGGTGGGCACCTTTGACGGCAATGCAGGAGTTAGCAAAGCAGCCTCAGGAAGATAAATTCCATACGCCTGCAATGAATGACCATTCACTCTCCAATATCCTCTCCCAAGCGGAAATTGATCATCTAATCACTTTGTAAGTTCTGTCTTTTTTGTCTGTCTTTTCCGAGACGAAAAACATACATTCGCAGATTTTCTGTTAACTACGGTCCATGGATTAATTTTGCGTTAACTGGAGAAGGTTCAACATCGTTCCTGGACCTCATATGTTGCACAATAGCATCGCGTTACCTTGATGCTGCTACACGAGACCTAGTAGCACCAAGGCTTCAAAGGTTGGCCGAGGATACGATAGCCCGCATGATCTTCAATCCGGAATTGTTTGAATCTCAAGAGACAATAAAAGGTCTTATCATTCTGTCGCTGTGGACACCTATATGTGGCCTTTCAAAAGGTGGCGGTCGCGATGGTCGAATGTTGATCAGCATGGCTGTCAGTATGGCCTTAAATCTTGGATTAAACGACGCATCTGCAACAGCAGTTAGCCTTCGAGATAAAGTACCTTGCGACCAAGCGGCTGTGGATGAGGCTACGAACAAGGCGAGACTAGTAAGCACTCCTTTGAAGAGAAGGGTCTCTATTAATCCTTTCATAGTGGATCATTCTCTCAACCACTGAATCCATGTGAGTCTAACTTAACAGCTCTCTCGGTTTTCCGATCCAAACTCTGTTGCAGGTTATGCATTGGTACACGACGTGCACCTCTATCTCGTCGTTCCCCCTCTGACATGTCAGTTTTCACCATTATATCCCCCTCGAATATCTCAGAAGGTCGTGACTTACGAATACGGCTGCTCGCGGAAATTTACAATGCAGGGGAACAAGGGATGGCGGTAGAATTTCCTACTCGTGAAGATATGGATGCTTGGTACAGCGGAATATCAAATTCACTGGCAACAATGGATAGACTCTGTAGATTGATCCTGCCGCTCTCGGGTAAGTACTTCCCTTCAGAATTTATGTGCAATAGAACTTATCCTATTCTAGTGGTCGTAAGTCACGACAAATTCTACTATCATATGCTTCTCCTCCTCCTCCAAGGTGTTCGACTATTGGTCCTGTACCACGCTATTCAAATAGCGCGTCGCGCTGTCCTCAACCCTGATGGTAACACGAGCATGTTCTGGTTCTTAGAAGTTAAACCTCGTGGCCTTAATATTATCACGACGTGGGGAAAAGAGTGCCTTTCCGTTGCAGAGGCTGTTATTGTGTCGCTGCTGCAAGCTGACAAGACGTTGCTTCCCACAACGCCTGACATCACGTTCATGATGATGGCGTTTGCTGGTGCTATGATTGTGGGGGTTAAATTTCTTATGGTGGAAAGGGTTGGAATAGAGCTTCTCGGCTCGGGCGACGCGTTGCTTGAACAGAGTTTCCAGCTTCTCTCGCAGGTAGCCTTTTCACAGGATCATGCAGCTCAACGGGTTTCAGGGTTGCTACAGGCATTTCACGCCTCTTGGATGAAGAGGCAAAAAAGCGAGTTCAACCTTTTGGGCCCCTTGTCGGCGTTTCAACAGTCTGGAACGCACTTCCCTACTTCGGGTGTGGCAACGGAGGAGGAGAGGGTAGACGCTCCGGATCCTGCGATGTTTCAGGATATTCAGTTTTGGTCTACATTATTCGGAGGAGACTCGGGTGTGGACTCGATGGTTTATCCTCAGAGTAATATGCGTGAGACATACAACTAGTAGTGTCGGCCCGCAGCAGTGTTTTTGTATTCGTAGTTGTGTAGCCTTAGATAATCTCAATTTTCAAGACTTTGGGTTGGCGGAAAGTAGTCTCGAATGATCTGGACTATGTGCCGGAGTCGGGAGGAGTAAATCAGTAGGGACTCACACGCGCATCAGCAGACCATGAACTTGGAAAGAATACTAGAAACATGTCTTAATTATCGTTGATAGTAAAAAAGTAGGGTAACTCTAATTGGGCGCTCATACGCTGGATGCTTCCGTCAATTTGTATTGCTCCCCCGCTACAATCGAATCTTTGGTGATGTACTTGCCAGGCCAGAATGGCATGTACACGCCAATGGAAAGAAGGAGAGGCAATGAATCGAGGCAGTAGAAAAAGACTAAATAATGACAATGAGTACTGCGGTGGTTCGGTTGCAGAAGAAACGCTTACCTTCGTGCGTGCGAACGTAGCTTCCGCGATCAGAAGCTCCTTCAACGAGACGGTAAATAGTACGGATCTAAGCTAAGTCAGAATGAGAAAAACCGTAGGACGGTGCTGAGCTTACGATAATCAGAAATGAAGATACGTAGAGCAACCACAAAGCCTTCCACCAGTATTCTCCTCCGGTAGTGACGCGAGCCTTCTTGATTTTCCAGTGGGTCCATAACATCATCAAGGTGAATATGTAGTACGAGATGGACTGGAGGATCAGGCCGGCAAGAAATATATTTTTCCCAAGTGTTGCACGGTCTGGGTTGATGATCAGGGCAGCTCCTCCAGCCTGTATAAAAGGGTGATTAGAATCGTTGGATTAAAAGTAAAGTGTTAATTGCACCTGAACGATGAAAGTGACTGATGTCGCTGCATATGAAGATCTTAGAGACACGTGTAGGCGCTAATATGCAGAACCGAGCTCCGAGGCACTGGACGACAAGGCGGCCGTAGACGATGTAGTTAAAAGCCAGAAATGCGGCCGGGGCGCACGCAATGAGGACATTTTGCGTGGCGAGAAGGCCTTTGGAATTTTGATGATCCACGGAGGAGACAAGGACGATTTTGATGAAGAAGCCTACACCGCTGACTGGAAATTGGGAGATGAATGTTGGCCGGGGATGGAGTTGGAGGTATAGGGAAGGTACTAACCTACTGCACCGATAGGAAGACAGAGCCCCCACCAGTTGCGGTATTGGTAGATACGAAAGAATAGAACAAAGGCGATTAAGACGTAGACTATGCCGACGATTGCCGCCGGGACTTTGCTGGGAACTTCTCCATAAACAATCTCTGTTCGTGTTGGTACTTGGGAAGAGTTGTCTAGGAAGAAGTTTTAGTATAATGTACAGCATACTGGAACGTGTGCACGTACCATTTCCAGCTGTGTCTCTGGCCATGTATAATATCGTCGTTGCGGCTAAGTCCATGCTTGCAGCGATGCGTTTGGTAAAGGTCATCAAAACGGGGGGTGATGTGAGTGAGAGGGTTCATGTTTTGAGCCCTTATATACCGTAAATGTCGAATAGAAACCACAGAAACCTGAAGTGCTCCGTCGGAGATGGTATTGGGATGATGTAGACAGTACATGTTTAAGACCATCTCCGTCGGAGGCAAGTTCGATCACGTCCTGATAAGGCAGGAGGCTAGCAGGAGAGTACAGCCACTTAGGTCCTCGTTATTGCACACCTGCATCGAGCAGTGCTATCGTCCGTTGGGGCCTGTTGATTGCCAAGCTATCGTGCATGCCTGCAGATGCACCGCCCGTTCGTGTCGTCGTTCGTCTGCCCTACAACAGGCCCGAGAATCCCCCCAGCGACCCACCACGAGTACGTGGACCACAGGGATGACTGTCTTCGTTGGCTTTGATCCAAGTTTAGATAGAATGGACCCCAGAAAAAGCGGACATTTTGTGGAAGGTTATTGAGCGGTCACGGACAACTGATAACGGAGGAACAGACTGTGAGCTCCCCTGTTTTTTTTTTGCTGCCGTGGCCCTGAACGCTCTTTAGGGAAGGGATTGGCTGCTCACCTGGAAGTTCCGTTGCCGTACCTCTTGTATAGAGTTCATGCCAGATTCCAAGAGGAGCTCAGAGGGCTGCACAACATTCCTGGCGTTGTGAGTCCTGCACCAAGTAAAGCAGGAGAGGAATTCCCTTTCATCGAGCCGCCCTCCATGGCGGCCCGGGCGGCCAGCAGGTTGGCCAGCAGCTCTCGACTCTCTGGCTCTTCTGGACGCAATTCGACGCCATTGGGGATCCGTGCACGCCTCAGCTCGCTAGGCCACAACTCTCCTCGGCCGAAAAAGGCATCGTCATCATCCACACTCACGTTACAAAGCACCGCGAAACCTCAGGTCCCTGTTCGTCCGCCGTCGCTGTCGTCGTCGGAAAGTACGGACTCGGAAGATGAAGATGTCCTGAAGGAAGAAGAGGCCGATCGGCAGGCGGAGGAACAGGAAGCTTTGGACAGAAAGCTCAAGGATCTCCAGAAGATGATGACAAATGACGCCTTGGGATTGGTCAGTGTCGGAAAGAAGAACAGGACAGACCATCGACCGTGGTCGAATGGGAATGGTGTCGCCTATGTCCGTTGGCAGCCTGCGACGTGATACTTATTCGAGTCGGAGCGCTAGCCAGAGTCTATCGAGTGCGAGCTCGCCACAGGGATCAATTCCGGACATCCCCTCTCCACCTTCCGAATCCCAGCCGCATTCACCAATTAGTCGACATATGTCGCCCAGTAAGTCGTCGAGTCCACCCGCTCTGTCGCCCCGCAGTGCGATTGGGCAACGTTACGGGCATCTTGTTCGTCGTACCGCCAGCGATGGAAGTAACGGTGGCTCTGAAGCTTCCAGCTTCAGCGATATTAGTGGTGAGTATTTCTACCTTTAACAATTGTTTTTGTACTGAGCTGTTGTTAGATGCAAGCCTGTCGGCTTCTGCTCTAGAGAGCGCCCTGCTTTCGAATATCCGCGGCACCGGTTCCCGGTTGTAAGTTCCTGAAAGCCATCCACGCTACTTTCTCACTCAAAATCCCCTAGTTCCAATTTTGCTAAGAGTCGATTTGGCGGTAGAAACAATGGTGTCCCTCATTAAATCGTGTATTCTACAAATCAAATGGTACTGTATCACTACTGTAAATATTCGCGTTCATGGTGATGCGTCTTTAGGTCGGGTCCCTCTACAATTTCATGTGGATACCACAATTTTGGAGCTTTTTCCGGCTATGTATCGGTAGAAGAGAGGGCGACAACCTGCGCATCTGAAGATGCTTACACGAGTACAAAATCGGGCGCGATGGCTAATGTGTGGAGTATACAGGACAATCCCACTTCTGACACTAGAAATCGAGATAGCCATACCCACAGAACACCTGGACCTCGAACGAGACCAGTACGCGATACGGATGCGAAAATTCTGTGGAACTAAGTCCAATCATACAACGACGGGCCGACGATGATTGGACAGAGAGAGTAATATCGAGAGAGCGACTTCGCTAATTCACGCTAGTCAAATGCCGACGGAACAAAAAGAAAGGCGGTTGAGGGCTCTACACCGACAAACTTGTTGGCTCATGTGAGCCGCCAACGATCACGTGCAATCCGCCCAAGTATACGTTAGCGTATGTTGCATTCACAAAGCTTATGAGGGAAGATGAAGAGATGTTGCTAGAGGGAACATGGACTCTGGGCGAGGACGACATACCTGAAAACAGGAAAGCAGGTGCTTTGTCAAAAGAGATGCGCATGACGCACCATCTGGGACAGTGCCGATACGCAACACGTTGATAAAGGAGGCCACCTTATAACTTCCCCCGGGAGAGACGCGAAAGTAACTATCAACAAGTTCGAGGTAAGGTCTCCTCTCTTTCTAGATGAACATCACTGATTTGTAACAACGACAGCGTACGTTTTGTACGTACACTATTACGGAGCAAAGCACACGGCAGTTAGTCGTGAGCCGGAACCTAAGACGGGAGAGTCAAAGCCCAAAGCGTGACACATAGGCGCATGCTCATCAATCTTGTGCACGGCGGTCCAAGATCTTCCTCCTCGCTGATGACGGACTCTAAACTGATGTGGGTGTGCACTTCGACTCGAGCGCAGACTTATTCGCAAGGATGGAAATCATCTATGGCTGTGATGATGGGACTTCTGTAGCTGTGAGGAGGGACGAGCGTCTGTGACATTTGGCGTCTACTGTAGGGAAGGCCACTTCGTCGGGAGGACAGTCGGCGTTTGGAAAGGTTTGAAGAGTGTCAAGGCGGCGGCCGGTGCTGATAAGGGTGAGAACTATTTCAGCAAGCCGCGCTGATTCATGGAGACGTCAATATTGTATGACAGGCAGCTTATCTTCGGCTTTTTCAGAGGGCAGGAGAACGGTTCCGGGAAGGAAGAGCTAGCGCTTACTTTTGGCGGTGAGGCGGTCTATTTGACGTACATTTGCGACAGTTGCGATGTTGCTAATGTCTGGAGGAAGGAATGGGGCCGGGCCGGAGAACAACCTCCGAGTTGTAACGCTTACATAGGCAGGCCTGGCCTGCAAAGGCTCAACCTGGATATTAGGCGCCCGCGCATCAATAATCTCTTCTCTTGTATGTACCATCGTGGCCATGATTGAGAGGACAAATACTGGTGAGGTGTTGGACTCGAGGGAGTACAAATACACCCAAGAGATCTCACAAATGGTATGCGTTCAACTTGGTGTCTCATACAGTAGTTCACTGAATTCAATGATAGATGTTCGTCTTCGGCGAAGTGCAAGAACCTAATGTGGATACCGTAAACCTCGTCGAAGATATTGTTCGAGGACAGTTAATGGAGCTGGTAAGCCTTTCATTTTCCTTATACTCCACGTCCTGACATACTTCTTCAGATCGTACAAGCCAGAGCACTCGCTGTACGACGTGGAGCGCGTTACTTGACAACCGAGGACCTCATCTTTCTAATTCGCCACGATCGCGGTAAAGTCAACCGAATCCGAACATACCTCTCCTGGAAAGATGTCCGTAGACATGCTAAGGATTCTGGCGGAGATGTTGTTGAAGTCGAGACTCTGGAAGATGGTGCTGACGGTACATCGTTTTCTGCTACTGCTACTGGCGGGTCCTTATAGTGGATGAAGATAAACTTGCCTGCAAAGGCACAGAAGATCACTATTAAACTGCCTTGGGAAATTACGACGATATATTCGGAGGTCCTTAAGCAAAGTGGATATCAGTCGGACGATGAAGAGGGTGAGGATGACATCGAAGCTCACGAAGCCTCTATGCAGCTTCTCAAGGCAAGTAGGGTTTCGTTATGTATCTTCTCTGTTGACCATTCCTTAGGAAGCCGATGACGCCACCCGACAAATGACCAGAGAGGAGTACCAACACTACTCTGACTGTCGACAGGCCTCCTTCACACGTCGCAAAGGCAGGCATTCTGTTTTCCCCACCGGTCTTCGGTGATTAATACCTTTTCTCAGTCAAACGTTTCCGCGAGTTCCTCAATCTCCCCCCACACCTCGATCTGAAAGCAAACGACGACACAGTTGATATCGTTGGATTCCTTGCTTTCGAGATGGTTCGCTCCCTCACACTAGCTGGTCTCTCTGTTAAAAAGTCGCTGGAAGAGTCGTCTGTGCTTGAGGAGTACGCGTCGCCTGTCTTGGGCAAGCGATCAGCGACATCTTTAGGCGGTCCTGCAGAGAAAAGCGAAAGGGAGCGCGATGAATGCAACCTTCCCGTCAATTCGCTATTCCTACCTCCACTGGAGGCACGGCTAGCTATACAACCAGAACACATCCAGGACGCTTTCTCGAGAATGCAAGGCGACTGGTCACACCGTCGAGCCGCTGGCATGCACAATTGGAGAGGCGGTCTTGTTCGAAACAGAGTGACTCTCATCTAAGCGCAATTATCTGCTAACAATATCTGTATTCGAGCACTTCCTGTACAACACCATCCACTTATCACCTGAAAGGTGACAACGTCTATCCCGAGTACCACAAACTGTGAAATCGCAATACTTGCAAACAAATCATGTCGATCTCTTTGTGATCAAGAAGGCAGCTCAATTAATTGGAAAGTGTTGAGGGTGAGCCGCGAGGAGCACTGCACGGTGCGACTGTAACTGAGTATTTGAATGGAAGCAAAGGTGAAATTGGGACAGACAAGTATGCTTCGCACCCTGGGGTTTTGGTTGGTTTTTACAGTCATTCAGCAAGAGAGCCTTAAGATCTTTGCAGCGACGAGTACGTGCAAGTTGTCTTCACGTGATGTTAACCGTCGAAAATTCAAAATCCGATTCTATCTGATCAACGATCGCGTCAGCTAGCCCTGTGAGTACTCGTCCGCAGATTTTTTTAGGTATTCTCATTTGACTAGAATCTTCGCTTATCAGAATCCAGACCTGAGGGCGCAAAATGGTCGAAGTTCTCATACTTGCTGTAATGCCAGTACAGCCTTCAGTTCCAACCCCCTTCAGGTTTTCCACCGCCTTTGGCATCGCAGTCGCTCATCCTCTGCTGGGATAGGAAAGAAGGGCACTAGAAAAGACTAATCTCGGAGCTGAGGTGAGCTTCAAGGAAGCGAAGAAGGAAGTGTAGGAAACAGAAGAGCAGCAAGGGTGGCAGTGTTGACTTCGCCTCTCCCACCCCGGAAGCCATGCAAACACACCAAGAGAGTGCGTCTCAATCTTGTTGGTTTTGTTCTGAAGCCCATGGTTTTGTATTACAGGTGAAACTGACAACAAGACTGACGAAGTGACCAAAGTTCTTGGAGGAACAGCCAAACCAAACGTTAACAGCGTTGTGGAGGAGAGTGATCTCGATGGAAATGATAATGGAATTCATCAAACAAAACACTCCTCCGAGACAAGCAAACCCAAGAGACTCTTTGGTTTAAGCAGACCACAGACAGCGACTAGAAAAGGTGCCGATTTTTTCAGGATGCGTGGATCACCAGCGCTGAAGGTAGTTGACAGGAAACTGATCCCTCAAACTATGAAGAACGATTCGCAGAAGATGCCCAGTATGAAGAGACCGGCTCAAATGCAAGGGTGTGGCGGGTGTACCAAGAAGAAAGCACTATCCATGATGGCAACATGGTAGAAGAAGCTCGGGATCATGTTGACGTTCTACTGATTTTTGTCAGTTGCTTGTTGCTATCCTTATTACCATTACTGTGACTAACTTTGTATAGGCTGGTCTGTTCTCGGCAGTCGTCACAACTCTCATCGTGCAGACTTCTCAGAACTTGCAAGCGAACTATTCTCAAGTTTCTGCATCCCTTCTCCTTCAATTGGTTCTTATTCAGTATTCCGTTGCCAATGGAACAACCCCGCCCTCTCTTTCCGCCGCTTCCCTCGATCCCAGCTTTACTTTCACACCTTCTACAGTCGACGTCTGGGTTAATTCCCTCTGGTTCACAAGCTTTTTCTCAACCTGACTACCGCCTTGGTGGGCGTGCTTGTCAAGCAGTGGTTTCACTATTATGTCGCCCTTCCTTCCGGGACAGTTCGTGAGCGCTGCTTTGTGCGACAGTACCGATACACTGGCATACAGAAGTGGAAGGTTCCAATCATCATAGGGTTGCTTCCTGTCCTTATGCATTTAGCTCTAGCAATTTTCTTTGCTGGATTGGTGCTCTTCCTTCACCCGCTTCAAGCACAACTTTCATGGTTTATCGGGATCGGGACCGTTTCAGTATATATCGCTTACTCTGTCGCCACCGTTCTTCCGATGTTTGATCCTTTATGCCCTTATCACACACCCCTATGCGATTTTCTGTATGTGCTGCCCGGCCATCTAGCTAGTTTTCTGGCCAGATGCCGCTATGCTGTCATCGATGCACTACAGCGTGCGCGCGTATCCTTCCTGCGTAGGTGCAGATGGCAGTGCGACGATTATTATCCGGACTATCGGGCACCTAAAGTCATCATTTCTTTGCGTAGCCAGGAAGTAGAGTCAGTGAAGCAGATGTCGACTAGGATCTCAGTCGAGGCTTTACACTGGCTATGCACTATATCCTCCAACCCTGCAGTCGGAAGTATTACTGTTCAAGCCATTGGTGGTCTTCCCTTCGCATGAACGGAATTGATAGACGAGATTTTTACAGACGAGGGAGACCTCAGAGTGAGAGTTACGTCAACTGCTCACAAATTGCTCAAGGACTCTCTCAACGAAACTGCCGACGGTCGCCAGATGCCGTTACCAGGGATGGAATTGCGAGTGGATCGTCTTCTTCGCTCTCAAAATGTCTTCCCTTACTACTGGCCGAAGACTCCCACAGGAATCAAAGTGAAATATGTTGAAATCCTTGTCACTCAATCCCATGGACCCCTTGGCAACCCTTCGCTATCAGATAGCGTACAAGGTACCCTCAAGTCCAGTGTATTTTTTCGACATACCATCCTAGCAAACCTGTCCTTTCCGCCACTGGTTTGGAGATGCTTAATCGAATCAGCGAATAAAGATGGCACCTTCGCACCGCTCACTGATATCCACACATTTGATCGCTTCTCAGTATCTTTATGTTGCACCATCCTGCGAGCTAGCGGTCGTCGCCAAAATCACCCGAGGCAAGACTTCGATTCCCCAGCGATTGTGGATTTCGAGACCTCGGTCTCTCAACTTTCTCACAGCATCATCTCCGACGGTGTCATCTCCATGGTATCGGCCGAGTTTGATCCCTTCCCAGATCATCCCGCATCGGTATGGGCCGCTGGTGCTGCTGTTCTCTTTCTTCTTCATCAGCTTGCTCTACTCCCACCCGATGCAAGTCCAGAGGAAGCTCACTTGACACGAGTCCAAGACTGGCCTCAGGAACTCCGAGGTAACAGCGACGTCTTCCATTGCGTTGAGGGGTTGATAATTAGGGCTGCTAAGGATCAGGGTTCACAGCAAAGCGACAAGCACCTGGCGTTCCTCGTGAACGCATACCAGTTTGCAGTTAAGGCTGATCCTTCACGCTGCTCGCTCGAGGTCATCCAGTGGCTGTGCGATACGATGCTCTCAAGGCAGTGAGGGTGTTGGGCAATGGTATACCTTGAGCACAGTTTGTGAATTGGTTAGCCTTTGTCTACAGTCACGTGAACCTCCAGTGCTTGAGATCTTTTATCAAGTACGGTTCCTTGAAACCCTTGCACGTCGTGGGGACTTGGTTAGATTTGGGTTTGGTTCTTGTTGGGGGGGAGTGGTTGACCAGTATATCACAATACTCTCCGAGGCGCGAGGTGGCAGTTCAAGTGTTGACGCTCCTTCGCTGAAAAAGCATGTTGACGACCTTCACCAACCTGAAAATCTTCTAGTTGCATGCTTCCTCCTCAGGACAAGGTACCGCAAGGACGCTCTCTTGTCGCTCGCATGCCTTAGACCCTCGGATCTTGTATGGGTAGACTGTCGTCGTCGATTCCATGAGCTAGCAAATGCCGACAAGCATTACTTTGGTGATGCGGATCATGCGGACGCCGAAGAACGCAAGAAGCATATACACGAGGCCGTAATTGTACTCGAGCAGTTTTTCTCTAGACACACATTCGAGGAGGGACACTCTTTGGTCCGTAATCCTGGTTTCTTAATACGAAGAATCTCCTGACAAGACTCTTCAGATGACAGGCACACAAGTCAATCATCATCAGTCTCGTTTGTTTCGCGTCATAAAACTATCTTCTTTATTCCATCGCCGCCATACAAAGGTTGAGGAGGGCCATGTCTAGGGCCGCACCATGGGCTTCAAAGTGACGCCATGCTCAGCATTTTCAATAGGTGATACTACGTAGTTGTATACAATCATTCCCTATCAATACAGATCATGGATGCGCGGGATACTCGTTCGCCGAAAACTCGCCTTACTTTGCTACTTCTTTTCAATAATTATCACCAGAACAGATGGACCTGTGGGATGTCTTCTACGTGAAACTTCAAAGGGCCTTGAGATGTCAGGCTATTCCTGATATCCTGTCGTATTCCCTGACTTGATCCAGTGACAGACTTTGGGAAAAAATCAGCTAGAACAACTGACCGGAGCCTGCACGCGCATCCATCAAGGGGAAGCTTGACGGACGTTTCTTGGATCGCTCTACGCAGCTTACAACAATACGATAAAACCCCCTGTGAAATTAAATGTTTCTGGGCGTAGCCCTCCTTCGTTGCCCGAGCGTTTGCTAACATTAGTAGTGACAAGCCATTTGTTGCGTTCAGAATTTCCACAAATCCCGATTAGTACGACTAGTCATGAGCGTTGTGATGCTAGGCCTGAATAGGGTATTGATACTATGTACATTCCTTTGCTTTATTTCCTTCTGTTCTACCGTTACTTTGCTTAGCAATTTTCAACGTTACGTGGCGTCAAGGATTCGCTCGATATCTCATCATGTAGGGGGTTTATCTAGTTTCCGTCTCGCTGATGAGCGATTTTTCCTTTAGATACAATCTTACGATTGACAGTTTTCGTTCGAGGCGGCACTCTATTGTTCTTAGATTACTTCATTATTTTGTTATATGTAGCTCTATCAAGATACAGCTACAGGCTTGGACGCACTGCTCACGCGACTACAACCCCACCGAGTCGTTCTGTTACAATGAGACGAAACACCTTACGCCTGTTGCCCCCCTTCTTCCAGATTTTACAATGATACCGCGAGTAATATAACAAGATGTGTAGAATTTTATTCGAGTTACGCATCCCATAAGCTGAACTCTGTAGCGAGTGCATGACAATTACTTAGCGGTGCATGACAATTACTCCCGCGACCTTGCCCATTATGAGGCATGTTGCGTCCAGATCATCATCAAACAGTCAGTTATATATCATTCCAGCACTTTCGACACCCTTCTGGCTTGTCAGTTACGCGATTGAGGCACAGCGCGTGCTGAGTTTGGTTTGAAACAACTTCTTTTATACCTAATCCGAGCATGTGCTGTGTCAAATACTAACTCCCAGTCCTTACCACCACTATATCACCATGGAGCTTACATTCGTCAACGACCTTGGCCATTCCTTCATTGTTGAAATCGACCCAAATATGGAGTTGGAAAACGTGATGGCGCTGCTAGAGGCCGAGGTGCGTAAGCTGACTTGTCTTCGTCACCTTTTACTAACGGCTAGCGTAGTCGGGCATCCCAGTATCAGAGCAGCATATATCACACGACGGGCGGCATCCTCAGTGATCCCAAGGCCACGATACAACAGCTGGGCGTGACGAATAAAGCTACACTACTGTTGCGCCGCACGGTGGTTAACCCCGCCGGAGCGTACGTCTATCTACTCTGACCTTATTATCTCGCTGACCGAATCAGTAGAGCCGTACCTCAGGATGACGAAATGATGCGATTGCAGTTGCTTGGAGATCCTTCTCTTATGCGTGAGCTCAGAGAGGTACGCTTTCCACTTTGATGTCATGTCGTGGTCACTCAATGGAGGATAGACCCAACCTGAGCTTGCACATGCAGTAGAGCACGATCCTGCTCGCTTCTCTGAGCTCCTGCGGTTAACGAAGGAACGACAGTACGAGGCCGAGCTGGCACAGCAGCGGGAAATCGCCACCTTGAACGCAGATCCTTTCGATGTTGAGGCCCAACGGAAGATCGAGGAAGCTATCAGGCAGCAAGCCATCATGGAGAACATGGCTCACGCTTTGGAGTATTCGCCAGAGAGCTTTGGAAGGGTTACGATGCTCTAGTGGGTGTACACACGACCTTGGGTGTCTCTGGCCTAACAGCTCAACAGCATCCCGGTGGAAGTAAACGGTCATAAAGTGAAAGCCTTCGTCGACAGTGGCGCACAATTCACCATCAGTGAGTCTTTCATTGAACGCATCTGATTCCGTATCGCTGACGGGCTACGCGCTAGTGAGCCCGCAATGTGCGGAAGCCTGCAAGTTCGTATTTTACATCCACTGGAACGCGACACCAGAAAGATACTAACACAGGATCACCTCGACAGCATCATGCGTCTTCTCGACAACCGTTATTCGGGAATAGCCCAAGGTGTCGGGACTGCAAAGATTTTGGGACGGATACACAGTACCCAGCTTAAGCTAGCTGATCTGTTTCTTCCTTGTTCCTTCCAAGTCATGGAGGTACGTCCTTTTCGCGTTCACGCTGGTCAGGATGCTTACACATATCTCTAGGGACAAGGCGTTGACCTGCTCTTTGGCTTGGACATGCTAAAAGCCCACCAAGCGTGCATCGATCTAGAGAAGAACGTACTACGGATACAAGGCCGCGAAGTGACCTTCTTGTCGGAGCATGAGCTTCCGGACAAAGCCAGGGATGCGGAAATTCCAGAGAGCGTACCTTCGACGTCTTCTGGGTCAGGTTCCGGCTCCTCCAGCCAGAGTCAGCCTGCCGCTCGGTTCCCTGGGGGTGGAAGTACATTGGGAGGAGCTCCACGATCAACCGCACCCCGGGCCCCTGCATCGACGTCTCGTCATTCAGAGGAGTATATAAGGACCATTATGGATCTCGGGGTAACAAGAGAGGTCGCAATAAGCACGTTGGATGCTGCTGGTGGCAACATTGACGTCGCAGCCTCATTGTTGTTCTAGGTGCAGGAGCAGTAGTAGTACATAAAAGCAAAGCAATGTAAATCTAGGACTTAATTATCGAGCACACGTATAATAAACGCGTCTGTTCAGCCTATCATCGGAACCAGATGCTTATGCGTCACTTCGCTTTGTTCTACCAATTTTCGATGAATATATAGAGACGGGGTACATTGTCGCATAGCACAGGCTTTTGTCACGGACAAATGTTTATAAGTATCTACTATCAACTACGTAGGCTTTTCATCATTGAGAGTCATCAGAATAATTTATGATACAGTCTTCAAGAAGGGAGGAGAGGGATGGCACATCAAGGGTGTGACGTACCAAGCGTGGTGTTGGGTAGGTTTAAGAGACCCTGAACGCCGAGTGTAGTGCAGGGAGTGTCGGCAAGGCGGGATGATATCGAGCGCTTTGTACCGAAGTACGTGCGTTGCGATGGAACAACGATCTGAGATTCTTCTTGGCCCGTCTCATTGAAGGGATGGTGTCACCTTAAGTCCTCCACACAGAACCGACACATTCTAAAATGGAACTACCGTGTTCCTCATGCGGCTCGGATGGTATGGTTGTGTTGGGATTTTCGTCAAGTTTAGAGGTTTCGTTGGGAGACGGATCTTGAGCAAAGGTGGGGTACATGTAGTTCCATCGTACTGCTCAAAAGTCACTGGAGTACGTCTTTGACTGGTGCTAACGTTGTCGTCCTGAGCACTCGAAACGAGAGGGAATAAAGATAAGTACCGTTTCTCATTTTTAGATTCAGAAGGAGAAGTAAAAGGCGCGCGCTTGAAGTCCCTGTAGGCAGTCACAAGCACCGGTTCAAATGATGGAAGTACTTGTCTTCTCGTACCTCATCACGACTGCACAGAGAACGAGTTGACTCAGGAGCACTGGCTTGGAGAATCGGCGCAATTGTATTGGGACAAGGATTGGTGGAATTTGATCAAAAGCATGCACTTTGTCAAGGACGGCACGTATAGGTTTATTAAAACAATATTTTGCATTTGTATGAACCGGTCAAGCGTCTGAAGTTCCTGCCGTACGGAAGTGAGCAGGCAATGCCACAGAGGTTACGCCTGTCGACCGGTAAAGACTCCAGGATCGTCCTGCATGAAGGAGGTTAAGATCGCATCCACCAATAAGATCAAACATTCGATAAGAAAATTTGATCGTTCACAAATTGATAATGGACTATACTCACTTTGCGGAGATTAGAAGGGGCGTGCACAATCCAACCTGGACTGAGTACCTGCACTATTGTAAAATCATTGTGTCCCCTTTAGAATCTGTCACATAATGGTTCTTCATGTCGCTTATCGCACCGGAAGCAAAGGCTAGAAGTACTGGAGCAGAGTGAAAGTGTCCTTCTTCGAAATTTGTAACAGTGAAACGAGCTCACGGCATCTTCTGGTCGGTACGGGTGACCTAGGACTTCTATCAAAAGGAATAGCATTGGCGGGTCGAAGATGTGATCGGTTGCAATCCAAAATATAGGAGGATACTGACGCAGAGGTTAGGCGACGATAATACGAAGATACAAATTGAAGAATACGAACAAGTTAACATCCTTGGTAAAAAAAAAAGTATACGTATATAATAATAAGTGCGTGATGGTGTACAGTGAGTGCTCGAATGCAGAAATCGGAAGGGGAAAGATGCGCTTAAATGAGAGTCACTCTAGTTCGAACTAGGCCACCTCTCCAGTTGTGCATGCCAGCGGCTCGATGGTGTGACCAGTCGCCTTGCATTCGTGAGAACGCGTCCTGAATATGCTCTGGCTGTATAGCTATCCGTGCCTCCGGCGGAGGTAAGAATAAAGAGTTGACGGGAAGCGTATATTCCTCGCGCTCCTCCTCCTCCTCCCTTCTGCGTTTCTCTGCTGAGCCACCTAAAGACGTCGCCTTGCGCTTGCCCATGACTGGCGACGTGTACTCATCAAGTAGGGAGGCCTCTTCCAGCGACTTTTTAACAGAGAGACCAGCAAGGGTGAGGGAGCGAACCATCTCGAAAGCAAGGAAACCGACGATATCAACTGTGTCGTCGTTTGCTTTCAGATCGAGGTGCGGGGGAAGGTTGAGGAACTCGCGGAAACGTTTCGCTAGGAAGAGTATTAATGAACGAAGATGGTGTAAGAAAGACGGAACGCCTGCCTTTGCGATATGTAAACGATGCCTGTCGACAGTCAGAATAGTGTTGATACTCTTCTCTGGTCATTTGACGAGTGGCATCATCAGCTTCCTGAGGAATGGTCAGCAGAGAAGATACATAGTAACAAAGCCCTACTTGCCTTCAGACGCTGTATAGACGCTTCGTGAGCTTCAATGTCATCCTCATCTTCTTCATCGTCCGACTGATGTCCGCTTTGTTTGAGGACCTCCGAGTATATCGTCGTGATTTCCCAAGGCAGTTTAATAGTGATCTTTTGTGCCTTTGCAGCAAGTTTATCTTCATCCACAATAAGGACTCGCCAGTAGCAGTAGCAGAAAACGACGGACCATCAGCACCATCTTCCAAGGTCTCGACCTCCACACCACCGCCTCCATCACCACCAGAATCCTTGGCATGCTTACGGACGTCTTTCCATGATAGGTATGTTCGAAGTCGGTTGACCTTGCCACGGTCGTGACGAATTAGAAAGATGAGGTCTTCGGCTGTCAAGTAACGTGCTCCACGTCGTACAGCGAGTGCTCGGGCTTGTACGATCTAAAGAAGTATGTCAAGACATTGAGTGTGAGGAGAACGGAAGGCTTACCAGCTCGATTAATTGTCCTCGAACGATATCCTCGACGAGGTTCACAGTATCCATGTTAGGTTCCTGCACTTCGCCGAAGACAAACATCTATCATTAAATTCAGTAAACTGCTGTGTGAGACCAAGAACATATACCATTTGTGAAATCTCTTGTGTATATTTGTACTCCCTGGAGCCTAGCATTTCGCCAGGATTTGCCCTCTTGATCGTGGCCATGGTCGTACATTCAATAGTGGAAATTGTTGAAGCGTGTGGGCGCCTGACCCTCAGGTTATGTAAGCGTCGTGAGGTTGCTTTCCGGTCCGGTTCCATTCCTTCTTCTAGCCATGAGTACCATCGAAACTGGCGCAAATGTACGTCTGACGGACCACCCCATCGCCAGAAGCCAAGCGATAGCTGTTTCTTCCCTCCTACCAGGTGCCCTGATTATCTCTGTCGAATCATTGGCGACCGTCCTTCTATCCTCTGAAAAAGGCAAAAGATGTGACGCCTGCCATACAATACCAACGACTCTACGGAGGTGCTCAGGATGCGCGTCGTTTTACTATTGTGATGCCTCATGTATGGTGTAGTAAGAATGAACGTGGCGGCATCATCCGATTGATTACTTTCAGGCCAATCCATGCATTGGAAAACATTCCACAAGCGAATGTGCAAGCACTTCAACAGATATACGAGTTCGCCTGCTTTTCAAGCCCTTGCTGCTCACGAGAAAATGGATGCGCTTTTATTGTCTCATCTGGCTATCCTCCTACCTTCTAATGAAATCCGAGAAGGCAATTCTGCCTTGGCCGTGTTCATGTCTTTACTGCCGGGTCCTGTAGAGGTTCCGGCGCCGCCGATATCCCCGAGTGGAGCTTCCCCTTCACCTGAAACTCTACAATTTTTCTTCTCGCGATTCGGAAACAATAATTTTGCGATGCATTCCCACTTCAATACATTTGGCCATGGAATTTTCCCTCTAGGGAGTCGATTATTCAACCATTCTTGCATACCCAATGCTGCGGCAAAATACATCATCTCCCCATCACATCCGCCAAGAATGGATGTCATCGCCCTGAGAAAAATCAGCCCAGGAGAAGAAGTATGTATAATTACTTCCATTCGCCGACATCAACTTACCATTTGGACGAAAGATATGTCTAACATACGTAGATCCTGCACTTCTACAGTCGCGGCAGCAAATTTTTGAGCTGACCTACGGATTTAAATGTCGTTGCTTGTCGTGCATTTATGTCGACAGCCTCGGTCGCATTCCCGAACCGCCCAGTAATCCGGATGGCATTGCGTGGGTGGTAAAAAAATTGCGCGAGTTCGTGCCTGCTTCAAGTCACGAACTGCTCAACAGGACCAAACTACTTCCGGACGAGGTACTCTGTGTCCTGCATGAATCTTTCCTCTCCAAAATCTCGGAAACATTTAGCAATGCTTCTCATGATGGCCCATATGACTTGGCCCTCGATGTCGGTGAAAGTATACTACAGATCTATCAACTCATCTACCCAGAGAATTATCCTCAGATCGGTAAGCTTTAGATTGCGCCCTGTACCTATTTCTTGGTTCTTATTAAACCATGTCAGGACTACATCTGTTAGAAATGGCAAAAACAGGATGGAATCACTCCGTCAGTACAGGATCATCCAATGTAGAGCTGCCACGCAGATACCTCAAACAGGCACGCCAGATACTTCTGATTATTGGTACAGAGGGCGATGATGGTGGTCCCTTGGAAGAGATCCAGGCTCTTCAAGGTCTCTTGAATACTCAGTAAGCACGGGCCAAGTACCGGGGATCTGGGAGCGCAATTATATAGGGTTTGTCACCTAGCGTATAAGTCTGCACGTGTACCTGAATAGACAAGAGTCCGAAGCCGCATCCTGATCACACAAAGTAGTCTAGTCTGAGGAGGAGAACAAAAGAGGGTTTGCACTTCCCGTGTGTTGGTGACCCGTAAATTTTACACTATGCTCCGGGGCCAAATACATATTCAGGCTTGGTAATATATTCGAACGCCCACCCAGGTTGCGACCTCTTAGGACTGATAGAAAGTCAACAAGGCTGAAGACATAAAACATAAGACAAAATGCTATCGGGACGGCCCGTGATCCCAGGATATATTTCGTTAATTCGAACTTGGCAGTGACCCGGCAATGCGATGAGAACGGTCACGAGGAACCTCCCAGTATCGAGTAAACAGACCCTCGAATTTCTAAGTTCTTGATAGATGACCGATCTCAATTCGACAAGATGAGGGCCGGAAATGCAATACTACTCAGGATGCGATGCCGGCCGATTCTCAATTCTATCTGGGGAGCCAGGACGACAGGGTTAAGGGTAAAGAAAGAACCAATGATAAGAATGCTTGACACCAAGTTACTTCCGCCCTGCTCTCCGTTTCTCCTTGGCTTTCTCTCTCTCCATAGACTTTTCCTCCGCTCCTCTCGCCCTCAATGGACCCGTAAACACGGCGCATGTTTTCGTTATATGCCCTATCTTTATCTTTCTGCTTCTGTTGCTGCACGCCAGCAAGGAATTTGGCGTCCTTTCGAAGCTCCCTAATGGCGCCCTTCCTCTCCTTCTTATATTGATTCCGTAATTTCGCTGCCTCGTTTCGCTCATGATCAGGATCTTGATGGCGAAGATAAGACGATGACGATGTCTCGAACTTGGGAATATAAGTAGGTATAGGAATAGGCTTGTGAGCCTGCAGCTGCAGAGGCTGTCGTGCTTGACGCGCAAACTTCAGGAGTCTCTTGGTACTATCCGACACGGCTTTTAAGCGTGTCTATAACGAGAGAATGAGTAATCCGGAGCTTATACAAGATTAACACCCTCACCTCGAGAGCTTCGCTGAGCCCGGGTTGTTTTAATATGTGTTTCAGGATGGTGGAAATAGGTTCGTATAGTTCCACGAACCCCTCTAAGCCCTTATACATTTCCGCGAACCGCGCCACAAGATCCAGTGCTACACTGAGAAGGCCGAATTTTGTCTCTTCATTCGCAGAACCTGCCACCAGGACTTCCAATAAGTCGACCTTCTGGCTCAGAGGGGATCCAGTACTATGTTGGACCGTAAAGGAGCCAGATAGCTCAGATCTGAAGTCTGGTGAAGGGAAAGACCCCGGGAGAGTAGATGCATCCTTGTAGCTATTCGGAGCTAGATGTAAGACTGCATTGATGACGAAATTGACTGCTTCCGGGACTAAACGTTTAGATAACCTTTCAAACTGCAAAAATAATGAACAGAGGAATAGTCCACTGGCGATATCGGCGAGTGAACGGACTCGCGCCAGGCCTAGGTACGCCCCCATGAGCACTCGCGTAGGTGATACGACCGCGTGGTTCAAGTCACTTGTCGACCAAGCAACGCCGATAATGCGCAGCAGGGATAACTCTGGAAGACCAGGCCATGTTTTAGCCTCGAGGTTCAGCGCTCCACGAGACAAACCTCGATTGAGATTCTTATGCATAAGAGTAAGTTTTTTGACGAAGAACTCCGCTGATTGTACGGGGTATGCTTTGGTCAACGCGAAAAGGTGTGGTAAGAGAGCGGAGAGATGAGTCAGGCGGGGGGTCGGAGGAGAGCAAAGATAAAGAACATGATCGATAAGTACACCTGCCAGGATCTGAAAGAAAGTGAGCACAAGCTAGACTATAATAAGCGCAAGGCTCACTTGAAGCTTAAATTTATTCTCAGGAGCCAAACTGGTGTGTTGCAATGTTCGAATTCGATGGACCACAGTTGGGACGTCCTTATCGTCAATACCATTCACGATATCCAAGAACTCGGCATGCGTCGACGGGCAGTCGAAGGTATAGGGTAGCTCCTTGGATTTGGACCCTGGCGTGACCTTTTTTGTGTCAAGTTTTATCGTTAGATCTTCATGGTCAGATATGTCGCCTAACGGCCGTCCTTCATCGTCGCCACTCTCCTCATCTTCCTGGCTATCTTCGTCATCTTCCTCGCCGCTTTCATCTTCGGACCCCAAATTGTTATCGTCAGCTTGACGATCACCTAACCCAACACCGATGCCCGCCCATTCTTCATCTTCGTCGACAAGATCGTCATCGAGATCGTCTGCTTCTCTTCTCCTCTTTCCCTTCTTTGGCACTTCTTCACCTTCGCTGTCACTATCAAGCCCTAGCATTCGTTTTTGCCGCCGGCGCTCTGCCTTTTCTAAGGTCTCCTTCTCCTCCAGCGCCAATTCTTCCTCTGTCTTTGTTCGGTCCTTGGGCTTCGCTCGCTTGTCAAACGCAAGTTCGCGAACTCGTTGGTCATAATCAAGATCCTGTGTTTCGAGACCGTCAAGCGGATCAGTGGAAGACGAAACTTCTTTTGCAGGAGGGTCTATCGGTGTTTCGGCCGCAGATTTGGAGGTCGAAGCGACTGGAGCAAATAATAAGTCTCGCAGCGAATCAAAGGCCTCATCCAGTTCGTGTCTGACATTGTCTTCTTTCTCTCGCTCCATTTGCCTTAGAAGCTGTATTAGCCAGATTAGCTTCTGCAGTTGCAACATATGCCTTGAAACACAAACCTTATGTTCCTTACTTTTAGCCATGACCTCTGCCATAACCTCGGCTTTTGACTTCTTCCTTGCAGGCTAAATTCAAGAAGTCAGACTTTCACACCACGGTATCATTAACTATTTCACATACCTCCCCGTCCTCTTCTTCCTCTTTTTCATCGCCAAATCCTCCGAAGTGAGCTTTTTGGACCACCTCGCGGTCAATTTGACCTGCACATCGTCAGTCTCGACGGAAAGTGAAGACGAAGTGAATTAACCTTGCTCCTCTTCTTCGTCATCTAGGCCCATCTCCACGTCATCAAAATCGTCGAGTTTCGATAGGCTCTGTCCATAATGCGTAAGCTCGTCTTCGTCTTCTAAGTTGAACGCGGCACCCCGCGACGCTCGTTGCCGTTCTTTCGTGAACCGCTCCAACATCCTATCCTCTAAGCTCATGGATGGATCATTCTCGCCAAAACGACGATCCACGATCCCGCCCGCTCGGTCTTTCTCTTGAAATTCTTTGAGTAAAGTTTTCTTACGCTAGTGTATGATATATTTGAGAATCAAGGTTATATACAGTTCATGTGCGACGCACCTGCTCCAATCCCGCCATTTTGCTTTGCGCAGGCTTCCCAATGACACCCTTAAGCTTACGACCACCAACATCGTGCTTCAACTTCGTGACTTTGGTATCGAAAGGATTCAGCTTCTGATGGATTTCAGCGAGTTTACTTTCGCGCTTCGCCTTGTCATTTGCTTGATTTGTAGACCGCTTGCGTTTAGTACCCTGAGGCTTACCGGTGACGCCTGCTTGGGAAAGAGCGGATTTCAGTTGGGAAAGCTGAGACCCTTTTGCCATGCTAGATGGGAACTTCGAAAAAAAGTAGTGACTGTGACATTAAGGTCACAACGCCCTTAAGGTCGGACCGATACTCCGGAGATCCAAAAAAAACAGCGATCTCAGCCCTAGTTCGACTTTGGCATCCAGTCATGGTCAATCTATCTATGCTATCTCAACTTCAGGGAGACTTCCAAGAAACCGTGATTTTCCCACAATCAAACAGATGCTTGGTAGTGCCTTCAAGGTGATGATGTACATTGACGACTACTCACATCGTAACGTTTCACTTCTGACATTAAATATGGATAGTGCGAGAATGAACGGCCCAAGCAGTGTCATTCGTGAGAATGCCTTGAAAAGAATGACAGGTTTGGCCGGCATTCCCGGGGAGAGGCCTGCCGGTTTGGTTTCAAAATCTATCACGAAGAACCTAGTCTGGGAGCCTGTGCTGTATGGGAGACACGAGCAAAAATAGCTAGCAAATGTGAGCACGTACTGGTGGATGTTACGTTGCTTAGAAGAAGGGTGAACTAGAAGCCTACAATAGCGGAAATTATATACTGATCCAGCTGAACCGTAGTGTTGGCATGTAGTTCGAAACCTACGCAGACGTGAGTACTGCTCTAGGGCGTTAAAGTGCATTACCCGTTAATATTCACATGCGCGAAATTAAACGACGGGTAGGGTCAAGTTCCCGACGGCGATGTGTACCAGTCGATCCTCAGGGATTAGGGGTCCCACCAGAGACGATCGAAACGGTACCGGTAGACGGCGATAAGAAGAGGACAGCGTCGCATCACAAACAGCGTTGTACACCTAAAATCGGCGGGGACGATCTTGTACATGTGATGGTACATTGCAGATGTTTCATATGCGGTAATTGAAGGAACCTACTCGTAGAGGTAGTATCTCTAGCACTGCCTTCATGATAGCGTTTCTTAGATAGTATCGCGGTAGTTTTCCTTTCATATACGTTGCAACCATAAGAATTTGTACCCTGAATGACGGTTGCACATGGAGAGTTGGTCAATAGATCTTTTGTACGGGTTCTGGACAGGTTTACTTATCTCAGTTCGCCGTGCCCGAGACGGGAAATATGTCAAGGTCGTGATCCATCAGCTTTCGATCTTGGGAAAGATCGTCATCGACAGATTTCAATGGCTGGTCAACTGAAGATTGTATGAGTCGAGAATGGGAAACGGGGCGGCAGGCAATATACCAAGGGGGAGAACGACATGAAATCAAGGATCGTACCGATGACGCATATCGGGTGTAAAATATTGCTGGCGTATCCTCAAAAAAAATCAAGGATCTATGTATGTCAAAGCGTAAGTAATTGTATGTCAGAATAGTGCGGCAGCGCCACGCACTATCTGAAGCACTCACCACATGAATTTTGTTAGTGACATGAGTCGGGGTCCAAGTCCGAGGCAGATGATGAGATGGTAATGCAGCGGTATTGAATTCACGTCTACCAGGATTAGTATAGTACGACAGAAGGGAAGAGAAGAAGGCGCCGCACCATCATTCGAATAAGCCAATAATTGTAGTCGTTTAAAGATTAAATACAGGGGTGGCAGTGTTGACATAACGATACCGGTTGACGGAAAGCATGAAGAAGTATCGGCAGACGCGTTGCCACCCCAGTTTCAGCTGTAGATGGACACGCTTAACTTTTTGACGAGGGGTGGCGAAGTTCTGGTACGCCTTGGTTGTAAGGAGTAATTGTCATCATTGAACAGGATCATCAAAGCGCTTACTACTCCGGACAGAGTTGCGTCATGTCATTGGTCAATGAGGATCTGCCCAGTTGTTGCTATGATGAAACTCTTCAGCAGAAGAAGGGGTGGCGAGCCAATGAACAGGAGCGACCTAAACAGCAGACCTGACCGCAGAGGAACGGTAAACTGGTAAATCCTTACACAATTTGATATGAAACGCGCTAGTATGTGTCAACAGCTGGCCGTCTCGGAGTTTATAGTCTCTCTTGTTGGTTGTACAGCACTTATTTCAAGAAAGGATAGATCCATCGCCTCGCAGAAATAATTACGGCTACTGAATAGATCAATGGACAACAAGAGGACCAGCGTACGATAATTGCCTGGGTAGAAGGCTAGAAGCAATAGAAAGGACGGATTCAAGTAGGGAGCCGAGTCGGACAAGCAAGTAATAGTCAATATCAGGGTTTTATGTCGCGTAAATTTGATGATAAGCCAGTTGACCGTTGGCCGCTAGTCCGTCAGCCAGAGACGCATCGGAAGTCAGAGAATTTGTCAAGAACGTGCATTGAGATCGGTTCACAGAGAGCAACAAATACAAATTTGCGTCGCAGTAACTGGACTTCTGAGCGTCAAGCTGAAACGTAGCATACAAGATGAAGGCCGGATCGGAAGTGAGATCAATTAACTGGTAGCAAACTTACTGGGGTTAAGGTTTAGAGGCGCGAACGATACACGTGATGCGATCGAGTATGACGAGAGCGGCCGCTGTGACGCAGACCCCTTTATAGGTCTCTACTCCTCACGTTAGCCGATGCGATGGTATATAACTCAACCGCCAAATTTCTGCTGCCATCCAACGATGTTACGCGTGAAAACTCTCTAACCAATTTATCCACCATGGAGTCGATGGCCTCCATCCATGCTACTGCCCTCGAAATTTGTTACACAATATATGGAGAACTCACCTTGTCTTCAGAGGTTATCGATCGATTTTACGAGTCAAGTGCCAGTGAGTCGTGTTCTCTATTGCGATGTAGTCGCTGCTAACAGATTGACAGTGTAAGAAACGTGTTCTGACATATCGAATACGTTAACGTTCTTCTCAATCTTTAGATATGAAAATCCTGTACTCACGGCAACATCACGTTCCGTTATCTTTGACATCTTCAAGTTGGGCAGGCGCCTACATTCTGTTGACATTCCCCAGCCACTCGCAGTGTTCTATACGCTTCTTCGCCTAAAACCGCCAGAAGACGGGTGTAACCCCTTGTTGAAGGCCCTGCGCGTGTGGAACGAAGTCGGAGATATCAGCGAACACGAGAGCTTTGGTGAGCAATGAAAAAGCATTCTTAGGCATGGACCGATCATTAACAAATTGTGTAGATGGACATAGAAAGGCTGTTATTGAGCATACCCTTAACATTCTTGTTCTTCCAAGCATCCACATCGATTCATACAAACACGCCCCATTTCATCGCTCTGCCCTGTCCACCGATTCGCTAGTTTCCCGTTCGTCATACAATTACCACCCTGCTTCTCCATCATTGCCTATTCCTGGAACGTCATTATCTCTTCCCTCACCTTTCCACTTTCAGCTTCATGTCATAACACGACTCTCTTTTAACGAGCAAGGTCACATTACCAACCATCGAGATTACTGGGACGTGAAGGATTTGATGGGTCTGTTACCAGGAGTATCTCTGGCACAGTGGATCCTCAGCCGACTAGCTGCGAAGGGTCTCTCGTACAATTCCAAGTTCTTGACGAGAATCTCGGCGCATCCTCATCCCCACGACTCAGAACATCCCACGAGTCATGACGCTGCTGCTGCCGAGAACCGCGATCTGGTGAACGGTCCAATGGCCTATGTCAAGTCTGCCAAGCAGACGTATGGTCATTGACCCACTCGCTCCGACAAGCCATCTCCTCATTCAAGAACCATATGCTTTTGTCTCGATTGGGAGAGTGTTTTGGGTGTGACGAGTTTCGGTGAATTGTGGCGCCACACCGAGGTCATAGGGCGTTGTGGGGGAACTCGAGATGTGCGGGGTCCGGGAAACATCGAGATAAGGCCGGCGGTGTCTTTACCAGAGGGACCCTGGCGAACTATCGAAAGTAGCCATTTACACCGTTCTGAATGCCGTACTCACCTGCATGACCGAAGCTCGAAGATTCGCTGGTATGAACGGCTGTACAATAATTTGTAAGTAGTTGTATCCCAAAAATTTCCTGAGAGTAATGCTATTCTTGTGCCACGACGCATTTCGGTGGTTCGATGAATTTACAGAGGCACTGTCGTATGATAAGCGCCTATGGTCTCAAGACTAAGGTGTCCAAAAGCGGTAGCAAACTCGTTTCACCAAGATCGATTGAGCTAAGACGCAGACGGTTAGATATCGACAGGCCACGAGGAGTCTATCTCTATCTATATGACTATACAGGTCTCTCCTTGCACAAAGGAGCCTCCATGTAGAGCCCATACTATCGGTGACCACTCCACACGGAATTCCTATTATTGTCCCTTAACCTGGGTACAAGGTCCGCCCTCACTCATGAAATTTTCAAGCCGCCCAAGCTAAGTCAGAGACCGTCACTCTCACCTGATGCTTCTCAATGTGGTGCCTTGTCCCTACTATACAACGAAGCCCAGAAACGCCCATTTCATTCCCATGTGGCTCCCATTTTCGCTTTTCACCCTCATGCTCAAGGATCCTGTTAACAGCAATCTGAAACTAAGATAATAGGGCTCAGTCATCCTCTTCGCCTTTCGGAAATCATAATGCACTTGCGGACCGACGCCACTCCAAGAAGGCGCTTGTGTTTATCTACTCGTTCACATGCCACGCAACCTGAAAGTAGTAGTTCGCGCGCGTCATTCGCTGTTTTGTTATGCAGCCGAAGTGGGTGGGTGCCTGACGTACGCCGCCCCGCTTGTTTACTGCTAACTTTGCAATGAATTGAACTCTCAGGGCACCAAGTCTTATGCTAACCCACTCCTCGGATTTCGAAGTCGAATTTTCACCACTGAAACGATTTTGACCCAATGAGATGCCGAGGGCTCAGGTGAGATTCATATGAACCCTGTAACGGCCCGCATTCCTCCACGAACCTGACTTCGCTGCGCCTAGAATCGAGGCTTCTATGCCATAGGATGACACGGTCAATAATACTTACCGCCCAGCTTCAACTAGTCCTTCAGAAGAAGACGAGGATTTTGGTTCTCGTCCCGGTCGGTACTTTCATCCGAACCTCCTTAAACGCATGTGTGTGCTTTGAGCCCGGGCGTGGATCCATGAGCTTGGCCTGCAAAAATTACCACCTTTTTCACGGGCCCCCTACGACCCTCGCAGATACACGGTTTGAGAGGCTGTGCGACGGTGCTATTCTCGTACCAGTATCCAACCCTCAATGAGGAGCGTATTCCCAGCCTTCTGCCGTGAACGTCGGATAGACCCTACTATACAGGCAAAGCCCGGGAGAACCACGTTTAGTATTAAGACTGTACTAAATAGCCGTGGCATAGTAGGCACTGAAGCTCTTCCGTTCGACAATGTTGCCCCCGACCGGTCCAACGTAAGTGACGAGTGTCATTTGAGCTTCCAATTATAGCTTTAAAGTCAGAGATTTAGATTCAGCTACCAGCGCGATATCTAAGTGAGTGATTGGATTTACGAAATTACACTCGTGAGCGATTACAGTATCCACACCTATTCAGTGTACGTACTTCTCATCGCTGTGCTATTTGTTGCCCCTCGGTGAAACGGACATGGCAAAAGTCAGGGACCGTCAATGCTTTGAATGCGAACCCGAGCTTCTTATTCCTGTTCCCGCTCTACAAATTGAGCTTTACAAATTACAGCGATCGCTCTTCGCTAGGATGTATGCAGTCGGATTTATGATATGGTACTGTCGTCTGAAGAGTCCATTAACAGTCTGGACGTCATTCCAGGTGCTGGGGAGTTCCTAAACTTAGAACCTGCGTAAAAACATATCTTCCGTTGCTACTCCAATCTTCGTCATATAATTGGAGTTTCAGCGCTACTAGTATCCTGGAAGCGAGTCACATAACAATACGAGCCACAGCTGACGAGCGCAACTGACGGCGCTTGCACTGGTATTGGGGACGTGTATAGCTGCCGATATACAATATGCAGATTACTGCAAGATCTTGCATGTATGTAAGTACAACAGCAGTTAGTAATGGTAGCGTGCAACCCTAGCCTATGCAAATACATACTAAGGAAATAGCATCCGGTATAGCCGATATATTGGGGGACGCTAATAACAGGGACTGAGAGTACAAGGTTCTTGTGAATGTCTCAATTATTGTCGCGATGACCCTTCCATTCTTCTCAGAAAACAATAGCTTCTATAGTAGTGGCACAGATCGGTCTTCTCTTCAAGCGCTTTCGTTAAATCGGTTGAATGCCTTATTGGGGACATGGGTGCAACGTGCTCTGTAGAATATCTAGAAATGGAAGTTCGCCTTCTCAATACCCGCCGATTATCTTTGGACTTTCCCGATCGTGATCCAAGCTCCCGCAGTCCATCTCTCCCCCTGCCACAGGCAATTTGGAAATAGTGTCAATTCCGACTTGAATTAGTTGCACGAGTGGCGATGTTATCATACGGTATATGTAGATTATTATTGCATCCAGCGGCTACTCCAAGCCTCCTCTCAGTTATGTATTTTGTACGTACATAAACCCGCATTCTTCAAAATGTTTCGCACGTTTCCACTCAAGCGCCCCATGTCAAAAACATGTGCTGAGAAGAAACAGGACTCGCATAAATTAACGACGATCGCGCTGGCAGTCTCCGGCAGGCCATTTGTAACCAAATAATTACGGGTACCTTCATTTTCCCTTTCGAAATCGTTCCCCCACTTCGAGATCCAGGAGAATGGCGACCATGGTCGCTTAAGTTACCGTTACAAACGACGTGCTGGACCGAGATCCCCTAGACCTTCAGAAGCGCTAAGAAGTCCCATCTTCGGATTGTTCCCCTCCCATACTTCTGCGAGTCAACGAAGTTAAACAAGGCAAATACAAATGCTAAAGAAGTGTCGATAAGGAAGGTATCGGGAAGCCGCGAAACGGCGTCAACATGCGTCCAAGGATGCAGCCAGTATGGTCTAGGGCCGTATCGCCTTGGGCATGTTATAAAGCGCTACGGGGATTGTAATGTCCAAGGATCCCAAAAGGTAGTGCTGTGAGAATGTTCTACAGCAGTCTACAGCCCCCAGGCGACTAGACCCCCGGAACTTGTTGATACCTGTATGACATCATAACATCGGCCTAGCTGCGAGATTCTTCAGGGAAGCCCCAAGGTTAATGAATTTCGCGTCGAAAAGAAAAGGAAGGAAGGTCATCAGGAGTGGGCACACGCGAGAAATGCCGACATAAATGAACAGTCTTTTGTTTTTCCGGACAAATTGGGAGTTATAATTCATAGTTCGGACCTGGTGACCTTAGGTCCCTAGCGACCCTGCGGTGGGATATGCCCCTACGTCGAGTTTGAGGGAGGGTATCTATAGGAAGTAAGTTGTAATGTGTGACTTGGAATGGATCGCGACTAGACCTTTTGCGTTTATGAGGGCCCCCGTCTTGACAGCTGAAGGTAGACGCGTATTTGTAGAGCGGATCTAGGTAAGTAAGTGGGCAACGTCCAGTCGTGCCCGTCGCCGACCATGAGAACTCATGGCCAATGTAATAAGTACGTGTGTAATTGTAGTCCAAAAGGGATGGATGATACATTCACAGCACCACCTATCGTGTATAAAGGGGTCTTTCCCGCGGCACTCTACTCGGGGTCCGGGTGCTGTGAACTGGCTTGAACGAGTGAGGAAGTCCCATTGGGAAACCTTACGAGCCCCATAGCGCAGCTGAAAAACGTCGGGACAAGTTTAACCTGTCAATTTCCATTCTTTATATTAACTGAAGCCCGATATCCAACATTCGTGAGATTTTTTTTTACCCATGGGAAAAGACAGGTGAAGAATTTGGGCCTTACAGCGGTAATCGAGATGGAAGGAAGGAGAACAGGAGTCAGTCGTCATACTTGATCATTGTTCAAATCGCTGTGCATGCCGCATCCGCCGGCTTCGAAAACGTGGTTATAGCAATCAGGATGTGAACACTCTAGCATACCTATAATAAGCACTCGTCTGCCACCATCGGACAGATGATCCACGTCTGCGATTGGGATTTTCAGGAAGCGATCATGATGGATGTCGAAGAGGAGGAAGGTGATGGCGTAGGTAATCAAGTCAAAATACCGACACCTCCCGCTCCCGATTCGTTGTCCTCTTCTTCACTTTGCTTTATCACCTGTTTTCCTATCCTCTGTGCGACTCGGATGTCGTGTGGTTACAAATTGTGACATTTCGATGCTATAGTAAATCCGACAAGGCCCGCATGGCTCGAATTCGCGATATTTCTCAGGAGATAATTTTTTTTCACCAGGAACTCTCATTTGCGCGGGTCGTCACCAGATTGCGAGCGTGCGGTTCTTCAGCTCCCGTGGATTCGGTGCCGTCTAACTCCCTGGGGGACTAGATGAAGCAATGCGCATCACATTATGCCCCTGGCGCATCAGATTTCCAGCCAAGCGGTTCGAATATCTTATCATTCAACTATACGTAGAGATCCAGAGATCGACAACGTTAGTTTTTTCCAAAGGTTCGATGCTGTGCGTACGTGCCGCCGGTGTCTTCTTCAGTTGACGATTTTGGCTTACCCTGGTGTCCAGGCCTTTTGATTTTATTATTGACTTTTACATATGTACTCTGTTGAGTGACAGCGGATTTGCTCTCTTACTCCGGATTCCGCGCCCCTATCCCGCCACTTCATACCAAAAGTAGCGGATGCGCCAGGGTAGACTGCATGCGATCGACGTCGATCGAAAATCCGTTCACAAAGGACCCTCTAGACAACCAGCAACCACCCCTCTCCGACCCACCCGCTGCATTCTCACGCAGAGACGACACACGCCGAGCTCCCACTGCACCTGATAAACCCTCCCGGAGAAACATTTACCGGCAATGTAACGAAAATTCTCACCAACCTTATGAGCTCTGTCCCCATGCACATGGCGCATCAGGGCGACGCGAATTCAGTGCGCACACGCATCCAATTGCGACACCCTAAAACCCAAATTCAGCGTACTGGATTGCGAAATTGTTTTGCCAGGCTCGCGCGACGATGTGGGTGGACCCCAAACACCCCGTCCCGTATCCCCAGTCTGAGTCCGGCTGGTACTCCTCTGTTTGCGTGTTTGATCCAGGGTCGAGCGTGCTTGTGAGTCAGTCCCTATGTCCGAGGAGAGCGACACAGAGCGTGCGCTAGGACTCGGGCACTCCCCCCGAAGGTCCCTGAAATGCATTCATTCCTCAAACTAGATCTCTCTTGTCAACCTTGTGAGGTCTCGCAAGTGCCGGTGCGCTGTGCCGTCCTTCCCTGACAGTTTAACGTTGCGATTAATTTTCGCGGAGCAGGTGCCTTACCGTGAACGTTACCCATGATCAAAGCCTTCGACGGGATCAATCATGGCAGGCAGTTTCGATTACCTGCATTCGAAAATCGGCAATTGACGGTTCTAAACACTTAAGGACTCGTACTCTGCGCAGAGAGGTAAGTAGCGAAATGACAACACCACCGCCACCGTGATATCTAACCTTCTTTCGCAGAACCATTTATTCAGACTCAGAGCAACGGGTTGAATCAACATACGATCGTCTATCAGATCGGTTGTTTGATTGAACACGATCGAGGAGTGCGCCTCCAGCCGGCGTGATCAAAATTTCATTGTAGGAGGGCGGCGATAACGGCACTTATCATTGATTGGCGGGCAAGTTCGCACCTCGAATATGCGAGGTGCTTCTGGCCTGGTGGCAGGGGGTGGGAGCTACGCAACGACGGTCTTTTCAACTTGCGCGAGTCCCGACTCGGCTGTCTTCTAGAGACTCTGAGAGGGGGGCGGGAGGCGGGATCGCTGGGGTACTCGTGAGGGAATTTGTAAACTGTTGGGAGAACTGTTTTGGCTATGGGTATGTCCCGCCTTGGAGGGCGAACGTTGACAACTGGACTGATCACGTTTGCTAGCGATTTCACATTCGTGTCTAGTGGTCCGCGAGTCGTGTTTCGTTCTCGGCATGGTACTGTAATATAGTAGTAGTGTGGGCCGTGGCCGCATCCCTGGCCCACACCGCGCTGGTGGGTACAGATCTCCACACAGCCACAGTTCACCGCGATTGCGACCTCTTCGTACACACAAGCCCCTCACAACACCACAATCTCGGCTGTCTTATCATCATCTCAAAACAAAACCCGGAAAATTTCCGTGTGGCGTTATACTCCTCTATCTTATCACAAGTGCACCCGGGACGCTTCTTCGCACCCGTCCAATTTCATCATCGCGCAGATGGTTCCTCCCAAGTGCTTAGTGGTGGGCTTGGGGGGCGAGGTATCGCGTTTTGGATTTACAGGGCCGCGCACGGACCATTGGTTGATCATGATCAACTCCGTAAATCATCCCTTTGTCCCCCTCGTTGCTACGCCTGATCCACTTGCTGAATTCATTGTGGGTTGCCGCCGGGAGCGCTAGGATGTCTTGTTGTCTCCCCTCCCCCCTCCTCCTCGAGCAAGTCGTGCTCTCAGTTCGCGTGACGCATCATCTGCCAGTGATCACCATCATCATCATAATCATCATAATCACCAATGGAACCGCGACCCACGAGATTCAGCCTCGATTGAGATCTCATAGTAGCCATTACGCCACAACACCAGTGCATCCGCCGTTCTGTTTCTGTTGGGAGAACCCCTCCTCGAGTTCTCCATTATGTCTCGCGAAGTCGCATCACTATGCGAGAAAGCAGCAGATCTGCTTCGCCCTTCGGTGGATCTCGCGGGAGACTTACGTGTAACGCATCGGGCAATCGGTGCCCTCATTTTTTCGGTCTATTTCCCCATGTTCGTTACTCGCCGACCGACTTAAGTACGCTGGCCATGTCGCGGTCGGGGTGGTTCGATTGGCTCCTTTCTCCCTCCACGCATACGTGTGTGTGTGTTTCAGCATAGGAGAGCTTCCATTTGCCAAAGTGCTCATAATAGGGACGTATCTCCATCCATCTATTTGTTTTGGCGTTCTGAATCGTAGTCTCCCTCCCTCCCCACGATGTCCCAAGCAAGCCGCGATTTCCAATATTACCCACCCACCACACACGGATGGTGGACATTACGTCTGCGGCGAATGAGCGGAATACGCTGACCCCCACCTAAGCACACTCATTCACAGCGCTTATGTGGACGCCTGTGGGTGTCCTTCTCAACCCCCTATCCCCTAAGAGCCGTGATCCCACGGAAGTATTTTCCAGCTGATGATCTCATGGATCCGTCCACGACTTGGGAAAGTCGGCAACCCAAACGCACTTGATATGTCTTAATTAAAAGCAAACGGACAACGGAGCTTTCTCCGCCCTTCTTGTTTCTGCCCACACAAAGTGCACCTACGTCTGTCCCCCTGTCCCCGTAGAACGCGGCGCTTCGAATTAGAATTACGCATTATGCATACACACGGCTGCCGCGGGCGCGGGACGTATCTGGTATCGGTACCCTCGCCGAGGGTGCGAGATCTGGGAACGGTGACAAGGCTCAGGCGTTGTCCATAATGGGGGAGCGCAGCTGGGGAGGACCCGGGGGGTGGGTGCACATGGCACATGACCGTGGGTCACGTTTACTTTGGGCACTGCCTCCCGCCCGATTGATGACTAGGGCGGATGCAAAATCCTTGTTTGTTGTGATCGTGATGCGATCGTGTACATTGTTATGGTGGACGCTTGCGCAGATAGCGATGATAAACCCGAGTCGGGAGGGAGGGATAATAATATCGGGGCGTAGGCCATTGCTTGATTCTGGTATTTCTGGTATATGTATCCGACTCGGATGGGATGGGGGGAGGGGGAGTGAGACTGGAGCGTCCTTCGACAGGTGAGGCTCTACCGGCTTTCCGATGTCGAGTACTGGTCGGCCTGGGCAACGGGGTGTATCCCCTTGGGCGGACGAGTGGATGGAGAAAGCTCGACCTGGGCAGGACGGGCAACTCACCTGGAGAGCGGAGGAACAACCAGTTACCAGACAAGGCATCAGTACCGTACCGTACCGCCGGCGACGGCTCCCGACCCCCCTTCAGGCTCAGGTTACCAGTTAGGCGTTTGAGTTTCTCGCGCTTGAAACGTGCTAGTGCGAGAGCCTAGGGGGAGGGGGTGGAGCGGAGCGGGGGGGTGACCCATGATGGACATGCGGATTTCATTTAGCCCGTCGGCAGGATTTAGAATCTGAATGCTATGGGAGAACTCGACAAGTGAACATTGCGCATTGAGTGCCGCGATCCCGATTCTATGATCCATCGGGCATCGTAACCTCGTGCACTGCACATCCCGGATAATGGATAATAGGTAATGGGTAATGAATATGGATATGGATATGGGCACCGGGCATCAATCGAGAGGGAGAGGCCTATCGGCGATGAAGGTTGCTATTCGAGACGGTTAAGAGGAGGGACTCTGGCAGATGAGAGATGAGTGCTGTGTAGAGGGAGAGGGGGTGCCTGTCGTGTTGTCTTGTCCTGGCCGGGGGGAATTTGTTAAAATGCAAAGCGCGAGTGGTGTGTAGGGTAGGTGTTGTCAGCGGGGATGCGAAACGAGTATGTAGGTAGTTTTCTGGACGGGGTCGGGGCCCGGGGGAGGGGAGGCGGTTGGTTATTTACTTGTTGTGCGAAAGAATGGAATGGAGGAAGGAAATGGACGGTCCAACTGGTTATTTTTGCGAGAAAGCCTCGATGTGTGTAAGAGCGGAACAATTTTAATTAGCTCGTAGGTCTGAAGTTGAGAGACCGAAAAGGAGCCTAGAGTGGACTACGAGGTGCTTTGTGATTCGAAACAGGTATGTATTGTGCGAAAGGGTACCTATCTCGTTGTTGTCGTGGGAGAATGGGGACTAGCCAGTGGGGTTATTATTTATTGCCCCTGCTGTAAAGGAGCCACGAAATATCATACATAATAGAGAGAGGCAGGAATGCACGATCAAAGCGGTTGGGAATGCGAGTGTTGGTTCTGTGGGAGTGGGAATTCGAATTCGAATTCGAAATGGGTATGTGGCAGGAGAGGGTACCTGAGAGAGCCCGAGAGGAGGTCTTACAAGTCAAAACCAAAACCAAAACCAAAACGCGTTGTTGGACATTTTTGAAACGGGTGTTTTGTGGAGGGGGTACCTGTTTGTGGGAGGGTACCTGTGTCATGGCTCGTGGGTGAAGTTGGTTCTCGTGTGTGGATTGGGCCGAGGCTTGGTAAGTGTTCGGGGTTGGAGACAGGTTCGAAATAAACGGAGGAAGGATGAGAAAAAAGGAGAAGAAGAGAAGACGGTTTATTGTTAAGACGGCTTTGTAGAATGCAAAATGGGTATGTGGCTAGAGGGTACCTATCCCGTCCCAAGATCTCATTCCTCATCGCGGAAAAAACTGCGAGATGAAGAAAAGAAAAGAAGGAGGGTCTCTCTGCATATGGTCGGGTGCCTAAATACTATTATAGCCTACCCTCATTCGCGGGTGGGGGCGAAGAGAAGGTACGGCTCCACGAAAAAATTATCGAGGGATAATCGAGGTCGATCGATCATAATCATTCTGAACGTCGGGTAGAAAATAACAGGACGACTTCTGCGGTGCGATAACGTGTGGGGGTGGGAGTGTCGTAAGTGTGTGTGGCTGAGTGCCCTTGATTAAAAGCCGGATATCGCAGGCTCGGAGACGCACGCCGAGCGTATAGATAGCGGGAGAAGGACGCGGGGGTTGAATGTTGACTGGAGGGGGGGGTTTCAAGTGTTTACGCGTCTGCTTGTTGACGTGCCGCGTGCGTGTATCGTCATTGCGAGAATACTGGGGCCGGTGGCTTGAGAGATTAGATACCCCACTACGTTAGTTGAAAAAGTACTAATGCATGGGGCGGCGCTGGGAAATGAATAGACTCGACGAGGCCCTGTTCCGAGGCCGCATAACATAAACATACTGAGGTGGGAGGCGAATAAGGGCTGGGTTCACAGGAGCAGGATAAACCTTGCTTAAAAGTCATGCACATTTCATCTAGTAGTACACGGGACGTAGGGCATTTTGAATGGGGGATCTAATAGATAATGGTACAGAAGGAAAGAACAACAGACACCGACCGCGAAAGAAGAATAAATAGATAAGATAGATAGCGGAATAGATAGCGAGAGGGTTTAGGCGGAGACGACCTCTGGGGGGAGGGTGTAGTCTGCGTAGTGCGCAAAGTCGACGTTGGGGAGGCGGATGGGAGGTGGGGAGGGTGAATGTGAGGGGAGGGGATGCGAGTAGGTCATGGGTGAGGGCGAGGGGTACGTCGACGAAGTGGAGGAGGACGAGTATGTGGAGACTTGGGGCATGTTAGCCAGGATCAGAATTGGAGATCAATGCACTTACGCGAATCATCCCATTCCTGCGAGTCCCGGCGGGGCAGCAACTGAGGGCTCCGGCTCTGCTCCTTCTTGGGCGAGAGCGGCTTCTTCTGGGGGGCGGCGCCGGCAGCGGCTTTGCGGGCCTTGTTGCCGGCACGGAGCTCGTCGAAGCGGAGGGGCCGGGGGCGGAGGTGCGTGCGCTCGTAGAGGCCGCACTTGTTGCAGACGATCTTGCCGGGGTTGAGGGTGGAGCGGCGCCAGGAGGGGGGCTCGGTGGTGTGGCAGTTGAAGCAGCGGCGGCGGAGGTACTGCGTCTCCTTGGACGCGGCGTCGTCGGTGTGCTGCACGGGGAGCCCGGTGTGCGGGGAGAGCGTGTACGCGGGCGGGGGCGGCGACGGGAAGGGCTGGTAGAACTGCGGGTGCGGGTGGTGGTGGTGGTGGTGCGCGGGGAGGTGCATCGGCGGGAGCGTGTGCTCGAGCTTGATAGGCTCCGCGGAGTAGTCGGCGCGCACGTACGGGAATGTGGCGCGGCGCACGACGGCGGGGTGGTGGTCGTCGTAGAGCTCCTGCAGCAGCGAGCCGCCGCCGGCGTCGTATGATTGGTGGGACGGGTACGCGGAGAAGAACGGGTCCTCCCGCGGCGAGGGCGTGCGGGGGGCAGACGCGTAGGAAGGAAAGACAAGCTGTTGTGAATCCATGACAAGTGGATGTTGACTGGCATTCGAATTCGATACAAGACCCGCTTTTCTATCCCTTGACGAAGTAAGGGTCCCCCGCCGAATGGGGATACCCACATCGGGCTGGATCTCACCGCAAGTCTGGGTCTGGCCCCGGAACACCGCCAGCGTGCAACACAGGCGCTTGCCGAACAACGTTCCCATCGCAGGCGCAAACACGGCCACACACGGGTACGTAATGCCACACCGACTCGGACAGCCATGGCCATGTCCCTCCAGTTTGCTCCCGTGGCGAGGCTGCTGCTCGTCCTGCTGTGTGCCAACTCGCTGCTGGTGGCCCTCTTTGACCTCGGCCCGGCGCTGGCGCTCCCCCCGACGAGGGCGCAGCCGTATCGCGCCGTGACGCATGCGCTGTTCCTGCCGGACTCGCCATCGTTGCTGCTTGCGCTGCTCATCCTCGTGCAGACTGCCCCGCCGCTTGAGCGCCGTCTCTCGTCGCGCCACCTTGCCGCGCTGCTGCTGCTCCTCGCGCCGCTCGGGCCCGTCGCGCTAGCCGCGGCGTGTGTGTATACGCATGCGCTGCTTGTGCCCCCGGCGTACTCGTACTCGCTCGGCATCGTCACCCTCACCCCGCACGCCCCGACGTGGGTCCTGCTCGGCCTGCTTGCGTTGCTGACGTCGCCAGGTGCTGGCCGTGCTCGGCGTGCTCGGCGCGGTGCTGTACCGCTCGCCGCTGCCTGCCTCTCCCGCTCAAGCACTTTCGCCCCCCGCTCCCGTTCGCTACAGAGACGCCCAGTGTTCCACGCTCTAGGCGCGCGTTCCCGCGCCGAGTCCGAGTCCGGCGCCGACAACCAGTTCGATGCGCGAGTGGGTGACTCAGTTGACGCCTGCGACACCAGGGGTGCGTGCCCCGCCAGAGGAGGAGATTACGCAGGTCACAACTATGTTTCCGGATTTGCCGAGAGAGGCGGTGGTTGGAGCTCTCCAGCGAAGTACGAATGTTACTGCAGCAGTAGACACGTTGCTTAGTGGTAGTTAGCAAATTCAACGATGTAAATTCAATGCTAGCCCAGTGAATTCAATAATGCTTCTACATCCTTTGCTGCACTCTTTTTCCTGCGTTTCTCCTCTTTGCGCCGCCGTTTCTCTTCCTTGCTTTTCTTCTTCTTTCCCTTTTTCGCCTCTTCCCGTCTCTGTGCAATAATAAAGTCTCGCATTGGGTCCTCTGGATCAATATCCTTGCCATAGTCTTCCTCCTCCTCCTCTTCTTCCTCAACACCGCCTCTGGCCTGGCATTAAACTGCTCGCCCTCCACCTCGTGCCACTCCCCATCCTCGCCCTTCTCCTTCGGCGTCCTTGTAGTCCCTCACATGATCCACCCTCAGCGTCTTCCCCAGCACCTTGGCCCCATTCAAGTTGTCCACCGCCAGCACCGTCGACCGCTGGTCCTCGTACATGAGGAACCCAAACCCCCGCTGCTTCCCCGTCGCCTTGTCCCGCGGCAGATTCACATTCGCCACCTCCCCGTATTGAGAGAATATCGTAATCACGTCTCCTTCGGTTAGTTCGTAGTTGAGACCTCCGACGTAGATGTAGGCAGAGTCTTTGTATGTGTCGTGCCACGAGCCGCTCACGCCGAGACGCAGCTCTGCGTCGTTTATAGCATTGATCTCCCGTACGACGCTGTAAACCAGTCAGCCAAACCCACTAGATAGCAATTTAACCTACTTCATGAGAGTCAGATTGATCGAGCAAAACCTTCCCACGGTCCACCTTTTTTTTTAACACCATCATCATGAGCACACCAAAATTCACGCTCCCGCCGATCCACGACACACCTGAATCTCCATGGGGCCCGCCCCCACTATCGTCGCTCCCGTCCTCGCTCACCGACGTCCCCTACGCGCCGTACTCCAAATCCGACAAGCTCGGCCGCTTTGCGGACTGGAACGCTGCGCCGCTCCCTGCGGCGCCTCAGCAGCAGACGAAGCGCACCCAGGCGTATGGGACGGGCACGGCTAGTGCGTTTGCGTATTTCCATGCGGAGGACGAGGCGAGCTTTTCGCTGGTGGATAATACGGCGGGGAAGAACGCGGTTGTTGGGAGGGGACGTGGTGGGGCGAGGGGAGGCGCGAGAGGGGGTGCGGGGAGGGGAGGGAGAGGAGGGCAGGTACAGCAGGGGAGGGGAGGTACCCAGGGGCGGGGTGGAGGAAGGAGGAACTGGCGTGATTGGGAGAAGAACAATCGGTCGAGGGAGAGTAGTGTTGTGATCAGTCCGAATTGGGATTTGAAAGAAGAGATTGAGTTCCATAGGCTTGCGAAGCTGAGGCTGGACGTTGATGAGCCTGAGGATATGTGAGTTTTTCTTTTTCATAATGTCTTTTTTCTAATTATTTGCAGCGACTCGTATGGCCGTCTGTACGAATACGATAAAGTCCTACGATCGGATAACGACCAAGAGCGAACGGCCCCTTCAGATCCTAGACCGACTCAAATACAACCCCACCACGTCAGATGACCCCGTCATCCAATCTCTGCACGCCAAGCAGTCGCCCCGACTCCGTGCGGATCTACACGACAGACACGATCCTCTCCGTACTCATGTGCGCCACGCGCTCGGTGTACCCCTGGGACATCGTCATCCTACGCACCAAAAACGCGCTGTTCCTCGACAAGCGCGACGGCGGGCCCTTCGACACCGTCACCGTCAACGAAAACGCCACGGACCCTCCCTCCACCGACGCCAGCCCCTCCCTCAACACGCCCCTCAACCTCAGCCTCGAAGCGACGTTTATCAACCAGAATTTCGGCTTCCAGTGCGTGGACGAGAGGAAGCATGTGGATTTGGGGCACCTGCGAACCCGTTTCACCCCCCGGAGGAGCGCGAGCCCCTGGCGTCGTGCGGGTATAGGTATAGAGAGTTTGATTTGGGCATTAGCGAGGATGAGGATGTGAAGATCGTGGTGCGCACGGAGGTGGATGCGGTGTTGCCTGGAGGGGGGTACGCGACGATCAGGGCGCTGAACGAGTACGAGCCAAAGGCGTGCGGGCGCCCCGACTGGCGCACGAAGCTCGACAGCCAACGCGGCGCAGGTCGTAGCCACCGAAATGAAAAACAACTCCGCCAAACTCGCCCGCTGGGCCCTCCAAGCCCTCCTCGCCGGCGCGGACCTCCTCAAGGTGGGCTACGTCAGCCGCGTGAGCCCCCGCGACAACACGCGCCATGTGGTGCTGAGCACGGCGGGGATGCGCCCTGGGGAGTTTGCGGCGCAGTTGAATGTGGGGGTAGGGAATGCGTGGGGGGTGGTTAGGTGTGTGGCGGATGTGTGTTTGGCGAGGGGGGAGGGGAAGTATGTCCTGGTGAGGGATCCGAATAAGCCGGTGGTGAGGTTGTATGGGGTGCCGATGGGGACGTTTGTGGGGGAGGAGGAGGAGGCTGAGGGGGATGTCCCGACGGAGGAGGCGTAGTGGATCCCAAAAGCGCGATGTGAGGTCTTCTGTCGGGTCCTTTCCCCATACTTCTGTATCAGATTTTGGACGGATCTCATTTACTGACCCGTGGGCATTACCTGTGATTCTTGCATCCCGTTAACCGAAAATATCTTTTAGCGTCTGGGCTTCCTGTTTCTTTGTTCCACAAGAGTAAATACTCATCCATGACACTTGCACCAACTCATGTAATCACCTATTTCTCCAGTAAGAACAAAAAAAAATACAAGTGTAACAAGAGTAGGTGTCCACGGTTTCTCTCCTCGCCCATTTCTCCAGTAAGAACAAAAGAAAACATACACACATACATTTACATGCGTACCTAGAACACGGGTCCTTTTCCCCAGGTCTTCCGATTCTTCATCAGAACCCCTCCAATTTATTTGGGAGGGACGTCAACGGTTGTGTTACTAGATTCCCGAAACCCGCGTGGAGGATCTCGTTCAAGAACCTCAACTTTCACCCGTTCAATATTGAGTGACGTTATACAGGAAGGAAGTAAACCAAAAGGACACCGATGTTTCTGTGTCGGGTGCTTTCCTAACTTAGATCCCCGTTTAATATTGTGTGGGCAAACCAACGTACACCGATGTTTATGTGTACCTACGCGCGCGCGCTACTAGCCGGGTGCTTTCCTGTCCTGGATCTCATTAAATCTTTCTGATTCGAACGTGTTGTGTGTGTGTACTACATGGCGGCTCCGGTGGAGCCTAAATTCCACGACCATGACGGCCTCGCTTATGTAGTGCGGCTTGACTACTAGTAATAATCACTATGGCCCACACTATACTGGTGACCCTCAGGCTCACCTCTAGGTGCCTTCGTGGGAGATCTGGTGTACAAATTGTGATCAGAATCGGAACCTCGCGACTCGGTGCCGCGCGACCCTCAGGTTCGCTGCGGCTCAGGCTCCTTCGAATTCGGTGCCGCAGGCTAACATGGCTACACGCAGCCCCGACTTTTCCCTATTTCCCGCCCGACCGTGATGCCGTATCCCCGAACTGCCCCCGCGTGAGTGCCCGACATGGACCTGAGTTCGGGACGCGCCACAGTTTACTTATAGGTTATGGGGTGCGCCTGCGCCTGTCACTGTCAAGCCTCAAGTCCGAGTCGTAGGTTTTTTAATTTTACACTGGACGCTCCGAATTTGACTGGGATTTCCGAAATACGTAGTTGGCAATGAATATGAATGAATGGATGGGCCGTCGGACTACGTCATTGTGCATTGCATATTCAGTGTATACATCCTCCGGGAATGGTTTGAAATCGAGAGTGCGCCTGTGCCTCCCGGCAGGCAAAAAAAAAGGTTGGGACTAGGCAAAACGTTCTCGTCCTCGTCCTACTATAGCGTTTCCGAAATAAACACCAGCGATCCTCCATCCCCCACGCACAGCCTGCCACACATGAACGTGTTTGAGGGTGCTGATAAGAGATAGCAATGTTACAGCCTCCATCGTATTCTATAGTAGCTACGAGTTCGTCGTTTTTTTCTCATGCGTCGTGACAGTTACAGTGGGGGGGTGGTGAAACGTCACGGTGCCCATGATTGAGGGCGGGATGTCGCGATGATGCTTTGTTTGGAGTAACCTTTGTCAATGTGTGAGTTTCCATGGATAAGGGTATGTACGTTATGCGTGAATCAACCGGGTCGGTGATATGATTCCCGTCATCTGCAAAGTAATAACATTGCATCCTGGGTGGATACGAGAGTAGTGGAGAATACAAGACAAGAATACCCCATCGCATCGCGGTGCCTCGGAGTCGGAACCAACTTGAATACGGATGAATTGAACAAGGCCAAAGCTTAACTCGCGCGCGTGATGGAGTTTGTGGGTTTGTATATTTAGTTGCCGGAGCGGGTGTGGCACTGGGTGTGTGCAGTGCGAAGTGATTGTGATTGGGTGCCTACCCTGAGAATCCCGACACGCCCATTAAGCTCGCGACTAACCAACGAGTGGGCACTGCCCCGGGGCCGGGGCTATCACTGTTCCAGTACGCAGTACGAGTTCCCTTTTGGGATTAAGTACGTACTACGTGATCATGAAAGAGGGAATATACAGCACGAGTGGGAGTTCGCATGCTACGCGCTCGGGGTATGCTGTGGGGTACGTGATGCACTGGCAGGTATTGAAAATACTGGTTGAGTGGGGATACAGCACTTCAAGCCACTTGCTTGTGGGTGTGTGTGTGGCGTTTTGAATGGGAGAGAAGGAGGGGTGGTAGCATGTGGACACTGGATTCAAGCGCTTTGTTGTTGATTCGCGCCCATACCAGAGGTATTTTGGGGTCCTGGGTTATTTCACGTCGCACGAGAAGGTTTGTACATCCGTTGGTAATAGGCATGCTAATGCCACTGAGCGCTAAGCATAAGTGTTGATATAGATCTCTGTGTAAGTAAAATAAAAATAAAAAAGATAGATTCGAATGAACTCGGAGTCGTAATCGTGACGTGTAAGTACAAGTGAGAGCGCCGCAGACCATATCATACTAAGCAGATCGAAGCTTGGGTATTTTGATTTTGAGACGGTTTTAGTTACCGGAGGCCGTACTATGTAGTTCACGAGAAAGCCTGGGCTGGGTATTGAACAAGAGAATGCGAACGGGGGTGGGTGTCCCAGCCAAGCCGCTGGGCCCGTGATCGCGTTGTTCGTTTAGTCACCCTTTGACTTGAAGCGCTGTGTGGAGACTGTTAACAATTTAGTGTCAAATGAATGGAAGCTAGGTATTTTGAAATAACCACAGCTACATACAAAGAAATGCCAGTTCCTTCAACTTACCTGATACCAAAGCGCTGTGTAGAAACTAACAATTCAATGTATATGAATGGAAGACTCTTGAAGTAGGGATTTTGAAATTACCACAGCTATGTACCGTAAGAAATACAGGTTCCTTCGTCTTTGATACCAAAGCGCTGTGTAAAAACTAACAATTCAATGTAAACAAATGGAAGACTCTTTGAAGTAGACATTTGCAAATAATCACAGCTACATACCGTAAAAAATGCCAGTTCTTACATCTTTGATACCTAAGCGCTGTGTAGAAACTAACAATTCAATGTAAACAAATGGAAGACTCTTTGAAGTAGACGTTTTGAAATACCATAGCCACACGCACACGAAGAAGCTTTGCTACATCGATATGCCATCCTTGCTTCATACGGATCAGTTCTGGTAGCATATCTAGGAACCCTTGACGAAGCGCCGACTGATCGATGTAAACGCAGGGACGTCGTAGTTTACCTCCGGTCTAAAAATCAAGTCACACTTCCTGATAAGACGTAATCGCAGACTTTTGAATGGCAGAAGCAGAACGCACAGGACAGAAGAAGAAGAAGAAGAAGTGCCGCACAAAGCGGTGCAAGAATCCTTATGGCCCTCCTTCACCAAAACGCGTTGAAGGCTGTAAATTCGGACTTTAGCCTCGGCCGAGAAGGAATGATCGAAAATCACGTTGGTGGACTTTGACGCTTCGATGATGAGAGATACGTAGTACTCGACTTCGGCACCGCCCCCTTGTAGTGATAATAGAAAAGAGGCTTTAACGGGTCCTAATCGACCATCACCGAGGCCACCGTGCAATGATATTCCGTACGCGTTCTTCAAGCAACGGAACGAAAAAAGGCAATTTCTATTAAACACCGAGAGAGGCCGCGTCGAGTCCCGCGTGGTGAGTGAAACTGATTTACCAGTGGGAGTGATGCGTATCACGACACGGAGCGAACGATCCCACCACCCTGCCACTTTTTCGGGGCTGCCGATCCGAGTTGGGTAGGTTTTTGGTAGAGGAGCCCGGGGGGACGGTCGTGAATGAAACTGATTGCATTGCGATGTGTTGAACATACTTTGCGTGTGTGTCGTGCCGGGATAAGATAGGCACGCCGCGTGGTGAAACTGATTGAGCGATGTTCATTGCCTGGAGAAGTGAATGCGTTTGTGGAAGGTGCGTCAGCCATAGCCACGGTGGAAGCCTGCCAAAGGAGCTCTCGTGCCACAAAGCGGTGCTTTAATGAGTTCTAACTTCTCAGGCCTTCTTACCTTCGGGAGGACCTGATCCGGCACGTCGGTGTATTTAAGAATTTCGAGTTTACCAGGTTATTTATGAAGTCGGAAGTGATAGCAGCGTAGAGAGACATACGGCGCTGAGTATTTCCTTCTCCAAGTCCTGATGCGTAATCAAGGACGTAGCAGAACCGACGGATTTCTGTCAAACGAACATGTCTTTCCGGACCGTGTCACTCCGAGAACCGAGAAAGATGACACTGCCCAAAATCAAGCGTAGCGTTTTGACCGGAGGCTCTTCCTTTGAACCTGATGATGTACAAGTGCATAGACTTTCCAACACGCGTGAGATTGAGTTTAATAATGAAACTGATTACACGGGACTCAATGCAGACTTTGAGAGCCAGCGTAAGGGAGACTACTGTTTGGGGGTTTGTACCGGAGGCTCTTGGTTCGGAGTTCAATGTCATAGTTGATGTTCGAGAGTGTATAGACTTGAGGTTAATGAAACTGATTCCAGGGGTTGGATGTAGACTACTGAGTCTCGCAATTGAATGTCGAAAAGTGCGACGGACCGGACTCGCAGGACCCAGGAATTGGTATGTGAATCATTAGCGCCTCGTGTTGGATGAAACAGGTCAAGGTGCGGAAAATCCCCACGCGTATTAATTAACGCTCGTAGTAGGACATGAGATACGGAAGCAAAAGGCACCGGTTTGGGAAACTGTATGTATCTCAGGAAGCGGCGCCGCGCTGGTAAAGAAGACGCGGAGAGGTATAAGATCAGGATTACCCAGCCAACAAGATGGACGTTGGACGTAGTTCGCCTGCCGAGGTGATCTTAGTTGCCGACTCGAGTATGATGATCAATGCTGTGCAAGGTGCTCAAGAGTGAAACAGATTTATCAATAAGTCAACGTTTACATGCGGGGTTAAGATGAGAAAAAAGGAGCGAACTAATTCTCCTATAGCAAATGTGTTCCTTTGTTTGATGAGGGGATTTGGGGGCTGGGGGCTGGACCGCGCTGAAATTGTTTGTTCGTCGTCAGAAATTGGTGGAGACGCGCGAGTGAAGCGGTGTTGGTTATCTTTAGAAGGAAGACATCATTTGGGGAAAGATAAGCTATTGCGGTGTTGTTTGAGATTAGAGAAGGCCGCCCAGACTGTGGAGGTTGGTTAATTGAAGATATGATTGTGTCAGTCAATGGGTTGACGTTATGATATTATGGCCCTATATCCGCAAGTTGAATTTCGGACGAGACTAGATGACATTGATTCCCGTCGGTTGGCCAATCCTGTGCTGTGAGGGTCGCGTATAAGGAGTATTGTCGATCTTGAAGCGCCTCGAGGCTAGGATCACAACTGCGTGTATGATAATGTGATTCTATCACGAGATCACGCGTACGTGCAGGATTAGAGGTGTAGAGATGTAAGCTCAGTAACAGAAGAAGCAGCGAAATTCGAAATCCGCCTTCGGTTGTACGTACGCCAATAATTCAAGGCACGTTACTGATATGTTTGCGTACCTGTATTACCCGGAAAATGGATTTGAGACGGGCTCCATTATGGATCAAAACAGGACGGTTATTGTTAACCATGGCAACAAGGTGTTTAGAAGACCATGGGGTTTCTAGATGGAAGGAAGAGCAAGTGTTTACTTGCGTGTTTTGTTTCAGGACTTGGCGGGTGCCAGAAAAACGGAGGCAAACGTGATTACGACTTCCCGTTTGTGTGACCAGGTGGTACCTAGTCCATTTCGGGATCGCAGCTTGTGTCAATGTGGATATTCGACGTTGAACCTTCGGGCTCGGCGAAGGTGCCTTGTGGTATTTACATTGCAGAGGGCAGCGGCGTCGTCGTTCCTTCATAAGAAATGCCATAACCAATATCGACACTATGCAGGTTCGGACTACTATGGGTCGAATTCAAATGGGCTATTACACCTGACATGACTGGTGAGACGCTGTTGTCATAACCACCGTAAGGATGTTGAGGAGTTATTACTTGAGCGTGCACGGATAAGCATAGACCGACCAGCCCAGAAGGCGGGATGGGGAAGGAGGCATTTCATTGTACGGTGCAGTGCTTTGTTGATGGTTGATGGCGCGGCGCCGAGAACAGAAAGCCGGAGCCCGAGTTAAGTATTGAGGGTTTCATTGGGGCCTAGGTCAGGCATTGGTCGGTAGATCATGAGAAATCGGTACCGCTTGCAGTAGTTTGGTATTGTGGATCGACTTGGTATATTTGTATGGGCCGTAAGCTATCAGGGCAGTCGAGCTCTTGGAAATTGTAATTGGAGCTCGACATCCTCGTGCTACCGAACCATATTCTGGCCATGCGCGTTGAGTTGAGAAGTCACTACAATACACACAGACTGACACTGGAAAGCGGCGCTGATTTTCGATCGTAGTAGGGGCGTCGCTCGAAAGCCCGTTACGATCATGATCGTGCCACCAAGGATGCCCGTTAAATGAATGGCTTTGATGAGTCCGGAATTATCAGAGCCCGATTGTTTGGAACGAGTATGAGAAACTCGAAGTCAAAATGTAATCGATGAAACGGGGTCTGGGAAGAGGGGAAGAGAAGAAGCAACGCAAGAGGGGTAACGGGGGTCCGGGACGGGGATAGATATCGAGACATTTGATAGATGATTGACAAAGACGTGCCATGTATGCCGACGCGTTGCGCGGAATGGGTCTTCTATGTGCAGCGAGCTAGCATACAAATGGGGAGCGTCCTTTGAATGGAGGAGAATGGCCTCGAGGGAATGTCAGTCATATGTTATTCCATTTACACTGTCGAATACCCTGTTTTGGTCTGGGCTGTCAGAGTCGGGGCCAATTAGAGGCGGAGACAGTACCAGATCGAGGTAGCAATGAATTCCCACTGGGCTCTTATTGAAAGACCGTACTGCGAAGAGCAGGGAGAAGTGAAACGCGAGCTGACGGAGCAGACATAAGTGTGCGCTGGGAGTGCAAGTTAACTGTAGCCGTAAGAAGGAAATCAGCAATCAAAGAAGCAAGGTCAACTTTAGTTTAGTCCGACAGCAGATATAGAACGGAATCGTAGCCGTACATTTATTATTATCGTTGTGCTGAATTCATATTGACTGCGAACGATAAGGCACACATTTTATTCCCATGGGCGCGGGTCGTTCGGGATGTTCCACATCGAACCTCGACGCTCATCGAGGTTCAAAGTTCCTCCACGGTATATCATCCGAGTCGCAGAACCGCCCTTCGGGACCGCAGGTCATGGGTTGACTGCGACTTCAGTTAGAGGTAAAACTTCAGAACGTTGCGGCGTTCTAGCCTTGTTCCAAGTTGACTAAGAACGCCCATAAAATTGACAGTTGAACGAGAATAGAACTGGAACTCCCAAGTTTTCCCAAGGTGAACTGTCTGACCGTCTTCCGGGCCAAGGAGAAAAGACGGGCTTCTATCTCCTGTTCACGTGAATCGCGCCGAGGGATGAAACGGATAGCATGAGAAAATGCAGGGCGCTGAAGAAAGGTGGGTGAGTACGTTGATACCATAGAATAATGCAGAGAGAGTTATCAAAATGGGCTCCAGGGCTTGGGATGTTTATAAGCCAAGGAAAATGGACTTTGAAGTGGGACAGCCGAATGACGCATGTCAGGTGAGGAGTTTGCCTATATTTGTCCACGCCACCTATTACCGCCCGCAGAAAGGGCAGAAAGAAGGCTATGTTTCAAATTTGGTTAGACGTCGCACTCTCGACACCGTCTACCGACTACTACCCGACTGCTCGCTCAAGCGGGGAAGGGCCCACGCGGTTGCTCAAGGTGCGAAGTACCCCTTGGGGGCGTTGTAATCTGTTACTGAACGTATGGCTTCAAGTTAGCTCAACCGCGATAGCAGGTTACGGCACGGCCCTAACCCACATTTTTCTCCTCCTTCGATACTCTTATCTTTAGACTCTTCACTACACTCGTCTTTCATTAATACCTTTCTTGCGTTGCGATGCTTTCCAGGTATGGCGGGCTCGTGACTCATATGGAGAAGGCTCGGACTAATAGGCGGCTAAACAGGGAAGCGAATATTCTCGGTCGCCAGGACAGTGACTGCGTAAATCCTAACCCAGCCAATACTATCACTGACCGACTTAATACACTTCTCAATTCTTCTGGAGCTGGTTATCGTCTGCCGCTTTGCGCTGGAGCAGAGTACTTGTTGCAATCTCCTATTCTTTTCGCTGCCCCCCAGCAGGAGATAAGCACAGTCGGTTATCCCACTGGAGATGAGCGCGCCACCCTTGTCGTCAATGGACCGGTCTTCAATGGAACAGGCCACACCACCGCCATAGATGGGACCTGCGCCAACTGTACAGGCATCAAAATCAAGAACATCCAGGTGTGTTGTCCGCTTTATTACAAAAATTATTAATAATGATTTCGAAGATCAATGGTACTCGTCTCGGAGCCACACCGACTTCTGGAGGCGCCAATATAGAGATCGGTGGAGCTAATACAGATCAACTCATTGAATATGTCCGATCGTATGATCCTCGAAGCTGGTCATGTCTTCATATAGCGGAGGGTGGCTTACAATGCAAGAACGCTACTGTGAGTCTTCCATTTGATACGATGTGTCGGCTGGCGCCTGATGCGAACACCCAGATTCAAAATAACGATATTGGTCCCTGTGGCAGCGATTTATTCCAACAATGGGCGGATGGTATCAGTGTAGCTTGCGCCAATAGTGTCGTACGTAACAACATGGTGGAGAATCCCACGGACGGTGGGATCGTTCTCTTTGGATCTCCTGGCACCCAGGTGTACAACAATACAATATGGGTTGTAAACGTGAGTATTCCATGAAAAGAGCCTAGCAACTAATGCTGAAGTCTTGACAGCAAACACTTCTCGGGGGCATCAACATGGTGGACTACGATCCTTGGAGTGGCAACTATACTGGGACACTCATCCATAATAACACTATGCTTGGCGGTTTTGCTACGGAGAAACCAGAAGGCAGTGAAACTAAGGGCACGAATGCTGACGACGCTACCATGAAGTAGGTTATTCACATTTTGCATAAACATAGATCTTGACTTGTATATTCTTAGGATTGGTGTTGCTATCGGGCCTCGGACGTGGTTTGGCGCCCGGTATGGCACCAATCTCAGTCATTCGGGGACGGTCTACGACAACCGATTCTCCGGAGCGTTCAGCTATGCTATCGCCATCACATCCGCCACTAATTTCACCGTTCAAGACAACGTTTTGTTTGGGAATACGTCCTTCATTGGTGCTGTTGGGCCGAACTGCAGTATTACCGAAGTCGACATCCCGACTCCCGCCCCATTCGTGATAGACAGGAACCTCACCTCAGACATGTCTGTACAGTCCGATTTCCAAAACATTACAGATGGGGATTCTATTACTTGCGTGGCTCCCCCGGATGGCGGTGACTATTGGCCGTATGGTGGAAATCCTGAGACTAGCTCTGGTTCATCTGGTAGCGGTAGCGGCAGTTCTAACAGCAGCAGCGGTGGTGGTGGAACATCTACCGGTGCCAAGGTGGGCATCGCCATTGGCGTGGTAGCAGGTGTCATCGCAATCGCCCTGGGTGCTTGGCTCATTCGCAAGTGGGCCATTAAACGTGCTGAGTCGCAGCGTTTGTTCAACTCCTCGCGCAAGTCGCGGTATCTCAAGAATTTCTAACACTCATCGTATCTTCATTTGGACATTGGATCATACCCGCCACGATTCTACTGATCATTCAATCTACAACCATCTCACCGGACAATTGCTAGTTACACAGTCTATATTTTATTCTCACGAGATAGAGCAGCCTGTTGTTCGACCATTGCTTCATACAATCCGTCAAAGTAGTATTTATCATGTACAGTAGTAATGTTATTTTTCACACAAGCGTTTTTCAGTCCGTCCTTGGTGGCAATTTGTAAGTGCAGTTGAACCTCGGCTCTTGCCGAAGCAATTAGTGAAGTCACGTGTGGCCTCTCCGTCACTCAGCTTCCCAGTCCTCTTGTCCGGTTTGTCTCGTTGGAACAATTCCAAAGGCAAACATCGCCACATCCATTCTCCTTTTCTTCTTCTACTACCACCTCTTTCGTCAGACTTTAGGTTCTACCTGTCGATGAATATGGAGAAGCCAAAGAGGTATTTACATAACCCTTTTCACTCCTACTACTCATTCACGTTTGACGTCCCTACAGTTATCTTGGGGTTACAGCGCCAATATCGACACATGAATCCAATGACCGAGAAAAAGAGGTCACTATTACTCTCATGGAGGAGTTGCGTCAGCAAAATACATTTGAGTCAGCAGAGGAAGCTGCAACGAGGTGAGTGAAGAGGTCTCCGTTTCAATGTTCTCCTGGCGCCTTTCAGTTTTCTCGATTTTCACATTCCTGAGAAGACCTCGGTTAAATCGCCTTTTCCCGCCCGTCCCACTCATCTTTTAACTTGGGCACCTTTTTCCAATGTGACTCCAAACCGGAATGACGGCCATATCTGTGTCGAACCGAACACATTTTTATCCTCATCTAAGATACGATTCTTGTGGCTCGATACTAAAACTCGGATTTTCCTCTGCTTAGGGAACTTGTTCTGGGACGTGTAGTTGCTCTCGTAAAAAAATTCGTTCGAAATGTTGGAGTGAAACGAGGTCTATCCGAAGCTGCGGCCAACGCTGCTGGTGGCAAGATTTTCACTTTTGGATCATATCGATTAGGCGTTCATGGGCCTGGTACTGATATTGATACACTGTGCGTCGTGCCCAAGCATGTTTCGCGAGAAGACTTCTTCGAGGTGTTCGAGCCTATGCTCAAGGAGATGGAGGGTGCCACCGAAGTAGCGGTGCGTGGCTTTGCCTTGTTGCGGCGTTTCATGACTTGAAAGTCGAGGTAGGGAATACCTGAAGCGTATGTACCTATCATAACAGCGAACATCTCTGGGATACCTGTGGATTTCTTGATGGCACGCTTGGCTCTGTCGTCAATACCAGACGACCTCTCTCTGCAGGACGATAATCTATTGCGAAATTTAGACGAACGATGTGTGCGAAGTCTGAACGGTGTGTGGTGATCTCTTTGATATACAGCACTGTGACGAGGGATATCCCAGGTTCGCGAGTTGTGAATGAAGTTCTTCGACTAGTTCCTGATGTAGAGGTGTTCCGGAATGCTCTTCGCTGCATAAAGCTCTGGGCGACACGTGCGTCAATTTTCAGCCGGGTTCCCACTTGGGTTATCTGAACTGTCTTCTAGGGAGAGCAATTTACTCGAACGTCAATGGATTCTTTGGTGGAGTCGCCTGGGCGATATTGGTTGCTCGAATATGTCAGCTGTATCCTAACGCTGTGGCTGGCGCTATTGTCAGCCGCTTTTTCATCATTATGTTCCAATGGTGGGGGGATCGATCGCTTACATTAAGTTTCCTTGCTAAATTTGACTCTTCGCCAGGACCTGGCCACAACCTGTACTCCTCAAACAAATAGAAGAGGGTCCGTTGCAAGTCAAAGTATGGAACCCTAAGGTAAGTGTTTTGAACTCTAATCCTCTCTGTACTGTTTGCATTGCTAATTGTTCTATAGCTATACCCCGCCGATCGAGCACACCGTATGCCTATAATCACACCCGCCTACCCTGCCATGTGCGCTACCCATAATGTGACACAATCCACTCAGATGATTACTACCGAAGAATTCAAACGAGGTGTGATTCTTTCCTTACACTTTACGATACCGTTCATAGACCCTTGCCAGCCTCCGAAATCGTCGATAAAGTTTTTGTTGGAAGTGCCTCTTGGTCCGAGTTGTTTGCCAAGCATGACTTCTTCCACAAGTATAGGTATTATCTACAGGTCATTGCATCTACTGGCGACGCAGAATTGCAGATCAAATGGTGAGGCAAGGCATCTGCTGTCGTTCTCTCGCCTTAATTTAGTCACTTCTAGGGCCGGAACTGTCGAATCTCGAATAAGACAACTGGTCATGAAATTGGAGTATGTTGATTCACTAATTTTGGCACATCCTTTCATAAAGGGCTTCGACCGAGTCTCGTACTGCCTTTCCGACGACGAAATGCATATGGTTGCTCAAGGCGATATCTCGGATGCGATTGCTAAGCGGACAAAGCAAGATATCGAGGGCAAGGATGGCTGTAGTGTCGTTTACTCGACTACCTTCTACATAGGACTGGCAATTGAACCGAAACAACGTGAGCAATATTGGCCGATGTCGTCGACCTCGCTAACATATACTTCCAAGCTGGCCTCATTGGTCCCCGACGACTAGATATATCATATCCGACGACCGAATTTACGAAGCTTGTCAAGATGTGGGAAAAGTACGACGATCTTACCATGGGTATCGTTGTCCGACATATCAGAAGGTTTTGTCACTCCAGGGTCGTAGGTATCATTGCACTAGCTCATTCATTACCCGTCCACAGCTCCGGTCTCCCCGATGATGTCTTTGACCCTGGTGAACGCCAGCCAAAGTCAGCCCAAAAACGATCCAAGGTTTGTCACTCCATTTTCACCCCAGATTTCTACCACTTATCTGGCAACTTGCACACTTCCAGGGTCCAGGCAAGTCGAGCCATACTTCACCTGACATGCCGAATAAGAAAATCAGAACGTTGGTTTCTCAAAATATTTCTTTTTGTGCGTTATATCGAGATGCATTGACTGTCTCCCGCAGGTCCCATCCACCTCCAACCGACGTGCCGCCGAAGCCTAGTTCAAATGGAACAGCTATGAATCTGACATCCAGTGCGGGACCTTCAGCAACGCTATATAGTCCAAAAGATACGACGCCTCGTGTGCCCTTTGGTGAAAACATGGCCGTTGCCATGGGTGCCACATAACACTTGGATTGAGACAGCCCCGACAAGACAAGTCGTCCTCAGGCAACTTAGACCCATCTATCGCGCCTTGACGGCTTGGTTTATTCATCGGTGCTACATTTCTTATACAGGGGCCGTCACCGCCGGTAGAACCTGATTCGCCCTCTTGTCTGACCCTGCGTACACACGGTAATGGTCTTCTTGAGCGTTTGTCGATATTGTCCTTTCTTAAATAAGTGCTTCTTTCACACAAGAACTTGCTACCTGTCCTAGTCTCGTTATATCGAATCTCTGGTATCTGTTATTTGTATGGCTTCTGTCCTCGTTACTTTTCGAGACATAACTTGTATTTTATATCAATATCTCTATGAATGCTTGTGCGCATGCATTATCGGATGAAAGGCAACCGTATCTATCTTTGTCTTTGGGGCTATTCAAGTGTCCTCGTTTGTCGCCGTCTATTTCGCCGTCTTTTGTCGTCGCCACAGTACGGACCGAAAGCAAAAACTTCTCCTTCCATTGTTTCAAGGGGGCTAGGAACAGACATCCATTTGGTAGTAGTAAGCAGCAGCTCCAAAAACGAAGTATTGGAGTTGAGTAAATGCCTAACAGATTAACATCATGGCAGTGCTTAGGCGTCTGCTCACTTTACCTGCTGAGCAGTGAAACGAAAGCCGATAGATGCGTCGCTGGTAGATCTGAACTATCATAAAGCCGTACTAGCAATTAAGTTGAAACCGGATTGGGAACTTGAGATCTAGAGCCGGAGGTTTATAATTGGTGGGTAATTTAATCGTCCACTCCCCCGGATACTCCTACATCACGAAAGCCGCATATGGTGAAAATCAATGCTTACTTATCTTGGTGAGGTGAGTCGCGCAGGCATTACGGCAGGGATATAGTAGCACAGGCAGGAACACCAAGGAGCACCGTGACATTGGTGAATACGTCAAAGCGTACACCGAGCATAACGCCAATGAACGCTAGAAGAAGAACCATAAACTCACGTCGACTAAGTAGTAGGGGCCCTGGTCGTCAAACTTGAGTTATAGTTGTATGTGCAAACCGGGAAGAAACAGAGATCGATCGAAGCTTCCGTTATTAGGTTCGGCCCAATTGCAATTGTTCAAGAGTAATATTCAATGATTTCCTTCGCTTGAGAATGAACAGGGCCGAGGCTGGCAATTGACGTTAACATGTATTGTGGTTTAGCCGTACCGGCCAATTTACAGACGGGGAAGCGTACTGGGGTACTACGGGTTAAACGGAGAAAAGTGAAACGGAGCTGCTAGGAGCCCTCAGTTGAACACGGTATCCCGCTCGGGCAATTTTAGGTATCGAGGGGATGGACATCTAAGGCCGGCTCTCGGTTAGCTACTAGTTAGCATTCCATTCCCATTTACCCAAAGTCCTAGTCGTGGTTCCGGTGGCAAGGAATTCAACACTGTACGTGTGACTAGGAAGCGTACACACAAAGAGTCCAGTCTGCGTATGCACAAATCTATTCATAGCTGCTGCCAGATACCTCACCGAGAGCCTGCGCCTGCGCCAATCGCGTCCGGCATGTCGTCCAACACTTTATCTTTTAAGTACGCGCTGGTCTTGCCTGAAGAAGAACGATGATAAGGCACTCCGTGGTCCCTGATGCTATACCGTCCTTCA